>MU386636.1:0-600000 GCA_022496965.1 Annulohypoxylon nitens | reverse complement strand
GGGGACTCGAAAAGCTCCCAGGGTCGCACGTGTCGGTGGTGGAGGCCGTGGAGAACGACGCACATTCCTTTGGAGGCTGCTATTAGGGTTGCTATCCCGAGGACCCAGCCGATTGCGAAGAGCGCTCTCCAGCCTCGGGGTGCTCTGCTCAATGTGAGCAGTGTAGCACCCACTGTAGCGCAAGTTATGACGCCGATGCCTAGCCATGTGGCGAAGGTTACGCGCGCGGGATTTCCATTGCAGATGCTCCAGCGGATGAAATTCGGGTGCGCTTGTCGTCTGAGAGTGTCCTCGACGCTGTGTGCTATGGAACGTAGAGCCGATGGATGAGTTGTATATGCGAGGGCTTGGATCGCAGCTTTTTGCTCTCTTGATGAGAGGTTGAGTTGTCGGGGCGCGGAGTCCGCTATGTAGGTGCTGATTACGCGATCAATTTCCGAGCGAAAAGGCTGGATTGTGACTGCCGACAATGTTAGAGGACGATACGGAGAAGGGTGGTTGGAATAACTTACATGGCTGTGTAGCACCAGCGGCATTGAATGCATCTTGAGCTTGAACTCGGTGGATGGATGGCTGAGATCCTGAGAACACTGATAGAGCATCGCTGGCATTCGGAGTCGGAGGTGGTGTTGAAAAGGGGTCCTTGATCTCGACGATAGTATCCGAGGCCCCCTTTTCAAAGTCTGTACCCTTGAAGATGACAGCGACTTTGGGCTCTTTCCTCATCTTGTCAACAGCATCTTTCTGAACCTTGATGGTGACTTCATCTTCCATCGTTTGTGTCCACTCAGGAGAGAGCTGGGCTTCAGAGTTGTTGATCTCGTTGAAACGCTTGACATAGTCACGATACCACAAGAAAAACTGTAGATTCTCGGCCGCGTGTTCAATGTAGATGAGGTAGTTCATAAAGTCGCGAATAGTGCATGGCTATGATGCGCAAAGATATTAGCATGCAGATCACGAGTCAACGCTGAAGAATTAACTCACTGGACAGGTTCCGCCGTTGATAATCCTGTCAAAAGTAAGAGCATCAGGTATACCTGACGAAGGACCGGAATAGCCTGATTTAAGTGAAGTACTGCTCTTCACGTTTTCAGAAAGTGAAGTATTGCTTCGCTTAAAATGTTCCTTGTCAACATATTCTGGCCTTCTATACTTGAGTGAGAGAAGACCCATATTGGAATATGGTGAGCGATAGGCGAATAGTAGAAATTAAAGGTCAGCAGCTAGCCAAGGTATCACATAAAGGACGTCGGAAATCTTCACACATATATTTCTAAGAAAGAGTAAACTCAAAGGAAACGTTGGAGTATTAAGCGCGTATTCCCCTATCTAGAGAATGTGTCAACGATCTAGGCCTAAGAACATGTTCATTATGGAATCTTGGACTTAGCTCAAAACGCTACAAGCTCAACACCAGAGCTGAGAACTAACGTTGAGCTATTATCATAATTCTCCTCGTCGTGATACACACTACATCTGCCTCCTCGATTACGAATCCACAAATTGCCTACTCCCAATCCACCCAGCAATGATCTGGGACTGCTGGCTTGCTGAAGATACCATAATAGTATGAGACAGCACCCTCCTTGCCACGCAAGCGTATAACAAAAGGTCAGCTAGCCATCAAAAACTTGAAAACTGACAACAACGAGCGTGCCAGATGAGAGATCTTATTGGATAAGTGACACTAATTTTGACTCAGTATAGTTCACTTAAAAACAGACCAGTACTAGACTACCTAACCAGTTCGACGGGACGCTGTTAAGTGGACCGACGGTTATATCCGCATAAGGTAAGCATCTTTGCAGATGATCCTTGTGCTAGGTAGGTAGATATATATCCAGGAACGAGAAATGAATTTGGCATGGCCGACGGATCATAGTCTTTATTAAGAACGTGACACGATAGTAAGACCGAACGACAAACGCGTGCCGCCGCAATAATAGACTCGACGTTTGACATTCGTGGAATGTGTATAAGTGTTACCCTAGAACGATATTACAACGGAGCACAAGAAGCTGAGGCTGGGGCAAGGAACTGTTAGCGTCTATAGCTGAGAATCCAATGGTCTGTTTGGAGAGACCCGAGAGAATAGGTAACTCCTAGCCTGGATCTGTAGATACCCCTGGGTCCCCACAATACGATCGGTGATAGAAAATCTACGATTGATCGTATACAGGGGTATGTTGATGTCATGCAGCATCGGGTCTTGATCTTGGCCCTAAACAGGCTCCTTGCATTGTTGTACAGCATACTCGGAAGCCCCTTTTTCTTTTTGATTGTGTATCCTCTCAATTTCACAAGGATTTCACAGCCCGAACCGCTGCCACCTCCCTAGACACCTCACAGGTTGACCTAAACTTTGCCGAGAGATCTGTCAGCTCTCTTTTCGTATACGTCTTCGCTGGATAGTCCCTTAAGCCACCGAAAAATAAGGTTAGCCCATAAGCGATGATAGATGTAGGCGTTTCGGGTATTCTTCTAAGCCTGGAAGTGTTTTCTTGACGCTATTATGATATGGGGTAGGTAGGTGCCTAGCTCACAAAAAGAAATGAAGCTCTTATTCCACCGTGTCCTCCGCCTCCATCGTACCGTACGATAAATACGCCACTTTCAGCCCCAAGAACACCGTCAACAACACAGTCGTACCTTGTAGACTAGGAAGTTTCGCCTATCCCGGTTCTAGACATATTTCAAGGATAAATGACAATGCCATGTGCTCAAGGTGAAATGTTCCATGTGGCTGGTATACAGGTCTAGGTACCGACGACGGACGTAACGCTCTATGCAGGTATATATTAAAAGGCTGGATCGAACGCCTCCTTTGCTAGTGCTGATACGATGCATGCCTACCAGGTCCTACCTCTTATAGATAACCCTGTTCTCGATGAGGGGAGATACGGCGCCTCGCCCCCTTTCTAAAATTCACCTAAGTTTCCTCTTCACATCCATAGATTTCCTGTGTATATCGCGAGATAGGAGTCATTGTTGATTGTTGAAATCACTTTTATTTTCACCCCCAACTTTTGTATGCACTACGTTGCCTAAGCTGCCACAGCTTAGAAAGAAGTGCCCGCGCGTTTTTACTCTTCCATTCATAGAATAATGCCCTTTCTTACCAATGCTTCTCGGAGATATCAACCGTGTTCACGTCCACTCCGTCCTTGTACCATCTCTCTTCATGAGTGATCTTGACATCGTTCCCGCTCACTTAAGAACACTAGTTAATAATCAAATACTATGAGCAGGAATAGAATCAACTTACTCTGCCGCTTCCTCATTAATCCATCGTCGGAAAAAGTCCAGTCCTCAAGTCCGTACGTGCGCCACCATTGCCCCTCCTCGTCATACCATTCGTACCAGAACTGGACAGCGATCTTGTTTTCGGTAAAAGAGAATAATTCCTTGCGGAGCCGGTACCCGTTTTCGCGCTCCCACTTCTTGGTTAAGAAGGCTTCTATCTCATCCCGTCCTTGGAGAAAGGTGTCGCGGTTGCGCCATATCGAGTCGGTTGTGTATGCGAGCTTCACTTTCGCCGGGTTTCTATGGATCTTATCAGCCCCTATTTTTTGACCGCAGCATTCTAATCGAGAGAATTTGCTAATGGAGTATAATTCAACTCACTTGGTATTCCAAGCATCTTGAGCCGCTTTTACTTTTATTTGAGCAGTTTCTGCCGTGAAAGGTGGGTACGGAGGTCTTCCTTGATTCTCAGTTGCCATTGTGGCGGATTGATGTTTCAATAATTTTTCTTTTCGAGGTCTTTTTGGCACTACCAGCTTAATTGCTCGTTTTTTTATATTCAATTAGATTCTTTCCTATCACAACTTCTTATATTCTCTTATATCCCCTCATACTGCCTTCATGTACGTTGATGAATAATGTACCACGTAAGGGATATTAATGTCTAGCGGCTGAGTTGTGTCCCGGCAAATGAACCAACAAGCAGAGATTACATAGCAGAATAACCCACGTGTTAGCGTTTATTCCGCTGGAATTAGCTCGGCGGGCTTCGGGAATATGAAGGGCGTAAATAACGAGCATATCTTAACCTATTCTAACCATTCTGACTTGACAATGCAGGTATAAAAGGCGTGCGCGATTATGTAATTCAGGGTCTCTTTGTCTTGCTTCTCCTCGGGTTCCAAAAGTGCCTAGACTCATGTCCGATTCCTCTGTTTCAATTCCCGCCCGGCGAGATCCGAGGTCGAATCAAGGCGGCATCTGTCCGAACTAGAGCTAATAACTATCCAGTTAAGCTCAATGGTCTTTATTGGTATTAGTGAGATCATGGGGAATTCCTCCGCTAAAGGATTCGAGCTTTTAGCAGACGGCGAATTTGGTCATGTCGGCGATTTCACCGGCGGTCCTATACCGCACCTCTATACATTTCCACTGACACGCGACCCCTGAGGATGAAGGTCAAAAAGCGGTCCAAAATTCTGGAAGTCACGAACAATTCAAATATGGTATTTGACTCATATTTAGCTCGAACTGTCGCAGTGTGCGTAAGCTGGTAGTCGGAGAGTTGCCTGGGTAGAATTTGGAATTAGGTCACATCATCGGCGACATATGTCATACCTATTCCAAATATTGTTACCCTGTTAGCTAACGTTCTTAGATGCTATTCCATTTTTATGTCATTACACATTGCCAATCACACCAGATCGCGCCCCTTACCCGCGCGTCTTTTCAAACACCGGTATAGGACAAGGCTTGTATGGGTGTAATATGGGTGCTGGCGTGTAAACTATCTACTTGTAACAATTCCAAATCTTCACATGTCCACTTCTTCTTGGCAGCTAATAGTCGCCCGCTCGCCCCCACATCGCTTCATAACCTGGAGACTTTGCGGATCGATAGCTGACAGAGCAGGATAGCTTCCTAAGCTGCTACAACTTACAAGTTCCCAGAATAGTTCACTGTCCGTACCTTGAATGTGTCAAATTGTCGATATCTCTTCGCCCCAAATGTTGAATCACCGTCGTACGTTAACGGGCCGTTAATTTTATGCCGAGAGTAACAACTTGCCAGATTTTATCAGCGTTACTAGACGAGTATTACTAAGGATACTGCCTGGTGGTGCGGGTCTCTTTTTGAAGTATGTATTGCTCTAGTATTCCATTATAGCTGTGGATAAGGGGATGACGAAATACCTAGTATTTTACTTGCACAGGCGCACGAGCGGAAAGATGGCCGCACCTGCGTTTAGGAGTATAGCACTTGTACCTTTAGCTTCGTGAATTGGACCGAGCTAGACTTCATCTGATCTTTCTTTGTTACAAATTCTGCAACGAGCATAGGAAATAGAAGGAACTTTGAACAATAGAAGAGCTGACCCTGGGATAGACGAGTAACAGCTTCCCTATTGTCTCTTGCCCATCAAGGTTTCGTTTACCCCACCATGAACCATGAACTCGAACCCCACCGTGCCTAGAAGAAAGTTACATCCATCGCATTGTTGATTGGGAGGGTATGATGTATAGTCCATACAATCCATGGATGTCGTGATCCGGAAACATCAACTCCTAGTATAAACGGTCTTGCAGATGGCTTGGCAAGGGTTACCTGAACCATAAACCGCCTACACCACCGCGAGAACACTTACTAACACAGCAGGCGCGCTACTTACATAACGTTACCTGTTAGTAGGTGGGATCGATTTGCGCGGGTTCCTTGAATTCCGAATTCGCAAGTGGGTTTATTGATTGCTGAACCTAGATAGTACATACATACATCCATGGTGTGCTAGACGTGTACTAGAACATCTTACTGTAACAACCGACGGCCTCTTCCCGTTGATCTAGAAGCTCGCAAACGTATATAGGCAACAAACTCCCGCACCTTGAGTTTGCTCTTTTTCTATCTGCTTAATATATTCCACAATTCAACAATCATCTAAACGGACAATAATCCTGAAATCCTGTGTCATACAGCCAAATATAAAATTCGCATCTCGCATACCTACCTACCTAGTACTCACCATCTAAAAAATATCAAATCACAATGTCTGCTCTCAAGGCCGGAGACGATTTCCCCGAAGGTGTCACCTTTACCTACGTCCCCTACAACCCCGACCAAGGTGCCGTCACAGCCTGCGGTATTCCCGTCAAGTACGATGCCAGCAAGGGTAATTACCCCCTCTCTACGCCAACCAAAATGAGAAACGATTGAAGCTAAATTTCTGGTATAGAATTCAAGGAGAAGAAGGTAGTCCTAGTTTCCGTCCCCGGCGCCTTCACGCCGACCTGCCAGAACACACACATCCAGGGCTACATTGAGAAGCTACCGCAACTCAAGGCCGCCGGTGTTGATCAAGTCATCGTCATCTCCTTCAACGACGCTTGGGTCCAAGCCGCCTGGGCCAAGGCCAACGGCATCAAGGATGAGATTGTGAGTTTTTCTTGATTTACATTATTCTTCAACAAACAATCGCATTATTCCGTATCAACTTGTCTCCTTCTTGAAGTGGGAATATGTTGGACAGGCACGAAGAATCCATTGGACGCCACTATGCGTAACATAGCTGGTGGCTCCGCGCCCACCTTGCATGCGAACCCGTAGATCGGGTTTTTTTACCCCGCCAAAGAAAACACCACTACCAACCCCTCTACGCTCCCCAATCCTTGGCTAACTAAAAACCCCCTCAAAAACAGATCTTCGCATCCGACGACGGCGCCCCTTTCAGCAGCAGCATCGGCTGGACCCTCGGTGCCCGCACAGCCCGCTACGCCATCGTAGTCGACCACGGCAAGGTCGTCTATGCCGAGAAGGAGCCCGCCAAGGATGTCGGTGTTTCTGGCGTCGACGCCGTCCTAGCCAAGCTATAAATCTCTATTAAAGCCATTTAATAACCACCCATATCATATCATATCACATCACACATAGAATATCCGCTGGGAAGGGAGGAAATAGTCAAATGTGCTAGCAAATAGATAGAGAGTGAACAGCGTCATCGGTTTACGGAGGAATTCAGGGGAGGTGGATTTACCTCTTTTTTACGACCCTGGTTCGAAACGAATATGACTTACATAGCTGCTCCGGAATCAAGCTCCCCTCAGCTACGAATATCCATGGCACCGGAGTTTGGAAGCTGGTAGACTACTCAATAGACTCAACTCAGCACATTGAATGGCATTTTATGACATCTATAGTTCCTAATCGTTGGTGTAGTTGTTCGCAACATCCAGAACATTTACCCTTTTTAGCCGTATAATAACTGACGTCAAGGTTGCCCTGAGTTAGGAAAATCAACTTGACATGAGTAATTACAAGTCGTGGAAGTAGGCAAGAAGAGAACAAGACATATCGCACGAGAGGCACTTCCAGACCGTAGAATGAACTGGTATTATGAAACTACCAGGTTAGAATTCCCATGACCATGAGACATTCCATGCATTCCCCCAACCGAACAGATGTAATTGCATATGTGAGTGTGTGCGAGTGCGAGATTGTGTGTGTGAGGTTTCTTTTATTCGCAATCGAGGAAATATCCCACCGAAGACGCCGCCAGACGTAAAGAGGTAACATTAGTGATGTGTGATATGCACTATCTCTCTCTCCTTCGAGCCAATGTCCTCTCTAAAAATCGTCCGTATCAGTCCCTTTCCCGCGCTTGCTCTTTTGCCTCTTCCGTCCCCGAAACTAGAAAATCACAGGATCCGGCTTAACGGGTCTTGGCCTGGACTTTCTGTTGGGCACCCTTCGCGCCTTGCTTTCCTACGATGCGCTGGGTCTGGCCCTTGGAGGCGGCGGTCTTGGCCTTCTCGGACTTCTTGGCGGCGGCTGCGGCGGCCTTCTTCTCCTTGGACTCCTTGATGGCGGCGGCGCGGGCGGCGGAACGGGCCTCCGGTCGCATCGTTCGCTTCTCCTTGATTACATCGAGGGAAGCACCGACGATGGCTCGCTGGGACTTGACGGTGCGGCGCGTGCGCTTCTTGGCAACTTCCTGTGGCATTTGTCAGCCTTCATCCAACTTTACAGTGTTCCCATAGCGCGGAAGTATCCTCAAAAGTACGGTGGGTATTCTTTGCAATGGGATATTATATGATTATGGGAATCGTACCTCAGAGATACCCTTGCGGTGTTGTCGTCGGAAGAGAACAGTCCATGAGATTCGGCGGGGGTTCTTTCGCTGAAGGAATAGCGACTCGGACTTGCCGTTCTGGAATCGGAAGACCTTGCTGTCACCTCGGACGTAGAGCTTACCCTGTTTTGCGATTTCGTTAGCATTTTATTCTGGACAAGAATCGCATTGAATTGGTGTAATGTGTATGTGTAGGGTATAGGCCATCAATCCGTAAATCTGTCGCTTCATCATTCCCATCTCTTGTCTTGACTCTTCTTCCTCCCAACGCGCGACGGTGATTTGACGGTTCGTGTATTCTGGTCGGAAAGATAGAAATCGATGAAGCGATAAAGGGAACGCATACCTTGCCAGGGTAGATTCTCTGGCCAGAGAAGGTGTCGTCGTAAGTTCTCATGATGACGGTTTGTGTGTGGTGAGAACTTAGGTGGACTGCTGTTGTGTTAGTATTTTCGTGGTTGATTGATTGAATTAGGATAAGAGACGAATTTCGTAAATCTCAAAGTTGCGCACTTGTGTGGGCTGTATGACTAATCCACTTTTTTCTCAAGTGCTCTTAGGGTCTCGCTTGATGTGGCTCGTGCGCTAGGAATGTGGGAATGTGGCGGTTCAAATCCGGTGAAGTGGGACCTGAAAATGGATTTTTAAAGCTGGTGACTCAAACCCCTGTATCATGATATCCCCATTGTTGCATAGGTACTATTATCTTCTTATTCAGTCTATCTTCAACTAAGAGATTTTTCTACACATCACGTCAATGCCTTTTCTGAAGTCAGATATGTCTCAGTGACATGACCATCACGCCAGATGATATCGCAGCGCTTGTGCTGAAGCATTATGATGCTCTACCAGCGAAGAGGAAACCGGTAGTCCGAAGCAATGACCTGCGAGAATGGGTGCCCCTAGCTGGAATAGTTGCCCAAGGTACATTTGAGCGTGTATTTAGAAATATCGCAACGGACTAATATATAATGAAAAACAGGAGAAAATGATGAATTATTCTGTCTATCAATGGCGTACGTTGACTGTGCTTGCCGTTATAGTCATTCCTTGAAGCATGTGATCAAAAGAGTCTCTAACAAGAGACAGGACGGGCATGAAATGTCTTCCCTCTTCAAAAGTCGCGCAAGCACAAGGCAATGTGTTACATGACTGGCATGCTGAAATACTAGCTATACGAGCCTTTAATCGCTTCGTGTTAGACGAGTGTAAAGCTCTTGCTCAGGGGGGCTCGTCTAAATTTCTGCGTCGGCGAACTAGTGATGAAATGAGCAGTTCTTGTCCAGGAGAAATAGGGGAACGGAGACCTTGGCACGGACAACCATTTGCATGGAAAGAGGACATCATCCTACACATGTACTGCTCTGAAGCGCCTTGTGGCGACGCAAGCATGGAACTAATAATGGATTCTCAAGAAGACGCCACACCGTGGGAACTACCACAAGAAATTACCACTACCGCTTCTCCATCTGGAACTCTACCCGGTCGTGCCTATTTCTCCCACCTAGGAATTGTCCGCCGGAAACCGGCGAGACCAGATGCTCCCCCCACGCTCTCCAAGTCTTGCTCGGACAAACTAGCATTACACCAAATAACATCCCTCCTCTCTTCCATAACCTCACTTCTTGTCTCCCCTAGCAACGCATATTTATACTCCCTGATCCTACCACTATCTAGATATAGTGCGACAGCTTGCCATCGCGCCTTCTCTTCGTCTGAAGGGGGACGTATGAGTAGTTTGGCATACCTTCTGCATCCATCTTGTACTCCCACTTATAAGGGGGGCTACGCATTTCGTCCCCTCACCATATCAACTACGACATCCGAGTTTACATTCTCTCAGAAACAAGCGAAAGAGACGGCAGGGGCGTCGGGCGTCGCCCCTAGCAACTTAGCACTAGCCTGGACTTCCTCTGGCCTCGAAGAAGCAACGCTGGGCGGTGTTTTGCAAGGGCGGAAACAATCTTCCGCTGATGAGAAAGGAGCCAGTTTTGCTTCGAGGCGGAGGCTATGGGGCCTTGCTGTTGAGGTAGTTGGTTTACTCTCAACCTTACCCTTGCGCTCACCCTTATTAGACCCAGGCCCAAAAGACGGAGGAGAATTTGAAGTCGACCCTCATAAAGCTCTGAGCGCTGAGACGTATGGCGAGATAAAGGAGTCTATGTTGTTAGAAGCTAGGAGAGGGATTAAGAAAGAAGCCAGAGCGGAGGCATTGAAAGGATGGGTGCGGAATCTAGGAGACGAATCATTCCGCCTTTAGGAGTTACAATATAGCTAGCCTAGTTTTCTTGCGGATACAAATCACTAAAAGTGAAGCGACATCTTTATGAAATGATTTTTTCTTCTTGGGTAGGTACCTACGAGCAATGGTATCGATTTCTCGCCACCATGCCCGGGTACTTGGGTAATTGACCTGACAGCAGAACTTGACGAAGAAATACGCCACATCGCAAGCTTGCTACAGTAGCAGTCGTGTGAAATTTGTCTGACGCGTTGCCTGGGGGGAAGGAAACGAGCACAGAACCACCTGCTAGACTACCTGATAAATGACGATTGTTGAGAAACCCCCCTTTGTGAATTTGCAAAGGATGAACTACCGAAGAACTCCCTTCCCGACCTACCTCGCGACGCATGTATGAGAGAAAAAAGACCACCATCAGCCATGTTGACCAAATGCCATTATCATTCCCATTGATTTTTCCCTTGCTTTTTCCGTAATCATTTCGTTCGTTCAAATAGAAGGGATGGAGTATGGTGTTTGGTCCGTTTGTAAAGGTGCGTCATCAGGTTGTTCGTCTATTCGACCTTGCTCTCGAAGTTCTCGCCGGCTACCAGGTCGGGAATATCATCGTCGTCGGCTTCCTTATTCTCCTTCGACATGCTCTGGTAGCTCTCAGCGAGTTTTCGGAGAGAGGCGAGCGAATCAGGTCCGAGCTGGTTTAGGATTCCGGGAACAAGCTCCGTCAACTCCTTGTCTTCGCCAGCTCCGTAGATGGCAAAGGTGTTGGCAGGGACGGCGGCGTGAACTAGTAGTGCATTGTTAGTTTTATGATTATCTTCGCATAAATAGGTAGCTTCTAGATAGAAAAAACAGGAGGTTATTTATAATATGCATTCCAAGCCGAAGCTTGGGCGATGGTGTTTGCTCTTGTAGAAATCTTCGCGACTCACCCTTGGGGGCAGAGAAATGGATGACGTTGCCGTCACTCTTGAACATGTTGACCTCCTCGATAGCCTGGATGGGCTGGGTGTTGAGCTTCTTCAGGGTCGCCTGGAGCTTCTTGTCGTCATTGGCGCTGCGGGCGACATTTCGCTTTTGCTTGTGTCGCGGGGTACCCTTTCCACCTAGTCCAAAAATTAATAATCATTCCCCCACCATGAAAAAAACAGATGAAAGGGTTAAAATAATTCAAAGGGCTTCACGATAATTAATACGTACCGGTTCGCGAAGGGGCGGCACCACCGAACTTCTTCTTCAAGATCTCCTGAACGTCCGCCATGGCTATGAGTGAGGATGAAAGAGACCGCACTGTCGGTTTTCGCGACGATAGCTGGTAGGTTGTGGGTTGCAGATAAAAAGAACCTTGGGAAAACTGGTGGGGGGTTGAACAAGTTAGCGATTCGGTCGTCTTGATTTTTATTTTCTAATTGAGGGGTCGATGTTGAAATTGGGCAGCGGCTTCCAAGACCCAAAATTAACAAAATCCAATGCTCGCACTTACCCTGTGAGAAATTGCGAAATTTTACCGTCGTCGAGAAGAATATCGTTCGTAGCTTCTCAATCGGGGCGATGAGGCCTGAAGTTGGGGCTCATCCGGTACTGGGAAATTGTGCGTTGCCAAGACTTTTTTGACTTTTCGCTTGAGGATCAACCCTCTTCCGTAATACATAGGTACCTAGTACCTACCTACCATATGCTGAATTTTTGAAGGGATAACCACTCAGGGCTACTAGGTCTATGGGCACATTCTAGCGCTTGTGAAAGTTCTTTATTATAATAATTCCGATAATTTCAAGCTTGATCTCATTATTTTATAAAATTAAACCCTAACCAATCAAGACCTGACGTTTCAAGAACCATTATGCAATATACTCCTCCGTAAGGTGCGTACTGTCCATCGCCTACGTGATATAGACACCTCCTATCCAAGAATTACTTATATGCAGACCATAATCTATGTAATAATGATCCATGTACCGATCGCGGGGTTGATTGTGTAGATTAGACCATAGAACTCGGCGAAATCTGTACTGAACTATAACCAGAATCATTGCTTAACTCTGACACTGTTTTGCGGCTGATCCTGGAATAGGTTGTTTTTTCTGGGAAGCCTAAAGTAGAAGAGGTATTTTTTGCGGATTGGTCAGCGTCTTTCTGTGCTTGTTTGACATCTGCGACTGTGGGAAGCGCGACTAGTTCGGCACGCAAACGCTGCTTGATGTCGGCAAAGATGGCTTTCAAAGGTATAACATATCCAGAACCAAATACATCCGACGCGACGAGGTGACCATATACCTCATATGTACAATTATCGATAACCCATGAACCCGAGTCGCCATCGCAAATACCTATACTGTGGGTTAAACTAGATGAAGATAGAAATGAAGTCATAAGATTAATCTTACCTGGTTCATCATGTATCATCAACATATAAGTAGTGACAAATTCCTCTCCTGATCCAAGCAGAATTCGGCCGGGTGTCGAAGTGAGTTGACCCCATTTGAAACCTGAATCGCTGATCATGTATATAGTACGATCGCCGGTGGTCCCAGGTTCTCTTTGCGAGAGGACAACTTCCGGAATTTCCGGTACTAGGCAATAAGGAAGGTGATTCGATTTGTACACACTTGTTTCAAACAGTGCCCAGTCATAGCATTGATCATTGTGATGTATAGCATCGGTTGTTGGAGCACTTGCGTGTGTAATAATTGACCCGAGAACAAGAGGTTCAGCAAAATGCCATGATTCTTTCCCATCATCAGAGCCGACTTCTGGCGGAATATCTATCATGAAGAGATCCATGTCCATATCGCTATCCTCGGGAGTCGGTTGCTCGGTATCGTCTCCGTGATCGTCGGTGCCTTCCAATGATGACTCGAACTCGTTGTTATCCCACTCTTCCACAGCGTGTCCAGCTGTTACTCCATAAAGCTTGACATCTCCTTTTTCCGTAACTACCTTGATGATTCCGCCAAACGTAGCATTGCGCTTGTCGCAAAGGCGCGTGAACTGGATCGGAGTTCCGCATAGCGTGTCTCGATGCCATATGGGAATAACATTGTCGACTGTAACCTCTACTTGTGAATTCTTGAGTCTGAGCTTCGGACCTTTGCCGATGACCTTTATTTTAAACGACGGTACACCGGGATCTGGAGGCTGACAGATATCCTTGATGATGTGGCTTGTTGCGAATTGTTCCACGAGCCTCTTTTGTTTGGGTTGGCAAAAGACAACAAGATGAGGAACAGCATCGCTAGATGAGGTACCTATCATGATCAGTCGCGTCGACATCGGCTTATATTTAGCTCCCACTGGTTGGTGTTCCCGGACATATTCCAGGAGAAGCTTTTCAAAATGGCCTTGGACGATCTTGAATCGCTCTTCGGTCGCCTCGTCAACATTGACATTGAATAATGGCTTCTTTTGGGGAAACAAGATAGAAGAAAAAAGGTTATTGGTTTCCCCCCCTGCTGATGCATTGCTGCTTGGTGTGGTAGATTGCGAACTGTACCCAGAGTCCTTAGTGCCCTCGAAACCGGTTACTGTCGAGGCCGACGACGGGGTGATTTCAGTAAGTATCTCCGAGCCTTGCAGTCGTGAATTTGATGTTAGAGACGAAAGATCGCTCGATGAATGTCTCTTGAAAATTGCCATACTCTCCGAGATGAGAGATATGTTTGCGGGCGCCATGTTGCAGATAGTCAATTAGTCCCTAAGACGTGTTCTGTCATACCTGAACTTTGGATTGATGAGAATTCAGGTAGTTTTAAGCCCTAGCATACTTGTAGGAATACCAATATCGTCTGATTAAGTCAGTACAATCTGCCTACAGGAGGCTGTGGTCCATAATGTTACTCAATGCTACACAGCCCCCATTAAAGGATTTGTATGCTGTCAGCCCATCTGGACGAATGGTAACTCATGGAACAGTAGTCGATCATGCGAGGGGAAACGAAAAACAAAATGCAGTTCTCAACCCATTGGGTACAGACATTGACAGTTTGATGCGTCGAGAAACTAATGAATGTACTACGCTCGTCGAAACGAGTCGCACATATGGACACATCAAGTGAAGTGCTTTATCCATTATCAAATGCTTCACAGGACGATCTTGCAAGAATATGCGAGTCTCTATGGGGATGGACGCCTTGTACGTCGTGGGTATGCAGGAAAGCATGCCAACAACTGATTGGCTGTCCATGTGAGCGTGCTGCAAAATTGGAAACTTTCTTTGACTTTTACAGAGATATCACGGCGTACTATATTCCTGACTTCACCGGCGATTCGTGCCCTGCGCTGAGATCTCACGATGACCTCGTCGATATTGTCATCCTACTTAAGAGCAATGCGGACAAACCGCGTTCAGGGCTAACGACGGAATATTTCAGTCAACGTTTTCAGAATGGCCATGAGAAAATGCCGACAATTGCCGACCAGAATAGGGCTTTCAGCCTTGCCGCTCGCGTCTTTAGTATGATCCAATGTTCTGTGGAGAATCAGTCCGACGGCCTTCTGGAAGCGGGAACTCAGCCTCTGACCTGGCATAGTGATAAGTCGTTCGCGGACTTCATAGACTCGGTCTTTCGAAAAAGAAAACAACCTGCGCTGAATCCTAATGACGACGTTGCCCTGTCTGCCAGGGTCCATTTGGCCTTGGTAACGGCAAAGAGACTGAGAAAGGTCGCACACTTGAAAGTCATTCCTACTGATAACCTTGGGGATCATCTACTTCTTGACAACACAAATGGCACTGTTGCCGTATACCACTATACAAGTGTTTTGAAAGAGCATATTCTCGCCACTGGGGAGGATGGGATTGGAGAGACATCTACGAAGTCTATCTCTAAGTAGGTCTTCTCTTTCCCCCATCGTTCTTAAAGTAAATATTGACATATTGGGTACCTAGGGGAAATATCCCTAGACAGTTGGCTCTCGAGACACTCCATACTCTTAAAAACATCCTCTTTCCCGTTGACGCAGAGTCGCAGTCACTTCTTCGGTCGCTCGTCTCGAAGGCAAATTTTGATCCAGATATTCTTCGTCTCGAATCCTCGTTCTATGACGGACTAGACGAGCATCAAATTGGATACGAGTACTGGGGTTCTAGGCTCATAGACTTGTATGACGAGTTAGAGAATCCAATGCCTAGAAGCTACCTTGAGAAATGGGTAGAGCGCAGAAGCGGTGCCAGATACATGATGATGGCAACTCTAGCTGGTGTTGCGATGGCAGTCCTTCTTGGAATATTGAGCTTGGCTGTAAGCATCTTCCAAGCTTGGTTGGGATGGCAACAGTGGCAGCATCCGGTTGTAAAGAACTGAGAAATAGTAATGAAGGTATTTAGAAGTCCTAGATCACTACCTAGTAGGGACAAGAAAAGAAAAAAGGGTCGGTGCTCTTTAGTGCTGTAGCTTTAGGAGCTTCGCCCCACTATTACCTGCCAGCATTAAACTAGGTACTTTTTAAGGTTCTTATTGATTTGCTAGGAGAGGTTAGGGTGCTTCCTAAAAACCCCTAATTTACCTGGAAGTGATCAATTTGATTGGTGAGTATCAAGAGCTACTGGGATTCTCTACCTAATCAGAATCTGATTAGCTCAATTGAATAACTTAATCCAGCCAGTCAGTCAACTTCGTCAGGTAATTAGAAACGGTGGGTCTATGAATAAGCTTAAATTGTCTAACTGTCAGGTCAACAGCTGATAGGTTAGAAGCCACTAAGTAGAACTAGTCTAAACCAATCAACTAAGAGAATGTGCTATCTGAGCTGAGCCTGATTGGTTCGACTGACTCCCTGAATGGGAGCGCTGATTTACCTCTGCCCGCGACTTCGTAGGCACTAGCGGATTAGGTCGGATAGAGAACAATAGAGCCATCATTCACTCACAAATGTACACGATTCATCAGTCAACCAAGAAATGTCATATAGGCACGGCAATTCAATTACTAAAGTCTACCGCAACGTATAGCTACGGCGAGAAGCAGGAAAATGAAAGCGATGCTCACTAATCCGCAAGGCGAGAGAACATCCCGTTCGTCGCGTCAATCATGCCCCTGTGCGTCGAGCAACAACACGCCAAGCAACCCTGCCCTTCAGAAGAAGGCGATATTCAACTGCTCAGCCCAAGTTTAGCTTAGCAAGAGCATCCATGCCCGTCTCTTCATCCTCCTCCAGCATGACAAGATCCTCCATGGTTTCACTCGTGTCAGGATGCGATGATTCATGTCCTTCAGAGCTGTGACTTCCGTCGTCCTCCTCATCTGCAATAATGCCAGCACTCACGAGCCGCTCAAATTCTCCTTCGTCATCGTCAATGTTGTCATCCAGTAGTGCCATGCTCGGCTCCGGCACTTCCTCGAGCTCAAAATCATCCTGCGAAGTCGCGATTCGACCGAGCTCATACTCGAAGACCCAGGGGAAACTGATTAACGGAATCTCGTCCTTGGACAGTCCCTGCTCCTGGCCCTCTCTTCTCATTTTTCCTAATACGATCTGTACTTCTTCCCATGTAACGACGTAGGCGGCCGCAATTATGGGATACAGAACTTTAGGATCCCTAGATCCCGCCAACTTGATACATGCTTGTCTGAACCGCTCCCTGTGGCTGGTTATCACCGGTTCCATGATTTCTTGTCTTCTGTATTCGCTCCCGACTCGAGGTTTGGTCAGTACAAACGTTGACCAGGTTTCGAATTCCGTCTCGATATCATGCTGGTTCATGATCTGCTTCATTGCCTTGTCATGTTGTCGCTTGATCATTCTCACCGCCTTCAATGTGTCTTCCTTTAGCGCATACCTACGGAGAATTCTCTCGTCGAAAGCGCCGTCTAGCTTCGGCTTGAACTCGACCTTGGCCACCTGGTCATATAGTCGACCGAGGATCTTCTTTGAATGATACGACTTTCTCGGCGGCTTTTCCATGAAATGTGGGAAGTGTCTTGGTCGTAACGATTGTTTCAGATAAGCCTCCTGGCCAGTCTTTGGATAATCTACAGATTTAGAATGCAGGCGTGCCAACTCAATGCACTGCGGGTCCTTGGGTCCTTCGGGAAGCATGTCGCATTTCGCTAAATGTGCATGCGCAATCGTACTGAGAGAATCATTCTTCATGTACTGTACGAAGAAGGAAATGAGGTCTGACACCTTTACGTCTCGCTTAATTTGCTTTGGCTGGAGGACATCCTGCTCCATAGGAGGGTAATTCCACTCGAGAGGTATCAAATCGGGGTCCCAAACGACGAAGTAGTCGTCTCCGTCGAGGTCTCCACCGGAACACATCGAAGGTATATCACGGTCGCCAACTGCTGGGAAGACGACAACGTCACGAAGATGTCTTAAGGCCGGGACGTCTACCGCCTCTACCACTCGAATATCACCGGGGTGAAGAGAGGGGTTCCTTCCGAGCATGCATATCCCGGTGATCACCGTGTACTCGCCTGTTTCTCCGGGCCTAATCCCCGCCTTCGGTACTTGGAGAAAGATCTGCGGCAATTTGCTGGGGTCTTTCCTGTTGCGAAAGTCGGTTGACTTGGCTGCTTCTTCTGATTCCGAATACCCTCGTAACGTGCGAGTTTCATCTACGCAACCAAAGACAAAGGCTCCTTGGTCAATCACAATCCGAGCTTTCTCCCGAAGCAATCTCATAGACCAAGCACGCCATACTTCTAAGATGGTCATGAAAAACGGCTCCTTGGTCCTCATGAATCCATCTACTATCATCTGGGCTATTGTCGTAGTGACGCCATTCTGGTCAATGTATTTACTGAGCAACTGCATAGCCACGTGTGGATCTTTCATTGCGCTCTCGTAGTCTGCGATCTGCTTCTTCATCCTCTCTTCGAATACGAAATCCGGAACGCCTAAGCAGCTCAGTATCATAATAGTCTGCCTGTTCAACGCTGCGACGGAGAACCTAGATGTCTTGATGATTTCAAGACCTTGAGAACTACATTTGAATTTGTTTTGAGAGGGTCGAAGGTGGACATCGTTAAAGGGCACGTCGGGCCATTGCGTTAAGATTCCCTTGCTACCTCCAAGCCGAAACTGAAAAACGGCCGGAATATGGGTGGCCACATTGCTCGAAGTCAGATTTTGTATGAGGAATTTAGCTCGGCTAGGCGCAATCTTCCCAACTCCGTCGGTGAAACACCAACCGTTATGCTCAATGTCCGGGATGTGCACAATTGTTTGGCCAATAGGCGATGACTTGGGCAATTTTGTCGTCGAGAAGCATTGTCCAAGTCTGGCGGCGTACTTGGCTACAACTCGAATGTGGGCGACGTCACCCATCCAATTTCGTATATTGTCACAGGTCAAGAAGTCGTCTGGGCAGAAGAAATATGCTCCGTTCTCTCGGAATTGCGAATTTCCAGCTGCAAGATATTGGAAATGACGGCCACCGATCCGGATACCGTTTGATAGAGTTCGATGTATTCTATTGAATAGCGCATTATCCTGTGTAGTGCCTGGGGTTGGGAATATTCGGCCTTTAGAGATTTCGTCGGTAAACTGAACACGGATGAAACGATCTTGGTACTTGGCAAAGTGGCGTAAGACACGATTCATCGCCTCTGGGGCTGGATTGCTGAGATACATAGTCGTTGGTGTAACTACGACTTTCCTCACCCATTGAGTATTCTCAGGGAGCGCAATTTCCGGATAGTGGCTCAGTGCCTTCTTGTCTTCAAAGAGTTTCATCGGGTCATATATTCTCTTCTCGTCAATTTTGTCCTGATTTTCGAGTCGGCCTCCGGTATGAGGTTGTGAGATATACATCAAGAGGTCGTTAGCTCTGTCGCGTCGCTTGGTATGACCTTTCGAGAGATCTGCTAATCTTTGCAAAAATTCTGTTGTTATGTCGACCTCGTTCAAGAATCCTTGGGAGATGCATGCTTCAAGCTGGTATCGGACACGATAAGGAAGATGGATCTCTTCTGTGTCAGCAAGAAGAGATAAGTTAGAGTTCGGCTCCGACTCTTCCAACTTGCGCGGCTCAAGTTTACCCCAGAAGCTCGAAACCTGTGTTGTAATAGTCGAAAATTCCTCAGCCGTCTTATAATCTACGTTGATGTTGAAGTCTCGCAATGCAGGCTTCATTACAGCCCAATCGCTCAGGACGGATTTCGGGAAGATGAGTCGATACATGGTCCATCTTCCAATATCAATGAATTGGCTGGTTCGAGGAAGCGTGACCGGGTCATTCTTGAACCAGGACCTGTCGTAAGTGATATCGACGGTCCGGTCCCAGGCATCTCGTATGGACCAAATGCACCTACTGTCCGAATGAGATCCGGCGACATCATGCTTCACGTAGAAGGCAGGCGGTGCTAGCAGAGGAATGAGGAGGGCCCATGTGTTCTCGTCGATGTCAATGAAGATTATCTTCTTGAGATGTGCAAACGGGATCTGCGCCTTGTATTCTTGGGAGATCTCTACTTTTCCGATGGGATCAGGATGCTGTATAGTGGGATTCTCACGACGCGGATCTTGAATCTTGCAGGCAAATACAATCTCGAGCCTCTTGTGATCAAGGTCAGCATCCAAGGAGAAGCGATATCGCCTGTTGTTATTCTCAATTGTCTTCATAGGAATCATCTCGTTCTCATGAGCAAGTACGCCAAACTGCAAGGCGCTCATCTGGAGGCTTATCAAAGAGGGGTAATTTTGGCCATTTGACGCTTGGACTCTCGACGATGGCAGTCGTTTCTGAAGCTCAACTTTGATCTTGGCTAGTTTGCCCCGAATATCAACTATCATGAAGTCTTGCCAGAATTGTTTAGTAGGGGGCGGCCGGAAATAGACACGTCCGCTTCCGTCTCGCTCTCCAGTGCTCTTTCTCTCAAAAAGATCAATCGAGACGATCTCGCCATGGTCCTTGAAGAGGGCCCATAAATCACGAGTGGTGGTAGTGGGAGGAAGATTTTGTAAGCGAAGACAGATCTTTTCCCAGTGTGACCACTCAGGCCGCATATCCAAAGGGTTAGATGGATGACGTGAAGCAGATTTGCGGTTAGTGTTCGAAGCGGAAGGACGTCTTTCATGAGCTCCATTCGTCGAGGAGCCAGCGAACCGCTCGAATCTTGAATTTCGGCGTGGTTGTTGTTTGCCTTTTGACCTAAATTCCCTAGAACCAGGCCGTTGAGAGCCGATAGAGGCTCTCGAAGGAGCCGTTGTAGGAGATGGAGATGCGCTAACAGAAGTAGCAGGTTCCGATGTCTCTTGGCCTATGTGAAAGCATTAGTCGCTGGCTGCTAACCTTCGGGTAGGGGCTATCAAGGATACTCACGTTGAATCGCGTCATTCCCGACGTTGTTGCCGTTAGGAGGTCGCTGATCATCCGCCACCGAGAGAGCGTCATTTCCATCCTCTGGTATAGAAATATTGCTCTGAAGGAAATCCGAGGTACTTGGCCGCTCCTGATGCGAGCCTGCACCAACTCCACTCTTACCGTCTTCCATCTCTCAGCCAGATCAAGTTAGGAACCTAATGCCAGGTCAATTTTTTTGAGTGTGGAAATTGACTACCGGGGTTTTATCTCGACAATGGCGAGGGTTCAATGAAGGAACTGGTGCACGAATAATTCGAATTGGGAAGTTTGCACCCGATACCAGTGTGAAGAGGCAGAAGGAATGGGTGGTAAATATCGGGCTTACCTAATGTCTGAGATTGTTTTCAAGAGAAGGGGGGAAAGAAAAGGAATAGTTAAATTGATGAGGTTTGTTATGTAATAGGTAGGTCTTGCACGGTGCCAACTGGTGATTAAGTAGCAGAATTTTCAGTTTTTGAGAGTGAGACAATTGCAAACAAGCTATTCACACGCACTTAAAAAGTTGGATGTTGTTATCGGAAATTGTTGGGTGTTTACCTCCACATGAAGAATTGAGGTCTTGATGTTGAAGGTTGAAGGTTCGAGATTTATCTATACCTACCTACATATCTACTAGGTAGGTATAGGGACAAGAGTCAAGCCATTCTATTTGAGCAATCATCTGATTTTCTAGGTGAGGCAGTTTTGTCGAGGTAGGTACCCCCTTTAGCTACATTGTAGTTGAATTAGGCATCTACCCAGGAAGATACGTACTAGGAGTAGGTAGATAACCTTGAAATCCTCTCTGGGTCGCTCTTGCACGCCGAAGTGGATATCGGGGCCTAATGACGGGAGATGCTCATTGAGGAGAAAAAGATGCCGTCGTTGGTGTTGACGACTTGTGACTCATCGATGGATGTTTTTTTACCAGACCCAGAAGATTTCATGCAGGTATCCGAGACATTACAGCAAGTTTGCTCACCCTCCATAGTATCCACCTGCATAGGACCTTCGTTTGGTCTTTGTCGAGCATAAGGATAACGAGAGCAGTGAGTCCATGTCTCACCCATTCTATATTCCTCCTAAATAACCCTATCTGCAGTGTGAATGTGTCTGGATATGTGGCATATCGAGTATTAAGTACTAGGAAGCTCTTGAGAGGAAACAACTTTCGACCTTGGCGAAGGCTCGGTGCCTTCGTCATGGATGTTGCCTACAAAGCCACAGAAAACTCCTATTGGTGCGAGTTAAGTCCCTCCGGGACGCTGCATTCATCAGTCATAGGCAGCATAGCCCTCTCGAGTTAAACCGTCTCAGTAACAAGTATATTATGAATTAGACATGTGAAGATGATATAGAATGTACGAAAAGAGATATCAAAAAATTAGCTTGGGCTGGCAGAATGTTGAAGAAAATAAACGCTTACCATACCAATAGTGGCAGAACTCTCTGGCCCTAGCGGAGTTTCACTAAAGCCGAGTAGCACAGTAAGGTAGCAATGAGTCCAACGATGTAAAATTTCTAATAGACATATACATTGCTATAGACCTTATATCTACCTCGTTACAGATTCTCAGCAGTGACTAGAAGCACCACATAATTCGAACGTCGCTATGCTCAAACAACGGGTATGTTCCCCTAATGAAGCTCAAAATAGCTTCACTGGGGTTGTTATGATGCATCTGGAAGTCCGCCTATCGCTATCTAATGAACTTTTTCATGAATAACTCATATATGAAGGACATATGCTGACTAATGAATCCCTTCCGTATTTTGTTCTTCCATTTGTACGCCGTAGCTGCGGGACCGTTCCTTGTTACCCAATCATAGAAAGGTGTTAAGGTTGATATTCGAAAAATGGTGAGCGTTTTTCTAATTCATTATCATAAATTCATTGATCGCAAGATTATGGGATGTCCATGATCTTTCCGGGGTTCATAATCCACAGAGGATCGAGGGCTGATTTGATCTGCTTCATGACGGCCAGCGTGTCCGGGCCAACTTCCCATAGAAGCGACTCCTTCTTACCCCAGCCGATGGAATGCTCTCCTGTGCATGTCCCCTCCATTTCTAGTGCTCGCTTGACCATGTTTTTAACGCATGTTTCGACTTTTTCGAGCTCGGCTTTATCTTTTCGGTTGTACATGATGCTCTCGTGGAAATTGCCGTCGCCTATGTGACCTAGAATGCTGGCGAATAGTCCTAGGTCGTCCATTTCTTTCTTGCTGACTTCTATGATATCCGCTAGTCTGCTGAATGGGACAGCGACATCAGTTGACCCTAGATTAAATGATATTAATTTATATTCAATTATGATTCACGCTTCCTGCTTAGGGATAAAATTAGGTAGATAGCCCACTTCCTCAGTGAGGCTTGGCACATTCTGGGGATGGTGGGGAGATTGACTCACAAACTTCCTCGTTATTCTTCCTCAAAGCCAACATGGACCACAAGGACTCCTTTCGCGCCGACCACAGGAGTTTTTGTTCTCTGGCATCTTTAGCAAATTCGAAATTGCTGCCCTTGTTGTTCTTGGCAATGGCTTGGACGCGACTGATGTTCTCCTTTACGCCCGCCTTCGTCCCCGAGAATTTGAAAAATAGCGTAGGCATTTCTTTCCAGACGCGCGGTGCGGTCGCGCCCCCTAGGTTGACGACTTTCATCTGAACTTCGTCCATGATTTCCATGGCCGCGACAGGAACTCCCGTCTGCATGACCTCGGCGGCAGCTGAGGCAGCGTCGCGGATTGTAGGGAATGTTACCACGGCGACCGAAAGTTCCTCTGGGACGACGGCAAGCTTAAGAGTGGCTAATTTTCCGTCAGAAATCGTAGCTAGTAAATTTGAGATGAAAATACGTTACCCTCAGTGACAAGACCTAGAGTTCCCTCGGAGCCCACAAATATGCCATTGAGGTTGTATCCCGCCGAACTTTTCCTCGGACGTCTCCGCGTCTTGATGACTGTTCCATCTGCCAAGACGACGGTCAAGTTGATAACCCAGTCTTTCATAGTTCCGTATCTGACTGCATTCGTGCCGGAGCAATTGGTGCCAATCATGCCCCCGATCTTGGCGCTTGGACCTATAATTCGGAGTACATTTCAATTTAGCTTCTTGCTACTTTACTTCTCCCGACGGAGTAGCGATTTTTTAAGGAGTCATCTTGTAACAATGTTGATAATAATTGAAGCAAGACCCACTTACCAGGATCTACGGGGAAGAAGAGACCACTACCCATTCTGCTCAGTTTTTCGTTGAGATCTTGCCAGCCAATGCTCGGTTGAACCACGATATCCATGTCGTCCTTGTTGAACTGGATGATCTGGTCCATGTACGCGAAGTCGACACTGATGCCGCCATAAGGGGCTGAGAAGTTCCCTTCTAAACTTGATCCTCCGGAATACGGGATAATAGGTACGCGATATTTATGACAGATTTTGGCAATAATAGACACTTGTTCTGTTGAGCGGGGATACGCAACGGCAACTGGCAATCCATCAGGGTTTACAGTTGACCATTCGGAGTATCCGTGAGCAAGAAGATCTTCCGGGTCTATACTGATGATGTCCTCTCCGCCGGCTCTAGAGATCTCGCGACGAATTTCCTTCAATGCCTAGAGACGGGTTTAGTAAGATACCCTGATTACTCTTTCCTATCAAAACCCCCTTTCTACAACATTGAGATGAAGAATACATGCTTACGTCTTCCATTTCGTCTAAGGATGCGTACTGAGGAGTGGGCATCTTGCTGTCAAGGAGAGTGACAGCACGCTTCGGAGGTCCTTCAAGCGACGCCGTAGCTAGACCGAATCCTAGCAAGCCGGCGGTGGCCGAAAGCGCGAAGACAGAGCGGCCTGTCCATCCAGGATTGTGGTTTGCCGCATTAGACCACGCCTGTTTAGCAGCCGACCCATTTTCGGTACCGGTTTTCCTTAATACTGGCGAGGTAGAATATCTGCGCCCCCAGACACAAGGGAGACGCCCAGCAAAGCGTTTTAGTGACATTGGTACCAGATTTATAGGGAATGTTGAATTTTGTATGTATTAGGATGCATACATTAGATGCTGTTGTATTGATGGCCGGACTAGGAAGGGGTAGACGAAACCCGAATCAAAGTCAAGAACTCTAGAGTTACAGCAACAAGACCATTCAGGGTCAAGACAGATCCCACGTACACGGCCAAACCAATTTCCTGCAGGGTGGAAGGTGAAGAAACGAGTTTTCCCACCCAGCTCAAGGCAAAGCTCTTCCCGAGTCTTGGGTAAGGCCAAGGCTGTCAGACGAGGAAAACTTAGAGAAATTGAGCTGGCCAAGAGGATATAAATGCCTGGAAGCCCTTTAGAAGACCGAAAGGGGAAAGCCGAGGGTTATTTTAGCGGGCGGGGGAACAAGCTTTTCTTATATATAATTAAATAAGGAGTAGCTAGGCGAACAAAGAATAGGCAGGATTAAGCGTGCTAGTAAGTTCGCCTTAGTCCTAGAGGAGCATGGGAGCTAAACTTGAGAGAAGTTCCAGAAAAACCATGAGGTCGGTTAGGTCTAATTATAAACATCTAACACTCGGCTTATACGTCCCCGAATACGGCTGGACGAAACTAAGACATGATAGTATTCGTCGAAGCGAGGCAACTAGCTCTGTCGGCTATGGTGGGAGGCACTTGAGCCCTTGTGTAGGCTCGGTGAGCCAACCTAAGCATATCAAACTGGGAGGCGTGACTCGATGAGTAGACTGGGGCGCCGGAGCGGACCAGGGACCCAATCAGTCACGAGACAGAGGGATCGGAAGTCAAGTCTTCTGAAGAAGCGGTAGCACTTCGACTACGTGCAGAGAAAGGGGGGGAAAGACAGGATGGGGAAGACAGAAAATGATGGGGAACTATAGTGCTAGTAACTACTAGTATGGGGTTTCGGGAGAGGAAGGTATCCAGTCGTGACAGGAGACATACACGCGGTGTATGCCGAATAAGACTTTTATAAAGAGGCAGAAACGACCTACGTAAATGTAATACTGGGACGACTGGCTGTGTGGGAGCCAATCCCACGATTGGAAGCTGGTCGCACGTCCATGTTACGCCGCACCATGTTATCCCTGGCTCTGGCAGAGTTGGCAGTTGAAAATGTGCAAGGAAAAAGGCCCACAAGTACGTCGTCGTTAGATCCCAATCGCTTTCTGTGCTACCTTAGAGCAGCGAATGAGGATTAAGTCCGAGATATAGACCAAAGGACCGAGGGTGTGGAAGTGGGAGAACATTGTTAGTGCTACTGTAAAGCGCAAGGAGAAGAGGCGTAAAGGGACCGGTATAGTCTCTGATGGGAAGTTGTCAGGGGTAGTTCAAGGAACGTTGGAGATAGCAGAAGTCGATGAAGTAAAAAGAAAAAAAAATATAAGACTAAGCCTGGCAACTCCGTGGGGTTCATGCCGCTAAGGCATTCCGTTCATTCTAAGGTTGTCGTGAATTGCCTACATGTAGGTACAATACAGCTGCAGCTATACGTATCATAGGTGAACGTAATTCGTCGTCTTTGGTTGCTCTGGCTGATGAAGAAAGGATTTGCTTACCATCTTTAGCTCAAGCTCCCAAGTCGGGCATCGTGGGAGACGGTGTGAATTGTCCCGAAGATACTGTATTGCCATTGGAACTTTGATTTCCAATACACATGGTCGGTACAGCATGCGAGCGGTCGATGGTTCAACGTACAACAGCTTTTGTATTCCCGATGGATTTGCCTCTTGTTCATATGAGCAGGATTTGAGCCTCAAAGCTGAAGGCCGTCGGTAAGAGAAGCCGAAATCAGCATGCTAGTACAATGTAGGGTAGTTCGAGGCAGACATGATATATTGATAGCCATAAGCGGATAAAGGGATCCTCGAAAATACTTGCGTGAAATTTGATGCTGTTATTACTAGAGAATCAATTGATTTGCCAACCAATGTAGTGAAAGAGTATTTTTTTTCCGCGTGGATTCACAAATCAAGAAAATGGATGAATGAATACCTACATGTGAGGGGCAAGCCCAAGCCAACACCGCTAGTCCCATTTTTCGAAGCAAATGAGGGGTTGAAAAAAAAAACAATAATTTGGTGATGCAATTATCAACCCAGTAGGAAAAGTGGACAGGCACCTAGTAGATTCGATCCACACACCAGCGTGTGACCCCTGTATGATATACACCATACATCTCGTGCGTTATAAGCCTCGTCATATTTCTAGACTCTAGTCCTTGGATATGCTTCGGGTAGACACATTAGGGGCTGTTTCAAATTCTAACGGCACATATGCAAGATATATCTGATATACTGCAATATGATTACCATTGCCTACCTAGGTACTAAGTGATTAGAGTTATGTAAAGAGAGTAGGGTATTGAGTAAAGGTACCTAGTAGGTAATAATTAAGCCTATCGTAGATGTTACCATTAGTTAACATCTCTGTAAGCTAACATGATCAGATAAATCCAGTACCTACCAGGTACCTAGTATAATTCCTGTTTCTAGCACGCCTTGCTGCTAGGTGCGACGGGAGAAGCCAAATATCCACGTAAGTGGCTCTCAAAAGTCCACCCCCTCCCAACCCCCCAGGCTTACTAAGTACAGGAGAGGCTACAATACCTAGGTATGTATTATACGTTGACCGGTATATGCAACATCAAATTGTAGATCCCCGACTCCAATCTTCGGTATACAGTGTATACAATATATATCCAACGAATGAGGAGTACACCAACATCATCGTCTCGCCTATGGATAGGTAGCTAGGCCCGGATGTGGTCTCCAAGCCTCGTGAAAAGCTGACTTTGGGCTTCACATATCTCTTAGGCAATTGGTGCTACACTTGTATCACACTTAGCCTAGCTGGCAAAGACAAACGGTGGTCTATGAACAATTTGGGATAGAAAGTAATCATGCGGAAAATTGACGAAATATGCTATTTCAGCTGGCGGGAAATGACTCAAACTCGGCAGTCTCTAGATTTCTCCCCTTTGAATGGAATGTCTCGACGGCCACTCTTTCACTCACCCTAACGTATGTACCTGGGTAGTTATTAAAAAAAAAAAAGGTAAGCAGCCAGCAGTCTTCATCTTGCTGCATGTCAGAGCTACACATTTCCTGACACGACGACGATAAAGCGAACGCATAGCCTATAGTAAGAAGCCAACGCTTTGACGCTAACATAAGCCGGCTGAAGAGCAAAAGATGGCGGCAGAAAGTAGCCAACTAGCTTTTGAGTATGCGCTCGATTGATATTGTGCTATCGCAGCTGAAATTCTGTAATGAAGTCGTCAGTCATCGCTGCGGTGTAACAAAGACGCCAAACCACATCGAATTGATAATATCGTTTCTGATTCAGCCTGATTCCGATCGCGTGTTGTCCTGAGTAACATGAACGACGTGCTGCCATCCCGGGACTTGGGTGCCTACCCCAGACTTTATATTCGGTTGGCCACATTGAGAACCCTGCAGGAGTCGTGGGTAACTCTTAGGTACCAGTCCCAATGAAGGAGTTCCCTGAGCCACGAGCTTCCCGTATAGTAAAGGCTGCTAGTAATAACTCGAGAGCGAAGCTTAATGGGGTCTACAGAAATTATATTGGACCATAGCCCCCTTAGGTCCTTTTGAGTCTAGAATGTTTATATGGAGATCAGTCCATCCTGATTAGCGAGAGTGGGGGTTTGTTACCTCGAGTATCTAACGGCGTATTTTCTGTACGCATGACTGATAAAGGATGTCCAATGTGCGCTCGCTATTGATGCCATTTAGAAGAATGACATAGTAAGACTAATGCCAGGGTCTGACGAAAAACTCGTATGTAGCTCCGAAACGACTCGATTTCCTCCGATTCGCGAACCATGTGCCCGATAGTTCGAGTGGTCAGCCTGCTTGGCAAAACTTTGAAGGGATTTTCTGAAGCCACGAAGTAGCATTTTAGAAGAAAAAAAGAAAAAGCAGGAGAATGATCTACCACTAGAGCGCATAAGTACCTACGCAGGCACTTGAGGCTCGACCCAAATAGTACTGAGATCTTCAAGTGACCGGTGACAAGGTACGGCCGTCTTTGCTTATGTCTTTCATGGGCGTAGATATCTCGCTCGCAACTCACTAGTTGCGACTTTTCGCGTACCTCAACATCACGGTTACTACCGGCTGAGTTTCTATAGGTAGCGCTGATGATACAAATACAAACTGCTTGTGAACCTGCACTGTATTGAGCTGACATGGCCCACTCTTTTGAATACAGCAACAGTGGCACGACGGTAGGTACTGAAGTGTTTTGACAGGTGTAGTTGACATCACCATATGTAGAGGTTGCATGCCATCTCCGATGTGGGAGGCGGACAAATGCGATTCTACCAGGTCTTGCGAACGGATGACTCGGACAGAAGACATCAAATGCCGGCCAAATCAGGCAATACTTAGACCACAAGCCAAGATGAGGAGTGAGAAATAAGAAAAGGAGCACATTCACTACGCATTCCACGTGCCTGCTGGAAGCTTCCTCCTGGCCAAAATTCTAAGAAAGCAGACTGCAGCTAAGGAGGAGGTGGGAAGGATACTAGTCTGCCCCTCTCTGATTCTGTTGAAGGATTTTCTTCGTGCATAAGAACGAGGACAACAAGAACGCGTAATGCAGAGGCTACCACGGGTGCCTCTATGCCGGGACGGAATGTGGATTTGTGCTGTTCAGGTGCGAGTCTTGGTTTGATTCGATGCCGTCTCTGCATAGCGGACAAGGCTTGAACGGGAAGCAGTAGGCGATGCTTGTCCGGACAGTGTAACCCGCATACCGAGATACAACCTTGTCAGGCCCGAAATTTCGGGTACCTAAAGTGAAATCTGGTAGTAGATAGGTACCTACCTATACCTCAGCTACCTACCTACCTATAGGTGTTGACGGAGATGCTACCTAGTAGAAGAAAAGGGGGTATACCAAACCCCGCGAAATTTGAACTGCAATCGCCGAAATTTCAAGGAAGTCTTGCTCTGGAGAAAAGGCATGAACAATGAGAAATTTCAAAAGGGAACCTGACTTTCGGGGGAAAAGATATATTCGTTGATCTTCGTCCGTGGTCGCTCGGTGTGCGTGGGGTGAGGGTTATGATTGGATTCTCGGTGTTCCCGGTCGATCAATTAATCACTTACGCATGCAGCGACCATATCCTTGATGTAATTTTTAGTGTGGTTCTTAGTTCGATTGGAATACATATGAGGCTGATCAAGATTTCGTCGTGTGTTGAAGAAGCGAGAATTGGTAGTAAGAAGGATCGGAAAATGAGTGGTAAAAAATCAATTACATAAGGGGCTGCAGCCGGTAAAAGTCCGGGAGGGAAACTTTCATTATGGTGATATTACTTTTATCCTTTTATGTGCCAAATAAGATATTCATATAAATGATACATCAGATAAATCCGATTAAATCGTCAAACCCAAAACTATCCCCGTCGCCACAAACCAGCATCGCAACCATATTCCCTTCATCCCTCATCTCACATCCATATGCTCTCAAGGAAATCCGAGAGTGAATTATGGTCGTTTTTTTTTCAGTTTTCTCACTTTTTTCTTGGTCAAATAAATTTCTAATTCCGTTCTCCGCACCTAAGTGGATCTATCCTCCCAACATATCTTGGAAAATAAATTCCGATTCACTTTGATATTGCTTACCCTACAAGACGTCCCATACACAACCATAGTATTTGATTAAAAGAACAGACCGCATTTTCCCTTCTACTCATCCGCATACCTTCTGTTAAAGTCTTTTAGATCACACGACTAGAAGAGCAGGGAGGTCTTATTTGTTACCTAATGGAAGGGGAGGAAACAACGTAGCCGTGAATAATAACACTACACATTACACAGATTACACGGCTGTGACATGCATACCGCCCTACGCCGTCTTCATACGATGCTACTCTCCTATCTACCAAATGGTAAATCACTATACAACCCCCAGACTACCGTAGCATCTTGGCCGAGAGGTTTCAAGTGCCCCAAACACTGATTGGTCAGACATAGTTCCATTTGTCTCCTACGTCGTCGGTGGCGAGAAAGCGATGGCCACGTTCATGAGGTCGGATATTAAATAGCCAAGCTCTATTGACGTATGTGCATATCAGCCAGCGATCAGCTAGGTTAGCCTCGATGCGCTCACACAAATAAGAACGACACCAAGTGTGGTTATTCATTAAGAAAGCTGATCATTAGATCGACGACGGACGTATCAATTTAGCCACCATCTTCGAATAGGGACTTAGTCTGTTCTAGAGCGCTACGTTAAAATCCCCGATGCTCACATTCATGGAAAATGAGATGCTAAGTATGAGAGCTGCAAGTAAGAACACCACCCTTATCAAAATAGGCCTGAAACGTAACATGAATAATTCATATCCGCGAGAGCCAGACTTTGCGCCCATTGGATCTTTAGTATGCGTGGTGCCACTTTGAGTTATCATGATGTAGTCTGCCCTTTTGAGGCTCAACCATAGGAGTGAACAGAGCCATCCATGGATGTTTTCGTTCTTTCTCCAGGGCTCAATGGCAAATTTTATAGCTGAATGAGAGTGATTAGGGCTTCCTAGCAGCCCCTGGTGCTGTAAGATGCCTAAATTAGCTGCCTATTGGTGAGCCAGACCCCTGAAGAAGAACAGCCCACAAAAAGAATTTGGTGAAAAAAAAAAAAAACGTACAACACCAGGGATTCGCTGGTCGTCACCGACCCAACTACTGATCTGGCAGTATCCAGCTTATCTATGGGAGAGCGGACGGGATCCCGAGTTCTCTAGATCTTATGGTCGTACGTGCTAGTCATTGATTGTAATACGGTATATGTACCGTATGTGATGAGCTCCCAAACACACTAGAGACGCACGCTGAGAAAATTCAGTCACACAAAGGGGCGCCCCTTAATTTCGGAATGCAGGCAATACCAATAGGAAAAGCAATCTACTGAGATTTAATTTCTGAGAATGGTGTATCCGTCTATGATTTCTTAGTCAAGGTGAAATCTTCACTCTTGAATGGCGGTAAACCTGCTGTCACACGCATCCCAGCCGAACACGAACTCCAGTCCAGACCCTCGCCACCGAGCGCCTTTGCAGTTGTGAGGTGACTCCATGCTTGATCAATGGTAGGCGTCGGAGTTGATGTCTCAACGCCTAGTCGCCGGATATACGATGCGTCCTTCATCCCACCGGGTATAGTGAAGCCGGTCGCGCCACTGAAAGCCCCATCGCGAATCTTTTTGCCATAGTTCACCCAAGCTGGAGCAGGAAACCATTGCTCTGGGTTAACATGTTAGCTACCTATAGATCTTAACAAGTCTATGCTTACTACTTACGTATGAATTCATAGAATAATTCCGCATCAAATCCTGTCTTCTCAGCTAGAGTGAAGCTTTCCGATAATAGTTCAATTGTACCTAGGATGCAGCTATTCCCAAGGATCTTCAGGAGTGCTCCTTTCCCAGTGTCTTCGCCGCAGTCGATGATTGCTCTGCCTAATGCTGGCACAATGTATTTCTTCAGTACTGTTCTGGACGTCTCATCTCCAGATAATACAATTAGAAGTTTTGCGCTTTGGGCAACAGCAGGTGGACCGAACACCGGACATGAGAGGAAGCTCGATCCCTTAGACGTCGCTTCGGTGCAGAGAGTCGTAGATGTGTCGGGGTACAATGTCGAGTGATCGACGAGCACGACGCCCGGTTTTGCAGCGCTCAGAATCTGCCGATAGACCGAAAGTGCAACTTCATCATTCGCAAGGCAGGCATGAATAATATCGCATCCCTTTGCCAAATCTTCCAGTGTACCTGATACTTCAAAGTAACCCTCTCCAGCTAGCTGCTCTGCCTTGCTACGAGAACGATTCCATATTTTGACCTTTGAGAACCCTGCTTTCTGAGCATAAGTCGCTAGGTTCTGGCTCATCACACTGCCCATATTCCCAAGGCCGACAAAGCCAAATGAGGGAGAGGCGCCGTTCATATATGCAGCCATCCTGTAGGCAGGAGAAGGAAAAAGCAAAATCTTGCAAAAGCCGAGCCAATCGATGACCACCAGAGAATTTCGAATTTACTGAACGCCATTTTCTTCTGAATTATGATCTGTCGTTTTAATGTATTATTCACGGTCGTGCCAAGACCGGGAGATGTAATAAGTTTGTCATACGGCAACTTACCGGAGGGCATATGGTGAGACGGCAAGTTTCCGGCCAGCACGGGTTTGCCACTGCGATCAACCCCATGGCCTATTCCGGGAAGATGACGCGAAGTATCATATCGGCGGCATGCTTAGGATGATGTCAAAAATGGCTAGGCCTTTTAAAGAACTAGCTATTCATGGAGATCTGGAGTAGTTGGAGAGGAAATCATCAAGATATCACAAGGCTTACTACTATTTTTTGTCTAAAAGCATACGTTATTACTTCAGAAATCTTTAAAATGTCCCCAGTCAATGGTAATTCTAAGGTTGAAGCTCCCCTAGCGGCGGCTCTGAATGATATTCGACTTGATACCTCTAATGGAATCAATGTTGTGAATGGGCTTCCATTTTACAAACCTAAGCCAGCTGATATCACTATCAACAACCACAAAGATGACGATAAGCCAAAAATCTTATTCAAGAACGTCAACATCTTCGACTCAACCGGCTCCGATCCATTTTTCGGGGATGTCTTCATCGAAGGGGAGAGAATACAGGCAGTCGGCAAAGTTGATATCTCTCCCGATTCTGATACACTAGTCATCGACGGGGAAGGCAAGAAAACGCTTATGTCAGGACTCGTGGATGCTCATACCCACTTGAGCTGGAATAACTCACCAACTCTGGATGGCTTGACACGGATGCCGATAGAAGAGCATGTCTTACATACGGCACAGGCGGCGAAGACGTATCTCGACTGTGGATACACTATGTGTTTTGGGGCTGCTTCGGCACAGCCACGCCTTGATCTTGCTGTCAAGGGGGCCATTAAATCCGGTATGATACCCGGACCCCGCACCCTGGCTAGCTGTCAAGAGGTGACAACGACGGGGGGCGCAATTATTCCGAGTATCAGCCGCCACGCCGACGGCACCGACGCGATGCGTCGCGTTGTGCGGGAGTTCGTCGACCTTGGGGTTGATAACATCAAATTGAGCATGACTGGCGACTACGTACATCCAACCATGGGGTATGTCTTCCCTTCCGATACCCTATTTCCTACCCTTACTAACCACGGAGCATGTAAAGGGCCGAAGAAACCTACTTCACACTAGCCGAGACCAAGGCCGCCGTGGAAGAGGCCCATAATAGGGGCAAGCGCGTGTGCACGCACGCCCGGTCCGCCGCCTCAGTCAAGATGTCGTGTCTCGCCGGCGTCGACGTGATCTACCACGCCAGCTTTACCGACGACGAGGGCATGGCCATGCTCGAAGCCCTCAAAGACCAAGTCTTCGTCGCGCCCGCCATCAACTTCCCCTTACTCAGCTGCCAGGGCGCGGCTACGCCGTTCGGTCTCACGCCCGAGATGGCGAAGAAAAGGGGCTTGGTGCACGAGGTCGAGGCTGCTAACAAGGCTATGACGGAGATGAGGAAGCGAGGGATCAGAGTGCTTCCCGGCGGCGATTATGGGTTTGCGTGGGCGCCGCATGGCACGTATGCGAATGATCTGGCGCATTTTGTGAATCTGTTCGGATACACTACGAAGGAAAGCTTGATCGCTGCCACGGCGCTCGGTGGGGAGATTATGGGATACCCGGAGAGCTTGGGTAAAGTATTGCCGGGGTATTATGCCGATGTCATCTTGGTTGATGGGAATCCTGTGGAGAATATCGAGATCCTACAGGATACCTCGAAACTGCACGCGATCGTGATCAACGGTCATGTTCACAAGAATGTGAACTAATAGGATTTATACCTACTAAGTGTGTATAAAGGGGGAGGATTATCTTTGTTTGCCTTTGGGTCTATCGAAACTGTAGCTAAACAAGGGAGAATGAACTGATGGAATCTTATAATTATTCATCCAAGATAAGCATGAACATTCTCATTACCTACAACTGCCGTAGTAATTAGCCACTCATCCTCAAGTCTCTTACTCACTTCACTTTCGCTGTTGGGACATTAAGGGTGGGTCTGATATTCTTACCACCCCATCTGCATCCCCCCTTTATGTCCGAAACTCTATACTGCCGTTAGATCTACGTCCGCTGTGCCGCTTGTGACAAGAATCTGATCCACTTCCCCGACCGTCGTATTCAAATGACCAATACTTGAAAATCCGGGTAGATGGGATTTGTACTTAATAAGCCAACAAGGTGGAGAACGTGTCAGCGTAGGACTGGAAGCATCATTCGCACCAACGTCGCTTGCTAGAAATTGGTCATTATTCCTCATATGTAAATACAGAGTAATAATAGCGTTATCCGTTTTTATTTCCGCAACTTATCTTATTTTAATCAGCATCATCTTTGCGCTCATGATATTCTAGTCTAGACTCAATGGCATCTGAGCACGAGAGCGCTGCCCGATGGCAGGTGAGTATGGCATCACATTCGATTAGATAGGCATCCTATTCGAACACTTGAACATTGATTGACTCTGTTCGAATTATAGGACGGCTTACTACCACATATCGTCGATCGGCTGGCACGTGAGACTCCTGATGCTGACTATGGACTCTGGCCCGTAGCTCCCGACTCGTACGACTTTGGCTTCCGCAAGATCACCTATGCTCAACTAGCAAATGTGGTTAATGGCCTGGCTTGGTGGCTCATTGAACAGCTCGGCCCTGGTAAAGATCATGAGGTCTTGACTTATGTTGGCCCTAACGATGTGCGGTTAACGGCGCTTGTGTTGGCCGCAATCAAAGCAGGTTATGTGGTAAGACCATTGTCACTATTCGTAGAGCTCTCAATCTAGCGTATTGATTGTTGACATGTCGCCAGATATTTCTTACGTCGCCGCGCAATTCTGTGGCAGCTCATCGTGGTCTCTTCGATGCGCTCAGTTGCCGGACTCTTGTGACGACGGACCCGACGCCTCCATCCGTTCCACCAATCCTTGAAGCTGTGAAGCCGCGCCAGCTCATTGCACCCAGCGTAGAAGAGCTTCTAGAGAAAGATTATTCGCATTTCCCTCTCGACAAGACGTTCGACCAAGCTCGTTGGGACCCAGTCTTCGTTATGTATGATCGATCATGTAGGGATATCGTAGTATGGAATATGAAGCTTGCTGACATTTTTGAAGACATACATCTGGTTCGACAGGTTTACCGAAGCCTATGATATGGACTCACGAGACGGCAAGACGACACCACAAGTTTACCAGCAGCCCACCACCCGACGGGGTGACTTCAATTGATCAATTGACTCGTGGTAAGAGGGTGATAGCAACAGTACCGCCTTTTCATGTAAGCAACTTCGCTTGGCCACATATAGTGTTTCAGCTGATGTTTATAGGGAGCTGGCCTGGGGCAATATTTCTTCTATGCCATACCATTTGGCAATGTCGTAATTGCCCCAGCAGCTACCGGTATCGTAACTGCAGAGGGGCTCGTAGAAGCCTTGAAGCAAACACATGCAAACGTCGCTGTTCTAGTACCCTCAGTAGTAGCCGAATTAGCCCAGAATCCCGAGCTGCTTGCATGTTGCGGGACCCAACTTGAGCTCATCCTTTATATTGGAGGGGATCTTCCTCAGGCAATTGGGGACCGCGTTGCGGAAAAGATACGACTACGTTGCCAATGGGGGGCATCCGAAGTTGGCATTCCACAGCAGCTGATAACCGTCGAGACCCTGTCGGATTGGCATTATATTAGTTTCCATCTATGTACTGGCGCGGTCTTTGACGAAGTTACCGACGGAACATATGAGTTGGTTATACGGCACGATGAAGCCCTCTCCGACACGCAGCCATCATTCAGCATTCGAGGGCAAGAGAAACTCGAAGAATACCGTACGAAGGATTTATTCGAGCGCCACCCAACAGTTGCCGACGCATGGCGCTGGCGTGCTCGCGCAGACGATATCATAGTTTTCCTAAACGGAGAAAAAACGAACCCAGTATCAATGCAACAGCATGTTGTAGCTCGAAATCCCGAGTTGAGTGGTGTCCTAGTCACCGGTGCCCAAAGGTTCCAAGCAGCCTTACTAATCGAGCCGGTCGCTCAACCCACCCCTTTGACAACGGCCGAACAAGCAGCTCTGATAGAACGAGTTTGGCCTAGTGTAGAAGAAGCCAACAAGGCCGCGCCGGCTCATGCACGTATCGAAAAGACGATGATTCTAGTAACGGCGGCAGACCGGCCACTAATTCGCGCGGGAAAGGGTACGATCCAACGAGCGGCGAGTCTTGCTCAATACGTAGCTGACATCGACAAGCTCTACGCGGATGTGGATGCGATTCCAGACGACAAAGGGAGTTGCCAATCCGTAAACCTAGACAACGTTGATGAGGTCAAGACTCGTATACGTAATAGCATTTCTACCACCATGGAGTGGCCAGACATAGACGACTCGACTAGTTTCTTCGATCGTGGAATGGACTCGCTACAAGCCCTCAGGCTCACCCGCGCACTGCGACGAGCCCTTCATCGGCCTCATATTGCCTTATCCACGGTGTATCAAAACCCTACAGTCACTCAACTCACCTCAGCTATCTTAGAAGTAAATGAGGGGCCTAGCGAACGGGACATGATGGAGCCCTTACTAGCGACATATCGCGGATTAATCCATCAAATCCCAGCTCCAAAATCACTAACGCTAAAAACGGATGTAGTCGATGTTCTACTAACGGGCTCCACGGGAACCCTGGGCACCTACATATTAGCCGCGTTACTCAACCGCTCCGGGATCGGCCACATCTTCTGCCTTAACCGCAGCCAAGACGGCGGACGCGGCGTCCAGGCTTATCGCTTCCTCAGCGCTGGTATAGCACCAGAAAGCCTTAATGGGCGCGTCACTTTCATACAAGCCGATCTGGCTCACCCGTCGCTAGGGCTCGACAAATCGACATACGAGAAGCTACGCTCTCGCGTCGGACTCGTGATCCATAATGCCTGGCCCGTGAACTTTAACCTCCCACTCACGGCCTTCCGTCCCCAGCTAGCCGGGCTCGTAAATTTATTCACGCTTTCAGCCGCAGCTGCCCCGCGGATAATGCATGTTCTTTTCGTATCGTCGATCGGCGCGGTTGGAGCGCGGGCGGGACCAGCGCCTGAGGCGGTGCTCGACGACTTCGACGCGCCGATCGGGAACGGGTACTCGCGGAGCAAGCTGCTCTCCGAGCTCCTCTGCGACACGGCGGCGCGGCACTTAGGTATCCCTGTGACGATCGCGCGAGTAGGCCAGGTCGCGGGTGCGGTTCGCGGACCCGGGATGTGGAATCGGTCTGAGTGGTTTCCGAGCCTGGTTATAAGCTCGCTTGACTTTGGATTCTTGCCGGATAGCTTAGGTCCGCAGTTTTCGGAGGTCGATTGGCTGCCTGCGGATTTGTTGGCTGAAGTAGTGGTCGATCTTGCAGGTCATCGTGGGTCGGGGGATGGGGAAAGGGACGGTTCTGGTGCTGTTGTGTTCAATCTTCGGAATCCGAACACGGCTTCTTGGGATATATTGGTGCTGGCAATTGTAAAGGCCGTGCGTGATCGTCTCGGTCGAGATCTCAGTGTGGTTTCGTCGTCAAGTTGGCTGGATCGTTTACAGGAGGCGGCTGCTGGTGATAGCAGCGACTTAACAAGGACGGCTAAGTCTAATCCGGCTATCAAGTTGGTGTCCTTCTACTCTAACGAGTTATGGGCTAGAAAGGATTCTGAATCGAAGTTAATGTCAGTCGAGCAAGCACTGGGGGCTAGCTCAACGCTCCGAGAAATGTCATCTGTGGGTGTTGAATGGATGCGGAAATGGGTTAATGAATGGATTTCAGCGCAGATACAGGATGGGGGTGTCCGGTAGTGGGGTTAATTAGCTGCCACAAGAGCCCTGAAGATGTTAATTTCAGAGCCTTGCTTCAGAGTTCAACGCAGATATCCTGTTTGCAAATTCAGCATGTCTACCCTAGGTGTCGGCCATGAGCCTCTTCTTGCACATTCAGCGTCATCTTAGCCTACAATACATCTAAAGACATGAGCCTACGAAGTCATCAAAACGATCGGCGGAATGAAATTGGTACGGAAGCTATGACTATCTATGTACCCGTGCGCTGAATTCGTCCGCAGCCACAGCACCCGCCAGAGGGGAACGCCCCCTACTTAAAACCATTCTAGTGGCATCTGAGCGCTGAGTCAAATTCGTCATGCTTGACAATGCTCGACAATTACCATGACTGAGGAAGAGGACCTTCACTCTGCGCTCAGCCGGCTGTTCTCGCAATATTCGTATAAATTCTTCGAGAACGGTAAGATGCTGGCGGCAATCTACGAGCTCAAATCCACAAATAACGCATACGAGTCCTGGTTCAACAATAGACAGAAGAGCTTTTAGTGCTTTAAGCGCAGTTGGAATGCTCTCCGTTGTACCGTCTAAATCTTGCAACTTATCCCTTCGGAGACCTTCAACGGGCTCGAACGTTTCTGGAATAATGTTGACGAGTTGAGAAACGATCGAATACAACATAGAAATAACACCTGCGTCTTTCATAGATATTGTCCGAGATTCAAGCGTGTACTTTGTTTTAGCAAAGAAGCCGATACACGGAATGCTGAGATCTTCGGATATTGCCCATATTCGACACCCGATACTTGGAAGAGCTTGTCCAAATGCTTCATATGCAGGCCCTTCCACCCACAACAGGCTTGAGCCTTGTGACTGGGCCCATTTTTGAACGTCGATAGCAACTTCGTTTGGGATGAGTGGCATACCGGCTAACGTGAAGTTCGGGATGTTGTCCTTTTGTCCATCAACGAACAGGCTAAGCGATTGTTTGAGCCAATCTACATCTTCACTCGTCATGATAGAGCCCGCATTGCCTATATTATCATTAGTTGCGCCTTCTCAGTTTTGTGTGAGTGTCAGATCTACATACTAGACCTCGTCGCCAAGCTGAGCATAGTATCGTCGACTTGTCCCATCAAGGACTTCATCCTCAAATCATTCAACTCTTCAAATACTTAGCATCGAGTAGCTGAGGTAAAGTTTCGATACCGGTTCGTCTCTTGCCGTGTTGAGCGTTCGCCATTAGCGTCGTACACATTTGTTCCCCGATCATCCTGGCAAATCTCATGAGCTTGCCATCCAACTCGTCGAAGCGCATATCCATGTGGTCATTCGTCTTATCAAACCCGGTCTTCTGTTCTGAACGTACGTCGCGAACCATTTGGTCGTTGACCAACTTCATTTCGTCGCGGACTCGCTGAACGAAACCTTGAATTCTTTTGACCCTCGATTCGACATTTTTGTCGTAGAATTTGTTATCGAAAGCCTTCCGAAACCTATTCCAAGAGGAACTGTACCATTTCATCGTATAGCAGAGGAATGCAAACACCTCCCGGTACAAGAGAACTACATGACCCTTCATCTCTGCTGTGTTACACATGCGTGTGCCTCTCCGAACAAAATGAAGGTCCCTGCTAATTTCTTGAAGAGCTCGTGAGAAACCCTCGGCGATCGACTCATGATTGACCGAAGCCTTTTTAACGTCATTCTTAGTCTGAGCTCGAGGCGATAGATAGGATCATTTAACCTACCTTCACGATCGAGGTAACAACCCCTGTTATGAGACTTGTATACTTGTCGCCATTTGGGATAATACTGAAGAGATACTTATGCTCATCCATAGTCTCAAGAAACGAGAAAAGATGCGCTTTAGCTCGCCCGAAACCTTTCTCCCTCTTCTTTTCCCACTGGGTCTGAGCCTGATGGACTGCAGCCCACAGCGTTTCCACGGTCGGAATCTGGTCTCCGCGACCCGCCAGGTCGCCAATATCAAGCTCCAAGCATCTCCAGAGCTCGGCGGCCTCTTTTGCTTCTGCATGAAGGCTGACCACAATAGGGTCGCTATGAATAAACGGTTATTCTAACATTTTCGAGGATGCTCGCTCCAAATATAGGATGCTTACGATTCGGGGACATCAAAGCGAAGCCAATGCCTCCAAGCTGCAGGCATACGCTCACATTCTTGGAGTTGTGTTTCGTGTACGGCTACTGCATGCTCGAGGGTATTTTCTGGCATGCTTTTCGAGATCCGGTCACTATATTGCCTCACAAGTCCCACAACCGTTGGATCAAAGTAATCTTCCGTCATTTTCGGTCTAGAAGTGCACTGTCATTCCAGATTCAGCGTATTGAAAGGAATCCTTCTCTTGATTCAAGAGTGTTTGGTCGTAGGCTATCCATTTATCATAATGAGCCATGAGGGTAATGGCTGGCTGTCTCCTCGCCCCCCACTAACTCGAGCTATATTTGGGTATCACAGCGTCGAGGTTGGGGGCTGAATGAGCCTTCCATTCGAAGGCGTCCAATAACCACCCGCCCTCGCCTTAGGTCTTATAGAATATAGACGTAATAATATGTGGTAGTACAGCAGGGCTTAGAAGATGGGTGGTCAGCGATATATTCCCTCTTGCCAATTTCTAGAGCAACTCTATGATTTCATTCATATTTGTTGCAATCAGCATGCCCTCTAATGCAACATGGAATCTTCAGCAACATCGCTTGAAGAAAATTCGAACGACTTTTTAGGAGACCATGGAAGTGAGTCTAACCAGACTTCCTCGCCTCAATTGAAAATTGCCACGATCAAACTTGAGAGTACTGAAGATGAGCACTATTCAAACAGAGAACAAAGCATGGCGAGCCAGTCTACCACAACGCAGCATCTGATCCTCGAGGTTCCATGCCCTGTAACAGGAGCTAATCATTCAAATCTTCTTCAATTCGGCGTTCACACCTGCCCTAAGTGCCAAAAACCTATCTACGAAGACGAAGATGATGCTAGAGCCCAAAGGAGCGTCACGACAAAAAAAGGAACACTGGCGACTGGCCGTTCTATGAAAACTAAGGACGCTAGCGTAGAAATCAAGATGAAAGACGGGCTGAATGAGATTCACCAAATCCGAGATGATGTTAGCTGGTTAAGACGTCGTATTGAAGGGGCAGAATCCGATAGTGAATACGAAGAGAGTGATGGTGATGGGAGTCAAGACGAAAGTCTAATTGAGAACAATCCCGATATGCCTGGCCAGGGCAGAGACGACCTCGGCGAACCAGATCGAACCAAGATTTTTAGTGAATCTCCAGACGCGCAAGAAATCAGTTACTTGGAAGCTCAAAATATGAGAAACTTCTCTCATGACATCGAGTTTCGCGATGAAGGAGGAGGCTTTTTGCACCATTTGCCTTGGAACAGGCCTTTTAGCTTGGTCGAGGCGCAAAAGGGAATCATTGCGCAGTCAGATGATATAATCGCCAAAATCACAACAGTTCTAGGGACCAACCACAGGGGCCAACATCGCTCCGACTTAGAACGTCTTAGAATCATCAAAAGTGGCTTATTACGCAACCCACGAGTTAATCTGAAATCCCTCAGGCAACATATGCTTTTATTATCTAAGCCAATTATGGAGGTACTCCAGAAGATTATTACATACTACCCCGGAACGAACATAAAATCAGACATGTTGTTATTAGACTTTCCGTACTGTATCCTGGTTCACCACGCAGCTGAACTTGAGAGTTTCAAAAATACATTTGATGGAAAAGATGACAACTCCAAAGCGGCTGACAAAGACAAGAATATATCCACCTCTGTCACCAGCTTAAACTGGCCTTCGATAGGAAGATGCGACAAGACTACTTTCGATCATATTGAGCAACTTCTTCATTTCCTTAGAAGTAACCTTTTCAGCAACGATCTTGAGACCGAGCTAGCTCGACACTCCAGAGATGCTCCCGTTTGCACATTTCCTATGCTATGGCTCTTATATAAACCAGGATCGACTGTTTACGTTACCAATGCTGCCGGCGAGGCAAGTGCGTACATCGTAAAAGAGTACAGAGTCAATGATAAGCAAGGCATGGAAGAAAATACTCGATACCCGGGAATGCCCCCGACAATGCCCCCACCGGGGACATTGTCATTCGGAAAATCAAAAAAACAACCATTGTTGTATGATCTCATACTATGGAACCTCAACTTCGATGGCCAGTATGTGCGTCGGTATCATAAGACGGTGACAATTGGCCATTTTGACGGCGAACGACCGATATTGGACCTGCAGACTATCCCTGCGAGATTTGTCGACGCTTCAGACAGGGGCAAAACGAGAGAAAAATTGATCGAAAGGGGGCGAAAATGGTACGGGATGCTAACAGGGGCGCAGCAGTGGCATTACTCTGGGCCAACCTACTCGCCAGATGAGAAAGTGGTATGCCTACCAGACCAATGCTTTAATGAAGGTGAATGTTCATAGGCTAATTAAGGGGTTCAGATTGACACACGCGTGGTTATAGACATTGGCGCTTACCTAGGGCAACGGCCGAGCACGAAGACTGAAGAAAAAAAAGAGAGTGAATTCATGATCAGCGACATAGGAGATTATCTTGCTATTTGCCAATGTGAGAAATGCCTTGGGGGACGTCCTCACCCCCCAAAGAATTTTCCATGGGCGGAATACGATATGATTGACCCCCGGCATGGCGACCTCGAGCTGCCAGAAAATTACCCGGATCGACAACATCGCTACCTCCTCTGTTCAGGGAGGCTTATGGGGCTTGCATTAAGAACCCGGACTTGGGGCAAGTGATTCATATGTAGATCTTTTTAAACAGCTAATACTAACTACCTACTTTCTCTCAATAGAGGAGCTGGACGTACAGCGGTGTCACCCACCGAAAATCAATACAAAGGCGATTGATTCGCTCGTAATGCCAGACGAGCGGAAGAGGATGATTAAGGCAGTTGTGCGAAAGTACACAGATCCGAGATTTACACCCGGGAAATCAGCTCCAACTTGGGGAGCAGACTTCATCGAGAAGAAAGGAGAAGGTCAGATATTCCTCCTTCATGGAGGCCCTGGGGTCGGGAAAACCTTTGTAAGCATCTCTCTCAGCTCTTAACAACGAAAAGCATTAAGAGTACATTTCACTAACCTTGAGGCAGACTGCTGGTAGGTATACTCAGCTATATAGCAGCCTTGATTGCTAATTTATGAATAGAATGCATCTCGGAATTGATCGGACGACCACTTCTCTCGTTAACCTGCGCAGACTTCGGGACCGTCGAAGAAGAGATGGAGAGGAATCTGTCTAAATGGTTCAAGCTCGGGGAGAAGTGGGGTGCCGTGATGCTTCTTGATGAAGCAGATGTTTGGTTGGAAAAGCGGATGATTTCCGATCTAAGGAGGAATACTCTAGTAGCTGGTTTGTCTAATACTTCTTCTCCTATCCACATGCTAACTTTATGAAGTTTTTCTACGATGTTTAGAATATTATCGGGGCATTTTATTTTTGACTAGCAATCGCGTGGGAACGTTTGACGATGCCTTTATCTCTCGAATTCATGTAGTTATCTACTACGAGGATTTAGGAGAACCTCAGCGCAAACAGATCTGGAAACAATTCTTCGATAAGCTTGAGAGAGAGCGCAAGGACACGATCATTGTTGAGTCTCGAGCGAAGCATTTTGTCTTGAATGATTCAGAAATGAGAAAAATACCATGGAACGGACGGGAGATACGAAATGGTAAGTTGGTTTTCTTTTCTCAGAATAACTCTTTATGCATCTCAAGCCCCTCCACCGATCACCACTAAGATATACATGTCATTAACCCGGTTAAAAATTCCCTAGCCTTCCAAACCGCCGTATCGCTAGCGGAGTATCGGTACTATTACGAAGGCGGAAAAGACGAGAGCGATACTGTTGTCTTAGACAAGGTGGACTTTGAACAAGTTTGCCAGATGTCTGTAGACTTCAAGGAGTATCTCAAGAGAGTCCATAGAGGCGACGACGAAAATGACAGGGCAATGAGAGAGAGGACCAGAGCATAACCAAGGGCACGTGGGCTTGTCTTTCAAATCTACATGAACTCGTTCGCGAATCGGATTTTGACGCATACGACACGTTTTTATCAGGGTATATTTGTTTCAATTGGAAGATATGCGCATCTAGAGAATCTCACTCGCTACTATCCCATACTTTGGGTATAAGCACACTCACATCCACTCAACCCCGTGAGGAGACAGAAAGCCCCGGATCGGCCGAATCCCAATGCCAATCGAGGAATGCTCCCATTTATGCCTGCATATTGAATTGCTTTAGATCCGACTAAGATTCCGCATGCGTAATAGTTATGGGGATCTACGTGGAGCGGTGACCTTAACATAGAAAGGAGCAGGGAAACCGGAGCGAATCACGAATAGATACCTACTAGGTACGGTAGACATTAGCGGGAGAATTACTTATCATCCGACCTTTTACTTGAAATGCCGGGCCATCCTGGGACCTATTGCCTGCCGTCGTACATCTACCAAAAGGGTCTCCTCGCTTGCAGCCTCATCGTCCCAGAAAGGCGAGGTTCTAACATAGACCAGGAAAGATCGTCGTCGTTGCGATTACTAACTTGCTTCGTTCTCTCGAAAGGGATATTCCTTGATCTTTAGCAAGCCAGGTACCGGGTTCCATCTGCGCGGGATTGCAACCCAACAGAGTGTAGCGTGTTATCACCACACTAAAGAGTCCACTTGTGATCTGCACTGCAACCCGTCGGTTCGCACAGTGTTACTATTGGGCTATAGCGTATCCGAAGGATCGCTGCAGGTTTAAGGTATAGCATACCAAATTAGTCGCTATATCGTCAAATGCGGACCGTACGATGCCACGAACCATGTAGCTGGGAACGGTGATTTCCTTCGGTAGCGGTGATGTTTGAGACATCTTGCATAAGTACTTACATCACTCCTTTTCTTGTTCCATTTCGGTAGCTTGGCAGCTGCATCTTGTAAGCAACTTAAAGACGACCTTTGATAAGTTTAAATTCTAACACCTTCGTAATGAGGTTGGAAACACTCAATAGCTATAGCAATAGGGGTGAGAATCCTATCTCAGCTGCCAGGTAAAAGTGTACACTAACATAGACAATAGGGGTTGAGGCCCACTCCCCGACGACTATAAAGGTCATTGGTGATGCTTCAGTTGCGTCGCCCCTTCAAAAACAGCAGGATTTAAACCTGTCCCCCTTACTCTCGGTACTTGAGAAATCAGCACACACATCAGCCGGTCTACGTTTTGTATCCCAGCGTGATAACAGCTCTGCTGCGGAACGCTTGACCTATGCTTCTCTCTGGACTAGAGCTCAGAATGACGCATGTTCCTTGATAAGCGTGCGGCTTGCTCAGCCAGAGCCGGGTTCTAACAATGTTTTACTATATTTCAACACCCTTCGCGATAACATTCGCTGGTTCTGGGCGGTGCTTGCCGCAGGTGGTGTACCTTGCATAGCGCCGCCATTCGTGAGCGATGCAGGGTTGAGGAGAGATCACATCGCGCATCTGATAGACTTATTGGAAAATCCAACTATCTTGACCACTGAGGCCTTATCCTCGGGCTTCGATGATAATAGCAATGCGAGCATCCAGACAATAGAGTCTTTGCCGGCGGAAACAGATCTTACATTTAAGGCGCCAGCTCCACCCACAGACGATGGTCTTGCAGTTCTCATGCTAACATCTGGGAGTACCGGAAATGCGAAAGCCGTCTGTCTTACTCACGAGCAGATACTACTGGCGGCTGCCGGCAAGAGTGCTCACAGCAAGACAGCTAGCCAAGATGTGTTCCTGAATTGGGTTGGCCTAGACCATGCCGTCAACCTTGTTGAGATACACGTACACGCGATGTCACTTGGCGCAGAACAAGTCCACGTGCAGGCTAACGACCTACTGGCTGACCCCCTCCTCTTTCCCCGGGTTATAAGTCAACATCACATTAGCGTGACCTTTGCTCCAAATTTCTTTCTCGACTTAGTCGCGTCTCAGATGCTCGAGAAGGACCCCGAGTTGAAAAATCCCGAACAGCTTGATCTCTCGAGCCTGCGGGCTCTCTTTTCAGGGGGTGAAACGAATGTCGTCAAAACAGCCGTGGAACTTACTAGAGTTTTCCAAGCTTACGGGACTAAAGTCGAATTTATATGCCCTGGCTACGGATTGACTGAGTCATGTGCCGGCGTAACTTGGGGCTTCAATTGTCCTTCGTACGACGTGAAATCAGGGGGCGAATTCACATCTGTCGGGGCTCCGATACCAGGAGGTTTCGTCCGGGTGGTAGATCTTGAAGGTGCTCAAGTGCCCACGGGGGAGATAGGAGATCTCCAAATTTCGGGTCCTGTCATATTTAAGAAATACTACAGGAATCCCGAAGCAACTAAAGAAGCGTTTACCCAAGACGGGTGGTTCATCACCGGGGATCAAGCCCACATAGACTCTAGTGGCCAATTACACATCGTCGGCCGTGTCAAGGACACAATTAACATCAATGGTGTCAAATACTTCTGCTCGGAGGTGGAGACGGCGATTGAACAGATAAAGCTACCAGGGGTAGCGCCCTCATTCACAATCGTCTTCCCTCATCGACCCCAAGGCGCCAATACGGAAGAGTACTGTATTGTCTATAAGCCCACTGAAGACGATACCACCGGAGAATCCCGAGCATACATCGACGACAACATGAGTCGAATTTCTAGCGTAATCACGAATAAGAAGCCTTTTAGGATAATACCTTTACCCGAGTCTTCCTTCAACAGGAGTTCACTCGGAAAGGTGTCGCGGGCGAAACTCCGAAAGGCTTTCGAAGCGGGAGAATTCCAGGAGGTGGACGAATCGAATAGATCCTTGATTCACGCCTTTAGGAAAGCTAACCGCGACGCTCCATCTAGCACGGCGGAAGAATCAGCCTTGAATCTTGCTTGCGATATGCTCGGTTTGGAAGCAGAAGAAGTGAGCATAACGGATAACATCTTCCACCTGGGCTTCAGCTCCCTCGATATTAACGCGTTTGCATGCCGGTTGCAGAAAGCGCTCAATACTCGCAACTCGGTAACGCTGACCGAAGTTTTGCGAAATCCGACAATTCGCTCCATCTGCGACGGAATAGATGACAGCAAGCACCCGGACGACTCCTATGACCCAGTGGTCTGTCTCCAACCAAACGGAGACAAGACGCCATTCTGGATCATCCACCCCGCTTCTGGAAACGTGCTCGTTTTCATCCCCCTGTCGCGATATCTTAGCGACCGACCTGTATACGGTCTGCGCGCCCGCGGGGTTCGTCTTGGAGAGAGGTTCTTCGGGTCGATCGAAGAAATGGCGACAACTTACTTTCACGCCATCAAGCGCACTCAACCACAAGGACCATATGCTGTCGCTGGATATTCCCTGGGAAGCAGTATCGCTTTTGAAGTCGCAAAACTGCTAATCGCCAACGGCGACGAAGTTCGTTTCGTCGGCGCCTTGGACAGCCCGCCCCACATCGCGCCCCTAGTCGGCACTCTCACATGGAGCGCCGCTCTCGTCATGGTTAGCTTCTTCCTTGGGCTCATCCCCGAGAGGTACTCCAATGAAGTGATCCCACGACTCTGGAATGAGCCTCCGGACGTCGCTTTGGAATTCATTTTATCGAATGCCGATCCAGCACGTCTTGATGCTCTTCAGCTTGACAAAACTGGACTTTCGCGGATCGCTGATATAGCGCATAACTTTGGTCAGGCTGCTCGCAAATACGAGCCCTCGGGATCGGTGCCGACGATGGATGTTTTTATCGTGGATCCTTTGCTAAGCGTTACGGAGGGCGGTCGTAAGGATTGGTATGATCGATTCTTGTATAAATGGAAAGACTTCGTCACGGGAGATTTGAAATATCACCAGAGTTCCGGAAGTCATGCAGATATGTTGAGTCCCAAGCATGTACGCGGCTTCCAGCGGATTCTTCAAGATATTCTAGTCGAGAGAGGTCTTTGAGAGTTCGCGGCTCGTTCGGAGAAGGGAGGAGAATAAGGTGGTTTTATGTATCGCTCTTTTCTGGGTTTTCTTAAGATCTACTGGCCCATAGCCCGTATCTATATCCCTCTCTAAGTAGAAGTATAATGATTATGATGAATTGCAAATTTTTCCTAATATTCTAATGTCGTAACTTCGAGATCATGTTTACCTTACCTACACAGTGCCGTGCGATATCTCATACTATAGAATTTCAGCCACCTTCTATTTACGCCGAAACCGCCCCCGAACCTTCCCACGACGCCTCAATTATAGCCAGTGCGCTTCCAGGAGGTCTAGTGGCGCCAATCCACTGAAACCGGGCATCTGCCTTCGCGAGAAGTTCCCTCCACTGCGACTCATCCCGTTCTTGTGCATTTAGTAACTGCATCATGCCGATATCCATATTCCTAGAAGAAAAAGCAAAAACCTTCAGTCAGATTCATCAAAGCCTTACGGATCTTCCCCAATATTTACACCGAAAACTTACGTGGCTGCGCGCCTCTTACGCGTGGGCAATTTATCGAGATCCTCGATGCAGTAGTCATGTATGATCAAGCGGGACTTCTCGCCCATCGCCTCGCCAATATGTCTCAGGATACGCAGCGCGTATTTATCACTCCAATTATGCAGGATCCAGCGTAGGAAATACACAGCGGCGCCCTTGACCGGCTGCGGGGTGAAGAAATCGTGAGCCTGGAAAGTGATCTTCGCGTGCCCCTCATTTCTCTCATTTCCTTTTCCCTCCCCTCCATTTCCAGCTGAGAGTCCGTGCGCGCCTCCCGCCCTAGCGACGACTTTTTCCAGATCCTGGACGACGAAGTTGACGCCGCGGCACCGCCCGCTCTGGGACAGCGCACGGGCGAAGTGGCCCAGGCCACCCCCGACGTCGACGAACTCGGACCCCTGCGGCAATCTCGAGAGCAGGTCGCCACGTGCGCTCAGGAAGTGGTCCGGCGCGTACCCTGGCCCGCTCGAGTACGCGGACATCCCTGCGGCGAAGCGGGCTGCGCGCGCGGGCACCCGCGAGATCATGTCGTACAGAGATTCGCGTGGGGGCGGCGCTTTATTGTCGCCATTGTTACTGTCGCTACCGGTAGGCTTAGATTGATCAGAAATAGTACCGGTTGGGAAGGCAGGGGTTGAATGGGCTAAGGCCCAGCCACTTTCCGTCGGCTCGGATGCTGATGGGAAGGCTGCTAGGGCGTCTACGGTGCGGGTTGCGGCCGGCCAGCTCTCCTCGCAGGTCGCGCCCATCCATGCTCCGAAGGAGGGGTCACGGAGGAGGAGGGAGGCTGGGGTGTGGTGGATAAGAATCTCATCGCTGCTTGCATCAGATAGGCGCTCTTCGCGGAAGATTTGCAAGCCAATTGCGTGTCGCAAGATGCGCTGAACGGTTGATTCGAGCTGCCCGCACGCAGAAGCGATGGCGGAGTATGAAATACCCGAATCAGGGGGTACGATGGTAGCGATGTTGAAACGTTGGATAAAATGGAGGGAAATCAGATTAGCGTGCTAGAATACCTAGTTAGTGGTGATCTCTAACACTGGGTATAAGGAAAGAATGTGGAAGGTAAGGAGATGGGAAACCGTCTACCGAGGCATGAGTCCGGAGAAGCTCCGCCGGGTCCAGCAAAAGATTGTAGATCTCAAAGGCGAAATCGAGAATCCGCTCGCGCATAGATGTAGCTTCAGGCGAATCTGAAGTTCCCGTCTGCCCCAGAGCCTGTGCGTCAGCATATAGTTCCGAGGCAAGTGTAATGACCCGAGAGTCGTTCATGATGGGCATGTGGTTATAGCTAGTTGCCTTTCAAATGCCGGGAAACGGATATATGCCGAGACTTACCTACGAGACCTACCTACCTGGGCAGGTAGGTACGGTATATACTAGAGAGCTCTGCTATTGTATCGAAGATCAACCCATTTACAGAAATTAGGCGCTATGGGAGTAGTATGGTTCATCGAGCTACACCAAATCGAGCATCCCTACAACTAGCAGAATCATCACGATACATTCGATCCATGACCCCGGCGACCCACGGAATTGTGGATACTTGACCTAGATATTCACCGATAGATACAACCCCTATGTTTACCTAGGTACAGTACGTACGAAGTTCACCTGACGCATTTCCCCTTATTCTAATTATCACACATCTCGTAGGCAGTGATGTTTCAAAAATGTTCAAATGGTATCATTCATTAGGATTATCTAATTATTCATACAGCTCGACCAGGACTATCAAATTGGGTCGTGATAGATGTTGTTACAGCAATCCCCGTAGTAGGCGAGCTCTCAGTATTCTCGCCCCTTTCTACCTTTGAAATGCTTCCGAGACTGAGATCTTCCATGACGAAGTCCCCGTGTTTATCGTTAAGTGCTTCATAGCTGCCTTCGTGATTCAGCGTAGTAGATCTAGTGAATCTCCTCGAACTCAGGGCCTGTCCACTCTGAAAGCTTTGCCCATTCGATCCTATTCCTGACTTCCTTTTCTTCCGTGATTCGAACAAAGTGGCGATAATGGGAATGTTTGCGCAGACAATGCCAAGGGCTTCTTCTATATTACTCCAAAGAAGGAATTCGACAGATGAATCTAGAAGGTTTTAGCAACTTCCAACACTTCTGGTTACCGGAGTAGTACTTACAAGTTACGTCGGCTCTGGGGTTGGTCGCAAATATGAACGCAAATCTGACGAAACCGGCTGCTGTAGCCATGAATCCAATGACGAATAATCCAAGTAGTCGCAAGCGCTTCGGGGTCGTCGTTTGCAACTTGAGCAGGATCGGTAGGGGAAGTAAAAGAACAAAGAGGTCTCCGATCGTATTTAAAATAATCGGGGTGCCAATGCTGGCCAGTGCTTTAATGCATTTCCCATTCTCATCACCTGGAGGAGGCGTCATCCCAACACCAGCATATATCTTATTCCAGTAAAAGTCGACTGGCGCACACTGGAATATGTAGAAAAGAGTCGAACCGATCGTCCATAAGACAACATACGCCACATTTATCCACCAAGCAATCTTGAACCATCGCGAGACCCAGAAGAGACGTCTCAAGAAGAAAAGAATGGACAACTTGATAGTCGAGAAACAGAATCCGTTCAACACCGCGTAGGCCCACACAATCTGCAATATTTGGACGAGTGATAGCGGAGCTTGAGGGTCGGTGGCCAAGACTCGGTATTGGTGCAGTCCAAACCCCTTCGTCACCGCGGCCAACATAGCTGCGATAATTCCATCGCTAAGGATGACGGCGCATATCATCAAGTAATCATCGATCTGGAGTTTCCTGTGCCGATGGACCGAGGTGAAGATTCGTCCCGCCGATGTCACGTTCGTGAGGACAAGAAAGGTGATTAGGATACCAACGATCAGCGGCTGCAGACTCTCGTCCCAGGTTGCCTTCTCCTCCGCCGTCAGTGCCATAGTCGCGATCGCGATGAATATTAACAGAACAAGATCGCCAAGTCGAAGTCGGAGGTCTAAAGAAACATGACAGGCTGACAGGCCAACCTAAAGTCTTTCAAGCAGTAAGACACAGCCTTCGGCAGATGGAGCGGGCTAAAAAGATTGGCATTCGAATCACATTGGTGGCTGTGGTTATGCTTATGTCTTCAAACTCGCAGCCCTATTGTCTCATGGTGGCGGACATCCCGTTTAGGCAGTTTCTAATGATAGTTTTAGGATACGCTACGGCGCTTCAGCTACGATACAGCCGTAATAGGCTGTTGATCATTCTATGCCGAGTAGTGAAATTGCTAACTGCGACGATGAGGTAGCATTGCTGGATTCGCTATTATTCCTAGCTTCTAGAATTTGGCCGCCTACCCCGTCCCACTACGCGGTCGAATCGAAAAGCGCTTACATGCGACCTTCCGGCTTCAGTGTCACTCGACTGCGGATTTACGGCGCGGGGGCTGAAAGATTGCCGATCAAGACAAGCATCGCTACCGAGCTGAATGGCGTCACGATCAGTCGTTCTTTGGGGAAAAGATCTGCAGACTAGACTCTTCTCGGGACCCTTGAGATCCTTAAAATCCTAAAGTCTTCCTTCGCTCGAGTATAATCTAGAATGTTTTTAAAGCCGGACTATCTCTGAAGAAAAGATAGTGCGGTTTGAAAAGTGTCAAACTCGTTTTATAGAGTATCAGAAGTATCAGACGGGTTTTACACAGAATCAAGGTCCCGGATGCTATTCCCGCCGATCGAAACCACCTGCACTTATAGTATAGCAATACGACTATACTGATATACACCTATACAACTCTTCTGCATTGGCACCTAAAGCCACGAGGTCATGTTACCATCGCGTAACCATCCATTGCCCTCGTTTAGTGTCCACACAGTAACCCCCGGAGGGATCCGGACTGTGCTTATGCAGGCTTCTTGGTGGACTAGTTGGTAGAGTTGCCTTGCAGAATCCTTCGTCGACCTAAACCTGTAAACCCCTGCCCCTTTATCAAATCCAGGTCAAATTCGGTCATTTCTTAGCCGATCAAAAATGAATATCTTCTTTGAAAAGAACAACTCTATAGTTTCCTAGTCTCAAAAGTCATTCGTTCTTTCATGTTTCTGGCACGATGAGTCGCTATCTCGTCGCCCTCGCTCTGGTCTGGTGCTCGGTATTCCTGCCGACCCTGGGTCAGACATTCTCTGGCTTCGAGCCGGCCACATCGAATCCGCTGACCGTCGCATGGGGCGAGACTCCTCTAAACTATTCCGGCCAGCTACTGTCCCTTGACTGTAAGCCGATTTGCTTATTGTGCAGCCTGCTTATTCCTCCACCCGCCTCCGTCGGCTGCCTACATCAGCCTACATATTGCGGACCAATCATACTGACAAGTTGTCTTAGTCCTCAACGCCCAAACATTTCCTACCGTGGGCCTACCAGCAGACTCCAAATGCAATAGCACTTATATTCTGCTGTTTGTGGACCCCGACGCGCTCCAGGGCGATATCGAAACACAGGTTAGTCAGTATTGGTAGCGTACTCGCCGTATCCTATTAACAAACGGGACATACGCGTATATTACCTTAGACACCAGAGATCATCCGCTAACTCCTTACTACATATAGACCGGTCTGCATGCCATCCGAGGCAATTATACATGCGATACTGAACACGTGACAACTCTGGGAAACACAACTTTCCTCGAGCTCAACACTACTTCGCAGTTTCTGGCGCCGTATATCGCGCCGGCGCCACAAGCGAAGAACCCGGTCGTAACACATCGTTACACACTGTTGCTGTTCAATCAGCCGGAGCACTATACTCTCCCAGATACGCTTACCTATGCTCTGCCACTTGACCTATCGAATGTCACCAACAGATTGAACTTCAATATCACGGAATTCGTCGACACCTTAGGAGAGCCTATTGTCGCAGGAACCTACTTTGATGTAGACAGTCCTCTAGCTAATTCGACTACCACTCCTTCGGCAACTAGCACTGGCGGCGCGTCATCTACCGGCGAAGCTTCTTCTAGCTCAACTCCCGACAGTGGAGCTGGACCTGCCAGACTATCGGGAACTTCCATAGGAATGGCCGTAGCGGGTTGTCTGCTAAGTATAGCGTACATCACTACCGGACAGTGGTAATTAGGGCCTCCTCTAATTGTCTAGAGGTTCACTAATTTAGTGGTCGCTCACCGAGGTGCGAATAAATAATTCGTTACTTTACCTAGAGATCCAAGTCGGACTCAGATGGTACTTCTTGTAACATTACGCATCATTGTAATAACTAGGAAAAAATGTATATTAGGTACCTTGAAAACAGCAAACAGCGAACCGGGCACAAATGTCGCCTTCCCCTTAATCTAAGGCTCCGTCACCTTATCTACCACCTACTATATTTTAATTCATGGAAGTATATTATCCGAACAACCGGTACGGTGGCATGGGCACTATGTGGCACAGCATCGTAGCAGTAACACGGCGTTTAGACGAAAAAGCTAGGACCCCCTAAAAGGGATAGGATAGCGCGGGGTTCCTGCAAGTGATTGGTGACGCCTTTTTGGTGCTTACACCGAGAAACGACCGCCCTGTCCAGAGATCTCTGGCGGACTAACCCAGTAGGGCAGATCCCATCCATGGATGTATTCGTAAATGTAACCAATCGAGCCGCTGGGTTACTGTTTTTGGCGCTGAATGGCTAACTAGATCAACTAGACCCTTAAGTCTTCGGCGACTTGCCGAACCCAGTGAGTGATTAGAAGCGCGTACGCGCAATTTCTCGGCTTTTCATCCTATATGCGTTAGGTAGTAGATGTATGTGTGTATGTATAGCATAGTAGTATGAAGAAATGGATATCTGCCTTACTATTATACCCCAGAACCCAGTACAACTAATAGCGTTCTTTGTCTTCGGCTTTCCCATCTGTCTAGTCCATTATCAAACGGTTTTAACCCTTGAAGTTTCTTGGCTGCCGATTTACTAGCAGTAGTCTCATTGCTTGTCATTGCTTGACGTTTGCTTGGCACTCTTAATTCTACTTCCTTCATTGTGTCGCATATGATTGCCAATTATAGCACTATACCATTATAACATTACACCATTACCAAATTACTCATATCGACACGATGACGAACGACTCGTCCCAGTGGCTGCAGAAAGATGTCAAGGACATCGATCCGACGTCGCGTCAACTGCTAGAGTCATATTCCGGCCTAGCGCCAGACGAAGTCGTACCGCATTGCTTAGCTATTGTAAGGTGAATTTTAATCTAGACGACATGCGAGACGTGCTTATAACCAATGACGATCGTATTAGCGAGATAAAGCATTCGCCCTTTACCCGTGGCCCTGCATCGGCCAAATGCGTTTTATCCGTTTGAGCCTCGCATCGTACCCTTCTTACGCCACAGTCCTCGAGCGCATCCGAGGCAACGCCGATGTCAGGTTTCTTGATCTCGGCTGTTGCTTTGGTCAGGATATCCGCAAGCTCTTCATTGACGGCGCCAAGCCGGAGCAATTGGTCGGCTTGGACCTCGTGCCGGAGTTTAACGCGCTGAGCTATGACTTATTTCGCGACGCGTCAAAGTTGTCGTTTGAGTTCTTTGCTAGGGATCTTCACGATGATAACGCGGATTGGAGCCCGCTGTTGAACCGCTTCGATTTGCTTCACCTGACCAGCTTACTTCACATCTGGAATTGGGAAGGGCAGGTCAAGGCCGCCACGCGAATCGCCTCGTTCACCAAACCTGGTGCTCTCCTTATTGGCAGCTCCTTAGGCAGCGGTGTCGGCGGGGAGTTTCCAAATCTTGAGGGTGATGGGACAAATTTTCGCCAGAGCGAGGAGACATTTCAGAAATTCTGGAAAGAGGTAGGTGAGAAAACAAGCACCAAATGGGCTGTGAAAACCATCTTCAAAGCTATGGATTCTACGCGGATGAACGTGAATCAGAGCTGGGCAGAACCAAATATGGGAATCCTCATCTTTGAAGTTACTAGAGTAGAATGAAGGACCTTATGTAAGGATTACCTAGCATTACATACATTCACCTGAATCTAGACCTCCATTATAGACTCCTATTAATGCCTGTGTAAGCAGTACCAATTTATTAAATGAACCTCCTTTAATTAAGAAACATAAAAGGCTGCCTTTTCTTTTATTCTCGCACCAACTGTGCTTCTTTACCATAGCAGTAGATTGTAGTATCATGGTCTTTTTGTTGCCTGGGTTATACTTCACGAATTTATCTACCCATCACTTTTCGGGGGGTTAGGCTTATTCTGTGCCGCTGTGCCAAACACATCAAGATAGGGGGATTCGACAAAGGTCTTTCATATCACCAAAATATACAGGCATTATTATATATTGTTATTCCTCTAATATAAATCGAGATATATCCGAACCAGCTATTCTCTTCACTTCAACCTTCCACCTACAGAATTGTTCTTTTATTATTTTCCCCCATAGTGATAGCTAGTGAATAGTCGTCGTAGTGTTTCGCCTCTCATTTGTCGTCCTGCAAATGGCGGCACAGTTTCCGGCAGCTTCTAGCTACAACTGACGATTACTCTAATAGCCTCAAGGTAAAATACTAGAATACCTATTCTTCCCACACTCCGGTAACTCCCAACATACTCCTTCAACCTCTGCCTTCCGAATTCGATCTTAAACCCCTTTTGCAATTGGCAGTTGGATACCAGCTTTCTTTCCCATACCATCACTCTGCACAAGGTACAATCACTCAGCCATGTACATTTTCACTTACTTGTACTATTGATGTATTTTCTTGTTCAAAATACTTCAGAATACTTTTCTTATGCAGATTACTACTCCCACAAAATAATATCTTTGCTCCTTTCAATAAATAAGCAACCGCGTATATACAAGTTGATGTAGGGCATACAATCATACAGTGACATCTGAAATACATTTAATTTATCATCCAAGAAATTTATTATCAAAATCCCAATATTAACTCACCAGAGAGAGCCTCAGAGAGGTATCTAAGAACTTTGAGTACTTTTGTATTGTTACTTGTACGCCTACTTCTAACTAGGGCTGATAGTATGGCTCAGCATGTATTAACAACAGAGTCTAAAGATTCACGCACTGCTGAGGTACTTAGATAAATACACAATTTTGTAGCTATATCATCATTCCTAAAGCGCACATACCTTGGAAATTAATCCTGAGGCAGGTGGTGATATCCTTTTTGAGAAAATAAAAAAAACAATTCGGGGACATCACATCAGATCAACATATCTTTGTTACTCATACCTGCTTCCCCCCCTTTCTGAAGCTTAGTTTCCTTGTAGCTCGTACCAACTGTAGTTTTGTATTTTACCTCTTAGGTTCTTGCCAGGCTGATCACCAGGCCAAAGCAACTTCCTAGGTCGCCAGCATAACCGACGATGGCTTCAAATCATCCCAATTTCACCTAGCTTCTTTTCTGCTCTGGCTGATCTGATTCTGATCTGATCTCTGTTCTTTTATTATAAATACCCCCATCCTCCCATCCTTCATTTCAAACTTTTCATCTTTTTCTTCTTCACACTTCTCTTCTTCATCACCTTTCCCTCCCACCATCCACCACTCACCCGCTACACAACCACCACCTCACCTACTAGGCATCCACCTACACTAGGGCTACCAGTCTACCAGAGAAGTGTTTCTTCATCCAACTTTAATCCAAGTTTCATTCAACTTTTTTCCAAAAACAAACTTGCCATCACGCATCTTCTTTCTCTTGCGGAGGACCATCAACCACCAAGAGCAGAAGCCCAATTCGCTCTTCCAGGCAAGTAAACTGTAAGTGTATTCCCTTTTTCTACTCCTTTCACACCTTCACTCTCTCTCTAAAAAAAAAACCCACCCGTTCTTTTTCTATTTTTTTCTTCTTAACACACGTCATACTCATACCGCGTAGGGTCCATCGCAGAAACTTGGTACAAGTTTCCCACTATCACGGAACTTAACTACCCTCTATCTGCTACTCAGCAATTCCGGACATTGCAATGAAAAATGTCGGACAATATTCACCCTAAAGATCAGCCCAAGGCTTTGTCCGCCGAGGACAAGCCCGTCACTGAGGGCGCTACCGCTACTACTGACGACATGTCTACTACTAACGACGATGTCACCATGAAGGATGACCCCACTGAGGATGGTCAGGTGACTGAGACTGACGATGAAGCTGTTGTTGACGAAGCTGTTGTTGACGAAGCTGTTGTCGACGAAGCTGCTGTTGACGATCAGGCTAGTGCTAAGGGCAAGCCTGTCAACGACGAGCAGACTATCGTCAACAGTGAGGCTTCTGCCCAGAACGAGACAGTAGATGAAGCTATTACTGGCGCTGGTGATGACGCTGTTGTCAACGACCCTGCCATCGTCAAATACAAGCTTGCCGTCGAAGTCCGCTCTACTTCCCAGCCTCAGACTACTGGCGGAAATGGGCAGACTACCACCGGCAATCTTCCCCAGTTGCTTCAGCATATGAACGTTGCTGGTACTGGCAATGTCGGCCCTATGAACCCCTTCCAAACTACCTTGGTTCATCACAAGGTAGTCTTATTCCAGCCCCCCCCTTTAACTGCAAACGCGAACTACATGATGACCGACGTTCGTGTCGGCTCTCCCCACCCTCTGCCTACGCCAATTCAGCACGGTTTCATCGGGGTTGACCTGTTCGGCGAGTTGATGGATTATGAGCATGAGATCGATGTTCTCATCAGCAGTGAGATGGGCGGTGCTCAGTTCCAAGTTGATTTCGCCATGTGCAGCACCGGAGATGACGTTATCTTTTATAAACGTCATCAGCCTACTCTCCTCATTCATGCTGAGCATGGCAGCAACCTTGTGGCCGGTCAGCGCTGGGACGCCAACACCACTGCCTACCAGGGCAGCCGCTGGCTTTACATCACCGACAAGGTTCGACGCTTCCTCATCGACATCGGTCTAGATGAGGTCGCCGTCGAGGTTCGCGACTTCGGATTTCAGCATGATGAAATCACTCCCTTCATCCAGCCAGGCCCCGTCCTGGAACCTCGCCGCATGGAGTCGTTCAACCTCGCCGAGAACGATGTGATGTATACCATCTTACGCTCTATCGCCAACGGTGAGCGATACGACTTCGGCATGTTCGTGGGTCCCCATGTCGAGAGTATGAAAATCACTTGGATGTCCTGGCCCCACCGCCCTACCTACGGCGATTTCATCGGCCTCGTCGTCGAATTCGACCTCAACTTCGAGGAGGAGTATTTCTGGCCTCCTTTTGCCCAGTCAATCCGCGACATGTTCGAGTTCTTCGGAGGCATCTGGGCCGATATCCCCGTCTTCTTCCGCTGGGCTGGGGAGATGCGCCTCGGCTGGTAAAGGCTGAACGAACTGGAACGAATACGCAATGAGTAAGGTTAACTGTCGTTGTAAAGCATGGAGTTATCGGAAAAGGTCATCATGACATAAGCAAAGGGGTTTATCGCCTAGGTGGCATGCATTCCTTACACGACGGCATCATCACTTACGGAACATTGCATGGGGCATCGCACGGAACATCGTAAGGGAGTTACGGAATCGGGAGTTACGGAATGATCGGAGGGGTATAGTTCTTATCGTCACTGGAAGGCTTGAAACGCCTCTGAACGTATGGAGGAGCCTCAATAGGCAGTTTCACTACATTCTTTTTCAATTAATGGACCATCTGGTATGGTTCAAATGTAGATAGCATAATTCCAGACGCACATTCAGACCCCTCACTGATGATTATCCTCTTAAAGTAAAGTGAATTTGTAACAGGTTTTTATCCTAGACTCGTAGAAGCGTCATCACGCTCAAGGATTGGATTCCTTACTATCACAATATTAGTATTCTGATGACTGAGGTATCATATGAACAGTAACCCTTGTTTATCACACCTTACTGACCTTGTTCATTACATCAGCTTATACCCTGTCATCCACGTTATTTCCCTGCAGGACGTCAATACCCTTGCCGCGCAACAGAGTCCTATTTTGTATCGTATTATTTACTTGGCGATAGCATCAACAGGTAGTCACTATCGATGTTTGAAATGATAATAGATACGTTATATTGATTACAAAATAGTCATACTAATAGCCATACTAACAATCCTCCGATATAGCAGCTTCATTCCTACAAACGCGACCGATCGCGACGAGAATGACAGAAGATGGGTATATAATTCCAACAACCTCATATACCCTCATACCAAATCCCTAACATTTTGGCATTGAGCCGACGCAATTTATAGGGACAAAAATATCATAAAACATGAACACAAGCTTACTGACACATCGCTATAGCTTCATAATCCACCTTGCCTCGTCCTCCCACATCTCGTTCGTGAACCTCATCGCAGGCACACCAGTAAACCCATGCGGGCCATCGAAACCATGCGGCATGCCAGGGTACAGATGGAACTCGACACCGACATCCGCCTTCACCAGCCTCGCCGCGTAGTCCAGGTTCTCATCTTTGAACAAGTCCAGACTCCCGACACCGATCTGCGTCGGCGGCAATCCGCGCAGATCATTAGCCCTTGCGGGCACAGCGTAGCACGGTACGGTCTCCTCGTTCCTATCCTCTGTTGCGATCGACGTCAGCACGCATATCACTAATATCACATTACACAGATCAACGATCAACCTGCGAAGGCACGTCACCGAACTCACCTTTCTTCAGCCCGCCGAGATAATACGTCCACCCCATGTCGTTCGCCGCGACGCTCCACGTCCAGTACTTATTCCGGGGATCGCTCTCCGGGTACCAGGTCCGATCGTCGAGCATTGGGTACCGTAGACACTGGCCGGCGAGTGGGGGATTTAACCCCTTGTCCCTAGCCATCAACGCGACACCTGCGGCAACACCGCCTCCGGCGCTCTGGCCCATAATAATAATCCGCGCGGGATCGACGTCGAAGGTGTGTGCGTTAGCTTGGAGCCACAATATAGTAGCGTACACATCGTCGACGCCAGCATGGTAGGGATGTTCGGGAGCGATCCGGTACTGCGGCGCGAAGACCTGAGTGTGGCTGGTCTCAGCAACGGCGGCGATGAAGCCGCGGGAGACCTCGACGGTGCCGGAGATCATGCCGCCGCCGAACACGAATATCACTGCTCTTTTCGGGGCACCCTTGCCCTTGCCCTTGCCCTTATCCTCCTTATCCACAGCCCTATTTGGGTCCGCGGCCTCCACATCTAGCTGGTTCTCCTCCACTTCTTCCTCTTCCCGTACGGATTGAGGAAGGAAGCGGGTGATCTGCAGTGGGGTCCCGTCTAGTGACGTGGTGGGATGAACGCTCTCCTGCATGCCCTCGGGGTAGGGCACGGCCTTGGAGGCCGCGTCGATGAGCGCATTAGACCAGGCGCGGATGGCCAGGATATCCGTGATGTTTTCCCCGGATTGACCTTTGGATTTGGCCAGGATCGACTCGTACTCGGGATCCACAACAATTCCCATTTTGGAAGTCATGGGTATCGGGTTCTGATATAGGTACCTAGTAGTATAGACTATAGATTATAGGATCAAGGTAGTACTCGTGGGAGGGAAGAGACGAGAGATATAAGTCCTACGCGCACATGCTGGACAGGCTGGTAGCCAGCGAACGTCGGAGTGTGACGAGGCACTTAAATACACGATCGAAAGTCTGGACCATGGTAGAGTTCGTTGAGGACAGTAGATAGATCCAAGGTTACGTCAATATTATCATGTGCTACTCGCTCACTAGTAACCAGGGCAGCTGGGCTAGTCCTGTCAGATCGGAAGGATCGTCGTGAACGTAAACGTCAGCGTGGTTGGACCATGCTTGGACCATGGTCGATTGAGGCAAATGCTATCACATTTTCGACGCTCCCCACGCAATCCGCAGGCTGTGGCAGGCAGAGGCAGGCAGCCACAGCCTGCGGAATGCCGGACGCGGATATGGTGGTATTCTTCCATTCTAGTAACTGAGGTTATTCATGACCGGGTGACCAATTACCACGCTTATCACGCCCATTAGTTATCACCGCCATTTTTAGCGTATCTATCCTGCTTTCAAACGTGGCTGCAGGATGCGGATGAGTCCTGATTGGTCCGGCACATGACTATACTCGTAAAAATGGATCAGCGTTGGTATAATACTACGGAGGCGATGCTATTTGCTTTTTCTTCTCTTCAGGTCGTCGATAGTTTTGTGTAACCATGAGGTCGATCTCGTGCCGCGATAGTGTGCGGCGTCGAATACTCATTTCGGTCAGCCATCTCGATAGTAATCTCTAACAGAAATTCTCTTCCAACATGTGTTCAGCTGCTCGCCAAGGCAACTGATAGCGGGCTAGGTTCTCGGAAAGAGGGAAGATGACGCGACGACAACCGATATGGAGGGTACTCAAAAAGCAAATTTACAAATGGAAAACTGAGAAAAATTCGCACGAACTAACAACCATTGAGTAGAAGTGAGCAGAAGTGAGCGAGATGAAGATAGGTTGAACGGATCTGCTCCATATCTCCGCATTGCGCCATTCGCTTTGCCCGTCCCTAGCCGTCCATTGATCGCAATGTATGGCTGGGTGGACCAGCAGACTAACCGCCACATTCTGTCGCCAATAATGAATCCGGGCGTGTCGGATGGGTTTGTGTAACTCATTCATATAGCTGCTTCGGCATCTGTGCTACTATATGCACGTCACTTAGCTAGCATCAATTCTCTTATGGCATCTTGGATGCGTCGGCTCACGCACTATGCTATACTGCTCGTGCAACACCACATACATAGTAATACACTATCACACGATCAAGAAGTGGTTAAGGTGCTTACCTGGCTGCCAAGAGATCACAAATATAGAATCGGCAGTACAACCCGAGAAGGGGAGACATTATTCTCGAAAGAGTGGCTGGAATTGGCCGCGACGATGATAATATAACGAGTTATTTTCTGATAGTTAGAAACAGTCATCGTCTGCGATACCCAACCCCGACTCATCATCACAGAAATTTGCCGTCACTATTTCGGTCGAATGCTTATAAACATTTTGATGGTATGAAATAGCATCCTATGCGAATGGCTGCTACTGGCTCTTCAGGGTGAAGCGGGTCATGACCGGCTAGGTTTCACGAACAATTCTGGTGTCGGTGTTAGCAGATAGGGGTTAATCTTCAATGGACGTAATATTCACAGGTATGAAAGAATTTCCTACTCCGATTAATACGAGCCGAAGATTGTTGCTTAACAACTATCCGCAGGAGAGTGAGCTAGGTCCTCAATGCGAGGCCTATTTCCACTAGCTTATATAGGGCTCAAGTGAATCTAGATAATGCTGGTAACGACGAATGACGCCCAGCTCGGAGTCCAAATCAAGTTCGTGGAGTGCAATATGCGCTTCGAAACGAACGTGTTCAGGCCAACTTCTCGGAGCTCCCAAGATAAAAAGAACCCCTATTAAGGAGTAGCTGAATTGACTACGTCCTTCGATGCCTGCTTTGATTGCGGCATGGAATACCTCCTGAGTCAATTCCCAATCTTGGTCGGGAGCCAAGTTAGTTCCACCTCGGACTAACCAGAACAACTTCTGAAGATCCTTTTCGTTGTCGGCCGAGAATAGCAGCTTGTCCGGAATTCGAGTATTCGCGTTGACGTGATAGAAAGTATCGTATTGAAACCGCGCGAAGAAAGCGTCAACCTCATCCCGTCGATCGTCCCGCTCCCACGTCTCCAAGTCTCGGAATACACGATAGTCAACCCAAAAGTCGTTGCTTGATCGCATCTCACCATCTACGCTGTACTCGTCCACGGCCTCAGCAACCTTCTCTGGCAGCGAGTCTTGGCACAAGTGGAAACGCGAAGTGGTAGATGCGTCGCCGCCCGGAAGTCGCCGCCTAGCACGTCGCACAATGTAACGATCCCAACAGCCTAGTATGAAATCGATATCAACCCAAGAATGGGCTAAAATATCAGACTGGTTCAAGTTAATTACTTCTGCAATGGCGGTAATAGAGTTTATGTTGTCTTACCTGGTATTCGGGGCTGCCTTCATAAGGCTCGGGTATGTTCGCCAACAAAGGGGGAGCAATGTCACGTCGGGGGCCAACAATACCAAGGCAAGCATCCCAAGTGGGTTGAAAGGCATTAATGAAGGTTGCCTGCCGAGTAGGCAATCCGGACAGAAGACGTCCAATTCGCGGACTAGCACGAGTAAGATTTACATTCTCGCTGAACCAGAAGATACGCTCCAATATCTCTAATGGCATATGTTCAAGGTAAGATGCAGTTTCTTCAGCGGATTTCTTTGGGCGTGAGCGTGACCTGGCCTTGGCTGTGGCTGATGTGGCTTTCTTGTGCGCTACGACAGCGCCCGGCTCGCCCTTCTGGCGGCGTTTGCCGGGAATCTTCACTGGTGTCAACTTCATGAGGGCCAACTTGATAAAGGTTAGCTTAATTGAATATGAGATATGAGATTTGGCGCCGATATGGAAAAAGCTTGTTTAATACGGCAGATTGTAGGTTTAAATACCTTTAAGTCCACAGAACTTGCGCTATGGAGTTCTGGTTGCCTAGGTCCTAGGCGAGGATAGTTGACTCATTATGTTTAGACACTTTATGTACAGGCCACCACATACTGTGCGAGTTACTTTATGATTTGTGATGAGTTCTTCTTTTCATCAAAATTTCTATGCATTGGTTAAGCGTTGACAGACGTTTCGAAGCAAGACCATATCGTCGGCGAAAATTGTAGAATTTGATATAAAAATGAAGCTTCATCTGTGCTATGTACTCAGGTACCTTCACAAAAGTGGAAGAAAGGAAAATCTTCGGCCAATTAAATTACATCATACAGAAGTACTTGCGTACCTATCCAATCAGCTGGAACATCTGGAATCAAACGGACAGAAATAACGGGACCGGATGATCTAATTGAGCCTTATCGCGGGTAGCACAGGTGATTAGATTAGTGCAAAGTCCGATTGAAGCTTTTCCAGGTTAATTTTCAGATAATTTCTATTTGAAATATTTCAAACAAATATTTCAATCATGAGAAATTCTGCGCATGACAATTATACTAAACATGTCGCATGCCATATATAGGTCTTAGAAGTACCATGGCATCATACTCAGCTCAGCTTTGCTAACGAAGACCGACATAATCCTCCCACTATCAAAGGCCTCACGATGGCCTCGCTACACCCACTAGTTCCGTCTCCCAGACTCCTCAGGTTCCTTCGTCTACAATCCGAAAGCCTGGGCTTTTTCGGTTGGAGCCATGATGCTACCACGAACCTGGGACAGGCAGCGCGTAGAGTTCTATGCGCAGCTAGAAGACAACAGAAAAATTCTCCACGATTAGACCATACAATGGATTTTTCGCAAAATGCGACATTACAAGCCGGCATGTTAGACTTGGATTCGCTCATCCGATCCCGCGGAACCCAAGCCTCACAAAGTATTCGACAGAGGAATCTTCCATACTTCGTACAAAACACAGGTCTGCGATACAATTCCTCAAATCGACCGCCGACAAAATGCCAGACGACTTGGCGAGATAAACTCTGGGGCTTTGGGGCAAGGAAGAAGGCCAAACCTCTAGAACCAGACGACCTTCCCAACGACTCGGAAAGAGGCCCGGACCACAATTCCATGTTTAATACTCGACGACAGCTCAGTCAGAAAGCTGCTTTAGAACCGAGACTACGATGTACCGAAGTCGACGAAAACGGGAACGTCATACTAGTAGATGGCGAGTTCAAGAAGAGCGAGCTCATCGCAAGGGTTCGTCCACCTTAAACCAAGACCTCATTATACTCTTTAAAAAAGACAGTAGCTGACTTAATATAGTTCGGTTTGCTACCTCGCGATCTGCGCAAGATCGATTCCTCCAACTTGCCGCATATCCTCGTCCGACCAACTGCCATCCTACTCAATTTACTACATTTAAAAGTCTTAATCAAATACAACCGAGTCTTACTATTCGATGTGTACGGGTCTAAAGCATCATACCCCCAATCAGCGTTCATGTACGATCTACAGGGCAAGCTTCAGCAGAAGCCGCTGCCCGGAAACGGCGGCCTACCGTATGAATTCCGTGCTCTAGAAGCTGTCCTCCAGTCCGTTACTCAAGAACTCGAGGCGGATTTCGAAGCGGTTCGCGATCCGGTAATCCGTATATTAAGCGAACTTGAGGACGACATCGATCGACACAAGCTACGGATTCTCCTCGTCCTTTCCAAACGAGTTAGCACTTTTGAGCAGAAGGCAAAGCTCGTCCGAGACGCCATCGAAGAACTGCTGGAAGCGGATGACGACTTGGCTGATATGTACTTGACCGAGAAAACGCGCGATATCCACCGCGAGCTCGATGACCATACCGAAGTCGAGATGCTGCTAGAGTCTTATCACAAACTTTGCGACGAAATCGTCCAAGAAGCGCAGAATTTGGTATCGAGCATTCGGAATACTGAAGAGATGTAAGCTCATCAATTCACCTACCTAAGACCATACCAGGCTAACAATAATAGTATCCGGGCAATCCTAGACGCAAATCGGAACTCTCTTATGTTGCTAGATCTGAAATTTAGCGTTGGGACACTCGGTCTAGCTATGGGTACATTTATCGCCGGTCTCTACGGCATGAACCTTGAGAATTTCATAGAAGAAACTCACTGGGGATTTGCTGCGGTGACAGGCGTTTCTATCGTCTTCTCCCTTTGGGTATGCAAGTACGGCTTGACCAAACTTAGAAAGGTCCAGCGCGTCAAGATGCAGGGCGACGACTTAAAAGGCCGCCAGAACGAGTACCATTGGTTCCACGACGAAGGAAACGTGGGGCTTTTGGATCCCCGCAATCGGGAGATGTTGAGACGGCTTAACATGAAGAAGCAAGAGGCCGAGAAGAAGAAAATATGGTGGTGAGACATTGAATAATGAGTTATACAGGGGACACTCTACTAGAGGCTTGGTTCGGACTTGTGTACAAGAGCAATTTTGGCGTTATGATGGTGTGAGCATTTGCGGGGCACTGTACGCTGGGTCGGGAGTCTGTAATCTGTGATATAGACTCTAGGACTTAAAAGGTATTCTCATCTCTTATAGATTTTAAGGGCTTCATATACCCACCACGGACTGACGACGAATTGGTCCTAGATATGTTATCTTAGAAAGTTCTCAGGAACGTCACGTCGTTATGAAGAAATGTTGAGTGGCCAACGTTTGATATGTTTGTTTAGTATATACAGTAAGAATTATCTAACAGGAAGCGAATGTGTTTTTTGTTATCCTCCAAACCTTTCACCCTACTCAACCCGTCTATGCTCGTCTATCTCGTCTACTTCTTTTCAATCACATTGAACAGGTCGCCCTGTCGTAACTCGACATCTGCGATTGCGTCGCTTAGACGTAGTTCCAGGTAACCTTGACACGTCCCTTGTCCAAAGGCGCGAGCTGCTTGAAGACAGACGGGCTCACTAAACCCCAAATATCAGCACATATTCATATTCATATCATTCAGATAGTAGTTACATACCATCGATGGAGCCGCTGGCGCACTCGGGGCACTTGTCAGTAACAGTCGCGGTCGCGCTCTTGCCCCCGTAGCTGATCTTGATCTTCCTGCCGCACACCTTGGCCTTGTTCGGGTTCGCGTCGTAGCCGTACTGCGCGGGGGACAAGGCAACGATGTGGTCGGATTCGGTGTTGGTCTTGCCGCAGGCGCCGAGGCCCGGGGCGTAGTATGTCATGTCGCCGCTGAAGGCGAGACCTTGGGTTGCGGCGAGGCCGACGGCGAGAAGAGTAGCGCGGAGGGAGACCATTTTGAATGATTTGGTTTGGGGTTTGTTTTGGAGTTGGGAGTTGAATTATTAGAGTAGTGATAAAGAGAGACTGTTAGTTATGAGACTGAGAAGCTTGAGATGCTGATGAGTAGAGGGAATTGAGTCCAGGGACGCTGGCGATGAAGTCTTTATATACTCATTCTCATAGACGTCGTGCCCCTTCACCTCGTCGAGGATTAGACGGCGTTCCTGTCCATATTCCCGTGATACCGATCCTAATGAGGCTCTGTCCTGTCCTCCCAAATCTCTCTACCCCTGACTTAGGCGGTAGCTTACCGACTCACTTAGGTAATTTGATGACGGGCGAGGACGAAAAGGGGAGTTGGCTATGGTAAGTATTGACCACTCTATTGATTCTATTCCGCTCATTTCCTACCCCAGGACACCTCGGCAGACCAAAATACCGACATTTCCCTACGGTGAGCCCTTCCCTCACCCCAGAAAGCCCAGAAACACTTGTCTCTTTCCAGAGCTTAGTCGTCGGTAGCTTACGTTATCTCGGTGTTGGACACCTAGGTTACAATATGTTTGAGGCAAAGCGGCTGTCAGCTGCAGGTGAAAAGAGCGCTATATGACACTTGATCTGGGGGTTGAGGGAACATAGATGGCAGGTGGTTCGCCTGTCCTTGTTCTGTAGGACCAGTTAGGGATCATTTGTTAATGTTACGTATGTATAAACTTCAGTTAGAATGAGCCTCAATCCTTCGCCGAGATTTCTTGGTGTTATTGGCCAATTCAACGATCATATATTGTTTACCGGTCACAAGTTGAAAAGGCAGCTCTATGTATATGAAGTGGCGGAAAACGGAATCAATGTTCTCGCCGTCTGATCCTGAACCAGGTGATATCTCATAGCTTCCTGTTGAGGCGTAAGGAGCGCAGGTGATAATCAAAACCTGTTAAGGATTAAAAATACCTTCTCAGAACTTGGTATGTAGCAGCTATATTCGTAAATATCTTATTATTACTAATTCAATAGTAATGTGAAAAAATTAAAGTGCATTATTGTCTGCAGTGTAATGTTTCCTAGCGGTTCGAGACACTATTCACGCTTAGAAGATATCCCAATCAAGACGCGAAGTCTTTCGATTTAGGACTCTGTAATCAAATCTCGACCGTGCTGCTTACTTCGATGCCGGTACCTTACACATGGACTCAGCCCTAGTGAGAAGAATCTGGTTCAAGGTCTGATGATGTTGCATTATTTGTTCAGCTTGGCATATATCTGTGAGCTGACCTAGTCTATTCTCGACTTCCTAGAGGATATAATACATCTCATATGCCGGCCCCATGTACGATCTGACGCCAACCAATATACAGCTGAATCCTTCCGCACGTGTGTAGGTGAATATTGCCGACGGTGCTCGGGGTGTTGACTTGAGGAAAAAGGACTCAAGCCTCAGGCTTCAGGATTCAGGATGAGACTGTCAGACTCGTAGCGAGTTCGGAGTAACGCCAGCCAATAAGTGAGAGGATTTCCCAAAAGCCAATAACCAGATAACTTTATTGCAACTTCCTCTTACGTCTCATAATGTCTTGAATGAAAAGAAACCAGGCTCTTAAAAATAGAACGGTTCGTTCTCGCTCCCGTATCGAGTAAACCACGAATACGGTGGACGATGAATTATAACAGAAGTTTTTGAATCATGCAGAACAGCAATTGCTCAGATCTAATCGCACGAGTCAGCATCTCGTGCCTTGCGTCTTGAGGTCAGACCAGATTATCAGGTGGTAAGGCACCGTAAGCAAGACATACCTGAATGAGACCACCCCGTCGCAATGTAACGACAGGCACAACAGGGGTTGACTTCGTCTCATCTCCGTACTTCCGTCCATGCCTACTATATCTGTCTAAAAACATAGTAGTGATTAATTAATTGTTATACAGACTGGTGTTCAGAATGACAACAGATGTTGTAATATCGCGCACCTGAAGCAAGTAGCACAATAGCCTTAACACCTCATCACGTACGCTGAATAAGTCTTATTATCCTTATTATCTCGAATAACGCCAGGCTATCCAGCCCAATGTATTCCTTATGCACCCTAATTGATATTACCTAGGTATATGCACATCTGAAGTCTAGCAGTTCAACCCTTTTAATTTAAACAGCATCATCACCTCTAGGACTCCCTGGTATCGACCTTCTCTCGCCCTCATCTTCCGGCTCGTCTTCGTAACGTTGTCGCCTCAACGGGCTCCAAAGTCCTCTTCCACTTCCACCACTCGGAGGACTTGCTACGGCCAGGTCCGAGTCATTATCTCGTTTCCCGCGCCACCACTTCATCTTCCAAATTCCGCCGAGGGCTTCTTGAATACCAGCGCCGGCTGAACTCTTCCGCCGTATATGTCTGCGTGCTGTGAAACCAGGGAATCCCGTGGACTTCCTTCGTCTTCTAAACATTTTCCTCGGTGAAGATTCGCCGGCTTCGACCGCGTTCAGTGAAGCTGTTGACTCCCCTGATATGATTCTTCGTCCTGGCATTAATGGTGTATCTTCGCCAATTGCACTTGCAGGTAGAGTGCTCGACCTATTTCTCAACGATGGTCTCGGCGATTCTTGATCTTCTAATTCGTCCCATATTTGTGCGCGTTCGTGCCAACGGGTTGATGGCTTGCGGCCTGGTGTGAGGGGTGTGGTCTCCCCGTTCGGTGCGAAAGTGTTGTAGGTAGGCGGTACTGCTGACTCGGCCTCGCCGGCGGATTCGGTGTCAGTGGGTGATGATTCCTCCCCTTCCGTATCTTCGACAAGTCCTAGTCCTGGCGTAAGACTGGACGATCCGACTGCTGGCGGGTGCTGCTCGTCGCTGAGGCGCCATGATAGTGCTAGAACGCCGGATAGTAGTATAATGGTACCCAAGGTAATTAGTCCGGCATGTAAGTGTGTAATGAGGTCCGTCTGATGGAAATATATCAAACCGTCTAGGATGGCGATAATGTTGTAAATGCAAAACACAAGTGGGTATAATACGGATGTGGATACCAGCTTCAATCCGCGGTGAAGATAATACAACTGGCTCAAGGCCAGGGCGACCAATCCAAACACAAGCATCCATGATTCCCAGTGCCCAAATTGGTTATCGCCATCAGCGATTGTCCTAATAACCAACTCGACGGCGGACTTCGCGAATAGTAAGGAGTGAGCTGATAGAATACCGCTGATGCATCCAAATACGAGGCCGCGGGCTAGCCGGAACCTGGCATTCTGCGATAAACTGCTGAAATGATTGACTAGGTCGATGACCAATGCCATCGAGATAACAAGTACAGCCTGGAGCGACATCCAGAGAATAAACGGCCATCTACCAAGCAGCTCCAGTAGCTCCGCTAGACTGTGTGCCGGGGAAGGTATCGCGCCGAATATAGCTATTAATGCCGCGCCTGTGGTGACAAGAGCGGTCCCGTAGAAAGACCATCGCGTAAAGGGTTCATTTAATATTAATGTAGCGCATATAGAGTTAAATACTAGTCCGGCTGCTTGTAAAGTTGATAGAACGGGTAGAGGTAGGGTCGAAATTTGAATGGTACTGCCGAATATGTTGGATATAACGAACATCCCCATGCCTAATTGCCATCTTCGTCTTCGATACGCCGGTCGCTGGAATTCGAGGGGATATTTTTCATCTTCGAGCATATGCGACTTTCGCTGTAGGGTGAGGCCGAGGGACTGTACGCTCGTGGATACTAGGCCGACTAGGATACCAATCTATGGTGCGAGATCGCATTAGTACAGGTGGCGAAGGAGATGATTGGGATCCCAAGTATGAGCATTCAAACCTACCGCGATGGTGCCTCCCGGCGAGAGGTCGCCAAACACACCCATTGCGACAGATTGTTTGGTCAGCTCATCCGCGATCGTCGCTAGATGAAGAAGCGCCTCGGTTGCCCATGAGACAGCGAATGCGAAGAATCCTTGTCCTACTATGCACCTATGCACCTATATATGCACCTCGAGTCCTTGACGATTGCAGATTCGGGGATTCGGTAAGCGAGCGGGGATAAATGAGTGTATTGATTATAGTATGATAATAACAAAGAAGAGGTCGACAGATGTGATCGCAACAGAATTTGAACACGGATTTAAACAGTCGCAGAGTTGGAAGTTAGAAAGACCAAGTCAAGTTCATAAGACGGTGAACAGTAAACTGAACTGGACTGGACTGGATTGAACTCGATGACGCCCGTTCCCGAAAACAGGGGCAGGGGGGTTGTGGCTTAAAAAAGTGACAGCGGTGTTCTAAGGCTCGTGTTCCTGACGGTGGACGATGGACGGTGTGAATCTGTTGAGATTGGCGGGCCGAATTTCTCTTACTCAACGTCAACGGCACAATTGGAAACAAAGAAAAGTGTACTTGGAAATTGTGCGAATTTATAATTACTCTGGTCGAATAAAAAGTTGAACGAGAAATGAGTATGAGCATGGACGACTCCAAGGTTGGAAATGTTTTAGAAATGAAAAATAAGAGTACCTAAGTACTAGATGAAGTATCCAAGTTGAACCTTGAACGTTGGCTAAAGTTTAAAGACTAAAAAGTGCAAGATCCTAGAAAAGTACAGCGTACAAAAACTCTATTCCAGGGGTATGAGGTAATGTTTCAAGGTTTATTGGTAGCTAGAGGTATTTCTTAAAGGTCTCCCAAGATTTCCCATTAAGCCTGACGGCTGTTTTGGGAATTGGGATTTTGGAGTCGGGACAACGAAGCAATAAGACGAAGATCTATACGACCCTGTCCTGAACTTGACCTTGTTAATATACCCAAATTGTTATAGTATCGACTATAGTAATTATAGCATGCTTGTACCTATAGTATGGTTGTGGCAGCAGAAACAACAAAGCAACTAAGCAATCAAGCGCCTCCAATTGATTGAAACGCTGTAGCATCAAGTGCCCCAAGTGTTGTCAGTGGTCACCGATCAGACACCAAAGACACCAAAGACACCAAGTCATCAAGTCATTCTGCAGGGGGCACCAGACTTCGGCTGTTGAAGTTTACTTGCCTGTGGTCTCGCCGCGGTCTTGCTGTGGTGTTACTCCAGTGGGGTTCGATGTTGCAGCAAATTCTGCGAGGATCCAAGATTAGGTACTTGTCTCACTAGCCACAGGAAAGCTGCGGATCATCACGGATATTCTGAAATTGCAAGGGTCACGGGTTTAAAACTTGGAGAATGTGGCTGGTGAAGCTATATACATTACATAATGTACATCTACAGGCTCTAACTCTAAACTGAAATGAGGTAGCTGGGGTTACCCGCATTGATTGATGTAGTAGCTCCCCGACCAGGTTTCCAGGCTTCTGTAACTCAGTGCTGTACATAACCTCTAGCTGATAGATGTCACCGGAATACAACATCTAAGCCGCCGCAGAAGAGCTATATTGCGACCCACTACCTTCTATCAACCTACAATCGACATCTATCTGACCTTTGGCTACCTTGGAATCACGCATCATCAGGTGGATTGCTCAAACGTCTTACCGAGAGACTCCTATCTCGCTCCTTTGAAGCTTCCAACCTTCCAACCACTTAATACGCTCCTCCAACTCCTCTCAAGATGTCGCAAGTCCACGCCTTGTCCGACGACCAGGTAAACATCACCCATTGCCACGAGATACACACTAGCATTACATACACCGAAGCATGAAGTGACTATAGCAAACAATGGTTCTAACGGATCACCCCAAAACAGGTCGGGCAAGAGCTCCGCAAGATGACGGCCTTCATTAAGCAAGAAGCCCTCGAGAAAGCGCGCGAGATCGAGATCAAAGCGAACGAAGAATTCAGCATCGAGAAATCCAAACTCGTGCGTCAAGAAACCGACGCCATCGACGCCGCGCACGCCAAGAAGCTGAAGCAGGCCGCCATGTCCCAGCAGATCACGCGGTCCACCGTCGCCAACAAGACCCGTCTGAAGGTCCTGGCCGCCCGCCAGCAGCTCCTCGACGACATCTTCGAGGCCGCGTCTAAGAGATTGGCTGACGGCACTAAGGATACCGCCAAGTACAAGGTCACGCTGAAGAATTTGTTGCTGGAGGGCTTGTATGCTTTGTCTGAGAGCGAGATCCAGGTCCGGGCTAGGAAGGCCGATTATGCTGTTGTGAAGGACGCTATTAAGGATGCGGAGGAGGAGTATAAGAAGACTACGGGCAAGACGACTAAGGTTACTATCGACGAGGAGAATGCGTTGCCAGAGGGCAGGTGAGTACCGTCATCCCTATCAATCTTGATAATCAAAGTAAATATCAAGTTTATGATATACTAACGAGTCATAATCCCCACAGCTCTGGCGGCCTCGTAATTGTTGGCGGACAAGGCAAGATCGACATCAACAACACCTTCGACGAACGACTTCTCCTGCTACAATCCAGCGGTCTGCCCGCCGTCCGAGAGACGCTGTTCGGCAAGAACCCCAACCGAAAGTTCTACGACTAAGGGCCTTCTCATCCTCGTTCCAAAATTCCAACCTCATCCGCACGCACGCATACAAATCACAAAAGCAACAAACGCTGGACGTCAGCTGGACGGAAAGAGCAAGAGAGAAAGATCGTGTGTTTGGGCAGTGTGTCATACTATTTATCCCAACCTGTGGGAGTCTCTCGTAAAGGGGTAGTTGCATTCGGGCGTGGGACTGGCTGATTACTTAGCTAGACCGTTGCCCTTGGTAGTATCTCGAATTAGAAAGGCCGCTTGTCTGTATATCATATTAGGCGTTGCAGGACGTCCAACAAATCAATAAAACACCAATTCATTTTGCAACTTGCACACTTTGTGTTCCCGACAATCCAATTTGAACCAGTCTGACCCGTCTAACACATCTTCCCCCGTCTTCATCTCTGTATTAGTTGCCGTTTCCGTTAGTTGACGAATCACCATTACTAACGGCCTTCTTCTGCGCCCAGCTCTTCATGAATTCCCTCTGCTTCGGCAGATCCTTATCCTCCTTAGGTTCAGAATCAAAAATGCTCGTCTTTGGCGGGGGCCTCGTACGCACGGCATAAGTCAGCCGTTTAGCAACTAGATCGATAGACGCCTTAGCCACCTTACGGGACAGGAGCGTGCTATCGTGGATCTTATCATGGATGATCTTGAGCCGGAACGTTAGGCCGTCGATATCGGCGTCGAACTTACGACTAGCATCTTTTTCTTCGTCGCCATCTGCATTCGTGTATTGCTTCATGATGAACCCGGCGCAGCCGAGGACAATATCTAGGAGAATGATGAGGGCGCGGAGTTCCTCGAAGTCGGTGGTTTGGCTGACGACGAAGTCTGGTGAGTCAAGTCGGTTTGTGAGGACGTCTAGGGTGAGACCCTCGTCAACTGGTTTACGGGCCAGTGAGGTGTCACGGAAGAACACCACGGCTGCCATGCGCCGTTTCAGATCGAGATGCTTGAAGCTAGTATTCGGCATGTAGTTTATAGGGGTTACTTGGTTACTAGGACCATCTACGAGTTCGTAGACATATTTTGATATTGATTCGCACTTTATTGTTGTTAGTATTGCGAATGTGAAATGTAAAGAAAAAGGGGGAAACATACAGCTTCATCCCACTGGCTCGTCCCGTCCTTCGGGAGTGCCTTGACAAGAGCGCGCATCGCTTCAGCATGCTCAGAGCGAACCGTGGTGCTCACTAGGGGATCTAGAGCCATTCGTAGTAGTAACTCGATAGCTCCTATCACATTTTCCGTGTTCAGATTCGGGGCCATCCGCTCTAGAATTTCCAAAAAAGTCACAAGGCCCGTCCAGTTTCTCCCGGGATAGGGGTCTTCTACCTTCGGAAAGCTTTGGGCCTTTGTGTGGTCTTGTCTCCGAAATTCATTGGGCCCGCCGATCTTCTCAAGCATGGAATACAATCGTACGGTGGTGACAAGACGGGGAATACTCTCTATACACCAAGTCACCAAATTGACATATTGCACGCGGAGCTGAGCATTCTTCTCAACGCAGACCTCGTCTAGGATCCAGAGGAATATCTCGTCTGGGAGTTTCCCGCCCTTAGAAACAATAGAATGGGGATATCCAAATATGAATGATTGGTCTCGCGATTTGGGGTCGGCTAGATGGCGCCAGCACCCCGTTGCCTTTTTTTGAGGAAATGGTTTTCTAAGGGGCTTCCATAGGGGTTGCTCTAGATTGAAGAAGTAGCACACTCTGCGAGACCCATCTACTTTGGTACGGTTCATAGCCCTCATAAGCTTGTCGCCCTTAGTATCTTCTTCATCGTCGTCAAGGAGTTCTTTGGCAGTTTTCTGTAACAATGACGGGTCGTTCTGCACTTCCTCCAGGAGTTTCCCGAATTTATCATCGTCATCGTCACTTTGGTTGATGAGTTCATCAGCCCTTCTAGCACTTTCTTCCGCTCGATCAGACTGCCGAGCATGATCCAGCAATTGTTTGAAGCTGAACTTATGTTTCGGTTGTATGGTCAACGGAGACTTGAGACGAGTCGTTGAAGCGGTAGCTATTCTCTTGGCTTTTGGAGTGGTAGTTAGGGTTGAAGTTCTTATGTGTGGAGAAGGACCATGTTTCCGTTCAATGAAGGCGCTGATTGACTCTAGAGATTCATCAGAATCACCGTCCTCATCATCGGATCCCTTGATCTCATCGGTCCGATCTCTAGGCTTGGATGTGGATTTCGGAGTTCTAGGGGTTGAAATTGAGGATTGCGGAGCCAACGCCGGCGGAGATGAGTTAACAATCGGTAGCGACTGGGAACTGCTTCGGCCGGAGGGTTGACCGAAGAAACCCCTGATGTCCCCGTTTTTAGACATCGAGCGCTGGGTGACTGGTGGGTATAGAATACAACAGATACAACAGATACAACAAATACAACACTCCAGGTGACTAATATTGGGATTCTCTTGGGATTGGCTAGAAATGATATTGATCTCTGGTTGCGAAACTCTCAATTCCGGACAAGGTATGTGCAGCGTGCTAGGTGCTGTGTGCTATGTGCAGGCCAAACTAAACTTTCAATAAGGTTAAGGTAATCCTTGGCACACAAACGACCTGGAGCCTAGGAACGCGTCGCACAAATGTGGGGCCGTCCTCAAACCGTGCCAGGCCGTGGCAGACCGTGTTGGTCACTTCCCCAAAGCCCCCAAAATTAAGTTAATCCCTTTTGACTTGCAGCAGAGAACGTGTGGACTAACCCAATAGGGTATCTTGGCTAGAAAGTCTTAATGAGCCAAGGATAAAAGGGGAAACCCGTTCGGGATGGCAGCTTCCAGGTTGCGAACCAGATGTGCCTCTTCCGCCTGATCCACGGTACATACTGTCCAGTTCCAAGATCTGTTCCTTCACATATTACTTTATTCTCATCTTCAATTGTTTTTGAACACCAATTCAGTTGAGGGGAAGGCTGGAAAGGTCACAACAACATACACTAGGTACATAATCAACATAATCCTTCACCGCACCTCACAATCTCCTCTCAACGCAATTGTTAAAAAAAGACACATTTTATTCCAAAACCTGGATAATCTTTGGCGTCCTGGCGTCTAAGGCTTATGTGATATGTACGGTGGAAATAGTGCAGGTCGTAGTGCAGGCTATCAGCAATCCTCAAATCCATCAATAGTGACGATCATCGCGGAATATTTCTCAAGTTGAAAATAGGGGCACTGCCTTAGCACCAGGTAGGCAGGCAACTAAACGGCGGCCTGGTGGTTGATCGTTGTTGAACCAACAAGCCTTACTTTTCATTTCTATCGCGCCGAAGTACCCAGTAGCTAACGAGGCCTAATAAATGGTGTCATCTATTACACAGGTCTCTGAGTGCGGTTCCTGATTTGCTCGGGCTGTGAGGCTGAATATCTAAAGTGTTTGAGACTAATACATCGGACGCATCTGTGTACTCACGTATAGAATATCTGAGGACGATGGATGGTGTAAGAATCTGGTCTATCTGGTCTAATTAAAGAAATAGAAGACGGGAGACGGGAGTCGGCAATCGTCACTGCGCTTATGTACTCCACGAATTCTGCTGTGCGTCTCTCTTTACGGTTGCAAGATGAATGCTAAAATCTGACGAAAGTGACGCAACGTCTATCAAACGTCGATTTCTTTTGCATCGCCACGATAGCCTATGTCTAGGTATGTACCTAGCCTACCTAATCGGACGGGGTTGCAGAGCCATCCGAATGTCTTATTCAGATTGTCAGATATCCTGTCAGATGGAGTAGGTATTCAAGTGACGGGACATGTAACGCTGCACCCGAATGGTTTTACCTCTCGCCTCGAGAGCTTTTTTATTAGAGCCCTGGAGATCTGCTCAGGCTTGGCGGGTACCCGGGCCACACTGTGATCCTCGAACCGTACCTGTATCGTAAAACCCACCTAGCAGACCTGGCAAGGTGTATCTCATAGGGCGATTGGATCCGCTACTTCGGAGTTTGTTCGGGGTTAAAATATTTTGAATTGGGGGTTCAAGTCCGATTCCGAATATGCAGGTTTTACAAGACTTTATGCGATATGAGTCTTGCCCTTCGTTACGAAATATAGTGGGCTTTGTCTGACTAGGTAGCGGGCTTCGATTTGTCAGCTGTTGGGTTTCCTTTACGACCCTGACTCGAGTTCTGGTAGTATCGTGGCCTCGACGATTTGTCCCAACTATCCAACATAACGTGCTCGCTAGGGATTAAGTAGTGAAATAGCCTTCATGTTTCCTACGTGCTTAATATATTAACAACATCATGTTGCAGTAAGCGACGTACGCTGGTTGGTCAGAGTTGCAACTCCTGAAGGATCTCTTACATAGGACACCCCCATCTGTGCCCCCGATACCACTTACTTGATGAATCGATGATGTGCGTTTGTGACCCAGATTTCCCACAGGGACGGGGAAACTGAATGACTGAGCGGAACGAATAGGGTGTTAGGTAGGGGACGGTAGGGACAGCTTTCGAATTTATTATATTGCGGCGAAGCAGCCTAATAATAAGGGGCATCTGAAAAAGAAAAAGGAAAAATTAAAGTACCTATACTGTATAGGTAGGTAATTGACCAAAGATAAGGAAGCGCTTCAACTTAATTCGGATACCTATGTAGGGGTCCTAGGCTAAAAAGGCGCAGCTAAGCAGCTAGAATATTCTTCACCAACTCAGCTAACTTCAGTTGGCCGCACGGAAATAGGACTTCGCCACTGTTGTTGGTGTAACAGACAATCTCCTGGATCTTGTTTGGTATATGAGACCATGAGACCGGGTAGAGGTCGCACATGGCTTTTCCCGCGAAGGGCGGAGCCCTGGGAAGCTCTGTGTGTTTTGACATTATGTTGCCATGTCGCCATGTTGCCGCTAGCAGGCGGTTACGTGGAATCTACGCCAGCCCGGTCTTAACGGTAACCCACACAAACACCTAGATAGTGCGTGTCTAAATGAGGTAGCGCCGGACGATGCGGATACCGAACACGATAGCTATACCTATTCTCGCAATCTTCGTAAATCCCTATATCCATTTATTAGGTCCGTAGGGTCCTTGGTGCATACTTAGCCTAGGTATAAAGATGGAAAGAGATAGTCTGGATATCTGACTCGAAAAAATCTCATTGGAGCCATCCACGGACTTCATAGGTTCTTTCGTAAACGGAAGAAGGCCAGAAACTATCAGGTCCCACGCTGATGCGCTGTAACGGCGCTGTGCAAGTTCAAGGGGTTCTGTGGTTTTAAAGGTCAGCTCGGAGGGTTGCCGAGGGGCACTTACCAAATTCAGCCGCAAAGATTAGAATATGATTACTACCTGTGGAATATTGAAATACCCAGGAATGTTCTGTATGCCACTGGAGACGCGCTACACTCGGGGAGGTATGGGACTATGAGTAGAAATTGATTAATAAGGCGATATGTCTTGGTCGAATTCTCAGGTCCGATGAGATGTCTGATATCTGAATAAAATTGTAAAAGTGTCTTGTCTCCGAGTTGGATTCTCAAGGGATCCGTTTATGAAGTATCCCGTACAGTCCATCAATAGAAATAAATATCCATAGAAATATCCATAGATTGCGCGGTGGCATTGTGAGGATTCAAGGTTGGTACATGACATGCTGCGTGCATCGTATGTATCTTGTATCCTGCATAACAAAACAATCTCAACCGAGATCAGCAAGTTTTGCTGGTCAAGCAAGTCAAGCAAGTCATGCCTGCCCAGTGCTTGCCCAGCGCCTGCCCAGGTGGGCTGGGAACTTCCTAGAGGCATTTTCTTGGTGGCACAAGGGTATGCTAGTAATAGTACTTCCCTAATTGTGATGGTGTCACAGTGCAGTTCCGATTATAAAGCAAAAGTATCGGGCTGGAACTCCACAATGGAAGTGGAAAGGACGGGTCGTGACCAATTTGGAATACAATTGTCAAGTAGCGTATTTTCTCGTCGCAACCTTCGAATCTTGAGTGTGTATACCTTACCTAGTATGTATTTGCTGGGCATGTTCGGTATGATAATAATTGCATAAGTTCATAGAAAAGGGATCTTTGGTATATTTAGTATGAGTGAGCAACAAAGGACAATTATCATAATAAAGAAAAGACAGCTCGAAAAATGTTCGAATATCCAGGTAGATAAGAGATACACATGCATTCATAGAATAAACGTTGCCAAGTACCCGAGTACAGGCGTGGGCATGTACCTTTTTTTTACGATGTTCCCAATTGGAAATGCTAGAATGCATAAAATTGTGCCAATGCCTTCGGCTGCTTCCCCGAGCTTGTAGTGAAGTTTAGCGCATTTCGTGCATTTTGCAGGTGGCAGTACCTTAGGAAGCAGCAGGCAGGGCAAAGCAGGTACATATTTGGTAGGTGCTGATACGCGTAACAGTCGTGTACTCCCCAGCTGTCCCTAGCAACTCGTGATTTACAGTGCCAATACAGTACTCGGTGTACCTTATCCCCCCGGCCCTTCCGACGGCAGCGATCAATCAAAAACTTCCATTGTTCCCTTTCCATTCTGTGTCCTTAATCTGCTTAATGTCATCAACAACACGATCGCCGCACCCAGTATCAAGCAAGGGAAGCCAGCAAACGAGCGGTCACCAACCTTCTCTCCGATGCAAACCTGCGCTGACAATTCGGTCGTGACGACGATATCAATCGACCTTTCCATTTTCTCCATTTTGGCGACACCGGCGCGATTTCATTCAATTGACCACCTTTCTCCGGTTTTCTCCTTTTAATACTAATTTACCTTGCGACCTCGACGGTTTCAATTTTTTATTTTTCGACAATCGAATCCGAATCGTGGCCACGAAGGGCCAGTCTGGCGGACACGTCGGGTTGAACGGGCTCTGCCCGCAACTCCCCAAACATGGCGAAAGCTGACGACAAGATTGAACCGGTCGACAAGACTAACAGATCAAGATGGGCTACCCGAAAACTCACCGTCAAGAGCAGCGGATTGAAGAGGATATCCCTCATGGACCGAATACATAAGTCGACTGGTTCAACGGAAAAGAAACGCCATTCGGGCGGCAGTCAATCTACCGAAGACAACACTCAATACGACAGCGCCACCGCGACCGATCAGAATGAGCAGTCCGATGCTAAGAGCACGACATCGTCGTCTTCGGATGACGGGGAAGGGAGGCAGGTGTACTTCAACATACCTCTGCCTGACAATTTGAAGGACGACGAAGGACTCCCTATCCACACCTACGCCAGGAACAAGATTCGGACGGCTAAATATACGCCATTGTCTTTCATCCCTAAGAATTTGTGGTTCCAATTCCACAACATTGCCAACATATTCTTCCTTTTCATGGTCATCCTGGTGGTAAGTATAAATCCCTCAAACTCCGTGTTTTACTGTATCGTGGATAATTCCTCACACCCGATTCCATTTCTAGATCTTTCCCATTTTTGGAGGAGTCAATCCCGGACTCAACGCTGTGCCTTTGATATTCATCTTAGCCGTGACATCCGTCAAAGACGCGATTGAAGATTATCGCCGGACGATTCTCGACAACGACTTGAACAATGCCCCCGTCCATCGCCTAGTTGGATGGAACAATGTCAATGTTACTGAAGATAATGTCTCGTTATGGAGAAAGATCAAGAAGGCTACATCTAGGAATATGGGAGCACTTTGGCGTTTGATTCAGAGTATGTGGAAGAAGGACGCGAAGAAGAACGATGTGCTGGAACCTTCGGGAGATCCCCGTATCTCCGTCGAAACTAAAGCGACACGTCGCGAATCTATGCTGTCTCCTCGCACTGATAGGACGTCGTACGTATCCGCATACGAAGACATTCAGATGACGCCGGTTACGTCTCCTCTTCCGCCTCACTCGCCTGCTCCCCAGAAAGAATTGCTTGAAGTCAGCGAACGCCCAACTTCCGGTCAATCCTATAATCCGGATGAGCTGGAGACGATCGCTAAAGTTAAGGGTGATCTTATCAATCACCAGAGGCAACCTACAGGTAACGCTAGGTTTCACAAGGATCACTGGAAAAACTTACAGGTTGGTGACTTTGTGCGACTCTATAACGACGACGAACTTCCCGCGGATATAATTGTTCTCGCTACCTCTGATGAAGACGGCGCATGCTACGTAGAGACGAAGAATTTAGATGGTGAAACCAACCTGAAAGTTCGACAGGCGCTTCGATGTGGACGAACGTTGAAGCATGCCAGGGATTGCGAGCGCGCTGAGTTTTACATCGAGAGTGAGCCTCCTCAGCCTAATCTGTACAAGTACAATGGCGCTATCAAATGGGAACAAACGATGCGGCATGGACCTAAGGAAATGTCGGAACCGATCACCATCGACAACATGCTTCTCCGAGGTTGCAACTTGAGGAACACCGAATGGGTTCTCGGAATTGTTATGTTCACTGGTCACGATACTAAGATCATGATGAACGCGGGTATTACGCCGAGTAAACGCGCTCGTATCGCCCGAGAGTTGAACTTCAATGTCGTGTGCAACTTCGGTATTCTCGGTGTATTGTGTCTCCTCTGTGCCATTGTTAACGGAGTTTCATGGGCCAAGAGCGATGCCTCGACTGCTTGGTTCGACTATGGTTCTATTGGCGGTACGCCCGGCATGACTGGATTTATCACATTCTGGGCCGCGCTTATCAACTTCCAAAACTTCGTCCCAATCTCTCTCTATATCTCTCTTGAAATTGTGCGAACACTACAGGCTGTCTTCATCTACAGCGATGTCGAAATGTACTACGAGAAGATCGACTACCCCTGTATTCCCAAATCGTGGAACATTTCGGACGATGTCGGCCAGATAGAATATATCTTCTCGGACAAGACAGGAACCCTCACGCAAAACGTCATGGAATTCAAGAAGGCTACGATCAATGGTCAGCCATACGGAGAAGCCTACACAGAAGCACAAGCTGGCATGCAGAAGCGCCTGGGCATTGACGTGGTTAAGGAAGCTGCTAAAGCCAGGGAACAAATTGCTGCTGGAAAGCTTCACGCGTTGGAAGGCTTGAGGAAGATTCACAACAATCCTTACCTCCACGACGACGACGTGACGTTCATCGCCCCGGACTTTGTCGACGATTTGCAGGGAGAATCTGGAGAGGAGCAAAAGGAAGCAAATGCGCATTTCATGCTAGCGCTAGCTCTTTGTCATACTGTTATTGCGGAACATTCCCCCGGCGACCCCCCGAAGATCGAATTCAAAGCTCAGTCCCCGGATGAGGCGGCTCTCGTATCAACTGCTCGTGACATGGGATTCACTGTTCTTGCTCAGACAACCGATGGTATCAAGCTGAACGTTATGGGCGAAGAAATCCATTACCCAATCCTCAACACAATCGAGTTCAATTCTAGCCGGAAGCGTATGAGTGCTATTGTTAAAATGCCCGATGGTCGAATTATCCTGTTCTGTAAGGGTGCGGATAGCATCATTTACTCACGTCTCAAGCGTGGAGAGCAGGCGGAACTTCGCAAAACTACTGCCGAGCATCTCGAAATGTTCGCCCGAGAAGGTCTACGAACTCTGTGCATCGCCCAACGTGTACTACCCGAGCAAGAGTATCTGGAATGGCGCAAGGAACATGATAAGGCCGCCACTGCTTTGCAGGACAGAGAAGAAAAGCTGGAGGAGGTCGCTGACAAGATCGAGCAAGAGCTTACCCTCCTGGGCGGTACCGCCATCGAAGACCGACTTCAAGACGGCGTACCTGACACAATCGAATTGCTTGGCCGTGCCGGTATCAAATTATGGGTGCTGACTGGAGACAAGGTTGAAACTGCTATCAACATCGGCTTCTCGTGTAACCTGTTAAACAACGACATGGAACTAATCAACCTCAAATTGGAAGATGATGAGAGTGGAAAAACGAGCGACGATGAATACCTCAACCAGATAGAGGCAGAATTGGACAAGAATCTCATGAGTTTTGGTATTAGCGGTAGCGACGAAGACTTGGCCCACGCCAGGAAGAACCACGAGCCTCCGGCGCCAACCCACGCACTTGTGATCGACGGGTTCACATTGAGATGGGTGCTCAACGACAGGCTCAAGCAGAAGTTCTTACTTCTTTGCAAGCAATGCGCATCGGTACTTTGCTGTCGTGTCAGCCCTGCGCAAAAAGCCTCGGTTGTATCTATGGTCAAGAATGGTCTCGATGTCATGACATTGTCCATCGGAGATGGTGCCAACGATATTGCTATGATCCAGGAAGCAGATGTTGGCGTGGGTATTGCTGGTGTTGAAGGTCGTCAAGCCGTCATGTCTGCCGATTATGCCATTGGTCAATTCCGATTCTTACAGCGACTTGTTCTGGTCCACGGTCGTTGGTCGTACAGGAGAATGGCTGAAGCCATCGCCAATTTCTTCTACAAGAACATGGTCTGGTGTTTGAGCATTCTATGGTTCCAGTGCTTCTGCAATTTCGATATCACGTACCTCTATGAGTACACTTACATCATTCTCTTTAACCTCATTTTCACCTCCGTACCTCCAATCGTCATCGGTGTCCTCGACCAGGATGTGTCTGACGCGGTCTCCTTGGCTGTTCCTCAACTATACAGACGCGGCATTGAGCGTCTCGAATGGACTCAGCACAAGTTTTGGTATTTATATCCCGCCCTCTCGTATTGATGCCGTTTGCTAACTAGACATAGGATGTACATGGTTGACGGTGCTTACCAAAGCGTCATGAACTTCTTTATCACCTATCTAACCTTCGCGCCCACTTCGGCCGTCACCGCGAACGGGTTAGATGTGAGTGACCGATACCGACTAGGCGCTTATGTTGCTCATTCATCCGTCATTACGATCAATCTTTACATCCTCATCAACACGTACCGATGGGATTGGCTTACTCTTTTAATTATCGTCGTCAGTGACCTTCTGATCTTCTTCTGGACCGGTGTCTATACTACGTCGACCTATGCAAGCACGTTCTATGGCGCTGCTCCACAGATTTACGGGGAAGCTTCTTTTTGGGCCTGCTTGATTGCTACACCGATCATTTCCTTGGCTCCACGCTACGCTATCAAGGCTCTACGCAAAGTCTTCATTCCTCGTGATGTGGACATAATCCGAGAGCAGGTTGCCATGGGCATGTTCGATAGCCCAACAGAGAAGGAAGATGCCAGTGAAGCCATGGCGAAATCTAGTTCATCCCACTCGTCATCGTCTTCGCGACACAAACGCCATCAGCAATTCGCAAGTGTGGACGAAGATCTTAGACCTATCTACCCGCCTTCGGTTGCAACGCAATCTGTCGTTGGACACAACGCTCGCAGTCAGAATGGCAGTGACGGTACCAATTACACTAGACACGAACCTTCCATCGACGTGCCCGTAATTCAACCCGTGGATCCGGCTCCAGATCCTCCGGTACGTCCATCTTACGAGCGTGTTCGTCCGTCTTATGATCGAATGCGGGCCTCGATGGATCGGGTTCGAATGAGCTACGAAATGTCTAATGATTTCACTTCCGCTGCCATGTTGAGTAGATTTGAATCGACACGTTCCGGCCCCGAAACGTCGGAGCCACCACAGAGTGAGGGTATCGTCAGTCGAATACGAAGGCGAACCCGGGGCAAGTCCTTTAAGGCGGCATTCGCTCATCACAAGGATAACAATATTCACGAACATGAATGAAGACCATCGATTCAACATCCTCCCTAAGCGAGCTTTGTAAGATAGTGCGGTACTCTAACTTTTGACTTCGTTTACTCCGTTCAATGCGATATCCTAGGCACTTCAGTGTGCTTTAGTACGATCTCAGACGAACTCTTGACGACACCGCTGTGGTTTCTCTCAGCTGGACCACCAACCCGAATATTCGGAACTCCTTGTCTACACACATTTTTTCCCATTTCATTTGCGATGGAGTTGGCGTTACGGGGTGCATGGAGTGAGGAAGGACTTTCTACGACGAGATGACGATGTCGGCCCTAAGGCCCGAAGATTCTACATTTTCCCGCGTTCGACCTCTTACCCTAAGTCGAGATCGCAACAAAACAATGCACATGTCACAGTCTAGTCACTCTCGAGGGTCAATCTGATCTAATCAAGGATCCGATCCGCCTCTCATGTCGAGAGTTATCAATACCACGATGGAAGGTTTGGTTGGGGTCGCTCATCACTTTACAAGTTCTTTTTCCTTTCTTGTGTCTTGTGTTTATCCGCTTCTTGTTTTTTTCTCTGCCTTTGAATTCAAATTCTTCTCATTAGGCGGCCAATGATTTTCCACAGGCGTTCTGCAAAAAGAGATTCAGGAAGGGATTGCGAACAGCATACTCGCGCGCGCTAGCATGCAGGAGACGAGGGGAGATCTCGAAGGGGAGGAAGGGAGGCGGAGAAGGAGGCGGATTCATTTGGGTTTCGACGCGCGCCTCCTTTTTTTCTCGAGGCCGTCGCCTGTGTATATAAGAAAGTAAGATCCGGGAATGGGATAAATGCGCGACGCGCGGAGAGACGGCAAAGTCAGTCTATCGACCAGATAAAGCAAAGCAAGTTAAAGCAAGGCTGGGCGCGCGGAAACTAAGGCGGGTGGGGAGATGGGAGGGGGCGAGAATAGATACATATAATCGGCCAGAATTGGTAAACCTTTTGCAAGAAGACGAAGACGAAGACGATGAACGTCTCTCCCCCCTTACGTGCATGTTTTTGAGACACGCGTGGTTAGTCGTTAGTTTAATGTGCGCTTAATGTAATGTCGGTTGGCACCCCCTAGGTTTAGTTAGGTACCTGGGTAGGTTGATGGTAATGAAAGTAGGACTTATAAGTACGAGATGTCGAAGCGAAGAATGCGTCGAAAGTGAGTGTCTTGCCTAGTGCTAAATAGGATACAGCATAGATAGGTATTTGGAAGAATACTGCTGTTGAATATATGACATATTGCTTGTTATTTGATCAAGTCTTGATATCTTTAGGTCACTGTTATAATAATGGGTGAGATAGTCCATCCGTAGGGCACGCCTGTCGCGCGTCGGAAGAACCGCGTGATTAAGGTCAACAAGAGAACACCTGCAGCCTTTTACAACAAGATGATGATGCGGAGGATTGTAGAAACTTTGAAGCAAGATCCTAAAGCCAATCTAGTGGCCATCATAGATAAAGCTTACGTTAAAAGGCGAGAGCGGCAAATAGCAAACAGCGAGACTCGGAAGCACCCTAATCCCTCCCCCAACGATTGCTTCTTGACCCAGACGCAGTAGCTACAATCCTCTCAGCATTTTAGGATGATATGAAGCTTCTCATCCCTAACGCGGACGCTAATAATTACATGCACTCTGTCATCGAACTCTCGTCCCTAGCCGAGGTTTTCTTTCAAAATCGCTTTGGCTACTCTGGTGTGGGTTTGCGAGTGTCCGACGATATCATTGTCAAGATCGGGCGGTACGCAGACGGCACCGATGAATATAGTGCATTGCAGTACCTTGAAGCATACCTACTAAGATTTTCTGCCCCTAGACCACATGGCATGATTAAATTGGAACATCTCTATTTCGTACATATGACCAGTATGCCCGATTTAGACCTCGAGGAAGCAAGGCCGCAATTGAACGTGGCCCAAAAACAAGACATCAGCAGCCAGCTCGACGCCCTGTTCTCTGAACTGCGGTCGCTTCCGTTCCCAGAGGACGGCCGACTTGGTGGTATTCAAGGTGAACCGTGTAAGGATGCCAGATGGTTCATATGTATAGCCCCTACCTCGAATACGAATGTAAAGGAATTTGAAGATTTCATCTTCTCTGGGACATGTGCAACTCTAGTCTACTTGGACTTCTTGCGAGGACTCCGTCGTCTTTACCCACGGAGACGTCCGACCCACAAATATTATGATCAAGTCTGATGATTCGGGAAAGTGGCAAGTTACCGGTGGGAGCGCGCCGGCTTCTATCCGTAGTACTGGGAGTCCGAGTCCGTTGAATTGACAAACTGCTTGTATGCTAGTGAAGACTGGGACTGGTACAGGTGTCTAGGTTCCTGAATGCTTACACTCAAAAAACTACGACTGACACTGTCTAGTGGATAACATTTGGGACTTGAGGGTGGCTGATATAGACTCAAACTAGATAGATGTTCATGATTTGATTAAATTTTCGATTGCTGGATGCCATTGTGTCGATGCGTTTAGCTTACGCTGTCTTATCTTAAAGATACGTATTAAATACTGGTAGAATACGACTACATAAATGCAAGTAGGTTCGAATCCTGCTGTGGTAACTAACGGTCCGTTGAAGGGTAGTTCTGAGACGTTAGAAAAAAGTGGACTCGGAGAAAGGCACTTGACTAAACTACTGCGGAGAGAACAGGAGTAGTAGAAAAACAGAAATCTTCTATGTCAGGCGATATTTTAGTTCTGTTCCTACCTAGGAGTACTCTAAACGTCTTAAAGCGGGAATATGACCCGAAGATATGTATTTACTACTTAACTAAATACACGTCGCTCTGCGACGTAAAATAGATTATCATCATAAATACTGGTAGACCAAGGCACGCTCTTGCGAACAAGCTAGATGAAATCACTCGCCTATCCCTACATCGATAATATCTGTAGCCACGCCAAAACTACCTATCCGGTTCATCAGTGTTGCTACGAGAGAGTTAAAATTGAATTTTTAGATGACTACCTAGGTAGAATGCTGAGAATCGGTCTAGTGTTGAACTAATGCGTCTCTTTAGGGAAAAGTGGAAGGGAATGTTCGAGATCTGTGACCGTGTATTCTTCTCAAGGATTTCTTAGCCTACATGATATAATAATTAAACACCTAGCAGTACATCAACGTACAATTACGCGAAGCAAGTAGGTTCGGATCTTGCTGTGGTAAGTAATGGTTCGATTTCAGGTTTTTCACCCCGCTCGAAAGTCCACTAAACGTTAGAGGGTAGTTTTGAATAACGTTAAAAGTAAGTAGGTTCGGAGAAAGGGTTTTTTCTTGGTATAGATCGGTTAGTCAAGCGCTGACGTCCTTAGCTAGAATAATGCGTGGAAAACAGGCGTGGTGGAATAAGATTTCTTCTTATTTCAGGTGATACTCTAGCTCTGTTCTTACTTAGGAGTATCTTAGACGTCTTAAAGCGGGAATATGACCCGAAGTTGTGTATTTATCTAGATAGATACACGTCTTTCTACGACGTAAAATATATTTGCCTTGAGGGTTTCTTAAATTAGGAGCTGAATAGGTAGGAGATAATACCAGTTTGGTATTTTGGCCTGAGCGGCGGGCTTGGTTGTAGTCACTCGATCTTCTTTTAGATTCTAGCAACGACTGCCTAGGTTAGGTATGTCACCGCCACCATTCATCATGTTAATTACGAACTTGTCCAATCGGAAAGATCACTTTACAATAAACGCAATATCCGTTTGCGTGACTGTGGAGGGTATTAAAATATTTAAATTACTTTCTGTCTGAGGAGAATTAGAGGTAGCTCTACATATTGTTCGTCTTCTAATATTATGAGCCAATTATGTTAAATTTAATTATATACTTACTTGTGACACCTCATGCGTTTAGCACTGAGCTTCAATCAGGAAGATGGGTACCAATTGCTACAATGCTTTATTCTATGTATGGCATCCATTTTATATACCTACCTAGTACCTACTAAGGTACTAACTAGGTAGGTAGATTTTCTTCGGCCTAACACTAGCTTATAGCGCCTCCTCGTGCCTACAATACTCACTATGTTTTAATGAAAAAAAAACAGGCAACGACTGTTACATCTCCGAAGGCCAGCCGATATACTAGATTTAGTGTAATCATTATTATTTTTAAATAGCCTTACTTTCAAGAATTTAGTGCGTTTATTAAGGAGGTACTTATTATGCAAGATACTATTTATAAAATGAAGTATCGTAGGAGTCGCTACCCATTTTCCTAATTAAAATGCAACACCGCAAGCACGAAGAAGCGCCACAAACCAGTGCTAGTCACTCTGAATCTCCAATCATAACCTCTAATTCGCTTTTGCATATTAGAATGTAACCTGTCATTATTTCCAAGGCGCCGTTTCTGTCAACTTGTGAAACGTATGATGTGGTAAGGTCACAATGATTCTATAATTGTAAGCCATCGATGGATGCTATGAACCCCCCAGGTGGAGGACAAGGCTCTGAGTGAAATGATATAACATCCCCCCTCAAACATGTTGCAACAATTTCCTTCCTCTTTTCTGATCATTTAAACCTGTGCTTACTTATCTAAATAAAGGTTCTTCATTTTACTCACAAACTCTTCCCTCTTCCGGACTATATTCCTTCCAAAATGCGTCTCCTTAATGCGCAGACAAAAGAGCTCCGCTTGTTCAACGAAGACGAACACGAACCCTATGCTATTCTGTCCCACACATGGGGCCCAGAAGAGATCACCCTTCAAGAACTCGCTCTCATTGCCGCACATGGGGATCAGAGTTCACCCCACCCAAGCACATCGAAGACGGGATATCACAAAATCGAAGGCTGTTGTAACCAAGCCAAGGAGAACGGACTCAAATGGGTCTGGGTTGACACGTGTTGCATAGACAAAACCAATAGTGTCGAGTTGTCAGAAGCGATAAATTCCATGTATCGGTGGTATAAAAAGTCTTGTGTCTGCTATGTGTATCTGGACGATGTCTCCTCCGACGATACCAATCTGAGCTCAGATGACTCAACTTTCCGCAAGAGCCGGTGGTTTACTCGTGGTTGGACGCTGCAGGAGTTAATTGCCCCTGAGAATGTCTTGTTCTTCAGCAACTCGTGGTCACTTCTAGGATCCAGATCCTACATGGAGGCCCTATTGGAAGAAATATGTGGTATTCCGTTCAACTTACTCTCGAACTACGGACTCCGATATTTCAGCACCGCACAGCGCATGTGCTGGGCAGCAAGACGTGAAACTACTAGGAAGGAGGACATGGCGTATTGCCTTCTCGGTATATTCAGCGTTAATATGACTTTGTCATATGGCGAAGGTCACAAAGCTTTCCGAAGATTGCAAGAAGAAATCATCAAAAAATCAACTGATCAAACAATATTCGCATGGGGACTCCGAAACTCCAAGTCCCATGGGACGCCCCAAGCAAGTTATAGCAGAAAGGCAATATCAATTCTGGCCAATTATCCATCTGACTTTGTCGGGTGTGAGGATATGGTTCCTTGTGAATCAAATGCGATGAAAGGCTTTGAAATAACCCATGGAGGCATTCGTACAGAACTTCGACTCCGACTCGACAACGTTGCCATTCTTGATTGTTATCAACTGGGTGACATTCGGAGTCCCGTTCATATTCAATTAGTCCGACAAGAGAGTTTAAGTAAACCCTTTCTTCCCGGGCTACGATTTCCGATGCCTGAACTAAATAATTTCCTGATGGCTAGATCAGCTGAGCCTGGACCAGCGACTTACTTCACGAACAAGTACATGCCTATTCAGAGGAGAACAGTAATTCTTCAAACCGAAAAATTCCCAAGGACCTCTGCCCTTATTAAAAGATACCATGATGGCTCTTTATCGATATTGAAGCCGAAAAATGTCATACACGATATCCTGCACCTTGATCGACCTGTGAACCTGGCTGGTAGCCAAAATTTATTGCTTATGCAATTTCGCGCACCGTACGCCATTTCCCCTCAGTCCTCTTGTAGGGCATTCTTGTTATTCAGAACTATGGTAGGCCCATTCTGTGTCAAAATTGAGTTCTATCCAACACGCGATTGGATGGGACGGCGAGTATACAGATACCGGTGTCTACTAGCCGTCCCTGCTTCTTGGCCGTCGTCATTCCCACTGGAGGAACTTGAATGTCTGAGATGGAGAAGTTCCTTGATACTTAATGACTCCATCGTTTCCATAACACGCCTACCTACCACAGCACGTCGTCTCTTCTCGGAGTCCATGGTGCTAGAAACTAGGAAGAAAACACCAGATAATACCACGAGATTTCGAAATTTTCTTTCCTTATTTAAAACAGGCAAAATTTCTTTACCAGATCGCCGTCTTACACTAGGCTTTTTTATTTGTTATTTTCTGAATATCGCTATATGTTTAGTGATGGTCGTACATCTATATATTCTACATGAATATGTCGCTGATAAGTTCCTTTACCTTGCTTTAATTTCCTCATCTTTGATATCATGTATGTTCACTTCTTCAGCAGTACATACATATTACAAATCTTGTGGTTTGATATTTACATTCTCGGTCATGTGGATTTGTTATAGGTTCTCACCTTATTCATTGATGAAGCCATAATATTCAATGTTACCGATTGAGAATCTGGTACTTATTATGTACTGTTATATACTAAATATAAACCTTAGTATTCCTGATGCAAAAGCGATGCCGTTAATTGGGAGTATGATTCATTAGGGCTCATGTGTGACAACTTTCTTTTTATTAATTATCCCTTGATTTCATTATGAGGCTATTGGTGAGAAGCTAGGTACATTCCCCATTTCCAGGCAAAATCCCAATCTTCGTTCCATGTCTTCTTTTTGTTGTTTCACGCCTGCACCACTGGCGTAGCGCTCGGATCCTCGCTTAGGTTGCCAGTAATCTTCTCTTCCAGACCAAACTCAGTTTCCAAATTCGTTCGCAGCACAATTTCCTTCTCAAGGAAGCAGAGAAGAAACCCTAGCAGCGCAAAGCCAAGAGAAACCTGCCACGTCAACTGCAGACTACGCGCATACACATCAACCACCCGATCCCTCTGCGGTTCCGGAAAACCCCGAACGAATTCGGCGTTAGCATACGAATACGCGTTTCCGCCCGCAAGCTGAGCCTCTATCAGCGGATCACCGATACGCCAAGACTCCGCCGCAAACTTGGCGTTGAAGATGGCAGCCGGGATCGAGACGCCCCAGATCGAGCCGTAAGCGCGCATGAAAGCGAACGCCGCAGTCGCGGCCGCGGTATCAGATTCCGGGAGGTCGGCTTGGACGGCGGGTAGGTTGGTCGACATCATGATGCCGAGGCCGAAGGCGGGGATCATTTGGACGATAACCCATTCGGCTGTGGATGTGTGTTGGTTGAAGCGGGAGAAGAGGCCGAGACCTAGGGCGATGAGGGCGAAGGCTATGAAGTGGAGGGGGCGGTAGCGGCCGGTTTTCGTGAGGACGATGCCGGAGATGGCGCCTATGACGACGGAGAGGAGACAGGTTGGGAGGAGGGCGACGCCGGATATTGTGGGGGACATGCCGAGGACGGCTTGGAAATAGATGGGTAGGAAGTAGATGACCCAGAACAAAGCGATGAAGTTGATGAAAGCAATCAGTAGAGCGGCGGCAGGTGTACGGCGTTTGAAGACTCGCTCTGGGAGTGTTGGGTAATCTCTAACCCACGGCATCCCTTCGTAAATGTGGAAAATAACTAATCCGAAGAGCCCTAGGAAAAGGGGTACGAGAATTTGGTACGAGGACCATTGGTATTCTGTCCCTCCCCAGGATAGGGCAATGAGTACCGAAACGACACTACCAACGAGGATGGCGTTGCCGGCGTAATCGATTTTCCTGAATCGCTCGACGATGGAGGTCTCCCTGTCGTAGTTGACTCGGAGGAATAGTAGATGCAATATCAAGGCAGTACCCGCGACTGGGAGATTGATATAGAATACCTATATAGGTATGGAAAGTTAGTGGAAAATAGTTGTGAGGGTGGAAGATATAGGGGTATAAGATACTAACCCATCTCCATGTAGTGCCGTCCACAATTGCGCCGCCGACGAGAGGACCAACAGCAGTCCCTAAAGAGAAAACGCCGAATACAATACCCATATATGCGCCTCGCTGACGAAGAGGAATAAGATCCGACACAATCAATTCGATGAGAAGATTTATGCCACCTCCCCCGATTCCTTGTACAGCACGTCCAGCTGTCATCATGGCAGCACTGTTCGCTCCACCGGCAATACCGCTGCCAAGAGCGAAGAGGCCGACGACCGTTATCATCATCCATCGACGACCGAATAAATCGCACATCTGACCAAGAAGTGGGAGGAAAGCCGTGCTGGAAGGAAGAAGGTTAGGTAAACATACCACAAAAATATCGTTGTAGTAAGGGGCTAGAAAGAAGTAGATAGGAGTAGGTACCTTGTCAAAAAGTACGCATTAACAAACCAAACGTATAACTCGCCGGCATCGAGTTCGTGTACAATAAATGGCAGGGCAGTTGAAGTCACAGTAGACTCTATGGCTGCTAGCATGGTGGTGAAGCAGATAGCAGAGAAGACTGCCCAGAACCTCCAACCCCTGGTTGTAGTTGATGGGACATCATCGCCGTGATCCGTTGAACCTCCCAAGGACTTCGCGTTATCAACTGTATTACTCATTTCGAGATGATAGACGTGAATCTAAGACTATCTTATGAAAAGTGTGATAACAAAGAAATGTTAGTGAATAGGAGAACACTATCTAATGCAAGACCGCAAGTACAAGACTTCAGCGAGCTTTATATAGGAACAAGAAACTGGCAATGAACGTAAAATTGAAGATGGGTGATCTTTAGAGATTTCTAAGGCATTGAAGCTCGCTAAATTGACGTTTATTAATTTTCTACTGCCCATGCGATAAAGAACGTGGATATGGTGAGTGTGACTAATCAACGCCGTTCCTTAGTCCCCTGAAATTGCCTATTCGGGAAAGTCGCCGGTTGTGGAGCCATCGGCGCGCCGATGAAGACCCACTTTAGGACCGGGGCAGCTTACCTAGGGTTCGCATACCTAAATCTACAGAACTCTTGACTAAACCTCACTGGACTATTTATTTCTATTTCCGCAGGATAGTGCAATACTCCGCATATAGACCTAATGCAGATAAAGCTAGTAGGTAATTCTAGTTGAAAAACTTAGGACAATACCTTCAAAGCATGAACAGTGATTTTGTAATCGGGGGTTAGGGTTGATGACTAACTAACCCTAACCCCTTCAATACAACAACGTCGTATTGTTCGACTCGAGAGCTCTCCTGGCCTTGTTTCTTCAATGAACGACCGCTCTATAGGTATTCTTGGAAGTTTCTGACTTATATAATACCCCATTCCTCAACTTTGGGCATGTAACGATCAAGTTCGCCAACTAGGGGTTAGGGTTGCTGACTCATCAGGCTGGTAAAATATCCTTTATCCTCAATTCAACAACTTTGACCGGGAATCTTAGCCTGGCGATTGGAACTTTTGTATAGGATTAACAGTTCTCAATACACCAAAGGTCCCGAATGCGTAACAATTCATTCTAAAATTGACCTCGTTGCAAAAGGGAAAATAGGGGTTAGGGTTGAAGTGAGCCCTAACCCTTACCCCGGTTTTATCTATTCTCGATAAATCTGGGTTATAGAAAAATAAATGCAGGTATATATACAAAGAACTTCTTAAATGTGAGGGATCAGACCTAAAGTCGACGATCAAGAGCAAGACCAACACTTTGAGTCAGTAGCATTGCCACAGCTGGCGTCGAGCTTGGTTTTCTGAGGATAGGAGCACACAATACGGTTTTGGATGGTTCCATCCTCTGCTTGAAGCTGGATGGGCGTTTGATCCGGCGCTGTTCCATTTTCGACCCAAGTGCGCAACTGATCGAAGAGTCCGGTGGGTAATGAGCCGGGGCCATAACCACAGTGCCCGAGGCCAGGAATCTCGAAATACTTGTAGAAGCTGTCTATATCGGAAACAACAGAATCAACTTCGTTGTAGTACTTCTCGCTTTGCTTCGTAGGGAGAGTGTTATCTTGCTACAAGTTGCAGTCAAATATTAGTTGATGTCTTCATATAAAGCTTGGGACTGGTGGGGAGAACTTACAATTCCATGGAAAACGACCAGCTTTCCGCCAGCATCACGGAACGAACTTATATCCGCGTCCCCTGTGCCGATCAACGACTTGACTCTCTGCTGAGCGGCATACACCAAGTCGTCAAACTTAGAGCGCGTCAAGCTCGTTACGTTGAGATCTGCTCCGAGAACACCGTAAAATGTCAACCACTCAACTCCGTAGGCAATTGGCATGCCGACACAAGTTCCAGAAGTGCAATTCGTGGTCGTCAATCCGATAGGGCCGGCGGAGTATTTCGAGTTACCAGTTAGGTCAGCGCCCGGGTTAAGACCGAACCAACCAGTCTTTGTCCCCTGGTCTCCCAAGGTCCCTCGCCAGGTCGCATTGACCACCGTCGCCGCCGCGTTGCTGACCTGGACTGTCGTGTTCGTCTGAGCGCACTGGATGGCGGTGTTGACAACCGAAAATGGGTCGAAGACAGCCAAGCAGGCATCCGGCTCAGTGATAACGCCGTCGGCAACTCCGTCGATCTCGTCACATGCCGATACGGCGGCGGCGGTGATGGCGTCGATTTCGCAGGTGTAGGGATACTGTCCTAGGATATCCATCACCTGTTGAGGCCACTGGAGATACGGGAAGAATTCGTCGAAGTAGATGCCAGGCGCACCGACCGCGATACCGTCAAATGCACCTGGATAGCGTTGTGCCAACATAACGCCTTGGCGACCGCCTTGGGAGCAGCCATTGAAGTACGAGTAATCCGGAGCCTTTCCGTAGAAGTCCTTGATCAAGGATTTGCTGATGATTGCCTATCCGTGTGATTAGAAAGGTAACTGCAATTGAAAAGTGGTTCGTCTTAACATACCTCGTCGTTCAATGATACCGATCCGAAGTTCTGCAGGTTATACAAGTTGATGTTTCCCGTACTTGCCAAAGCCCACGGTTCCATCGAGTCGTTATTCGGAATACCTGCGTCGGTGGTGACGGTTGCGTAGCCATCCGCTAGCGCCCCATACATGCCGTTATACGCGGTAAGGAATCTTCCCGGTATCAACCCTGCACCGCCGAGGGCTTGTAGGCGCCCATTCCAGTTGTCAATGGGCAACCATGTCTCGACGAAAATGTTGTCATTTTGCCCGGGGTGCGTGTAGGAAACCGTGACGTTGCAGAAGTTAGCATTCTTGAGCTCTAGCGTCGGTTGGGAGAACCGGTATATATCGGGGACCGATGTGCTGAAATTGGATACCAAATTGGCTTCGATCGAGCGGATCTCGGCCCCAAAGACGGAGGGGTTGTTGAACGTCTTGGGGACGCAGAGGCTAGATAGTGATGAAGTCATGGTTAATTCGGAATTGAAAGCCTGTGCGAACTTGGTGAAGTGCGAGATCTACACATCGTGAGGTTCTAGCTTGCATCTTGCTTCTATAAAGTCTTATAGTTAGAATTGATGCTTTAGTTCCGATGAGCTTCGGACCAAATGGAAAAGTTCCTAATAGTTGTTCGGCGCGTTTTCCTCCCGCGTTGAGTTAGTTTTCCCCTGGTCGACGCGATTAATTAGAGCATGGTTCATCTTGTGCCCCTGTTCCTGCCACGCGACACCCATTCAGGGCAGCTCACCAATTGCCAACTTCAAGCCAAGACAGGCAGGATGACGGTTACTCTCCTACATAGAGCTAGCTTAGTCTGTATTCAGCTGTACGCTATGATTTTAAAACAGTAATGTCCTTCCATTTAGCGAAATTTTGCGCTTGTTTGAGCTAATTAGTCCTCTAGTGCATCCATAATCCTTCGGATATATTAGCTGTGTCTATGCTATAGCTGATCCTTCTGAATTATGTAATAGACATATCCATATATTTACAAGTAGGTTAATTTCCATGATAACTTGCTCTTTACACGTACTCAATGGACTAGACTTATTCAGTAATGAAGCGCCGTGGCTAAGTTTAGAGGCAGACCCCTCAGTGACCAAACACATCCTATCTCATCATATACCCATTACAAGATGGACTTCTTGAGATCTTCAATCATATCAACAAGAGCATTCTCCCGGATGCGAATGGCACTCTTGGCTAAATCCGGCACAATGACCAAGCTCACACCACCGAAAGATTGGAAGTCGCCCCTATAACCAGGAGTCTGCTTAGGCGCTGTCACCTCTGCAACGGTCTCTCGTGCTCGTGTGGTCATCGTGTCCATGACGTTGATAAGAAGGATTGACCTTGTGTCCGTCTTGGATGGTAAGGAGAATGAACCAATGGTGAAGTCTGGTACCTGAAATGGGTATCGGATAGGGGAATTGGGTTCCTTATTCTCAACGGCGGCCTTCATTAATCGCAAGATTCTATCATTAATTTCTATCAAGCGAAGGTAGGTTGAAAATATGAGCAGTTCCGAAGCCGGGTCGAGAGAAAATAGTGAAGATGTGACTTCAGCTGTCTGCTCGAGGAGGTCTGTATGAGAAGGGGGTAATCCTGAGCATATTTGACTGATGATGTCAATGAAAACCTGGGATAGTTGGGATATTTGGTCTATGCTGAACAGGCTGCTTCCTTCTGGTAGAGGCAGATCATGGCCGATGTTGTCTGGGTTGATTTCTGGGATCGCACCTAGGCGGCGCATGAGATCGGTGTTGAGGCTTGACAGCTCTTGAAGCAAATCTACGAGAGGCTTCTGGACAAGCGATAATGATTCTTCCGTGAAACTCAGTTGGTGGGGGCCAAAGGTGCCAGAGGCGGCGAGACGTGGTTTGGTCACGGGTTTCGATCTTGGAATGCCAATATCGGATTGCGGTGGGTCAAGGTCAACATCCATATGAGCATCGGCGTATGGTGGAGGTGGTTGGAGTGGTGGAGAAGAGAGACCGCCAGAAGGCTCTAAGGGGTCACCGCTCGTCTCGTCCTCTACGCTATTGCTCTGGCAATCCACGCCCTTCTCACTGATTTCTTTATCTAGGGATTGGGTTGATGGATTGAAAGATGTGGTGATTGCTTCGAGTGAGATTGAGTTGTGTGCCTGAAATTTACCACCCTTCCAATTACTGGGGTTGGTAGATGTATTCTGTGCCTGGCGCCGTGAAGCTGGGGCACTGGAAATGCAGTCGGCGTTTGCGCGAAAGCAGCGCTGACACGGTTCATCATCGCTGTCCCTAAGACACTTCGATTTGGATCGATGACATCTGTCGCAAGCTCTTCTGAGTTGAAACTGCTTGTCAGGTTGAAAGTGTATCATAACATTTGCCGACATCTTCTGCTCTGTGGTTACAACTTAGAAGCTTAGAAGGACAGTAAAGAATAAAGTTGCAAGGGTTAGTTTAAGGTTAATTCAGGGGACAGAGCGCTATAAATAGGTGGGTAACATCGGTTCCAGTTAGGCTATAGCGTATTACTAATTATAACAACGTTAATTTTCAAGAACATCCCAATTCGAATTACATCTTATATACAAGTCCATCTTGTTGACAATATCGACTCTCGGTGATGTCAGCGCAGGAACGCATACCATCATGCTAAACCTTGAGGTTAGGGTTAGGGTTGAACGATTCAACGGTTAGCCATGTATTAGGATTCTAGGTACCCTACCATCACAGCATAGGCAGGTATTGAGGAAAAGAGAAATAAATATTCCAGTTCTTCCAAACGCATTTTCCAAACGACCCAAGTTTCAATACCACTTATATTCATGTAAAAGTACAATATTAACAATACCCTAACCCTTACCCTTCTTTTTCAATCTCAACCGTAACCCTTACCCCACCTCCTTTGCTGACTCATGTATTATTCATCTTGATGTAAAGAGCATACAGAGAGCACGAGGTGCGCTACCGGGGAGGTATTAGGAAATCTTGTAAATGAACTGAGCGCTGATATTGATATAAAATTAGCGATTTGAAATACCACTATAGGGTCAGGAGAGTGTATTTGACGGCGGTCTGAGTATAGCGTCAATCAAAGATTGCTTATGTCAGCATTCTCATTGACATTCTGGACTCTGGACTACCTACATAGCAGTGGCAAATAATAGTGACGGAACTTTGTTTACCTATCGGCGAGATTTTAATTCAGGTCTCGTGGGGAAGACATGTATGAGCGTACCTTAGGTTCTGTCATTGAAACTATAACATCTAAGCCCTTGGTACCAAGCTCTTATATCCTGTATGATTATGTAAGCACTACGTGGAGACTGGTCCAACCCTTTTGATTCTCCTTAACTAATGTTTGAAGGTTGGTAGGTTGATACCTTAACCTTGGAAGCCATTTAAGCTTGATAACCTGTGAAGCGACGCTTCTCGACCTCCTAACTCCTGGCTAAACCTGCCTGTTACGAATGCATGCTAATTCCAATCAATGCCTCCTTTTTATCAGCATGGTTAGATAATGCTAGATTTTATAAAAACAGACTTTGACCAGCCCTGCTACTACTTGTGCAGATATTTGGTGCTTATCCAAAAGTCCGACCGATCTCCCGTCCTTCCTTTTGAGAGATCTCCAACACTGACCCTTTGGATTTTACCATACTAGGCGACAGGACTCCCAGTAGTCGATAGTGGTCGAACAACGGTCTCCCCAGTGCTTATTACCGCAGTGATGACATCCGTGGGAGCGGATTTCTTGATAGTCCCACCACATATCGTTTCCGGATCGAACGCAGTGCTTAGGCCCTTGGATGATGATAGCGCAGCCGAAATCAGTGAATTGGCCGTGGCAGACGCCGAAGTGTGGCTTCCCACTTCTGCAAAGCTGTGTTAGCGAAGCAAGCCTAAAAGATGAATGGTTAGCAGCAAGGAGTCAACTTACCCGATCGCGCCGTAGTTGAGATCGTCGTTGCGGATGAGCTTGTGATTGATGCCCTTGTCGCACCAGACTACCTTCACGGTGTTGCACATGATACTCCCTCCGCAATCGTAGGTCGAATTCAATCCGGGGTTGGGCTGTCCTGATGGTATGCATATGCGGTGATCGCCATCGACAGCGGGTGGAGGGGTCTCGTCGTAGATGGTGCTGTTTAGGGTAGCCAAGGACGTGGTGTTTTGGATAGCTAAAGATGTGGCTCCGACTATCCAAGCCGCGACAACCGATAAGATTGCAAAACGCATATTGATGGATTCGATAAGGCTTGTAGTTATAGAACAATTTTTTTGTTGATGTCGTCGTGTGTGTTCAATTGAATGATATGTGGAAGGAGAAGAGAGAAATCTAACATTGGGTTCCCCTTTTTAATGCTCTAAGCGTTCGATATCGGAGATAGTAGGCTGTGGCGGCCTACATTGACTCAAAGTTAGTATGCTGGCGTACATCGCACTTTCACATTTCAATATATAGTTTAGTCGGATCAGTGTTCTTTCGGTATATAACCAGGAAGAGTGCACCATGCTAGATAGACTTGATAGAAGGCTTGGAGTCAGACCTTCTCCCAATAGAAGATCTGGATGTGGCGTCAAGGCAGCATCTAGCAAAGTTAAATAAGTCTTTCTATTTATACCTAACGCTAGTCAGCAGTGAATTCTATTATCATTCATACGAGGGGGGTAAGTTAAGCCTGAAACTGCATTAAGTGTAAGTTCCTTTAAGTTGTTGGACCGACTTCTCCCACACAGCACCGATGTCATTCTGATAAATCCAGGACATATCTTTTCCACCATCGGTGATTATCTTATTTTTTACTCGCTCGTCAAATGACGGGTTCCCAAGGGCCTTCAGCTTCGAAGCTCGCTTGTCAGCCTCGGAAGCAAGATGCGCATACATCCTTGAATAGTAAGGTAGTCGAATAGCATCGAATAGGGGTAAGGCCTTGCTAGTATCGTTCTTCCAGTGTTCGAGAGCCCGCGCCAAAATGTAACCATCCTCGATCGCGAACCCGGCTCCCGATCCAAATGCACCAGATAATGCATGCGATGAATCTCCGACGAGCACGATCTTATTATCCCACGCTGTGAGTTTCTCCAGTTCAGGGCCAGCAAAAGCAGCGAATTCGCGCCAACCACCAGGGGGCACTCTTGAGAGTGCTTCTCTTATTTGAGGAAGATACTCCTGCTTTCTGTCAGCTAAATCTCGTTGCAAATTGCGCAGTCAAAGATCATACCGTGAAATATGATTCCACGTGCGAGTTTTCTACGGGGACACCCCAACTTTTCTTATCAGCGCTATGGACTTCGGGGTCTTGCCACGCCCTAGAGGCTATTTCCCACAGTCCCTCTCCAACCGGAGAAAAATAAACGTGAGTGGTTGGTGTATGCCACCAGCCAGTGATCTCGAAGCGAGGATCCAGGTCCTTTACGTCATCCCAAGGCAGAAGAGTCCTCCAAATTGTTGTTCCAGTAAAGTTGATTTCATAATTTGGCCAAGCTGTATCGCGGACGACCTTCCGTTCTTGTTAAGAGAAATTCGCTTAAGAAAATACTCAGGTCAGGGGAGGCTTACAGATCTGATACCATCAGCACCGACCACCAAATCAGCCGTCGCAGTGGTGCCATCTTCGAAATACAACTCGACACCTTCATGATTCTTATCAACTATCCGCACTAATCTCTTAGAAAGTTGTAATATGCCCGGTTTCACGTGAGCCAATAATGCTGATTGAAGCTTGGTCCTTTGGGTGCGGATTGGAGGGCGTCCGGTCTCATCGTGTACCTTCTCACGGCGTGCCAGTTCTTCTCCGGAGCGCCCGTTCCTTTTTCTGATTTAGCGATAGCATGTGGCGTACGCATAATTACTCACATATTTAGGACTGTCCATGTCGGATGTCCGCTGGTCAGCGTATCCGCGACGCCGAGTAATTCCAACGCATTCCATGTGTTTGAACCAATACTTATGCCAGCGCCTACTTCCCGCAGCACAGTTGCCTGTTCGTAAATATTCACAGTGACGTCCGGGATCTTGGAGAGAGCGATGGCTGTCGCAAGACCCCCGGGTCCGCCTCCGATGACGGCCACGCGCAAATGGCGCGGAGACGAGTTTCCGTTCACCGTCATCCTGTAAACCGCTGCCCAGAACGGTGATAATTATCGCAGATTACATACCATTTAAATGAGCATAATTATACTTATACTTACACTATAACCTATAAGTGAAGGTAACTTACCTCGAAGAATTACAAAATCTGACCAAGCAGTATAACGTCAACCATCACGTGAATGGCGTGCGAAGAGCTAGCTCCACGTTTGAGAGTGCTGATAAGTCCAGAGGCCTTGAATGGTTTCATGGACGTACGATCTTTAGCGGACTCGGAGAGGAGAAGCTTGAGGTTTATACTGATATGGTGAATTGTGAGATTATAAGGCCTTTTTTACGAGTTGTACGTCATAACGACCCCTATCTCGCTAACAGCTGAATCAACAGCCTTCATGTTCCGGAGCTACATGATTGGTCACTTCGATATGTCTTAGCTTATGTACCTGGTGATGAATCTCGGGAGGTATTCGTTGCTTACCAAATCATCTTCATTCAAGTTTCCAATTAATCACCGATTGTGTCACGGCCAAACCTTTAATTGACTTTACGATTCAAAGTCCAAACTCCTAGTCGCAAGTGAGCATGAGAAATCATGTCAAACCAATGGGAGATGCTTAAGATGTTCGGCACGTATACGTCTAGTGGTGGATCGTCCGACATGGAAATAACCTCTCGTGCTCTTCTGTGTGTGAGTGAGGTGAGATGAGAAATTCAGGAGCATCTAAACGGTGATCGGATTCAAGTGCCAGGTGATAAGGGATGATAAGATTACCAAAAATAGAGCCATGATGGTTCGCAGCTAGTTTCACGCACAAGCCTGCTGACATAGCTAAATTTGTGGCTTCCTGGTCACATAAGAGGGATTTGGTTGGCCAATCTTGCCCAGATACCAAACTAGGCTAAATCGGACAGTGGCTTGATCTTCTGCATGGAAGCTGCGCATGTGGAATCAGATTGAGAATGTACCTAAGTACTTTCCACGCGGTCGCTAAATGTTCAAATGTTCAACCCTGGATTCCAGATTCTAACTTCAATCTTTTACTTGACAAGAATGCTTATTGAAGACCATCCGAACTAATACGGCAATGAGATCGTCTTCACATCTTTAAAGACGCTCAGTTTCCGATCAACATGCCCCTCCTACCATTAAATACCAACGTCGAGAGGGATGGGGCCCTCCTCTCCCCCGTCCGTTACGACGACGACGCAATATCATTACACAGTCGAAGCGATCAAGATACCGACAGCGAAGATGACGAAATACTAGCTGCAGCGCGAAACAGCAAAGAATTACGCGCCCGTGATCGTATGGTATTAATGGAAGAGGAAGAATTAGACAAACTGATAACCGATTCGAGGGCTCAACGCGAGCGAGAAAGAAGAGCTAGTAGTATACATAGGCGAGGTAGTAATCTTGCCCTACCAAATCCAATACGCATGTTGAGAGGCTACAACCTCACGGGATCCGGAAGTGCCATAGACGATGCGGGAAGTTCTGCGGAGGATCTACATACTGAGAAACGAAGAAATAGACGAACACGTCGTAAGGAAAAGAAAGACCGGTTGCTCCAGGATGCTCGTGACGGAGAAGATGGCGAGCTCATGTATGAGATGGAATCAGGGGCTATGAAAGATGGCAGCTCTACCGGCGACAGCAGCGATCGAGAAGATAGCGACGAGCTCGATCGCCAGCGTTTACTTCAAGTATCAGACACCAAGGTTACGAAGAAGAGACAATGGAAGAAGTGGCTTCTCATCCACGCTACTATCATAGTTGGCGTGACATTCCTGGGTCTCATCATCTGGAAGCTTGTCCAGAGCAGAAAAGCAGAAGAAGTGACGCAAGTGGTGGTTCCCACCCAGCTGGTCAGCAACGGCTCTGCTTTATTCTTGCCAACTACCCTTATTATCAGCCTCGATGGATTCCGTGCGGATTTCTTAACCCGAGGTCTAACACCAAGATTGAACGCCTTCATTAAGGAAGGTGTTTCTCCGTTATATATGACTCCGTCATTCCCCTCCGTAACATTTCCAGTAAGTTTCCTTTCCTCGACCTTTGTTAATGTTTTCACAACTCATGTTCTGGTAGAATCATTACACACTCGCAACCGGTCTATACCCGGAAAGTCATGGTGTAGTAGGAAACACTTTCTGGGACCCGGACATGGAAGGGGAGTTTTATTATACCGACCCTGACCGAAGTCTTGACCCCAAATGGTGGGCCGGAGAGCCATTCTGGGTTACTGCCGAACAGCAAGGTGTTCGTACAGCCGTTCATATGTGGCCTGGTAGTGAAGCGCATATCATGGGTGTCGAGCCGAGCTTTTTGGATAAGTATAACGGCAGAGAGAAACTGAACAAGAAAGTCGATCGAATTCTTGAATTCCTCGATAAACCAGGAGTAGAGACTCCGGACGCTAACCCTACCGATATAAGACCCCAAATCATAGCAGCCTACGTTCCTAATGTTGACGCAGACGGTCATCGATATGGCCCTAACAGCACAAGGATACGGTCCACAATCCACTCTGTCGATAAGATGTTGAACAGGCTCTTCCATGGTCTTGAGAAGAGAAATCTCACCGACATTGTCAATGTAATCATTGTCTCTGATCATGGTATGGCTACGACAGACATTGATCGCATGATTCAAATCGAAGACCTAGTGGATATTGAGAAAGTTGAGCATCTCGACGGATGGCCCTTAGTCGGTATCCGACCCAAGAACCCGGATGATCTACAGCTATTATACGAACAAGCTGCCGAAAAGGCCAAGTCAAATCCCAACTTCGAGGTGTACCTGAGAGACAAGAACATGCCGGAGCGTTATCACTTCAGCAACAATAAGCGCATTGCGCCTTTGTGGATTATTCCCAAGACAGGGTGGGCAATTGTTAAGCGAGAGGAGTTCGATATAAAAGAGGCCAAGGCCAAGAACCGTGTTTACCACCCAAGAGGACTCCACGGCTACGATCATGAACATCCCTTGATGAGAGCTATTTTCGTTGCCCGCGGACCCGCCTTCCCACACCAACCCCATAGCAAGGTGGAGATATTCCGTATGTGATTTCATTTCCCGTTTTGTTGTCGCTAGGTTGAATACTAATTGTCAATAGAAAACATAAATGTCTACAATATTCTTTGCGACTCTGTCGGCATGACAGCTATGCCAAACAACGGAACGCTACACCTTCCACTTAAGATCACTGGTCTACATGATCCTGACGCGGCCCTTGAGGAACCGGCTGATCCCGTTCCCGTGGAGACCTCACCTGAAGGAGAGATTGCAACTGGCACAACGTCTGACCCTCAAACAGAGGCAACTGAAAATTCTCAGCCATCTTCAACTGTCGGTGTAGACCCTGTCGTCGAGAAGCCAGAAGAGCAAAGTCCTCAGAACGATGACGATAATAAGAGTAGCGGGTCATGGTGGGGGAATACATGGGACTGGGTGAAGGATACGTTCGATGGTCTAATTGACTCAGTCAAGGGAATCGGTAAAGGGTCCTCTTAGGGTGGTCTTTATGCTTTACTATCTTTTCTCCTTTTGATCTTGGTGTTTCTCCCTTAATGGAGGACGTGTCCTACTGGAGCGCTTGTATACTGATCGGGAAATTGGCGTTGGTGGTGTTGCTTTCAGCTCTGAGCTCCGCCTAGAGCGTTGAAGTGTCGTTGCATAGAATTTGTTGGTAGAGAAAGCCGCGCGTGGAATGTGGGTGCGACGGGGAAGTGTCATCGTCATTCTGAATAACTTTGAGGCAGCGAATACCAAATAGACCTGTTAATACTGTGCTTCAAACTAGTGCAATATTTCGTCGTAGAGAGTTAGCTACCTGTGTGGTGAAACTAATCAAGCTCTCACTATGAGAATATGAGGCTGGCTCTACAAATGCAGATATCCACCTTGGTTGTTCTTGAACTTTAGAATACCTGAGAGTCTTCATTTCTTCTAAATGTCTAGTATACCTCGTTAGATACTCTTACCAGATTGGCCAGCCAGTAAATCAACATGTGCATGAAAGGGAGAGATGCAGATCGAAGCCACAGTCAGGGGTAGCAAACGCATGACCCCTGCCCACCCCAGCTGCCCAGCCGCAGAGTGGCTCGGGACCCGCCTCCACCCTGCCACCGCGGATCTCCACCCACCCCAAGACCGCACGCATCGATCTTTACGTCATCGCCCCTCAGACCCCTGAAAACGCCGTCCCCACCTCGTGCGAGGCTGATTGATCACTTCCAGTAAGGCTGAAGGCGAAAAAGAAAAATAAGAATTTCTCCAAAAAACCCACATTCACCGCCGACGAGCTCAATGGACCGCACCCTCAGCCCCGCGATCCCAATTCGACATCGTTGAAGCCGAGCACACGATGCTGGTCGACCGTACCGCGAATATAACAAAAACCCCGCAACTGCGCCCTCCCTAAACACCGGTTGCATACCTACCTACCTAATCGACAATGTCCGCACCCCTCGCAAAGGCCGCCGCATCGGCGGGCTCCTTCGTCCCGCGCGCGGTCTTCGAAGTCTCGCCCTCGATAACGCGGTCCTATTTCCTGGGCCACCACCAGGGCGCGCTAACCGCAATGCGCAAGATCCTGTCGAATATTGGCTTGGTGCTCGAGTGTCGGGATAGCCGCGTGCCCCTCTCGTCCACGAACCCGCTATTAGAAAAGGCGCTTGCGGGACGCGATCGAATAATCGTGTACACGAAGTCGGACCTCTGCCTCCCGGAGTCCGCGACGTGGGAGCTGGAGCGCCAGCAGAAGCGGCTGGAGCGGTACCATGCGAAGCAATCGGGCGAGGACTCTAACCTAAAATTCGAGGACGGGAACGAGAGCATTCCCAACAACAATTCTAATGCAAGCGCTAGAAACTCCGATGGGAAAAGGGAGAAAGCAGAAAAACGAATAATATTCACAGACGAGCGGGACCCACGCTCAATCAAAGTCCTGCTAAACGCCATAAAGCGGCGCGCCGCCTCCACAACCTCCTTAGTCGGACTCCGCGCCCTCGTAGTCGGCATGCCTAACGTCGGCAAATCAACGCTCCTCAACGCCCTCCGGCGCGTCGGTCTCTCGCTCCCGAAAGCGGCGCGCACAGGCGCGCAACCAGGCATAACGCGGAAAATGGGCACCCCAGTACGCATCATAGCGGAAGACACCGACCTCGGGATCGAGCAAGGCGTGTTCGTGGTCGACACGCCGGGGGTCTTCGTCCCGTACGTCGGGGACGTGGAGGCGATGCTCAAGCTGGCTTTAGTCGGGTGTGTGAAAGACGGATTAGTACCCGTGGAGATCGTAGCCGATTACCTGCTCTTCCAGCTTAATTTGAAGGATACGGGGATGTATGCGGACCTGTGCGCGCCGACGAACGATATCTACGAGTTCCTGGACGCCGTCGCGGTGCGGACGGGGAAGCTGGGGAAGGGCGGGGTGCCCATCCGCGAGCAGGCTGCCGATTGGGTTGTACAGCAGTGGCGGAAGGGGAATCTGGGACGGTTTGGGTTGGATGATGTGAGTGGGAGGGCCCTAGACGAGCGGTTGGCGAAAGCGCTAGCTGGGGAGGATGAACATGTCAGTATGAATCAGGCTCGGAAGAGGGAGAAGGCGGCCAGGAAGGAGATGAGGTCTGCCAAAAGACAGGCGGCGGCTGATGCGAGCTGATCGTTTAGATATATGGACATAACGGTAAGATGATGAGATATGAATATCCGACTAAAGGCCAAGTGCTAAGAGGAGCACTATGACTGTATAAGATCTGAAGAAGGGAAAACACAAAGATATGCAGACAAATATCGGCGCTGGTATTGGTAAAATATGTTGACATTGTACATTATGCGTGTACCTAATATTTACACTGGCGACGTACTAGGTGATATAGATATCCGGGGTATATGGTAGATACAGCGCCGCGCCGGTAAATAACAGAAATCATAACCCACTCCCAAATAAAGGGTGTCCTTTTACAGATACTGAAATATCCGTGCCCTTCGAAATCCGAGAACTCCCCGATCAACCCACTCGACTTTTCGTTAGCACAACCAATTCTACACACGAAACCCTAATTCGAACTTTTGGTCGTTGAAAAGACGGAGAGAGAAGAAAAAAAAAGCACACTCCTATCGCTGCTCCAATGATGGAGGATAACGCCGAAAGATGTAGATGTAAGCCTGAGATGCGAAGCCAACCTTGGAATGCCGATGAGGTCCTTTGTCACAGGCATGACGAGATCTTGACTGATTTGTGTCAAGACTTTCATAAGGAACTGGTGATATGAAATGCCCTCAATTAGATATAAACTCTTGTTGCCACTTCACTAAATCTCGGGTCAAGAGGTCCATCATTTCGATGCAAGACATCTCCTTGAATTCCTTTAGCGGCAAGGCATTACTGTTTGCACTGTTGTTAGTACTGTTGCTTGTTGGTCCGTTAGAGCTTCTGTTGCTGTCTTCTGGCTTCTTGTCCCCATCGCCGTTGACCTTGATTGAAGGAACTCCATTGACAGATCCACTACCGTCGTTACTGGGGTGCGCGTCGTCAGCTGACTCTGATAATGGCTCGTTTACCAGCTCGACCTGTGTCCTGGTGATATATTCTAAGATATTGTTGGCCCGTCGTTTCATATCTGTCATGGTGATTCTAGAGTTCATTCCGCCTTTCGATTTGCTCTGCTTGCCAGTGGTTTCTTGGCCTGACTTCGTATGGGTTGTCCCATTTTCGTCGGCGTTTCTAGTGATATCACGCGACACTGACCTCGCCGGCGATTCGTCGTGGTCACGATTATCACGGTCCTTAGTATACTGATTGCGACCTTTCTTTTTTTGGTTGGTCGCCTTTTTCTTATGTGAATGTGTGGGAGCTGGAGCGGCAGGAGGGGTGTCCGGAGCAGGCTGCGATGATGCTGGAGGTTCTGGGGGCTGCGCCGATTCCGTGGTTCTATTTGCTGCCGCGCGAACTGATAGAGGTATTTCTTCCGACGGGTCAGAGTCTGTGTCTAAGTCAGCTTCTTGTCTCACCTCGCTCGGAAACATGAAGAAATTACCATCAGCTCGGCGACGTTCCGCACGGCCTTTTCGCTTGTTAGCAGCTTCAGCCCGTTTCCGTTCTTGCTCTTCACGCCGCTCATCTCTCTCAGCTCTTTCGCGCTGATTTCGAGCGGCGTTCCGAGATTTCTTAGATGATCCGTTTCGAACGGCAGATTCATCATCAGATTCCTCGGGAGGAACAGATTGGGGCCTTTCAATTTTAGGAGAGGGAGATTTAGAATTTGTCCGTTGTCGCTTGATACCCTCGACCTTCCTATATGCTTGTGAGTCGGTGTTATGGGGTTTGTTGTTCGAATCGGGTGCATACTCCTCGCTGTCATCTCTGCCTCGTTTCGGGCGCCTTGTCGGAGGTTCTGCGACTTCGGGAATTGCATCTTCCTTGCTTGCTTCAATTGCCCGTCGCAGCTGTTCCTCTTCATCATAGGCAGCATCTCGGCTGTTCATGGTAGAGCGTCGCTTGGAGGTATGCGCGGCAGCTGAAGAACGTGAGTTTTTGGTAGAAGTACCATTAGGAGATTGCGCACCATCCTTAGCCGTAGAAGTGGCTCGCGAGGCGGCTCGGGAGGTTCGGTGGATAGGGAGAAATATAGAATATTTTTGTCTGGGTGGCATAATATTAGCATATTAAATTTGCGGGTTCAGTGGGTGACGGTGAAGTTGGGTATGAAGAAGGAAGAAAGAGAAGACACAGTTGGGGATGCATGATCGGCATAGGCGCGACCGTCAGCACTCCGCCGCAGCTGAAGGACCGGCCACCCAAAAACGACCAGCATCAATTCTGCCCCTAGGACTCGATGATTCGACGATGAGACTCACCCATTGCTCGCTGTAAATATTTTATGCAAGTCCTTTCTGCACTTTTCGCAAAAGTACTGGACATCTTCCGGATTTGACTCTTCCGCAAAGCCAACGCAAGCGCCATGTTGCCATGTATTGCAAATCTCGCATTGTACGAAGAAGCCGGCCATGTCGTCGGTAACCTCGATGGCAAAGATTCTTTCGTGATCAATTGCATCTTTTGAGGTATGCTTCGAGTCCTCGTCAAAAGGAGGTGGCCCTGGGTACTCGTCGTGGCCGCAAACGCAGCGGACGGCCTCGTCCTCTTCTTGGATCTCATCGCCGATGGGTGCCATGTCGAGTAATTCTAATTTGGAATGTTTTTCGCGGTCGTCGTCTTTGCCGCGCGTACTTCGTCGACGTAGGATGGTATCGTCGTTGGTCGTGGTTGTGGAATCCTCGGGTGGCTCTGATGAGAGAGACCCACTGCCGGTAGATTTTTGAGGAGAGCCGGTCTTTGTAAACGCCCGTGTGCTTCGTTCAGCACGGCCAGATGCACTGGACGCACTTGAGGAATTGTTGGATTGGGATTGAGTAGTTCGCGCGCGAGAAGAGCGTCTAGTCGGGGAAGCACCGGCCATCGCTTTATAGCGTAGGCGTTGGCGTAGGTGCAGGCGATTAGTCGAAATGAGACCGAGAGCGAGGAGGGGTTTTGGTTTTGTTGAAGAGAAGAGTGGATAAACACGAGGGCGATCTTAGTTAGAGGATGTAATTGGGAAAGAATCTCTTAATTCTGAATAGAGATTAGAGCAGGTTGTAAGTGATTGGTCGCGACAAAGAGTAGGAGAAGCGGAGGTGGTTGGATGAGGGTGAGAAGACCAGAGACGAGTGCTAGGCGACCGCAGAGGAGCTTCGTGAGGAGAATTCTGGCTACGCGAGGTCAAAGAGAGGATAAGAAGCTTGCAGGTATCCCTTCAAGGCTATCATGACTGAATTCGATATTCGAAAAGGTAGACGCAGCTAGAGGTGAGAGGTAGTAGGGTTGGGAAAAGGTAAAAAGGTAGAAAAAAAAGAGTTAGTAGTGTTGGTGAAGGCGAACAAAAGTGTAGTGTCACTTTTTTGGAGAGCGAGAAAAGTAGCAGTAGCAGTGGTAGCAGCAGCAACATCCAATTGTTACTAGAAAGTATTTAGGTAGGTACTAGGCCCTGGTATTGTTCCTACCTAGCTTGACCCTCGCTCGGCGCGGGCAGAGACTCGCGCGACCAGCGACCAGTCCATCAGTGTGTCCCAGTGCCTAGTGGTCCTGGTCCAGTGGTCCACCAGTCTAAACTCTGAACAGGGACCCCCGGCAGCTAGTTCTTTCTTTTTTTCTTTTTCGGGTTAATTCCTAGCTTTGATCCCCAATTGATCCGGGCTTAGCATCGCTCCTGTTTCTCTGCTTTCCCTGCTTCAAGCCTTCTGAATGGCTCAAGCAGCATCGGGGTTCCATCGGTCCGTCCTTTCCACTTAATATTCCATCTTCCCATCTTTTTTTTTTACTCAGGTGAAGCGCGGGGCACAGTTTGTCGAATAGATTATTCGTACCGTATTTTGCCCGATTGGAATATCCATTGCGTTTGAATGGTTATTGTTTTTTTTTTCGAATAATTCTTTTGGGTATCGATACCTAGGTCCAAGGGTATACTAGGTAAGTACGGGTAAGTATTGGAACCTTGAATTCCCACATGATGTAGATTACTTATGTAATACATCTAGGATCCAATATTTCAATCATCTAATATTGAAATTGCCCATGCTGCTCATGGCCCCTCGGTGGATTGAGTTGATGACCGTGTTATTGGTCACACGCCAGCAACAGCATCCGGTGTAGAGTCCGATGAAATATTGCTCCGGAGGTTTGGGATTGATTAAAATAGTCCAGTCATCCCACTGAATCCCGTCTTGCGTACTTACCTGCGTAACGGCTTCGAGTTTGGATGATTGGAGTTTTTAATATTTTGATCATTCATGAGTTGGAGGGATGAATAAGATAAAACGGGAAAATAAAACATCCAAAAAAAATAAAAAATAAAAATAATAATCAAATATGTCAAAGGCAATCATCGAATTAGCTTTGGTTAAGGAAACCTTGGAAACCTTACCTCAGAGGTTCAAGAGGCAGGTACATACAGTACGCAATTATGTCATGTGGTGGAGGGCAAATACAGTGCCTGCATAAGATTTCAGCCAATCTGACTCCCTGTTCGTCAGTCACTGTTGGCTTGGTTATGACCGGTCACGTACCTTCACTAGTTATGTATCCTGTACTAGGTACCTGACTTACATTACTAATGGGGTAAAATCAGGGTTGATTGGCCCTTGTATTTCGTACAGTTACATGTGTGTCGTACCCTTTTCTGTGGTTTCCTGTGGTTTGTGGCACCGTGGACGCTGGGTTTCCATTGCCATCCCTCAATCAATTACATATCGCCAGCACAACTAGCACAACTTTACTGATCTTCTTACCTTGTAAGGTACCTGCCACTTTATTCATCGTTGCCGAGACTTATTAGAAACATCCATTCTGGTTCTTTCTCATCCTTACTACAACCTTGATTCCTGGAACTGAACAACTAAAAAACAAACATCTTCCCATTTGGCATTTGCTTCCATAAGGTCTTTGCATACAATTGTCTCGACATTCGGATTCCCTCTCTGCCCGCACGGGAACGATCCTATATCCATCCTAAAACTTATTCCTGTCTCTGTACCTGTGCCGGGGCCGATTATCCCACTAGAAAGGAGAGCATCTTGAATACTGGACGTCTCGGAGTTGTTGTGGGTTGCATTGGTCATCCAAACCCACCAACAACAATCTCGACTCAAACCAGTTCTGTGGGCTCTAAGGCTACCCATTTCTGTATGTCCAGATCACCTCCTGAGTGTTTTCTGCTTTCACTTAGTAGTGGTACACTTACAGAGAGGGCTAAGTAGCGCTTCCTACTTAAGAATTACATAACTGCTTTCGATAGAATTGGCTATTATTTTTGGGGAATTTGTGTGTTAATGTGGCCATCGAATATGTAGAAAAAGGAGAAGGTCGCTTCGAACGAGTTGAACGAGTTGAACTACGAAACTGTGTCCTCGCCGTCTTTCGAGCCCGTTTCGATCAAACCATACGATAGAATCCCAGCGCAAATAATCCGCATTTGCTTTAAGTAGACGTGACGAGCGAGATTCGTTTTGAAGTGGCAGCTGGGCTGTCGGTATTACGATTGTAATAACGGGATGTGATGGGTATGTCGACTTTTCAGTGTTGAATATGTTGGATTAAAGAACATGTCCAATGCCACTTGTCGGCCCGCGATAATTGCGGGTTGAATCTGATTTTCCATGGTTTTGGGATTTTTTCGCTCAATGCCTTCTTTCGCACTGCTGCTGTGGAAACAATTGAACAGTTTCCTAGCAAACTGACCTCTGCAAACACCATCTCATACGCATCAAGAACCCTTTATGTTTCTTTTGTTGCTATGAAGCTCTACTTCGTATCCGTGGTCAAGGCTTTTTGGCTAACCATCTTGCGCTTTCTTCGCGGTGCAGGTCAATTAAAATTAGAAAATATGTCACCCGAATCATCTTCGTCGCTGTACCCGGATCGACCTATTCGACCTCTCCCGAAACGTCGATTGCGCGAGCGACTGTCGCCCGATGTTGCAGATAGTATCCAGTATCCTCCAGCACCGCAGACCACAGCTCCTCTGTTTTTGTATCCGTACAATTCCAAAGAAGATTTGGTGTCGGTGGGAGTTGATTCTCCGAACGTCGCACATCGAGAAAATGCAGCAGAATTGGGACAAGAGGCGAGCGCGCGCAGAAATGGCATGGGTGTTGAGCAAGATGACCAGTCATTAATCGGACAAGCACGCAGAGCTCTCATCTCGCGACCCCTCCACGATTCGCCGGGCCATGCGGTTCGTGCCCCGCTACGGCAGAGTCAGCCTCGACAACCGAATTCGCAGCCCCCACCTTCAACTGCATCTTCCGTGGATGGCTATGATTCATTTGAAAACAGCAATAACAAGAAGAAAAGAAAAATTCCGACCGCAGGCGAAACCATTTTAAATGGAACTCACGTGCTTAACGATATAGGGACCTTAGGAGTTTCGTCGGCTACGTCAGCGGCTGATGACGGATCTCTGGATGCGTCAGGTGTTGCTTCCACACCTTATTATCAATCGGGGGGCGCTATTGCAGGTGCTCAAGGTCTTTCCGGTCCTGGTAGAGGCAGGTACGGTCGAACACGCAACGGTAGGAGCCCACTGCGTGCTCTATCAGACCCAAACAGCAACTGGGGCAACCGGAACTCTAATAAACTTAGGCCAGGGGGTATCCAATATCCCTCCTCACCTGCTGGTAAGTTAACTTGCATGAAACTCGCAACTATTCAAACTTAATTCTTCTTCCATTTATACACTTGTATATTTATAAACCAACATGATTTTCTAAGCCATTTCTGCTGGGAGGAAAACAATATTAAATAACATCAACATAAACACCAATACAAACACCAATACGCTATTCCAAAGGCCTACTTGCTAACACTATCTCATTATTCTTCAGCTGAGAATTCCGGCATCATCTCTAGCGCCATCGCAAGCGCCGAGAAGCTTCAGGTGCCACAGGGTCAAGAGAATATCAGTCTCTTACACCAAGAAACCTCTTCAAAGCCCAGTCCCACATCAGCGCAGTTTACCTTCACATTCGATTCTCAGAATCCTGTCTCTTGGCCAGGATCAGACCCGGCACCTTCCAACTTTACTGGTAGAAGTCATCCGTTCAACCGATCATCCCGCGCAATGTCCAATGCCGGAGGCATGGGTGTCACAGGTTCTGCTCCAAATGGATCTGCAGCATCTTCGGCCGGATCGGGGGATACGCCGTCGGGAGCTAATGTAGTGGGTAATGAAGCAGGTAGAGGGTCAAGCCAAGCGAACACGGCTCCGAAGAAATCAAAGCGTCGCGGCAACTCACTTTTACTAGCAGCTAAGCAACGCCGTCGAGAAACAGCGTTTCAGAACTTTCACCACCCGCCGGCAGCGGACGATATTTGGATTTGCGAATTCTGTGAGTACGAGCGTATATTCGGCCGCGCTCCTGAAGCTCTTATTCGGCAGTATGAAATCAAAGATCGTCGGCGACGTCGAGAGGAAGCGGAGCGCCGTCGACTGTTAGAGAAAGCAAAGATGAAGTCGCGGAAGGGCAAGAAAGCGAATAAAATGGCCGCGAAAAACAACTCGGCCTCCGCAGATCGTCACGCGGCATCCGGACAGCAGACTTCTCAGAATCAAGCCGCGCCCAATGATCATGACGAGGATCAGGCTCTGCATCAGCGTCAAATTCACGAAGAGGATCAGGAGGAGCTAGGTTATGACTCGGAGGACCATTACGAAGAGCATGACCCAGAGGCAGAGCCACCAGGCGCAACTCCCGCCGCTACGTCAACCCGTGGAGGCAGAGGCGGTTCTCGAGTGGAATCCAAAGTGAAGCATGGCGGTTATTGACCGATAGCTTGCTGCCACCTTGGATTAATCGGGATATTCGGTATCTTAGCATTGATCTTAGCATTGTTCTCTACTCTCATTGCATCGCCGAAATGGTTCTTTCTCATCAAGTTCCTAAGGCACCTTGTAACCTAGATACGATACCTCATCAACGTCTGTTCCAGTCACAATCACACACTCACCGTTAATCGCGTTTACTCGCTATTCCATTCAAACAATACGTCCTATTCGCATCGAAAGAACATCGAAAGAACTACCAGCCCGCGCACCTTTCTCTGGGGTTTCGGTTTCAGTTCGTTCATTCCGTTCTCATCTCGAGAATGCTGTTAGTTGTAATAGGGAACGATCATTATGGGTTAGAATGGGCGGGGGATCTCGAAGTTGAAGGCTAATGGTTGCTATCGAATTCGATACCAGCGCGCGTGGAGCATTAAGACAGTTTGCATTGTGAGCGCCATGATCAGCATTGCCCTCAGGCAACTTTATTGATAGAACTGCCTCGAGGCCTTTAGACCAGATAGATCATAGAGCACATTGACCTCAAATCTCGCATATGTATCTACTTTCTATCCACTCTACCTGGTGCTCTTACATAGTCGCGTTGCATTGAAATTGTATGAATAGATACACAGCACCAATAATGGCATTTCGTACACGAAAGACCAAGTCTTTGTGGATAGAGGCAACCAACGTAGTACGACGGTGCACATGTGGCCTTCCCCTATCTTATGTAAGCTAAGACGTAGCACAGATCCATGATATGTGACATGAAACTGTACCTACATCTATGCATACGTGAGTGCCAGGAACCTTAAGTATTGAGGTTGTCCGGTTACCAGTCATTGAACTCTAAAGAGTTGAAGAGATTTCTCTGGCGAGTGATATGTTGGATAAATGGACCACGTATCTTGCGCCTACGTATAATCGCGTTGTCCATTTAGATGACGTCACAGGAGATGGAGCGTTTTGCGGTTTGAAATTGGGACCCGCCGTCCACGTCCACAAGTTCATGCACAATAGGTACTTTTTTCAGCGGATATAGAATTATGAAATGTTTTATTTATTTATACATAGGTACCTATTTTATGTAAATCGAACAGAACAAGTACTTTCAAGTCGCTATGACATTTCATACATCACTATAATCTGACAGCATACGGTACAACCTTTAGACCACAAACTTCCCAAAGATAATGCCGTCATGCGATCAATCTATTGGATATCGCGGTCTCATCGAATCGAATGCTCTCTAGGATCTTAATGGACCCATGAGACTGGTGATATAATGCAATAGAGATAAAATAGGAAGTACCTACTCACCTACATATATGTATACACACCTAGTATGTAGAAGAGTGGACTGGCAGGAAGGCACATTATCCTTAATTTAGGTAATTATAGCTTAGCGACAGTGCTAGGTGGATGTATTAATGCTAGGTATGGCTTAGTCACTGCGCTGGGGTGTTGTCATCATACCTTAACCTTAATGTTAAACTTCTAAGATCCCCGTTCCTGAAGGAAGCTCCAAAAGTCTTTTTTTTTTGTTCCATCGCGCCGGTAAATCTCATTCCAAGTCCCTATCGCCTATTTCCCGCGTTCATCCACGCAAACACCCGTTTGAATCTCGGTTATAGCCTTATAGTTCGCGATATCGATTTTGTTTGAACAACACAATTTACGGCGCAATAGTTGATAATTGTATTCCATGCTGTCTCTATTATAGTCGATGATCCAGGCCTTGGAGCCTGCGAGTGATCTGGTCATTCAGTTAAGATGTTTGGCAGCTCGCGGAGGCATCGGCCTCCTAACCCTGTAAGTTTGATTCTTATTTTTATTCTTATTCTTAATTCTTCAGACAATTCTTCAGACAAAGTCTTTTGACTTACCTTGATTTATCAATTTAATCGAACCATCACATTCCACTGTCTCAGAGTCCCATATCCCAATTACATTATTACACGACTCGTGCTTCTTTATTCCTCTACCGGCACTAGGAGTGAATGTCTTTCAGGGTGCTTCGTGGTTGGTTGATTGGTAGCGCGGGTTCTTCCATTAGGTCGTACCGACGATTCATTCATAATGACGATAACCCATAACTTACTGCCAACATGCTTTACCTCTACTCTAGTGCGCATTTCTCAATACTATACTAATAAATATTGATTTCTTCTTCTTCTCAGCCCCTAAATTCTACGACCGCAAACCCAAATGCTGCATCAGCTGCCGCAACCGCCTTCATGTCTGCCTCAAACCAGAAACCTAGGAGATCTCTGTCGTCGGCTGCGGCTGCGGCAGCACTCCGGGCGCGCCCTCACACACCGACCAACGTAGGCGAAGTTCAAACGAAACGGACGATGCGTCGAAGTGCCTCGGTTTCTTCGGTAGGTAGCGCCAGTACGGGTACCACTGGTTCGCGTCCTACTGCGCAACTGCAGAGACAGGGTAGCTCGGGAAGCATGACGGAACGTTCTTTTCGAAGTCCTTCGCCCCATCGAAATGGCTCGATACACGCGACCGAAGAGCATCCCCCAGTTCCGCAGATACCAGTGGGTCATAAGAAATCGGCAAGCGCAGCTTCGTCAGGGGTAGGAATGCAAGCCTTCCGAACCGCATCTCAGAAGATGAAGATTGGACATCCGTCATGGTATACCGAACCGTCAGGCGATCCGAAAAATGTTAGGACATCCGATGCGCCGATGAAAAACAATAAGCCCCAACTTCAAAAACCTCAAGCCGTTGCTTCCACAAACCAGAGGCCCGATAGCAGAAGCTCGTCGGTGAACTTCTCATATCCAACCGCTTTCCGAGCCCAGTCGCCACCTGCGTCCCCTAGCTCTGCCCAAACACCTCAACTACCCGGTCCACCCGCTCGAACACCTGCGTCTCCACCAAGATCGAATCGAGCCTCCATGTCGTCGATCGGAAGCGGAAAGTCCGACCAGCAAATGGTGTATGACCGAAACTCTAGGAGGATGGTCCCAAAGACAATAGTAGACAATACTGAGTATTACAACAAGGAGGCGGTAGAGAAACAGCCGAAAAAGAAGAAACACGGCGGGCTCCAGAGAGAAGGTGGTCAATCAGCAAAAGGAACAGTTGCGAGAGTTAGGGGTACTACAGTTGATCCTGATGCGGGTGAACGTGGCCTGCCAAAACGAGAACAACCGGTTCTCGAAGCATTGCCGACAAAGGAAGAACTACAGCTATTGGAGGAACCTGCGGTAAAGGCTATTGTTACGGCAGAAGAAGATCCAAAACAGCATCAAGATGGATTCGAGAGAAATCGGCCATTGCAACAATCAGGCATACAAGAATCGGGAAGTCCACCTCCATCTCAGCCTACTCCCCACGATCCGAGCACAAGCTCCCCAGTCAATCGCACTTCAACACAAAAAGCAGCTACCAGACAACAGCCTGAGGAGATTCCTGAAGAAGTTGATGATGTCCCTCGGTCATCCCAGAAAGTTAACGACGCACTCGATGCAGTCCCAACGAGGCAGTCTATTTACGATCAACCTAATCATGCTCAACTTCTGATACAAGAAACGGGAGAGACGGTTCATTCGACATCATCCTCTGGGAAGGCTCCCCAGCAAGTAAATGCGCCTCTCGATAATTCAACAGAGAAAAAAGCTACGGTCGTTGAAAACAAACCGGTTCTTGAATTATCTAAGGAAGGGGGCAGTATACGGCGATCTAATTCGAACAGTCCAGCTCGTCAAGCACACTTTTCAGCAGCTCCTTCAGATAATCTTGCAGTGCGTCACACTCCGTTACCTAGATCGGCCTCGCCTATCAAGTCGGCGCTTAAGCGAACCAGCCCAACACGCAGAGAAACGTCCCCATCAGACAAAAGTTCGGATATGTCAGGATCCCGCGGCGCCTCGCCTCACCAGCAAGATGAAACTATAGTCCAACGTAAGAAGTCGGTTCGCGTTAGTTTTGATGACCGAACGATGGCCACAGTAGTAGGAGAGTCCGCTCCAACGGGAGACACAGACGATTCTACTCCGCCAAGTCCACAGCAAACCAAACGACCTTGGTATAGCAACATCGGGCGAGGTAAAAGAAGGGAATTTACTCTTGAGGATGACGAAATCATGAAGCCACGTCCCGCATTGCCAAGCTTTGGTAGTATTAGAGACAAGAAAACGAAAGAAACCGGCGAGAGGCCACTGGTGCGACCTTATGAGCCACCTTCATCTGCAACACCATCTTCTCCAGAAACTCGTCCATCTACCTCCGGCGGACTTAGTGATACAGGGAAGCCCGAAGAGCTATCTCTTGGACAATCAAGCGACCAGGCCATAGGTTCGATTCTTTCTCAAGCGCAAACCTCACGAAATGCGCCAAATATCTCAAGATTTAGAGAGCCATTACCACCCGTTGTAACTTCTGTCGAAGGAAGTGGTTATATGTCAGATAGTGTTGGAAGCTCTGATTCTGATGACCTTCTTAACAGCGTCACCGGAGCAAGTGATACAGAGGAGATTCCCAGCACTCAAATTACTCAACTAGAGACCGCGGACAACTCGCAGAACAACTCAACTATTATTGAGAAGCCCGCAGATTCTAAGGGAGCGCCGGACGGTATCCATCTACCGTTACAAGATGTTCCGGAAATTGCTATCATTCAGCCTAGCCCGAAGATTCCGGAGAAAGGCACTTTGGCTCCGACCCCATTAGGAGACCGTCACTTTGATGTTCCGGGCGGATTCCCGATTGATGGGCCGGAAACAACTCGCGCCGCTCAAAGTAAGCCTAATGAAGCCGAAGACAAAGCCATCTTTGAGCCAAAAGCCACAATACACCCCGTCCAAACCGAAACATTACCCCAAACTACACTTTCTACAACAACTCCTCTAGACGTAGAAAACGACGATTCTACAGACTCAAATGCGAGTATTTACAGCGATGCGTACGAAGACCTGTCCGACCTAGAGGGCGACGGTTTTATGTCATTGAATGCCGTCGTTGAAAAACCTATCAGCGAAGTTCCTCCGTCTCCACTCTCCAAATTATCACAGCAGTCCAAAATCAATGAGCAACCTGACGTCGCCATGAAAGCTCCAGAGCCAATACGAGGTAATGATTGGGAACAAGCAAAGGCATTTTGGCGCAGCTTGACTGCTGAGAAAAGACTGCAGCTTGAGCGCGAGGCATTGGAGGAGGCTGGAACGGAAGGCGACGAGGAAGATGTCCCGCGCCCTGTTAGGAGAAATAGTAAGAAGAAAACCACACAGCAGCAGCAGCAGGAGAAGCAGCAAGCATCTCCTGAAGTTCAATCTCAACCGTCTCAGCCACCAAAATCGCTTGCAGAGCCTATACAATTCGTCAACCAAGAAAAGACACCAAAGAGTCGACCACACTCATTACCTAATCCCGAGCCTGTTAATCTTCAACCAACAACACGAATGCGCACATCCTTACGAGGAGACAAGCCCGGACAAGCAGATAAGCTTCGAAAGACAATGAGACTTCAGTCTGAAATAGGCCAGGTCAATCAATCTACCACACGCCGGACCTCGCCGCGTGAAACACCTACAACTACCACATCAAAACCGAACCAACGCCAAAATGCTACGGCTACTACTCAAATATCACAAACGAATAAGCTAGGGGGCTCCTTACCTACTGAACGGCCTCCTTTACAACGGCGCGGGTCAGATGCAAGCGACAGCAGCTTTAAACGCAGCCGTGCGGCACGCAACCCAAGCTTCGGCTTCCGTAATTCTATGCGTCCGTTATCTTCCCACCAACCACAAGAAGCACCAAGGAGTTCCGGACGATTCAGCCTACGATCCCTATCCCCGACGGGTTCATATCAGCAAAGCTTAACAAGCAATGCCATAGGTGGAACTGCGGCTCCTCCGATGCGCCGGACCTTACGATCCAGCAGCGTGTCTAGTCAAGATAGGATTCTTCCATCCATCCACTTCCCATCATTCGGTCGGTCGAATAAAGGCCCCACCTCAAAACGTTCCAAGAGGGCGAGCCGTCTCGGTAACTCAAGCGATGAAGACGAGGGCGCGGTCGCCGGGTTCCGGAGTCGCTTTGAGGACTCAAGCGACGAGGATAAAATCCGCCCTACTTCATCGTCACGAGATCGTCCCCTCTCAAGAGGTACCCTCCGACCTTCCACCGCCAATGGCGTACCTAGCTTTAGGAAGTCTACGCCCGTTCAGGAAGTAGACGAGGAATCGCCCGAGTTACCCGACAGCGACGACGAGATGCCCAGCCCCCTGCAGAGCCCCCGACGTCGACCCTCCCTCGGTAACACGTACCAGCGACAGAACGCGTCAGCGCTCGGGACCGGCACGTTAACACGATCGCGCTCCGGCCGAGGTAGTTTCAACACGTCCGTATCAACACCTACCGCACAAGGCAAGGAGAGGCGCAGCTCACTAATGGGGATCCTGAGACGCAACAGGAAAGCAGACGCGGCGGGCAAGATCCAACGCTCCGAGCCGACGGAAAGCGCAGCGCGACGCGATACCAGGCTCGAGCGAAGCAGCGAGCAGCTACGAGATCTCCGAGGGGACCACCCATCCAGCCCGCGACTACAAAAGCGGAATTCGCTGAAAAGAAACAGCGACAGCTGGCCACTGAGCGAGCTTGCCGAGGGCGTTAATGTCAGTATTAAGCGCTCTAATTCCGCAGGCAACCTACTCGACCAACGAGGCGGCGTCGCGGGACCCGCCGCCCAGAGACCGGGTACAAGCGGCGGTGGGAGACGGAGCACGAGCTTTGGGCTGCCGACCGCGTACGATGACGAACGAGACAACGTGACTGTGGACGGACTCTTGGGAACCCAGCCTCAGCAGCAGCAGCAGAAGAAGAAAAAGAAGTTCGGAGCGTTGCGCCGAATGTTTCGGCTGGACGATTAGAAAGCGTCTAGTAATACCGAAGCGAATCAGCAGCAGCCGCATCAGGACCAACACCACCAGCAACAGCAACAACGTAATGTATTAACGAAGACGAAGAAGAAGAAGAAGAAGGGGTGTTGCCGTCGAGCCGAATAGTTACGGCGCGTCGGCTACCGTCACGAATCACAACCGCCACCACAGCTTTCACTTTGTTCCTTTTTACCACTACTACTACCGGGGACTCGCGGGAGTTTCGGATCCGGCCAGGAGGGCTCGGAAAGCCCTCTCTGACAGGGCAGCAGCAGCAACAGCAATAATATTCTAAAGTTGATACCCATTTTCTTGTGTGTACTATGCGTATTTTACGTGCGTGTGCAGCGCCAGCGCGCGCGCAAAAACCCGGACATAAGCTCGCGCTTGCAGCTAGCTACATTAGACATGCCCAGCCCCTTGATAATTACGAGGGCGAATGAATTTTTTTTTTATCATTAATTAACCTACCTACCTTTTTTTCTATTCGCTTCAGGTTTTATTATTACCATCGTCGTTTTGGATAAGGATTAGGGGGTTGCGTATACAAGCAGACGCATACATATGTATTGTATTACATTATGCAGAGTTCCCTCGTAAGAAATCACGCGTTTCAAAGGGCGGGGTCGATCGTGTACCTTATCGCGCGGGATTTAATTGTTCTCTCGCTCAAATCGCCTTTTTTTCTTTCTCGAGGTTCGAAAAGTGTGACACCAACAACGTACACGAAGGCTACCTACCTTGCAGGAAAAGGAAACAAGAAAAAAAGGACAAATATGCGCAGCTGGCTAGTATACGCGAAGATGGCTGATGAAGACAAGGAAAAAGACGAGGCAAGAGAAATAAAGAAAAGCGAATGCCTCAGGTACTTAGCTTAGCTTAGCCTCACTCAACTTTATACTAGCTCCCAAAAGAAAAGAGAGCAATCAACTCAACGATTTGGACCCGTTTTGTTTTTATTACTCGCTCTTAACGTAAAAGCCGGGGAAGAGGGGGGAACGGGGAACTCTAGAAGCTATCGTGAGCCCGGACCTTTTGAATTAGCGTAAGACGGGGTAGGGCAAAGACCAAGCCAACCCCCACGCTTCGTGTTGCCCCATGCCATGAAAATTTTGAAATGAGCGAGGGAAAAAAAGGAAGGAACGGATTGGGAACAAAAAAAAGCCATCGTGACATCGTGACCCCGGAACACCGGAGGCGGCGGAGAGAGGTCCTATTGCATAGGTAAGTACCTGTACAGGTTGGTAAGTCGCCTCTTGGGGCTGAGTAATAAGGTAATATTATATTACTACTGTACCGAGGCCGAGATAGACACGTAGAAGTCTTAGCAATACAACTGTAACAAATAGATTGCCACGAGATCGGGACAGTAGGACATCGGACTTTGTCGAACGGGTGAGGAAGTGCGACTCTGGACCTAGGTGAATATGCATATATGTGAGTAAATGAGTAAGTGGCAGAATAGACGATATGTATGATGTAGGTTAGATGGCAGGATGGTAGCTAGACGGATAGGTTTGATGGGAATGATGTTATCGACCTGCGCAATTGTGGTGCGCTGTTGGACAATTCAATATGTGGGCTAAACTCGAACAGACATCGATCTACGGGGGACAGGACAGGGGCGTAAGCCCAAGCTGCGGTGACGATGGGAAGACTGTCACTCTCCAAGCTGCCAATTTGGCCAATTCGGCAGAGAGATCGTGAGGTAAGGTGTCCGGTACTGGATATGGCGGTAGGCTAGGTAGGCTGAGTAGGCAAGTGAGCGACAGCAAATCCCACGAAGATGGTTCCCGCTTCCGACGGGTCATAGCAGCATCGAAGCAAGCATGGGGATGGGGCAATGCCCTACTTATGGATTCCATCCGTACAATGCGTACATTATGTACTTGTTAGTAGATATGTATGTACGTATGCCGTATCCATTGACTGTACTGCGCGTACTGCGTACGTGATGATATCCATGGATGGTGGATGTAGGTGGATGTAGTATGACAAGCGGCTACATTATCGATCGCTCGCATGCCCACACACGCATCCAATCTCACACCGGAAGCGGCCTAGCAGCTACGTGTACGGCGTAGGCGAGGTCGTCCGGTGCGTATCCTAGTTGGCTGCCCCGTTCCCGGGGAGGCTTTTTTGGTCTCTTCTCCCATCTGAATGGTTATGCTAGCGTTATAGCACTATACTATGCAGTAGAGATTAATACGCTAGAATACACTAGCGTTCGAGGTTGAGGTCTCTTGGTGGATTATATTGATGGGATTTTGCGGGGCCGAGATGTCTTGGTTCAGTGGTGCTGTAGCGTGCTGTAGTGCTGTACTTGAGGTGGCCCACCACCCCTGACGAAAAGCTGCGAGGAAAGCTTGGAATATGAAAAAAATAAGAAAAAAGCTTGGGGAGCTTCGGACAGGGAGCGACCTGGGCTTTAGTGCGAGCCGCCCACATGTCGGTGTCCGGAGCTTGACATTGGCTGGTTATAGCCTGGAGATGATCGTGGTTTTTTGGCGGTGGCATCCTGATCTTCCTTTGTCGTGTTTCGGTGTACGAAAGTTGATTTAGGATGATAAACTATGGATTGTGGGAATGGATTTGAGTATGGATGAGCGAACGAGGATTTGTACATGCAGTAATGTACACATGATGGACGAAGACTGCGTATCCTGGCTGCACCTTAGAATCTTTGGTATGGTCCTGATGGCCTTGTTGGTCTTGGTGGTCTTGGTGTGTTCGTGATGAAGATGGGGAGATTGATAGGGTAACAGCTCATATGTCACGTACATATTGTCCGCATTGTCACCAGATAGAGTGTTCTATAATAGAAAATAAGGTATGAGAGGGTAGGATGAGTTTGGGATGAGACTGGTCTAGCCATTCGAAGTTTCAGCAGTTTCTAAAGTCTCAGAAGGTCTAGAAAGGACCTTACAGAACATAGTTCCCCACAAAATGTGCCTAGAAGGCACCTAATAAGCTTCGAATACTAGTGTTCCAGAGCTGGTAGCAATACCCCTCCAACCCTCCACTGAACGTTAAATCCATTAACGTCTTGGTGGTTACTTCCACCTATAGCTGCTATTGCCAACCTGCCAGCGTAGGATCGGTACATCGGTACTGAAGGTTACCACCAGACTTCGATACTACACTGCTAGTATTTACCCAGAGCCGCCTAGCAGGAAAGAGGCAGGGAGCAGGGGGGAGGTAAGGTAAGGAGGGTAGGAGGGGTGTCCACTACCGGTAAGGAAGCTTGGACCCCAGCTGCCCAGACAGAATTTAGAATTGATCATCCTAAAGGCTACCTGAGCGGGTGCAGGTACATTTCAAGGTTATTTCTTGTTCTACCAGTGAATGTTTCTGTGGGAAAGCGTGGGAAAGTGCTGCCATCAGCACTGAGAGGTACGTACACACAGTAGAAGCTACAAAGGTACATGAATACATCCGTCATCCGTAAAAGAACAAGAACATTTTTAAAAAAAAATGAAAAATAATTGTTAGTGAGCCCTGGAGCATCGTGAGTTTTTCAACGGTCCCCTGGTGCAGGTGACCTTTTTTCCTTGGGCGGTGGTTTAGTTTTTCCTCGTGTCTCCCACTGTCTCTTTTTGTTGTCCACGCTCATCTGAGCACTTCCCAACCCATCCTCCTTTTCTTTTCAATACAAATACCTCGTCGAATCCCACAATACCGTAGAGAAGATCTGGTCAGAAAACATTGATTTTGATCATTCTAAAAGCGGTATAGAGCTCCATTTTGACGATACCTACCTACACAGGCACTAGACAACGCGCATACGTCATTTATCTGGATTCTGCCATTGTCCAATCTATTCAACAACTCGTTTGTGCAAACTTGAAGCTCTCAGCTCTCTACACATCACTCAAATAATTGACGTCTCTCACTTCACTCAAGTCTCCCTCAACATTTTACTCACATAAGTATATCTGTCGCTGACAACTCACATCCGTACTGGTATCCATAGATACATCCCTACTTAATATCTCTTTTCTTCCTATACACCTCCTAGATCGGCGACAGACCAATTCTATTTAATTCCCTACCTTCTCTTCTCCGCCCTTCACCCAAAACCCTCAGACATCCAACCTACCCTATACATACCTCTACCTCATATACATATCACACAATGTTATCCCGAAACCTAGTACGCGCGACGGCGCGAGCTGCCGGTTCTGCCAGCAGAGCTACTCTCCCTCGAGCCAACACTCTCCCCGCCAGCGCTGCCTTCCTTCACAATAACAACAACCCTCTCAACAATGCCGACAACAAGGACAAGAAGCATACTGCACCTCCTCCAGGTGCATTCGCTCGTACCGACGATAGTATCACCGTCGAGTATCCTGAGGAAGACGCCCTCCCTTCCTCTGCCCCCGTCCAAGGCCGTGGTGGTTTTCACATGAAGCGAACTCTCGCCTCTTTCTCTTTGGAGGGCAAAGTTGGTGTTGTTACCGGTGGTGCTCGAGGACTCGGACTCGTCATGGGCCAAGGCATGGTTATTAGCGGTGCTAATTTGGCCATTGTAGACATGAATAGTAAGTCATTCGTCGTTTCTTCGTCCTCAGATTTTTTCCCATCGTCACCATCATTCTGCAAGTAATTTCTGGCCCATTCGCAAAATTTTTGCAATGGTCGCAATTCTTGCTCCACCAAAATCTCTTCCCTTCTAACATATCCTACCCTTCACCGAACATACTCCCCAGTTTATTAGTCCCCACACGCATGACTTATGGAGACTTGCGGTGTGTCATGGTCGACTATGAAGGCGGATACTAACAATTTCTTTCCAACCAAACAGAAGAGGAAGCCGAGCGCCAAGCCGTTGAGCTGGTTGAGGTATTCCGGAAGGAAAACCCCGGCGCGCATAGAGTGCCTAAGGTGACCGCTCACTACGCCGACGTGTCTGATGCCGACTCGGTGCAGGGCTGCATCGACGAGATCATCAAGGAGCACGGAAAGATCGACCACCTCGTCACCAGCGCGGGGTTCACCGAAAACTACAACGCTGTCGATTACCCGATCGACCGTATGCGCAAGCTTTGGAGCGTTAACGTGGACGGTACATACCTCTTCGCTATCACCGTTGCCAAGCACTTGATGGAGCGCAAGAGCCCGGGAAGCATGGTCTTCATCGGAAGCATGTCTGGCGCCATCGTCAACGTGCCCCAACCTCAGGCGTAAGTTGTTCTCCAATCGGACCACCAATCACAAAGCCATGGTGGCGCAATTTGTGATAACCGGCGAAACTAACGAATTCTGTTCTCCAGTCCTTACAACACTGCCAAGGCTGCTGTCCGACATATGGCTGCTTCTCTCGCTGTTGAGTGGGCGCATGCGGGTATCCGCGTGAACTGCATTTCGCCCGGTTACATGTTAACAGCTCTGTAAGTAGTACCTACCACGTACCCGATCAAACCTGCCATGCGAAAAAAAAGAAAGACGGCAACTAACAAAAGCCCTCAAACAGCACCGAGAAGATTCTCGATGACAAGCCGGACCTCAAAAAGCAGTGGACATCGCTCATCCCCCAGGGTAAGATGGGCCAGCCCGATGACCTGATGGGCCCGGTCGCATTCCTGCTATCGGATGCTAGCCAGTATGTCACTGGCGCCGATCTCCGTGTCGACGGAGGTTACACGCTCACTTAAGCGATGAAAATCCTTTTCACGACCTTTACAGAGCGAGCATCTTGGGGCAAGGAGGGAATAGACAGTGACTTTGAAGGGAGTTCCGCGGGGATTTTTCCTTTTTCCTTGACAAGATGATAGAGGAACAGACAGACTCCCACTGGATTCAGTCAATGAAAAAAGGGCTGGTTATGGAAAAGGAGATATACCACACCCCACACCACACATTAATTAGTTGGTAACTTTTTTCTTGTGTTTGGTCTAGCTGGGTAGGTAACGATTTCAACGAATTTCTTGTCGTTACCCGAGCTAGAACACGACGGAATAAAATAGGACAGAACGCATAGGCTTGCGAAAATTGCCAGTTTGCTGTTTTTGGAGTGCGCCGTTAATACGACAACAAAGAAAATGTTATCGCGTCATGCGTTTGGTTTTGTGCTACATCATCGAATATTGACGAAGCTTAGACAGATGTTTGAAACTCTTTTTTTTGTCTTCGATTTTTCAACTGTACAAAAGCGATTTTTTTCAAATTGAGAACCAAATGAATTGACGAAATTAGGAAAGGGGAGAAGTTGGCGATTCTAGATTCGGTCCTTCAAAACCAGGGCGGGTTCCGGCGCATTTTCGTTGGCGGCGAAGACTCCCTCCCCTCGCTTAACGCTTACCCGGAATGCCGACGCAACCCCCTAGCTCCAATGCCCCAAAGCTTCCAGGCACCTGGTTTGGGACCTGTTCGGTACCGGTTCGGTAGGTAAAAATAGATTTAATTTTCCCGCCCGTGGTCAGTTAGGACACGCGAACTAAATACCCGCTTCCCCGTTGATTTGGCGGTTTGATGGGGTGGTGTATGCTGGATGCCATGTGCTATGCCGGTAGTTGGGTGGTATGGTAGGGCGGTTGTTCGGCTGGAGTTGCGCTCGCCACATTTGCGTGTGGTGTGGTTGGATGCGTGGTGGTGCGGTGTTGCTGCTACCACGGTGAGTTGCGCCAAGGTTTTCAACGGTGTCTGGGGAAATGGACGATTGGTGGTAATTTATTGTGGTTATTTATATATAGAACTTTATCTAGTGTTTGTTTGCTTGATATATTTTGCTTTACACCCGTCTTGGTGGATGTGACGGTGAATGTGGAAGATTTCGTCGAGACGTGTTGATGGCTAATGGGCAACAAGAGACAAAGAGCTGGGAGACGAAAGTCAATTATGTCTCCTTCGACCTGCCAATACAGATTATGTCCATAATATATGGCTGTTTTGTGGTCTACTGTGGTTGCGAGGCAATTCTAGTATTTGCTGTAGATGCTGGATAGGAACTATGATGAGCTCTCGAGATGGTTTTGCTTCTCTATGGAAACATAAATATTATATATGAGCCCATTACGAGGCAAAATATCTTTTCCCATAGTTTGCTCAAGGGAAGAAGCATCTATATCAAGAGAAATCATTAGCTGCCCAATGTTTCCAATATTTAGAGGGTGTTTGTAGATTCATCGTGGATATCCGCATATCATCGACATACATTGTTCATATACCCTATCCGCTGATATCAGCCGCGTGATATCTGAGGTACTGGCGTAGCTGTCTACACTACCTAGGCAGGCACTATCATACACAGTGCTGTCATTCTGTGAGTCAGGTGATAAGCACTCGTCACCTACCAAAGTATACAAAGCTTATATACCCCAATACTGTACAAGTTTTCCATCGGCGGATCCTAACTGCTTGGACCTAATCATCTGGATGGCCAAGGAGTACGTTTCCACAGACACCTTCTCGTTCCTGTTTGACAGCTGCTCTGAAACGGGTGGTTTAGGGTTCGAGTCCCATAGAGTGCATGCGCATTCGCACCATGGGCCCTTGAAAAATGGTAGGCAAAGAAATACCTAATAGCGGGGGCGCAGTAGCTAGGAGCCGATCAACGGATCCTAGGCTGGGCCTATTAGAAGTTATTCGTTAACTTTTTGTCATGATGTTCAAAATAATTGATTTGGTTCTCAACCTAAACACCTCATTTTGCCTCCCTTTTTTCGCAACACATCATGAGCGACAACGTAGAAATATTGGATTCATTAACACACTGTATGTATAATTCATTTCCATTATTGGTTTTCAACCTATCTACCTCTTCATGTATCGACGGCAGTACCTAGTCCCGTCCCTTCCTACAATATGCGCCATCCATAGTCGCGATATTAAAAGGAACACACTTCTCTTGATAATAGCCATAACAACTAACAAATAAACGCCACATCTTACCGTATTCTAGCTTCACTCATTATCATTCATTTCAATGAGATTGCCGTTGTTCGATGTTAGAGATATTCGTCTACTAAGCTAGATATCAAATCAAGTCAATGCCGGCCTACAGTCTCCTATTTTCTAAGCCCGTGACCGATTGGTCACCTACCTTTATTACCAATTGCTCTTATTTACTCACCTATAGTATTTATCGTGTCAAAAACCTCTTAGCTAGTGCTGTTTTATATCCCGACCTGCTACCTAGCTTATGACAATATCAAGGCCAACAACAGGTGTACGCTCAGAATCCAGGGAATCATAATAGCATATTGGATGAGTAGGTACCTAATTGGTGTGGTATATGGAAATTGGCGCGCCTGGAGAGGTATACGACTTCTCTGGTTGCCATAGTTCTCACGCAATAATTCTTGTAAAGAAGTCCCAGAGCGAAGACATGAGAGGTTTACAGCGACGAAGAGGATGAGATGCCCACTCATTCTACGCCTCACCGGAGATCAGAAATGACATGACGCTACAGACGTAGTAGAAAATACTCGTTGCCTCTATGGTATTAATTTTTTATCATTCAAATGAAGTGAAAGGGCACTGGTTAGTTGGAAACCTCCTAGAAGGTCGAGCTTGAATCCTTCTCATGAGGTCCACTATGAAGTCGCGACCCATCAGTCTAAGACAGACAAGGTTATAAGATAGGATAGGACAGTGTTTGTCATCACAATCCACTCTACCATGGAGAAGACCTTTCCTTGGTCGGATGAGAGGATCAAAGCTTCATGGCGCAGTGGAAGCGCGCCGGGCTCATAACCCGGAGGACCTCTGATCGAAACGGAGTGAAGCTAAGCACAAATTTTTTCTCTGACTGTTTAATTTTTTTTTTTTCGTGATTTGCACTGGATAGCGGGTCTAAACAGCGCGATGTGTGGATCTTGGTTGGTAAAATTTTGCCTGGTACCTGAAGCTAAGTGGGCCAAACGGTGCCCTATCCAAGTAGGATGGACCTAATAACTTGGATGTTGCTAAAGACGAAGACTAGGTAGTCGTCAAGGGATTCTATGGAGAAAACCTGTAATGTAACCTGCAGGGTCCGGATTTCAAGCACCCAACACTGATGATATGCGTCTCATATGGAAAGATTACAAGATTGATTGGTGTTACGAAAATATGAATTAGGATCTCCACAGACTGTCTGAAATCTTGCAATGTTACGGGCATTACGTTCTCATTAATGGGTTAGAGTTCGTGACTCGACATATTGTACAGCATAAGCGATGGGAAGAGACGTGTCGAATATATTGATGGTGGTTGAATATACCCTCATATCATAAAGCATCTTAGGATGAGTCGAGCTAAGGACATCGCCTGATGTTTTCTTGATGTTGCTCGAACCTGTGCCCGGATCATCGTTAGTAAGACATACGAACCTTCAAAATGCACATTTGGTCTAGGAACGACAGGTCGGAATATCAGCTCATTTAATATATATTCTTAGTCTATGGGTATCCAAACCAGACCCAACCCAACCATCGTACCCCTATATGGTGTATGTGATGCAGGAACCCAATTGATGCTATATAGTATTGAAGCATATGACTTCAGGGCGATCCAACCCGTCGGGTAAATTGAAAAGCCTAGAACTTTATTGGAGATAAAGTTGAGCGTGACGTCAGACCTGAAGAGGCCTGTTGGCCTGTTGTAGGACCAAAACCTACTTTGGGGTATCACATGAAAAAGACGAGTCGTATCGTATCTTAATCGACGACCTCTAAAAACCACTTCCATCATCACTGCCAGATGCATTTTTTAACTCCAATCGGCATGTCTCACATGATGGCTACCGCCCAGCACAAAACAACCTCCTCCGCCGTCGAGGTGCGATGCCATATAGCATATCCCTTCTGATTCGATGCCGACCCATCCCTCGTGGGACCACGTCGTGCCGACGACGTACGACGTGGGGAAATTGATGCCCTGTCGCACAACGCTCGCCTTCAAGTATAATATCGTACCCCCAACGCTGTCAATAGGGAGTAGATCGTCGTCGCCCGTGCCCTTGATCAGCTCGTCCAGGTACGTCCTAGTCTCGACCAATTTATCCGCGGCGGCGGTGAGCTCGTTGTCTCCGACGGGGCCCATGAGCAGGGGTACCTGTCTGTTGACCGACCACGCGTTCTTGTCGTAGTTGGGCGTTATGGTCTGGACGCACAGCGCCGTGATGATGCCCACGTCGTCGCGCGTGTTCGCGTGCGCGATCATCTTCTGGATCACGCCCGGCGAGAACTCGACGATGTCCGCGTCGACCCAGATCACGTGCGACTCGTCCTGCAGGCTGCGCGCCATCAGGTAGTTGCGCGCGCTCGCGATGGCGCCCCGCCGTAATCGCTGGTACTCGTCCTTGTGCCGGTCCTCGTACGGGATCTTGGAGGCTGGGCCGCCGCCGTCTCCCTCACGGTAGAACAGCGCTACGCGCGCGAACGGTAGTGATTTGATCGCGTCTTTCGTCGCCTCGAATTCTTCGCGCGACGACGTCATTAGTCCGAGAGATACCCGGGTTAAGTCCAGGTCAGTGGATACGAGCATGTCGATGAAATCGTACACGGTGCGGCGGGTCGACCGGAAATCGCGGCTCCATGAGTGTCCATCCCTAGTCAGGACGAGGAATAGCACGTCCGGGTTCGTGTTGACGATGTGTTGGTGGTATATGATGGTTCCGTCGCTCAATGTCTTCTCGTTCTTGCCGACGGCGAGGTCCAATGGCACGCCGTCCCAGTGATTATACGTGGGCGGGTGATTGCCCCCGAGGCACGAGGACAGCGTCTTGCATGACCAGGCGCGTTTCCGGGGCTCGAAGGAGTGGAAGAGGAGGAATAGGCCGAGGGCGGCCGCGATGCCGAATATGACCGCTCGGTTAGGAGCAAATCTCAAGCGGTTGGCCATATCGCCATGATCAATGTCGAAAAGGAAAGTTTGGGCAAGGTCGAGGGAAGCGTAAGAGAGATTGGGGGAGGTACCCAGGTAGGTGGCGTCGGCATTCTTTTTAGGGCTAGGGGGCTTGACGAGTCAGAAGAGAAAAGGAGCTGAGGCAAGGGACTTTGCTTTGTGGCTTGGCGCATTACTGGATATGTCATTGATAATCGTCGAAACTCTTGCTTCAGCCTCCTAACAGCCCCTTTTCAAGAGGTGAATCTCCATATTTTACGGCACAGGAGTACCGATACATCCGCACGTGCTGACGCGTACAGAGAAGCAAGACGTGAATTGGAGCGATTCAGGACCATCAGGGGTGGATATACAAGTACCGGTACCCGATGCTAAGAGCCAGCCTAGTACTTAATTACCGAAGGAATGTTAGCGAACTGCAAGCAAATTGTTAATCATAATGTTGCGCACGCGACACCGAACCTGCCATTGGATAGTGGTATTCCCCTCAACCTCATCCCAGGGTCCGGGTTCTTTCTTAGGCACGTACAGCAGCATCGAATCAGGCTGACGTATTGTTTCACCAGAATTTCTTTCCGCGTATCTAAGCTTATCTGTCGATATTCTTTTTTGGTCGTTTTATTGAAAACTGATCATTGTTTTTGAAGCGTTCGGTTTGGCGAGTAATTGAAACTTTTCAATATATCTCATCGTTGGATCAGCGTGACATCACTGTAAGTAGCATTTATGCAACACATTATGCAAGGTCCGCAGGCAGCAGAGTCGAATCCTTGCAATAAAGACGGTGTGGCTGTCCGTGCCGTGTGGGAAAACCAATGACGTACCGCCATTTCTTGAGTAACCCATCAGACGTGATATTTAAAAATCCAACGCCTCCGACAAATATTCGAAGAGGGGAAAAAGTTGACGAGGCAATAGTCACCTATCGATGTTGCATGAGGCGCAGGCCAATACAGACCATGATAGGGCATAATCAAGCGCTAGCGATGGCTATGGCTGTGAGGCGCACTTAGGTCGGGTACGTACACAATCTCCGAGATTGCTGTCTTCGAGCACGATATAGCCTCACGAAAGTTCCTACTTGATGCTTGATGAATTAATCTACAAGCGACCGGAGAAGCGACTGAATTTTCCGTTCGATGCCAAATACGACCTAATCACTCATTGTTTGATTAGCCGTCCTTGCTTGACGCTTCACATGAACATTGACAGCACTGAGGGTATCCCGGAGTCCAACTTACTCCTACCCTCCGGCGGGTGTAACCATCGCAATGCACACAAACATCTGCAATCCTTCTCCCAAATGGGCTCATTGTCATGCGATAGTGGCCAATGGCCTATAGTAACTCTTCAAGATTATCACGATGTTGGGAGTAGTGAAGAGTTTCGTCCTACTTGTGTTTGATCATGCGTACATATATTGATACCGTAATAGGTCGTAATAAACCGTGAGGCTTTAATTGAGTTCAACTACTGGCGTTACACAAACTCTGATTTTAGCCTTCATGCTTGCCGGAACTCTAAGGAGCCATTGTGTAACACCAAAAAATTGCAAGATCAATTCCAGCAACTCGTCCTTTCGCCATCTACTAAGCAATCACGAATGCGGGTATCTAAATGGGCGCGTTTCCACGGCGGAAACTTCTCTGACTTCGGCCATCCTGGGCACTCGTATTGCTGATATTAGCGCTATGCCTAGGGCTGGGCGGGGTGTCTAGAAGGTCTATGGCAACATTTAGACCCCGCCCGTAACATTTCGGTTCCTCTTCTATGAAATCCATTCTCTCTCATGAATTGCATCTTTAGAGGACAACCATACGAATGCCCTTCAAGGGTCGTTTCATAGGACAACTGAGTAAATAACAGATCGACTGGAAGACCATTTCTGCATCCCAGGGAGCTTGGTTGAGATCATTTCACTTGTCCTACAGATAATACACTACCTGCACGACTTTTATACAACGTTGAGAGACCAACAAGAAAGCGCTACGAATACTACCCGAAACCTCAAAGGGCTGTTAGATATGTTTCACACTCTGGATGACGCTATTAGACGTGCGATGAACTCGGGACAGCAATATAATGATTTATGAAACGATTGAGTCTTCTATCAAAAACTGCAAAGTGTATATTGAACAAAACTCGCAAAGGAGGCTGACAAATTCAAGAAGGACCCAAATCTTCCAAGTGTCTCGCTAACGCAAGCTTAGTTCGGGGTTAGCTTCAAGAGCCTACCGCCCTGGCCATCCTCGACCACCCAGATGGAGCCGTCCTTGGCCTCTCGGATACCGCGCATGCGCTTACCCATCGAGATGCGCTGAGCCTCCTTCGCCGTGTCGCCGGTGATGGTCGCGCGCACAAGCCCTTGCGCGCCGAGACTGCTGATGATGGCATTGCCGGTCCAGTCGGCGAACAGGGAGCCCTTGTAGATGATGAGGCCGGCGGGGGAGATGACGGGGACCCAGAAGGCCTTAGGCGGCTCGATGTCGGGGCGCGTGCTGTGCGCCGGGATCGTCCGGCCGTCGTAGTGGCGGCCCTCGGACACGACCGGCCACCCGTAGTTCGCGCCCGATTTGATCAGGTTCAGCTCGTCGCCGCCCATGGGCCCCATCTCGACCTCCCAGAGTCGGCCCTCGGCGTCCCAGTCGATGCCCAGCGGGTTGCGGTGCCCCAGCGACCAGATCTGCGCTTGCACCTCGCCTTGGCTCGCGAACGGGTTCCCCGCGTACGCGGTCCCGTTCTCGTATAGCTTGATTACTTTGCCCAGGTTGCTCTTCATGTCCTGCGCCGGCGTCATCTGGTTGATCTCGCCGGACGAGATCCACAGCGCGCCCTCGGTGTCAAAGAGGAGGCGGCACGCGAACTGCAGGCCGCCGGAGGCTTTCTGCGAGTGCCGCCAGATGACCTCGAGCTCGGAGAGAGCACCACCGCCGCTGGTGTCTAGCGTTAGCTTGGCCCGCGCGACTGCACCGCCCGCGCCGCCGGTGCCGCTTTCGGCGTAGCTGAGATAGATTATGCTGTTGTCGGCGTATTGAGGGTGCAAAGCGACGTCGTGGAGACCGCCCTGGCCGCCGTAGGCGACGGTGGGTACGCCGGTGATGGTGCCTGCGGTCTTGGTGGTCGGGTCGACGAGACGTAGGTTGCCTCGTCTCTCGGTGACGAGGACGCGGTCATCGGGTAGGAAGGCGATCGCCCATGGCTCGGAATGGGTGGTGATGGCTGTCGACGTGAACGGCTGCTGGCGAGTGTTGAGCGGTTGCGATGGGGTGGCCAAGGCACCGGCCACCAACGCCAGAGCGTAGGTGACAGAAAGTCGGAGATGCATCATTTTTGTGGCGGCCTTTACTTCCCAGTGTATCGAGCGACTAACATTGTACAGAAACTCTTAGACTGTCTATTTCCTCGGGGTAGGTAAGTATATAAGAAACAGGAGGAGTCGAGAAACCTCTCGTCCAATTCCAGGGGGCCGGTAGAAACGAGTTTCCGTCTTGTCCACATCGAGCAAAAGCCCGGCATGGCATTACCACACTAATCTACCACCACCTCTTCTCTATGACGATGACTACCGACGCCAAGATCAGGTTAAGGGCTGTAATTTTCTAGGCATCAATATATAAATTATTAAAGTCATCTTTTCTTCTTCTTTATACCATGCGGGGGCTGTCAATCCGTCTCCGCTACACTGCCGAGAGGGGAGGGGGGATTTAGATACAAGGGTTGTTTCCTCCAAAATAACCATCATGCGAACATCTTCACCTTCAGAAACAACGATTGTTGATCTGATCGATACTAGGTGATGAATGATGTCAGGGTCTGTAGTCGTCACTATTTTCTTTTTAAGAAAAGCAAGCTATCCCAGTCAATTACTTGACTTACGAGATTTACCACAATACTACAAGGGATCATAATTCGAATATAACCAAAAATCGCGATTTTTGAAAGTAGGATATATAACTCTTCAAGGAGATTAGATATATATCTTCTAGTCCCTATATCCGCAAGACATGCTTGCTAGGGCTGATGATAAACACAGCTTTAAACCCTTGTAGACATCGCGTCCATCTTGAAATACCCCCAATTGAAATGAGATTGTAGAAAGTAAATATGGAAGCAGCAATGTCTTAGAAAGGCTTACAGAAGGTGCTGATCACGTCAATGTGTTGTAATGTTGGTGATGGCCGCGTCCAAACCCCCTCCCCTCCGTCACACCCGGTAGTGTATCTTATAATATAACTAATACTTATGATACCATTGTATCTCCTTGATTTCACCACCCGGAACATCCTTGATATGGCTTAATATCTCGGCTTTATGTGCTCAACCATGCTACACGGCTTGGCAAGTAGAAAATCGCAGATATTTCAAGGGTCACTAGCATTGAATGAGGTATGTAGCCAAGTCCACACAGAAATAGTCCAGACTCTCCTGAAGAGGAATCCACACGTTGACGTACGCGATCTTAATGGGGACACCCCGTTTATTTTAGCATTAAGGAGGGGGTACCAAGATATCATTCGCCTGCCACTCAAATGGAAATCATCTAAAAGTACATAGCAAGAAAGCTTAGCGGGTAGTTTATGCAGCTTCTGAAAGGGTGTCTGAAAAGATCATCGGTTTGTGGTCGTGAGATATTCGTTTACTTGCTTCTCAACTTAAAGGACAGGTGGGTTTACATAAGACGAGTAGCTCGGTGTCTCATAGCTTTCATGTCCCAAGGTAACTCACGAACTGCAGCCGTGGGATTCTCCTGTGTAAAAGTGGTTTCCTTATTCTAGTTGTGTCCGAAGTCCAATTCTTGCCCTAGGTAGTAGGAATACTGAACTCGGTGGGAATGGTTCTGGTTAGAATCATAAATAGTACGTGGTGTAAATCACCACTCCTATAGATCTTCATCGACGTGGTAACTCAGGCTAGAATACACTTTCTTCATATCCACGCCTCCTATAATGCTTCTCGAAAACCGTTGCGACTGGGGAATCTTTTGAACCAAATGCCTCGCAGATCATATCCACATCCAAATCTACACCATAGCATCATCAAATCTCGCTCAACGCAACACCCGGAAGCGCCTAACAATGCATACAACACAACCCAAGCATTTCGAACACCACTAAGAGGCAGAAGCAGCTGTAGACTGAGAAACGATAAACTCCGAATACCCAATCTTCGACGCCGTGATAACGGCAGCCAGAGCAAATTTCTCGCCCAATATCCCTGTAGCCCCGCTCTCCACAAACTGGAACTTAAAGATCTTATTCCGGCTGAAATGGCCGTTCGCCGTGTACACAGCAACGACCTCCCTCCCATCACTCGCCTCGCCCGCCCCCCTAACCTCCCTCTTGCCTCCCCTCCCCACCGCATCGCCATCGAGCCGGACCAACTTATACCCCCTCCAAGACGCACTATCCAGCTTCTTAACCTCTTCTCCCCTACTCCCCCTCCACTCAAAATTCTCCACCCTGGTATCCTTCCCGAGCCCTACCTCAACGGAAAAAGGGAACGTGTAGTGCTTGCTAAAGCACGTCTCCTTCATCATGAACGTCGTCTCCGTCTGTCCGGTTAGGTACCCGCCCCCGGGGATCAGTTTTATGATCGTGTTCCGGCCGCTGCTCCAGCGGTGCTCGTTGCCCGCCGTGGCGATGAGCGGCTCGGAGCCGGTGGGGCCGGCGTGCATTTCGAGCAGCGGCTTGCCGGAGAGCCCCGTGTGCGTGGTGATTGCGAAGAAGGGCTGGTCCGCGTGCTCGCCGAGGTACATCAGCCGCGACCACTTGGTTAGGGGCGGCAGGTACGCATTCAACGATTGCGGCATCCGGTTTGCGACGCCGGAGATGTGGGAGCCGCTTGGGAGTGTTTGGTATGACGGCGCCGGGGAGGAGGGACGGGCGCTGGGTTCCGTTGTGGCGTATGGGGGTGGCGCAGCGCCGCCGGTTGGGTAGGCGTAGGCTGCTTCGTTTGGGTTGCCCATTGTGTTTAACGGTTAAATTTTACTAAGTCGTGAAATATCGTGCTAATATCGCGTATCTTTGGAGAACTTTATATCAAATTTAGGTACGACATATCGCTGCCTTTATAAGAATCGTTCGTGGTGAGATTCGACGAAGATCCAACTCATCATAGTTAGAGGCACAGCCACGTTTTGCTTGATACGGCGTATCTGCGAACAGCTACCCACATTTGAGAACTAAATCGGGAGCACCCACCCCGGCACCTAAGCCCTGCGAGCTGAATTTTAGCGCGGGGCTTCCCAGATATAGTGATCTTGGCTCGCTGCAAATAAGACGATGACGTAACTGTAGTGTATTTCCATTGGTTCTATTTCTCCCCTTTTCTTGAAATTGGCAGATTTGGTTACGCTTCATATTACTGGGTGAAGACTAAGTTCGGTCTTTCATGAGCTGCACTGCACATTTGATTTCTTATTTTGATAAGTAGCGCCCCATTGCCACCATAAATCTAGTTGAAGAATTCTAATCTTGCTTAAGATCAACTGTAATATATCTAAGGTACGAAGAGTAATTCTTCTAGAGCAGATATGCTAATGAGTTCTACTAGATATAGGTGAGAATTGTTCGCACACAACGAAATGTTTCCTCGTTAGGTAATTGTGTACTGATTATATAACATCACAAACTGTTTTCCAACGCGGCTACTGAACCTATTTTGTTTCTCATACGAGAGCTCTGTTGATTAACTGTGAATAGTTTCTAGATTTCGAATTTGAGTATATATATCTGCTTTTCGACGGCATTATGGCTTTTTTCTTTTCCTCATCACCATCAACATCTCTTAACCAACTTCATCTTCACACTTCTATCTTCAACTACAAATACTTTCTACAACTCTACTACAACCTTACTATCATTTTCAATATCGTCGACAGCATTTTCATAATGGGTCGAGGTAGCTATGACACAACTGGGGTGAAGAAGCCCCAGCCCAAGCCCAACCCTAAGCCGAAGCAACAAGCTGATGGCGAGGAATTCCTCGAAACTCTCGTAGACTCGGTTAGAAGTGGCTATGATACCTCTGGTACCAAGCCCAAGCCTAAGCCCAAGCCTAAGCCCCAAGCTGGGGCTGAAGCTGGGGACGAATCTGGGGAGGAAAACTGGACTAGAAGCGGGTATGACACCTCCGGTAATACCAAGCCTAAGCCTAAGCCGAACTAATCGGTTACCATCCCTTAACATGAGCAACAGCAACAACTGTTAGCTTACATATATTTAGGTAAGTATCTATCTCCTATCATCACTATAATCATAATGGTCATAATTATTACCTAGGTAGGTACTTACTTTATATAAGTTAGGCTGGTCTGGTACCCCTAACTTTAACCCCTTCTATTCTATCATATGTAACAATTGTAAATAGTTTTAGTTTAGCCTTCAGATTGTTAATATAAGGCGAATCAAACTAATGTTAGAAATGCCTCTTATATGTGAATTACTGTATATATCCAGATGTACGTGTACCTAAACAATGTGTTTCCATCTTTGTCTTCTTCGTGATTTGATACCCGACGACAAAGCGCTTGCGTTGATCGCACTCCTGCTTAAAGAATATTCCATTTATTAGAATTTTGGAGGTAAGAAAAGGGGGTAATTAGATAATCGAGATTGTGTAACTGAGTTAACTAATCACCGTCTAAACCTTGGAGTTCAATTGACGCTGGCAATTTCCTGGATCTCCCATTTCTCATCAACTCTAAATGTTTCTCAAGACATCAATTGCTCGTCTCAACGTGTTACTAGAAAAAATCATGATTTCTTGTTTGCTAAATTACACTTTCTCTCATCTTGAAACCATGATAGGTCATATGTCACCTGTGTCTTCTCCAACAGAAAGCCTTCAGAACAAGGAATTAAATGGCTACATCAACATAAAATCGGTGGCTGGATACTGTCTCAACAACTTAACGGGCGAATTGAATTCGTAAAACATTAAGTTCTCGTGTTGCACAAGTTTATGTATGTGAGCGCCATCGATCGATTCAAGCTTCTATCGGCAGCCTGCATCATGCACCGCATCCCGTGGCTGAATATTTTAAATTGCTTGGATGAGGGGAATTCCGTCTTTTCCGGGCTCCGGGAATTTGCAGATGTTACTAAGGCGCACACATCCAGATTCCACATCAAACTTCGCACGTGGAGGATGGGATATGCGTGGGAATAGAGGCGGCTGACAGGGAACTAGCAAAAGGTGAATGCGGGGATATACGGTGAGCGAATCCCGTCGCAATGGTTGCGTCGTCACAACTTCACCACTCCTGCTTGAACGGTCCTAGAACGGTCCTAGAAAGGCATCCCGGTTAGCCCAATGCCAGCCTTCTACGTAATGATGATCAAAGACTACAGGATATCTAGGATATCTAGGCTATCTCGGCTCGCCCTTCCACCAGTAATGCTTCGGATATCCTCAGCTTTCGCCGAGCTGACGTCGTTTCTTGCTACAACTGCTGCTTTCTTCCTGTTACCCCTTTGTGCAAAGATACACCAGCAGCAAAACAAAGAAGCAGTTTCGTATCCGGAGTTTCCATCTCGCAAGCTTCTTCCCAGAAGAACAGGCACGCTAGATAGTTCATGCTATTCCACTCAGCAAGGTGTTTGCCTGTTTGAAAAGTCTATCTGTACAGCTAGTTAGGAAGCTGCCCATATTACGGTTGGATCTATCAAATCTTATGGATATAGCCGATGGTGCGAATGTAAATTTTCGAAAATTCTTTGTTTTCCCGCTGCGCGATTTTCACGAGCTCTACCGTCTAGGCCTGTGATAGATATATGTAAGGTTCGAATCTGCGGAAGGGGCGGGAACACAGGCATCGCTCACTCTCTCGCTCCTAGGTAGATCGCGAGCCATGGACTTCCTGTCTCACCAAAGGGAGCACGGCGCTCCCGCCGAGGACGATGTTGAGGCTCAGGGAGCTAGTCATTCCAATGGAGCGAATTATCTGACTGAACAACACGGCGGCGGCCAGGCTGCCGAGTCTAGTGGACTTGGCGGTGAGCCCAGTGGTGAACCTACCGGTGAAAAAGCCAGCGATCATATCAAATTCGGAGATTTCCGTTTGAATGTGCCTGCCAAGAGCTCCGACTTAAACGAATATGAAGCGCTCGATCGGTACATCACGACCTTCGATGCCGAGCGCCGAGCTAGTCTTGCAAGTGGCATGAGTAAAAGACGCAAGCAACCAAAATGGTGGCAGTTCTGGAAATCCAGAGATGGCGAGCTAGAGGATGAGACCCCAGCTTCCGAGGTTGGCAAGCCACCAGATTCGTGGTTGGAAACTGATATACGGAGTGGTTTAACCGCCGCCCAAGTGGAAGAAAGACGCAGACGGTTCGGCTGGAACGAATTAATGGCCGAGAAGGAGAATATGTTCGCCAAAATTCTCAGTTATTTTCAAGGGCCTATCCTTTATGGTGAGTGAAACCTCCACCAGTGCTGCTGGTCGACCAATGTATCCTGTTTTGTTGAAACAAACCCTGATATATGGTTTAGTCATGGAAATCGCTGCATTGCTCGCTGTGGGATTGGGAGACTGGATAGACTTCGGTGTCATTATTGGCATTCTCTGCCTCAACGCATTCGTCGGATTTTACCAGGAAAAACAGGCGGCAGATGTGGTAGCAAGCTTGAAAGGAGATATCGCCATGAGAGCTCATGTCGTACGCGATGGCAAAGAAGAACAAATCTTAGCTAGAGAATTGGTTCCGGGAGATATCGTAAGTATTTCCATAATATTTCCACTCATTCGGAATCTTAAGCGAATAACTCGGCTTATTATACGCAGATAATCATTCAAGAAGGACAGACCGTACCAGGCGACTCGCAGTTGATTTGCGACTTTAGTAGACCCCATGATTTCGAACAATTCAAAGAACTAAGAAACGAAGACAAGTTTGGCGACGAAGAGGAAACCAAAAATGGCAAAAACGGCAAAAACGGTAGCCCAAAAGCGAATGATGAAAAGGCTGAGGAAGACTTCGATGACGAGTCGGTTCACTTCGGCGAGCCCCTCGTAGCTTGTGATCAATCAGCTATTACCGGCGAATCTCTCGCCGTAGACAAGTATATGGGCGACGTCTTGTACTACACAACCGGGTGCAAACGAGGGAAAGCCTTCGCGATCATGACTACGTCTGCTAAATATTCCTTCGTTGGTCGAACTGCATCGCTAGTTCAAGGAGCTAAAGATCAGGGTCACTTCAAAGCCGTGATGGACAGCATTGGGACATCGTTGCTAGTCCTTGTCATGTTTTGGGTCCTTGTTGTATGGATTGGAGGTTTCTTCCATCATCTCAGGATCGCGGAACCCAATGTGCAGAATCTTCTCCATTACACATTGGTACTGTTGATTATCGGAGTTCCCGTAGGTCTTCCTGTTGTGACTACGACGACCCTCGCCGTGGGTGCTGCGTATCTGGCAAAGCAGAAGGCTATTGTTCAAAAATTGACGGCTATTGAGTCCTTAGCAGTGCGTGATCCCCTAACACTCTCCCACATAGACCACTTACTAAATATTTGGCAGGGCGTGAACGTGCTCTGTTCCGATAAGACCGGCACTCTAACAGCTAACAAGCTTAGCATTCGCGAACCGTTCGTCGCCGAAGGTCAAGATGTGAATTGGATGATGGCCGTTGCGGCCTTGGCAAGCTCTCACAATATCGCATCGCTTGATCCGATAGATAAGGTCACCATCACGACGTTGAAACGCTACCCTAAAGCGCGAGAGATCCTTCGGCAAGGTTGGACGACAGACAAGTTTACTCCATTCGATCCCGTCTCGAAGCGAATCACGACCGAGTGCCATCTGGGAGACGATCGTTATGTCTGCGCAAAAGGAGCACCACGCGCGATTGTCAATCTCGCGAACGTTAGCGAAGAGGTCCGCACTATGTACAACCAAAAGGCTAGGGAGTTCGCTCTACGAGGTTTCCGTTCCTTGGGAGTGGCGTACAAGAAGAATGACGAGCCGTGGGTTTTGCTAGGTCTACTGTCTATGTTCGATCCGCCACGCGAGGATACCGCGCAGACGATTATCGAAGCGTCGCATCTTGGCGTTCCCGTAAAGATGCTTACCGGAGATGCAATCGCCATCGCGAAGGAGACTTGTAAAATGCTGGGATTAGGCACTAAGGTGTATAACTCCGAGAGACTGATACACAGCGGCTTGACGGGGACTGTACAGCATGATCTTGTGCAACGTGCTGATGGGTTCGCGGAAGTGTTTCCGGAACACAAGTACCAGGTAGTTGAAATGCTTCAACAGCGCGGTTCATTGACAGCGATGACGGGCGATGGTAAGGATTTCTGAGTTGCCTAACCTCGAAAGAAGACTTAACCTGAAGATCGCTAATTTTGGAATCCCTCATAGGTGTTAACGATGCGCCATCTTTGAAGAAGGCCGACTGTGGAATTGCTGTGGAGGGATCGTCCGAAGCTGCTCAAGCAGCTGCCGATATCGTATTCCTGGCACCAGGTCTCAGCACCATCATCTTGTCCATCAAGACTGCTCGCCAGGTATATCCCTCCTAGCAATTAAACCACGTATTTTTGAAGATTGTCTAGCTACTCTCCGAGAATGATAATTTGCATCTCATTCCTGTACCATGCTAACCTCCGAATCAGATTTTCCAACGTATGAAAGCCTACGTGCAATACCGTATCGCCCTCTGTCTGCACCTGGAGATCTACCTAACAACCTCCATGGTAATAATAAACGAGACCATCCGGCCCGACCTAATCGTCTTCATCGCCCTCTTCGCCGACCTCGCCACCGTCGCCGTCGCCTACGATAACGCGCACGTGGAGCCGCGGCCCGTAGAATGGCAACTCAAAAAAATCTGGGTCATAAGCGTGATCCTCGGCTCGCTGCTCGCAGCGGGTACCTGGATCATCCGCGGGACCATGTTCCTCGCCAACGGCGGCGTGGTCCAGCGCTTCGGCTCGATCCAGGAGGTCCTGTTCCTCGAGGTCGCGCTGACCGAGAACTGGCTTATCTTCGTGACGCGGGGAGGCCGCACGTGGCCCTCCTGGCAGCTCGTCGGCGCGATCCTCGGCGTCGACGCCCTCGCCACCATCTTCTGTCTCTTTGGCTGGCTCTCCGGCAGCGGTGGTGGCGTCATGGAGACCACGCCCCCAACCTCATTCCACAATTCGCGGAACGGGTGGACGGACATCGTTACCGTTGTTGTGGTGTGGGCGTATAGTCTCGGCGTGCTGATCTTTATCGCGATTGTGTATCTTGCGCTTAATAGCTTCAGCTGGATTAATAACCTCGGCCGCAAGGATCGCAATAAGAAGGATACCCAGATCGAGAATATTATCGGACATCTTAATAAGCTTGCTGGTAAGTTGCTCGCAGCGGTGGTTTACGTTCGTGGCATAGCAGTAATATAGTAACTAACGCGTTTCATAGTCGAGCATGAGCCGGATCCGAAGACTGGCCGCGACAAGTACTTCATCGTGGAGAAGACGGCTGCTGATGAGGAAGATATCTAGGTGCAGAGTAGTGGCGATGAGGATAAATGTTGAATGTACCACCCAGACTGGGGGATTTCGGGAGCTGGATGGGAATAAGTGATGAAGGAAGGCGTAACTAAATTTATTCTTATTATCATGGGTTTGGAAATGGATCTGTTAAATATTTCAAGTTACTTTTCATACTAAGAATAATATAACAATTAACCACAAACGAGCTACGAATATCAGTTGTCCATAAAAATTTTCGGGTACGAACATTAAAACGCATGATGTGCACAAGTGAGGTAGGTATTCGTATGTACAGCAAAATTACGCATCGAAAAAGGGTATACTATGAATTAACATCGACCGCGCCTATATGACACCGATCGCCAAAGACAGCAAGCAGTATCGTATCCATCCTATTTTGTCTCACATCGTCTCCTCTCCGCGCGAGGGCGAAGAGGCAAGCCGCCAAATTGGCAATTCGAAAATAGCTAACTTCAAAAAGCCCTAGGCCACACGTAAAACGCCCAATGCCCATTTATGCAAATTTATCTCTTCCAGTAAATATACCCCATTCCGTCGTTATGACAAAGCTCTCCTATCATTAAAAAGGGCCTTCTAGCAGTATTCGTTGGAAAGGGGGTATAATATTGGCCGGATATCCATTGAAAAAAGCGTTTTCCGTATGGAAATACGTGCGATAGAAATAAATATGCAGCCGTTCCTTTGACGTAGAGACCCTGAAACTGGGCGATTTCAAGGCAACAATGCTTCTTCGTCGTTCGGTCGTTCTTAATGCGTACAATTCGTCACCTCTTACTTTTCCATGTGTCCGCTGTTTAGCAGCATTTCCAGAACGATCTGTTGGCCTGCAACTTCTGGATGCGCCATACAGATCTTCACGGTACCCTTAGAGTCGAGTCCGTTATCGACAGGAGTGAGATTCATGGTTTGCCCATTCGTACTCGAGGAACCTCCTGTCGGTCCTCGAACACCGTAATCGAGAACCTTCACATCTCTTCCAGCGATGATCTGGCGTAATCGACCGTTCTCGGCGTTGCGCACCTCCACATAATCTTCATTGAAGAGTAGCAGGTATTGGCCATACATAGTGGCACCCCTTGCCTTCTTCTGTTTTCCGGAGTATTCCATGATGACACTACGGCTAACATCGCCATATTTATCCACATAGACGGCGCAATCCTCGTAAGTCAAGAGAAACTCTTGGTCATTTAGACGGAACATGCCAAGTGGTCTTTGTTCCTTGATACGATTTGCGATGTTAGCTATCGCGGGCTGTTTGGTGTCAGGTATAGACATGGGTATTTTCTTGTCGAGAGTCAATAGTTCGAAACCCCTAGCCGTCGAGACGGCAATATAAGTGTGGAAAATGTTCAGAGAGTAACATTCCGTAGGGAAAAAGAATTCGTCGTAGTCTCGGAAGCTCTCAGTCACACCCACTCCCGCCTTTCGGCTACCGCCAAACAGGCGGGACTTCTTCTCCGTCGCCTTTTGGAAAACAGGCTCAAGTACTTTAAAGGTACTGTGCAGGTTTTCCTTCTTCTTGTAAAATACCAGCATACGATCCTTCATACGGGCCGTCGCGAAGAATGATACATCTTTAGCTAGGCGTTGAGGAGAACGGCGGGGGTTATCGTTCGAGGGGGCTGGGAAGTTCGAGGGCGGTGACACCACGTCGAGAGGGTAGGAAATGAGATTTCTTTCGGACAATACTAGAACGACAGAAAACTCCTCGAGAACAGCGATTTGCGTAACGCGATTCGACGTAACGGTCTACAAAATGTCAGCGAGGGGCACAAAAATGAACTGGCAGATGCCATTACCTTGTTCCAGCCTCTTTGGTCGCTTGCTTCTGATACGCAAACGCCCATGTCCGTACCAACCGCCACCATATTCTTGCCGAATGCAGAGAACCCGGTAGCACAGTTAACTCCAGCCTTAGAAATAGGCGGAGGTCCGCGGCCTGGTCCACATGCTTTTTCCACCTCCCGAATGGCTCTATCAAGGGGAGTTCCACGTATATGGACACCTCCTACGTATTTACCGATGGCAGCTACTGGGTCATATGCGAAAGCACTGTCAGCCATGACGCGCAATTTAAACGGCTCCGCATTCTGAGCATGCAAAGCCTTAGCGTGTCTCGTCTTGGCTTCGATGATCCTGTCACACCAATCCTGTCGTGCTTGCGCTGACTGTGCGAATAATGTGTACACTTCATGACCAAGATGCTTGATCCGAAAAGGATAGAGAATTCTTCCCTCGCTATCGGCGGAATTAGCCGTGGCCAATCTAGTGACCGCTACCGAACCGACGGACGAGCTGGTGGCTGCGTGATCTAAACCGGGTCGTTCGGTACCGTTTGACACTACCTTATTAAGTTTGGCATCCAAGGCCGGGTTTGCTGTTCTAGTCAACGGAGCCGCAATACCCTTCTGCTTGGAGATGGGGTCGTCTTGACTACTTTCGAGGAATAATAAAGGCATAGGAATAGGCTGAGAAAATTAGTAAATAACGTTAAAAACACGAACGAGATGCTTACTTCTTTTGATACGTCATATTTCTTGTCCTGCCTACCATCTCTTGATACGACCAATTTGGCAAGGATCAAGTAATGGTCGAATAATAGGGCATGCGTATCTACCCATCGCACACCCTTCGAACCCATTCTCTGGAGATCGCCTTGGAGGATAAGCTCTCGGCCGAGGTGGTCCAAGTGAAGGTCGGCATGGAAACCAGGTCGGAGAACGAGCATCTGGTCTAACTCAATCATCGTCACCTTCTTCTGCATCTCATCCACTTTCGCATCACATTCGAGTGTCATCGATTTGACTTCTTCAATAGCTCGCTTGAGGTTTGCCTTTTCCTCGCTATCATGTATCATGTGCTTTAGTACAGTTTCTAGGAGGAGAGAATATCTTTGTAAGCGCGTGATAGGATCTTTAAGATAACTGGTCCAATCGAGCCTCTGCGATCGTGGGTTCGCTTGGTTATCGTTGAGAAATTGCTTGAACAAGAAATTTTTCTCTGCCTCTCTTTTCACTGAATACCGTGCGAATGGGAAGGCGGAAGCATAATCGACATAAGCAGCCCTAGCCTTTCGAACCCATTCTCTGAATATGTCGCTAAAGCCCACGATCCAGGGCCCTTGCTCCTTTTGTCGATATTTTAGTTGGGCCAACAAGTGATCCATGTTAACCTGTTGGACTGCATCAACCTTGCCGAATACATTGCTAACGAACTTATCTATGCGGTTTTCGGCAACGATCCTAGGTTGAGACTGCAATAACCGATCTCGATACAAAACCCGAAGAACATCGAGACGGTCCATATACACTTCTTCCGATGTGACGATTTCGTGGAGGACATTTTGCCGAGCTACTTCCTTTTTAGCCTTGCCTTCAGTGTTCTCCTTCGTCATGTGGTAGAATGTCGCCCAATCGACCGTCTTGACGCCATTGGACATGAAATCATCCAGGTTTGCCTTCTTCAGAGTTCTAGTACAGTGATGAGAATAGCAACGCGCTAACAATTCGTGCGCAGTCTCGTCGTCGTCGTATTCGTGTAATTTCGGTGCGTAACATCCGGATCCAGTCAGCTGCCATATCACGCCAGAGATAGAGCCAGGACCAAACTTAAGCCACTCTTCTTCAGGGACAAGAATGCCAGCTTCTAACATAGAATCCGCAACCTGAGTACTGAGAGCCTCAGCATCCGCAACGTTCATCGTAGGAACTTTTAGACAGAAGAGTCGGACAAGGCCATCCTCGACGGTCTTCCTCTTCAAATCGGGTTCACCATCAGCCATTTCGCGAATCCACTTGGCAATACCGCTTAAAGCCCACGGTTCAGTGCAAGAACGGACATCAACTACAGTTAGTTTCTCCGGCTGGAACTTTCGCCGCCTACCGCTAGGTAGGGTTATCACATCGTAATTTATCGACGAGGCTGTTCCTGTCTCATAGCCTTCATATGGTAGATTTTGCTGAGCCCCTAATTGTTGCTGTTGCCTCATGTGTCTCAACCGCGCGGCATTTCGATCCTCGGTGGCGTCGGTCTTAGACCTACCCGGAGGTTGAACCAGAGGGGACGTACTGTGGCTAGATAATGATATAGACCTTTCAACTTGCAGCTGCTGAGCGTTTTGTCCATATTGGGCGTCTGGTCCAGAGTATGCGCGTGAATCCACACTGAGAGAATATCCGTGCTGAGCCTGTCGGCTTGGTGATTGAGCCGACAGCATTGAGCTGCTGTCCGATCCGCCAGGAATAGCCGGGAGGGGTCTGTTGGAGAGGCCGGGATGGTAGAACATATCCGGATAGTCGTCCTTGGGAGACTCGCTACCGCTCTGCCTCGAATGAAGTGAAACACGTTCGTCACCTTCATCAAAACTTAAGCGATGCGCAGTCGGTTGCTGCAAGCCGCCAGTGCCTTCATAGTCCACATCTGCCTGCTCGAAGGCCGGGTATCTGTTACTTCCATGACTCCTTTGTGATGTATGGTTGCTACGAGTTGGTAAGACGTGCGTTTCACCAGGTGTTGTGTCCGAAATTGGAGGAGATCCAAGGTTGTTGTCGTATGCTAGGTTTCCTGCGTAGCCACCACCTGCAAGTCCCAGATCCATTCCAGCATAATCGCTATCGCTGCTTGGCTCCTCTTTATGAGTCGGTAGGGTGGGTTGTGCAGAGGTCTCTGGTTGATTGAAATATGGCAAAGGCCCACCGACTGTACTAAACCGGCGATCGTCTTCTTCAGCCTGCTGCAGGGCCCAAGCCCCGGCAGCACCCTCGGGGTCGCTCTCATCACCATCATATTCCTCATACGCATAGGGGTTGGTCGAATGATTCCTGTTCAAAGTTGACGCATTGGAGGAGTAACGATTAACCCCGGATGGTTCCTCTTGGTTGGTTAGCGTTGTGGCGGTCGAATGATAACTCGCGTTAGATGTCAACCGACGGAGATTTTGTAAATCTCCGTCTGGCAAGGCACCATTGCGCTGGTCGAACGCCGATGGCCGCGAACCATTCCTTCCAAGCTCGGCTTCGATATCATGTATTATGCTATCCTGCGTGGAATACTCCTGGGACATATCGGGCGCCGGAGCTCCATTGCGAGCGTATCGATCTTCCGTATCATCAACCGGCCGGCTCGGCAATGGCGCATTTGTCGGATGTCGCGCTAGACCAGTTACTAGCTGCGAGTGTGCCGGTGGCGATGGCAAAGGCGACGCTGCCGAATTCGAATTCGATGCGCGGTTCAGGAACGAATGCGGGTCGCTAGCAGAGTAGTTCGGCCCTACAGGAATCTGCGAATGAGTTGGATACGGTGCCTGCTCAGACGCAGACGAGTCTGAAGAATAGAATGTAGCCGGCGGGGTCCTAGAATCGGCTGAAACGCTTGGGGCAAATTGTAGTTGTGTGTTCGAATCATAACTGGTAGTATGGTTCGAGGCCGCTGCGCTTGTGCTAGATGGGTATGGCAAGGTATAGGATGTCTGCTCATAACTAGCACCGTAGGTGGTTGGGGTACTGGTGGATGACTGTCTCTGATGACCCGCGGTGGAAGAATACGTAGGTTGGACTTGGAAATAGGGCGACTGATTCAACGGCGGCGAACCATAAGACTGGCCATTGTAGTTGGTATAACCTGCATAGGTCGATTGACGCTGTGGTACTGCCGAGCCAGAATATGCGGCGGGATTGTACGGAGCAGGTGCAAAACTACTAGGCGTCGCTGACGTAGGACTATACGGAGCAGGAGCTGCTGGCGGTGCTGTCGCATTTGGCTGGTGCCACCTGTGTGACGGATGCGGGAGATAAGGAACAGTGGTCGATTGTGATTGTGATCGAGCGAAGGCTTGCGGATTGTACGTCGACGGCGTAGGAGGCGTCTGAGGCTGATACTGATGTTGGTATCCGGCCATGGCGACACTTGAATTGCCATAGTTGGATCGGCTGGGATCACTTGGGCTTGCTAGAAACAGCTCGTCACGATTACCGAGACCTGCGACCGAAGTGTTCAATGTTGGCTGGTAACTTGGGCGAGTAGCGGTCGAGGCGAAGGCGCCAACATCGTCACCATTGTTGAAACTTGGCTGCCGGTGCGGGTAGGTTGCCTGGTCTTGGGAAGACCGATTCGCAACAGGATATTGTACTGGGGGGACATGGCCGTATCGGCGTTGGTCATTATCTCGGAACGACATTTTCAGCGGCGCGAGGGGGCCGTGGCGCAAAGGCTGGTAGAGTAGGGTATCTCGGGTATCGACAAAAACGTTAACAGCAGTGTCGCATTGATGGACGTTAATAGATTGGAACTCTATTGTGGCCCGAATTTGACAGCGTGCATCCTCATAAAGCCCAGTCTCATTAGAAGCCTAGGATAAAGTTCGTCTTCGGGGAATTCGAAAGACGCTAGACGATGCAGATGGAAAGCATCTGAACGGTACACCGTAGCTAGTGAACAAAAACGATAAGACGTTGTCTGTGGTAGATGGTTTGTCGCACGTCAAAAGTTTGAAGGTAAAAAGTCAATGGGCAACACGTTAATGTCGGTAAACCTTAGCTATCTAGAAAGAGCCCGTAGAGAGAGGTACCTATCCAGGTAGGTGAGTATACGGCGTACGGGTAATATTTGAGAAGTAAAATAGCAGGGTGGGTGTTAGAGAGGTCGGACTTGACGATGTGCCGATACAGATGGAAAAAATGGAATTCTAGTAATACAGGCCAAACAAGGCTTGTAATAAGTCGGTTAAATTCGCGCGACTAGAGATTAAGAATTGTCAAGACAAATATTACCCATTCTGTGCGCAAAGCGTTATAGAATATGCAAGTGTGTAAGTGTGTAGGAAAGTGAACGGATGGATGTTTGACGGTTGATGGAAGATTGGGGATGGGGCAGTTAGGTTTAGGTCGAAGTAGTAAAGTGGGCTGGGCTGAATTGGAATGGAAGGATTGGGGGCTGCTTCTCCAGCTGTTGGTTTTTGGGCTTTTTTACTTCCAGGGTATTTCTAGGGTCTCCCACGGCTTTTTTTTGGGAAGCGACCCTCCCCGGTAAGGACGTGGTCCGGTGGTGTAATGGTGTACCAAGTACTCTTACTCTAGCATCTGCAGTAAACGACATTGAACGGCAGGTCCCCTCCACTATGGTACCGTGTAATGCTGCTATTGCAGTGTTTCCAGGCTACGCTAGTGCTACCCTCCTAGGACGTGTAGGTACCTCAAATTGGATGTGAAAGACCAACCACCCAAGCCACATTATTCCGCATATTCTACACCAAAGCGGAGGGGCTGTTAAGAAGGCTGTGTATCGTCATATCATATCTATTGGCCTCCCATTCACCACTTTCTTGCTTTCGCTTTCAACAATTTTTATCGACTCTCTCCGTTCTAAGAAATTGTGGATTTAAGAAATGGATTTAGACACTGCCGCAAGACATAAAGAACTATTCTTTTGACAAATCAGAGGTCCATTAAACATCGCGTACTACCCTGTCACAGTGCGTTCCCTTTTTGGCGATACTTATCACAATCCTTCAGCAGCTAGGAGAGCCACATGCCTATTTGAATTGTTTCTGAGGCCAGCTGCTGCAAGATTTGCTTTTGAAACGAAGAGCTCCGGCGACCAATCTTGATAAACAATTCCTTTGCGGTTATAGTTATCGAATACGTAAACAAGGCCAGTTCCGCCGAACTCGACATAGGAGTTGCAAAAATGATCAATACCAGCTGTAATTTTCTTTTACAGGCCATCCACGTGGATGATGACCCATCATGCACTATGAGTGTATTTAATGACATCCTATTGAGATGGAGCTGATGCGGCATCGTAGCCGGTTGGCAGTAGTGCTGACGGTTGGACTCGCGCCAAATGAGTGATCGCTACATCAAGATGAGTTAAAGGTAAGATCGTCGCTCTACCTTGTGAATACCCTCCATCCTTCCAAGTAATTCATGAATCAGTACTAGTTAGGCCATCTCATAGCTAATATGTAAGTATATATCTCCCATACATGAATAGGAGTTTCGTCGGTTTAAACATTTAACTCTCATTTGCAGGGCTATTGGTTATTTATACGGATAGTATCGCTGCTATGGATATTTTGGAGTCAGAAAATATAGGTATTACTGGGTCAGACTTTAAAGCCTCTCATCAAAATTTCCTTCACTTGGAAATCTGCAGCACAAAGTCCTAGATGAATAGCGTAACATTTTAACATCCGAGTCGACTTAATGTCACGCAACCGGCTGTACCGACTTCCAGTAGCATGCGGCCACGTCTTGCCTGCCGAATGTCGAACATATCTTTCTGCCGCCAAGATATTCCCCATACCTAGATTACGAACCTGTGCTACACCCCGTAACTGGTTGACATCCCTTCATGCACACCTGAAGGAGGTACGGGGGGCAATCGGAGGTTATTGGATATGTTATGTTTTAAAGCTAGGGAGGTAAGTACTAGAGTTTTATACCTATCCCTAAGATCATTGAATTATTGAGAGTTGAAACCGGTCGTAGGGCTGAACGGATGATCTAAATTTATCTAAATAACGAGGTCCAGTCCAATTTAAGTTTCCACTTGCAACCGGACGATCAACCGGTTGAATGTGCCGAGTGGTCCACAATCACCTTAAATTGCGAAGACGTTCAACTTGGAAGTTTAACTTAAACCCTTTTCTCACCCCCTATTTTACTAGTAGAAAGCTCAACTTCGAGGCATGTGATATGGATCTGCGGATGTTTGATATAACGTCGAGAGCCGCCAGTTGAAACATATCAAACTTTAGTAGCCTTTAGACTGCATGACAGCTGCGGCGTCGCACGGCAGAGAACATTCGAAGGCAGTGAAACTGCCATAATATCATCCACAATGTCGTCATGGCCCCCCATAATCATCCATAACCATCCATGATGGATTCAAATCCGCATGTTGAAATAGTCACTAAGGCGGTCATCACAACCTTTCGCGCCCCAATCTCGCGGCTATCGTAGGCGATACGACGTAAGATGTACATTCGGATGAAGTATATTGGGGTTCCTGCGGTCTAGAACGTCGTCCCTCGCGCTTGAGGTGCTACAGCTACCGAATCGTACAAATCGGGGCTTCTACGTCACTTATTTCCCCCGGGGACTTCGCCATTAGTGGCCACCTCGCACGTGTTCAACAACGCAAGCGTGAGCCGCAATAAGGCGGATCAGAGACTGGAAACTTGTTTGCTTCGTCGCGTATCACCACAGCCCTCGGTCTGTAGTTCTTCTGAGCTTATACCAGTTTCATCGCGTGGCAGCGTGGCAGCTTTACCTAGGTATTACAAACCTTTCGCATTTCGCAAAGGTTACAGGATCGGTAACATACAATGCAACCAGGTACAATATGTAGGTCAAATACTAATACTAAGCCACTTATAATTTTGCAATTTTGAGCGTCCATAACTTATAACTTCCAATTGCCAGGGTCGTTTGCGCTCAACGCTACAGCAAACCGTTTCAAAAGTTCACTCCCAGGGGAGATTTGGTGATACAGATAGTGTTGTCCCTCATTTAACATCGCCGCCGCTAATGTTGAGATTGAGAGGTTTGATCAAATTGCTATTTACCGGTCCAAAGGTATGTCTCATTCTCAGACACTTTAGGAGTTTTCCTCAGGTTTCTTGCGCTAGAAACCAAACAAGCTACCAGTCATTTGGTGCCTATCTCATAGCGGTGCCTCATTTGCGTTTCATCGGCCTAGGTACTCATACGATGTGCATCTGCATCTGCGCTCAGTTCTTCGACCTACTTCACCCCATCTTTGAAGCATTTATCACAATGCGTCTTGACGTTGCTCAAATGAGGCGGGGGCGGGGCGACTTTTTCCGTTACCATGTAGGTGCGGGTAGGACAGCAGTTCGCGGCGAGTCCGATCAAGATCCCACGTTGTCGTTGCTCCGCGTATACGATACGCACCTTTTTGTGTAGGTCAATTATATGATCTTGGATATATCCGTACCTAGTGGCGCATGAAGGTCGGCTAGCGGTCAAACGACCAAAACTCGATATAAACGATATTGAAACGTCATCTCAAGTCTTGAATCCGATCATTATCCCTTCATTCTTAGGTCCCTATTCGTTTTGAAAAGCCAAGATTGGAGGAAAACGACAGCGAGCTCTTGATTGCGCAATACGTTAGCTCCAACTCCAGGCTCCGGTCTTCGCTTGCAGCTGTTGTGGAACTATGGTAAAGTCCGAATCCAATAGTAAAGGCCGAGCTTGTGATGGAGGGATGATATCATTTGTAAGCACAAATCAACCACTTATGACGGCAACGACGACGTGAAGCGGGGCATTTTCTTTATAACACCCCCACCTTGACAGAAAAAGAGGTTCACGGTACCTCCCTAGCTGCCCTTAGCCTGTCGATATAGCGCGATTGCGTGTATTACCCTAAGTATTGAGGAGGAAATTGTTAGGTAGAATGGAAGAAGGTGCTCTTGCCTGGTGAAACTGTTTATGTAAGGTGTTGTTAATGGTGGAAAGCGCAAGGAAACGATAGCCGGCTTAGGCATCGCTTCCCGAGCTTCTCCCCCTCCGAGGTCCCCCTAGTACAAATTAGAAAGAAGATAGTAGAATGCTTCCCCCTCTTCTTTCCCCCCCTCTCCTAAAAATTGAAAGCCATTCTATCAACCAGATCAACACCTCTACAAGAACTCTTAGCCATAACAACATAGAAACAAGACAAAAGTAGTCAAAATGGTCAAAGCAGGTACGTCGGATAGTCCCCGTTATTTAAACTACCGTCAATTCCATCATTTCCGGATTTAGAATGGCTGCATGAGCACGATTGCGCGCATTTCGTCAACTAGTAGTCCCTGTTGTACACCAAGGCTGCGACGGGATGTCAGGATGGACACCTTGTTGGACACGCCAGGGAAGGACCTAATGAAAGTCAAACCGAACAGTTGGGATCACATCTCCCAATTGGGGAAGCTTCGCTGCCGGATCTGACTGTCGAAACCCCTGCCGTATCCTTTTTTAGTCCAGTTCAATCCGATTCCTCAGGTCTTTCATGATGATTAATGGTAGTCTGAGTCAAATGCTAATTGGAATCTCACTCTAGTTGCTGTCATCCGGGGTGACTCTAAGGTCGCTGGAACCGTCACCTTCGAGCAGGCCTCCGAGAACGAGCCTACCACCGTCTCGTGGGATATTACCGGCCACGACCCCAATGCCCAGCGTGGCTTCCACATCCACACATTCGGTGACAACACCAACGGCTGCACATCTGCTGGTCCTCACTGTATGCAATAATTCGAAGGAATCTAGGGAGAACTGAGGGAGAGCATAGTGACTGACATTGGATGTAGTCAACCCCCATGGCAAGACCCACGGTGACCGAACCGCCGAGACTCGCCACGTCGGCGACCTAGGTAACATTACCACTGATGCCCAGGGCAACGCCAAGGGCTCCGTCCAGGACTCTCTCATCAAGCTGATTGGACCCGAGAGCATCATTGGCGTAAGTGTTCGAAGTAACTATTTTTTCTAATTAAATCACTAACTAAAAGTATAGCGAACTGTTGTTTCGCACGCTGGCACTGATGACCTCGGAAAGGGTGGCAACGAGGAGTCTCTCAAGACTGGCAACGCTGGTGCTCGACCTGCCTGCGGTAAGTTGTCAGATATGTCTAGCTATTATTCTCATTGCTAATAATAAATTAGGTGTCATTGGCATCTCCAGCTAAATTTATTCTAAATCTACACTGGATGATAAAAAGGCTTAGGGATGAAATTTAGCTTCGTTGAACAAGTTGAACCGTCATGTAATTGACCATACCTAGCTAGCTCTTCAAAATAAATTTCGTGATATCTAAAGCATTTTTGACATCGACATTAAATATCTTGAATATCTCATATCCCTGATATCCGGCTAATTTATTGTGTAACTTCATGGTAGGTGTATTTGATAGTGAGGCCCTCACCCCGTTACCCCTACCCCTCCAAGACTCCAAGACACCAGGTAGGGAGCTAAATGCCATTTATGGAATAGCAAACATCCGTGGATATAAGTTCGTTAGCCTAGGGGGCACACATCCCTCTAACTAGAGCTATGGCACTTTCTATTTTTAGCATCCTTCATTGCTAATCGCAGAACTCTTTTAGATCCATGGATCTCTTAGACAGCAGGTGGTCTTTCATCGTTGAATGCTATGAAAGTTCAAAGTCTAATATACATGAGAGTGAGTACCCCGCTTAGATTTTCGAGTCTCAGACAAAGGAGGGGCAGATGGAGGGGGAAGGAAGGTGTCCCGTTTTTTAGATCTCCAATTGATCGTGGCAGCGGCGTGGCACAGGCTATCTTGATACCGTAGCGCCTTACCAAACCGCTCGCTTAAAGGGGAAACCCCTGAAGGCAAGCTCGAATTGCCTTGGAGCTCTCCGCGAGTCAAAGCTTGGCCTTCCCCACAAATTGGTGAAAGTTGTCAAAATCGAAAGCGCACACGACATACATTTACATTTCGAGCTTCAGCTTCAACGTTTTTCCATCTAAAAGCATTGGCTAACACACGGTCTAAATTCTCTTAAATCCCTCTCTCACCTTAAACGACGAAAAAAATATCCCCTTATCAAACTTGTTTCTTGTTTTGGTAAGTCCAGCAGTAATTTTAATTTAGTTGGCCCTGTATTTCTTAAAACCGGCTTCCATCCAATTCCCTTTATTCCACCCAACAACCCCTGATTGTGATCTATCAAACTTCCAATATGAACCATGAGACGAACACGGTACTCGTGGCACCTCTCGTTCTATTTGTTCTGATCATGTAGCTTGCCGAGTGGCACACGATCCGAGCCTATTTCCTTCCCGTCCTCTACAAGCTACCCAACTAAGTATCACATCACATCGCCAGCCTGCATGAACAGGCGGGAGGAAGCATAAAGACGGTCTACCCATGTTCTAAAAGATACTAGGCATCACTAAAGTTAACGTGGTATTTTGAACGATGACAATTTACACTCTAATTTGTCACAAAAGCTCAGAGCTACAAGAAAGGCCTTGTCTTATCAAGTTATATCAAATGTTGCACAGCCATGCTTCTTCCAAAAGGCCACGGCTCTATTTTCTCCGGAGAGTTGTGAATCACGTCATAGCTACTTGATACAATCACTACCGACTCAAATACCTACCATCTCTTCACACTATCATGTTTTCATTATCCTCACTAATGTCTATACATCTATCTCACATGAAATATTTTACAATATGGGATACTTAAATTCCTATTATTATGGAAAGACCAAACAAGTAGAACATTATATTTATTTACTGACCATTTAGCTAGGCTGCTGGAATTCGTTCCTTTTCCTCTCACCCCTCTACTCTTCGTCCTCGCTACCTTGGTCGTTTCGTCGTTGGCAACATGGCGAAACAATTCTTTGCTAATGTGAAATCCGTTCTTAGCGGCGACACTTTGGTGTTGACCAGCCAGAACAACCCGAATGCGGAGCGTACTTTTTCTCTAGCCTTCGTCACTGGCCCTCATCTTAGAAGAGAGGGCGACGAACCATTTGCCTTCCAGTCTCGGGATTATCTAAGAAAGTTGGCCGTTGGTAAAGTCGTCCAATGCACCATTCTCTACACGATCCCTACGTCTGGGAGAGATTATGGTGTCGCTCAGCTTAAAGATGGAACCCAACTGCCGGATTATCTGGTCAAGGCCGGCTGGCTGAAAGTTAGAGAAGATGCAGGCCGGAAAGAGGAGTCTGAGGAAATTCTTCAACGTCTAGACACTCTTCGTTCACTAGAAGCAGAAGCTAAGAGTGAAGGGAAAGGGCTTTGGGAAGGCATTGGTGGAATCATCGAAGTCCAGAACGATATAAGTTCACTCGATGTTAACGAATGGAAGGGCAAGACAATTGACGCAGTCGTTGAGCGTGTTCTGAGCGGTGATCGACTGCTCGTGCGCCTAAAATTGTCCGATAAGAAGCATTTGCAGGTCATGACTCTTGTCGCTGGTATTCGCACACCGACGACCGAGAGAGTGAACCAATCTACTGGTCAGACGCAACCCGCCGAAGAATTTGGAAACGAAGCGCGCCAATTTGTCGAACAGAGATTACTACAGCGTGATGTTAAGGCAGAAATAGTTGGAACTAGCCCGCAAGGGCAGCTCATTGCCGCTATTCTGCACCCTCGAGGAAGCATTGCGGAGTTCTTGCTTGCTGATGGGTTAGCGAGGTGTAACGACTTTCACTCGACTCTTCTTGGACCAAAGATGGCTGCTTTGAGAGCGGCTGAGAAAAAGGCCCAGGGCGCTAAACTTCGTCTGCACAAGGATCATGTAGCGAAGGCCGAAGGTGGCAGCTCATCTGACATGATTGTCTCCAAAATCCAGGGAGCAGATGCGATATTTGTTCGGACCAAGAACGGTGCCGAGAAACGTATCAATCTTAGCAGTGTTAGGGGACCTAGAACTAACGAGCCCTCCGAAGCCCCTTTTAGAGAGGAGGCAAAGGAATACCTTCGAAAGAAGCTTATTGGTAAACACGTCAAGGTATCGGTTGATGGACACCGACCTGCCAGCGATGACTTCGAAGCTCGCGACGTAGCTACGATAACTGAAAAGGGGAAGAACATCAACCTGCAATTAGTCCAAGACGGCTGGTGCTCCGTGATTCGACATCGCAAGGACGACACCGATAGAGCCCCGAATTATGACGAGCTTCTCGCAGCCCAGGAAAAAGCGAAGGAAGAGAAGAAGGGCATGTGGTCTGGAAAGCCATCAAAGGCCAGAACATATGTCGATGTTTCTGAGTCTCTGCAGAAGGCCAAGATCCAACTCTCCACCCTTTCACGTCAGAAGAAGGTACCTGCGATTGTGGATTTCTGCAAGGCTGGTTCCCGATTCACTGTCCTCATCCCCCGGGAAGGAGTTAAGCTTACTATGGTGCTTGCCGGTGTCCGTGCTCCTCGAGCACCTCGTCTACCCCAAGAGAAAGGAGAACCTTTCGGACAAGAAGCGCTTGACCTTGCCAACCGTCGATGTAACCAGCGTGACTGTGAGATCGATGTCCACGACATTGACAAGGTTGGTGGATTTATTGGAGACCTTTACATCAACCGTGAAAGCTTTGCCAAGGTATTGGTCGAAGAAGGCCTCGCATCCGTCCATCAATACTCAGCAGAGAAGGCGGGCAATGCTACTGAGCTTCTAGCCGCTGAGAAGCGCGCTAAGGAAGGACGCAAAGGCATGTGGCAGGACTGGGATCCGTCGCAAGAGGAAGATGCTGAAGAGGAGGTCGTTGATGTCGAACCTTCAAAGGATGCCGCCCCTGCTGATAAGAAAGCAGCCGACTACCGAGAAGTTGTCGTCACCAACATCGATTCAAATGGAAGGCTCAAGATCCAGGAGGTTGGTAAGGGCACCTCTGCTCTAGAGATCCTAATGAACGAATTCAAGAAATTCCACCTTGATTCCAAAAATAACAAGCCTCTCGCCAACCCTCCGAAGGCAGGCGAATTTGTAGCGGCTAAGTTCTCGGCCGACGGTCAATGGTATCGGGCGAGAGTCCGATCAAACGATAGGACAGCCAAGGTGGCCGAAGTTGTCTACATCGACTATGGTAACAGCGAGAAGATCCCATGGTCCAACCTCAGACCCTTAGATCAGGCTCAATTCTCAACGCAAAAGCTCAAGGGTCAAGCTACAGACGCCGTGCTCTCTTTCATCCAACTTCCTACTGCCCCTGACTACTTCAGCGATGCGCTCAACTACATTTTCGAGGCCACAGACGGCAGGTCGCTTGTGGCCAGCTTTGACTTTGTGGACTCGAAAGAGGGCTTGAGTTATATCACACTTTTCGACGAGAAGAAATCGGGCAGCACCTTTGTTGATTCGATCAATAAGGATGTCGTGGCCAATGGTCATGCATTGGTCCCCAAGAAATTGAAGGCATGGGAGCGTGGACGGGCCTCGGAGGAGGTACTGAAGAAGCTGCGCGAAGTTGAGACTCAGGCTAAGGCCGACCGCCTTGGTATGTGGGAGTACGGTGACATCACTGAGGACTAAACAAAATCTCTATATAGCTCTTAATGAGCAACTTACATGTTATATTTGTTGTCTGAAATCATATTGGCATATATTTGCATTGCATGGGAAAGACAAAAAAAAGCTGCATCGTGGTTTGCGAAGTCACTTTAGTTAGGTATACAACCTAACTTAGTGTATAGTAAAAGCATGGGACAGATATTTGACAATACTTCCACATTTGCCCGCTGTTACAAACCTTTGAAATGATAATTGCCGTATGTTCTTGGCAAATTATTTGTGACATCTAGCATAATAGACAAAAAAGTCTCAGAGTAGTCATCTGGAACGATATAGTGGAACTCATTTAGTTACGAGGCTTCGCGTAATCAATTGGAAATCCCTCTGACTACCCGGATGGTTGCTGACATGATGCGAAATTCCTTCACGGGGAACGCCGATGTTCGGTGATGGTGTCCTACGTAAAGATTCTCGCAAATTTTGCCAAGGACCTAGAGTAAAGTGGGAAATTAAACACGAAAAGCGTATCGGCTCCGGGGCAAAAAAGAGGGATCGTGTAAATGCAGCCGGATTCTAAAATCCGGATTCTCGGAAAGACGACGGTCGAGCTTAGCTAGGTACTGGTAGGTATCTGTAGCTTACAACGTGACGAGTTATCCGGACCGATCGGAGATATTTCGATGGAACTGTCTAGATGCTTGGTACTATTGAATTTGAGCAACTATTATATTACCTTACTACGTAGTAAGTCAAGAAGGAATTGCTAGAGAGGAATAGCTACAAAACAAAGCTTTAATCCTTTTCGTATTTTGAGGCACTTATTGTCGTGAAATTCGTCTTGGCCGAGGGTACCAAACGGATCAGAGCCAGAGCTGTGCCAGTGGTCAATGAAAACCCCACGTGGAGGGGTTGTAGAAGTCGATATGTCGATTTGGTTGGCTGAGTAAGGACCCTGCAACCCCTACATTGCCATTTTGAGGCTCACAGTAATACAGACGTAACCTGTACGTTTTTTCGGTACTTAATAATATTGGCGATAAATTTGAGAGATCAAGTGATATTGAAGACTCTCGGGATCATTGCTGAGTCGAGATGTATCTTTATTGCAGTGGGCTTTGATAGAAACGATAGGCAACAATAACCCAGGCTTGCGCTTTCTGACAGGCATATGATATCATATAATGATTGAGAGCTGAATTGTCAACTCGAGTTTCAACGAACCTATATGTATGGTACTGTAGCATTGAAATTATAAAATGGCGATAGGGGACCTGGATATGATACAACGCCACTAGAATAAAACCTTGAACTCTTTGATATCTCCGGTCTTTTTGTTCCGGGTGTAAGTTGCCGTTGCTTGGTGGCTAACAACGGGACGGCGAAGAGCGAATTGGATGAATCGGGGGCTAGTCAGGTCAAGTCATGGAGGGGTACTAATAAATCACTAAGTCGTTGCTAAAATGTAAGAGCTTCAGGTCGAAGAGGAAAGAAAAATCAACGACTGAAAATCAGGTGCTTCCCACTATTTGTTAGTGTGCGGGTACGGGGATGTACATGCAAGTGCGTACAAGCGAGCGTATGCGAGTGTGTAAGTGGGCTATTTGCTGAGTACCCCATAGTACTGTGGGGCATATGACGCTTCATCCCATGAAAGTTGCCCCGCCATCGCCATCGTAGGCAAAGCCGATACAATACAATCCATGTATCCATGTAGGTACAATACTAAATAATAGACCGTTCTTCCCCAACAACCTACTACTTTCAACCTCAAACACCTGAGACTTTACAACTACATTTGAAAACTAGCTGTCCCATATCGAAATTGAATATTTACATAATTATCACAGAATAACCTAATATCACGAATACAAGATGTCCAGCTCTCTCGACCAGCTCAAGGCCTCTGGCACGGTGAGTTCCTTTTTTACCCCTCAGCCAACTTTTGCCCCTCCATCGTGAGCTTTTGGACCTTTGTCGGGAGACTTCGGTCTCCTGTGTCGCTAAGGAATATACCGAACAAAACATCGTGAACTACACGGATAACATATCACATATTAACATCAAAGTATTCTTAACAACTGCTAACATTTATTTTGGTAATCTAGGTCGTTGTTTGCGACTCTGGTAAGCTATAACTTAATCCATTGTCTCATAAACGAAAGTGGCGCTGACAAAATATTCCTTTAGGTGACTTTGCAAGTCAGTATATCCCGCATTTCAAAGCCACACTGGCAACCTCGGTCCGACAGCAATGAGGCCAATTCGTCTCGTCTACAACTTTATTGCTTCGTCCCGTTTCGGATATGGAATAATAAATACTAACAAGAACACCAGCCATCGGAAAGTACAAGCCTCAAGATGCTACCACCAACCCTTCTCTCATCCTTGCTGCGTCCAAGAAGCCCGAATACGCCAAGCTAATCGACTCTGCCGTCGAATATGCTAAGGGAAAGGGTGGTGATGTCGACAGCCAAGTCGATGCTGCTCTTGACAGACTCCTGGTTGAGTTTGGCAAGGAAATCCTGAAGATCATTCCCGGCAAGGTCTCGACTGAGGTCGATGCCCGCTTCTCCTTCGACACCAAGGCTTCGGTTGACAAGGCCCTTCACATTATTGACGTATGTTCTTGTTGAGACTTAAACTTGATTTCCAATAATCCTGAACTACGGCCTGCTAATGCAACAATTATAGCTCTACAAGGAGCAAGGTATCTCCAAGGACCGTATCCTAATCAAGATCGCCTCAACATGGGAGGGTATCAAGGCCGCCGAGATCCTACAGCGCGACCACGGCATTAACTGCAACCTGACCCTCATGTTCTCTCTCGTCCAGGCCATTGCCGCTGCCGAGGCCGGTGCTTTCCTGATTTCCCCCTTCGTCGGCCGTATCCTTGACTGGTACAAGGCCGCCACGAAGAAGGACTACGCCAAGGAGGAAGACCCTGGTGTCAAGTCTGTCCAGGCTATCTTCAACTACTACAAGAAGTACGGCTACAAGACCATCGTCATGGGTGCTTCTTTCCGAAACACTGGCGAGATCACTGAGCTTGCTGGCTGCGATTACCTAACCATCTCCGTATGTTATTAACATTGTCGTTAATTTGGTAGGATGTTGTTAACTAAACTCAACAGCCCAACCTACTCGAGGAGCTATTGAACTCGAGCACAGCTGTCCCCAAGAAGCTCGACGCCTCTGCCGCCTCTTCCCTAGACATCGCCAAGAAGACATATATCAGCGACGAGTCGCTCTTCCGATTCGATTTCAACGAGGAGCAAATGGCCGTCGAGAAGCTTCGCGAGGGTATCAGCAAATTCGCCGCCGACGCCGTCACCCTAAAGGACATCATCAAGAGTAAGATCTCTGCATAAATTCATACGCCGGTAATAGGGGGAGGGATGTCGTTGTGCATTGAGTAACGTAACTGGGCTGTTTGCTTGTGTGAGTCTAGAATGCATGAGTTTTGGGAGCCTCTCGTTTCTGGGATGTCGTCGGGACGTCTTTGGTAATGGATCTCTGTAGAACATAAAGGTTGGCATGTTCTACCGAGTGTCCCCAGTGAAAATAAATAAAATTTAGAGTTGACAAATGTCACGGTTGATTTATTATGCGATATCACTTTGCTCTTATGAGGTGCTGTCAAGTGCTCTTGCGTATAAAGTTCGTGGTAAAAATTGATAGTATGGATAGAACTGTAAAACGTAACCGCTATGCAAATCTCCATATGGACTTGGGTATCGCAAATATTTAAACGTCATATAAACAAGAATCGTGCATCTCATCCTCTATCCAAGCCCGTTCTAATCCCAACCCCAATCTTCTCTGATCGTTTGTAGTAAGGGATGTATAAATCTCATCCCTTTAGTCTTGGTCTTTATGCTTCTTCCCTTCTTTCCCCTTATCCTTATGATGCTTATGCTTCTTCTTACCCCCTTTATCGTCATCCGACCACTCCTTGCAGCGCACACTGACGATTCGGTGGGTTATGCCGTGTTTCGCCATCTCCGCCAAGTCCTCCCCATCGCTAGTATCGTCCCCCTCTTCTTCATCCGTATACGCTGGGCTAGATACACGTTCGGATTCAGATCCCGATTCGAACGCAGAAGTCAAACCAGCAGTAGACTTCGAGTTAGAAGCGGGCTCGAAAACCAACGCCGTCAATTTATCGCCCTTGACACAGCGACTGTCGATTCCGAAAGCGTACCGCCGCACGCTGAGCCCGACTTTGGCGTCGTGCCCGTAGACTACGGTTTGTTTGTGCGTCTTGTGGCCTTTCCCGCTCTTCTCGGTCTTTGCGTTTTGCTTTTGCGCTTCGTTCCAGACTTTGGCCCAGGGACGGCCTTTGCGGCCTTCGCTTGGTTTGAAGATTGGGCGTTTAGTGGTAGAGAGGGAGAGAGGGTCGAGTGAGAGGGATAAGGAGTTGGGGTCGGAGGTGGAGAGGGAGTGCGAGTGGGAGCGCGAGATTAGGGTTCGCATGTTCATTACGGCCCACGGGTCTTGCTCTTCGAGTGAGATTCCTGGGACTAGACCCGCGTGCACGACGATTACGTCGCCGTAGTACGGGGATACGCTGCCGACGCGCAGGATCACGGGTAGTTTCGCGAGCCAGGAGACTTGCGTCGGGGTTAGGGTCGCGGCGGTCGAGCGGTCGAGGGCTGAGGATTTCGAGATCTCTCCATCTCCTTCTTCCAGTGCTGTTTCTCCTCCTTCTCCTGAACTACTTCCCTCCACCTCCACCTCTCCTTCTTCGTCAACCCCCTTCGCGTGTTTCTTCCCACCCTTCTTCCCCTTCTTATGCATCTTCTTCCACGCCCTCAATACGCGATCCTCGTGGTTCCCCCGCACGGAAAAGGCGCCGATCTCTATCGCGCGGTCGATCACGCCGGAGCTGTCTGGGCCCTTGTTCACCATGTCACCCGTGAACACGACGTGGTCGCCGCGCGAGGCGTCGAACTCGACTTTCGCGAGGAGGGCATCGAGAGCCGCGAGCTGCCCGTGGACGTCGCCGATAACGATTAGACGGCCTGGACTGCCGGGTTTCGGGATCGCAGAGGAGGGTAGATCGGCGAGGAGAGGAGGATGGGTGAGGTCAGGAAGAGAGGTAAGGACGGAGTCGGGGTGTGCCATTGGTTTGAGGATTGTCGGCAGCGTTATAGAGGGGCGTGTGTAGGAGAGGAGGACAAGGGCTAGGATCGCGAGAATAATACTGCTGCCTACGAGCTGGCGTCGCTGGTGTTTCCGCCGCTGAGTTACGGACGGCGGAGGGTCGAGGCGGCCCATTGAATGAAGACCGGGCTTGATGATTAGAGTTGGTTTGGTAGGTATATTGATAATACCGCTACTCTTCGTCCTGGACTATCCAATGCACTTGAAGACTGCACCTTAAGTGTATTCACGAGGTTATGATTGAGTCGGAGCAGATAGAGCTAGGGGTCAAATTGTTGATATTGTGAATCCTCGACAAGCGACTGCTAATATACTGGATATCAATCCGGCCGGGGTTATATAGTTGCACACATCGTCATACTTGACACCGCATCTGAGCTTGATGGAGCGATGGAGAGGTAAATTAAGAATTGACGGGAATAAACCCCGAATAAACCTGGAAGGTTTCGTCATATGCGAATCTTGAGTTTTCGCCAAGTCCGAACTAGTTCTTTATCCAACGTAACACGGACGTATGACATGTGGATAGTTGAATAATTAATTGTATACTGGAATTAATGAATAACTCGAGGCTCGAATTGATGCTTCATTGCTTGATGCTCGTGACATGGATAGAACCTGAATTGATCATGTATTGAAGCTAATTTATCTCGGGTTCATGGTTCTTGTCTTTCCAAATTCTATCCGAGAATCCAGAGGAAGTTTGGATATTAGGCGTCTCTCTTGATAGAGACAGGAGACCGTCGCAACGCATAGTACGAAACTTGATCATTTAGTCAGTTTAAGACATTCAGGATCTTGAAGCCAAGACAGCGTCTGAGAATCCATGTTATCGAGAATAATCGAGGATGAAGCGGTTGATCGACATCACAGGATAAATAATTTACCGTTTGAGAAGAGTTGATCGTAAGCCATGCCTGAAGATGATAAGCCGTCAGTCCCATGAAGAGGAATCGAGAAATACCCATCCAACTCCAACGCCACCCAATGCTTTTTATATTCGACCACCCATCCAGAATACTATTGTCATAATTGTCATGCATAGTACCAACTTGGATCATTTCTTTTGGGCTTCCTGCTCTCTCCGGAATTTCTCATTCTCCACTTCTCGCCAATCTTTAGGCTCTGGTTCGTTCCCATCGGTTCTCCTCACGCCGCCAGCAAACGCTGATCGACCAGCGTATAATTGGTATCCGTCGCCCGACTTTTCGGTGGACTCGAGCTTTTGAAATGTTATGGGCTCGTTGCCACGGAACCGTTTGCGCATGTCGATCATACCCCTCCTACACTCGCCGAAGCCCCTCTTGAGCTGTTGGCATTTTGTCGGGAGAGTCTCGGATAGAGGTGACCGTAAGCATTCGGCTGCTGTATGTCGTTGTACCATCACGCACTCGGACTGTTGCAGGCAATCCGCCAGCGCGGCTCCTGTACGAGTTGGGCTATCAGTACAGGATTCAAGTGTGAGTATGGGGGAACCCGCGATTAGGTAAATTGATGTTTAGACATACTTATCTCTTTACACGAGCTAGGCATCTTGAGTTGGGCTGGAGGATTTGTGAACCAAAAGAATGAGAGTCACGAATCACAATTCGGACAGGCGGGATGAATCAGATGTTGCCGTCGCAAAAGTTGCGAAATGTGAATTGGTCCAAGCTCACAATTAAATATATGCCGATTGGTTCAATCTTTTAGCTCGCGGACATAAGCCTGTATAAAGTGTGCATTTTAAGGCAGGGGTAGCTAGCCGATGTCATAAATCATAGTTCTATTTCGCTTTCCACCTTCCTGGATATCATAAGTGGGGAGCACAAGGGCGGTATGTAAAGAAAGGAGCTTCTCGCCAGCGGTTTGAAATGAAATGAGGAAAGGACCTTGGAATCTGGATATTATTATTCAACTTAATGTTTTCAGCATTATGTTTTCTTAAACTATATTCAAAGTCTTTTACTAAGACTATTTTCAATTTTTTACACTTTTTACAACTTCTAGTTCCAATTCTCTTCTCTTTTCCTGCTAATTTGAGACCGCATTTTTGTCACAGTATATTGAAACACCCTATAGCTCAGTAGCTAGTTCACCGTGTGCTCCCTACAGCTGTATTCACATGTGACATCACCAATACCTAGCTACACCATACACCTCGACGGATGATTCTTTTCAATCGCAACGCCTACCCTCTCTAAAAACTATAACTATTCTCGCCTTCGTATATATCTTCTCGACCAAGGATTAAATAAGTAGAAAATGAACGCTTCGCTAGGATAGCGCAGCGCTTAACCTATCATCGAGCCGCTTCTACCCTTCTTGAGCTAAGTGTTGTGCGAATCATAACATTGAATAAGACCAAAATGCCCTTACCATTTCTTGGTCGATTAGACATGTTCGTAGCTTTATACCAATAAGAAGCTAGTTGTCGCTTCAAGAATTCTAACGCAATGCGCAGAGCCGAGTATTTTGCCCTTGTGGGTTCGTTTCTACTCGTCGGTCTCGAGGCCTTCGTCCGAGTATTAACACTAGCTTTACGTATGTCAGTGCCACTATGCGCGCCGCTCCCACGTGCTAACATCCTATATCCAGCAACTTCGCTTTTAAATCTCTGCTACCGAGCCTCGCGACGGGTATTTAATAGATTAACCACCGAAGCGGAGAAAAGAGCGGAGCAGAGAAGGAAATGTACGATTCGCCTGTCCTCAAGCCCAATCTACCAACCACACTAACTCGTTGCGCCTAGCTATCTCGACCTCGATTCGAAATGCCTCCGACTTCGTCGACCTCTGCGCCATGTTTGGCTATACAGCCGAGGAACATGTACTACAAACTAAGGATGGGTACCTGCTCGGTATACACCGCCTAGCATGGAGAAAGGGAGAAGAAGATATGAAGGTCAACGACGGACCTGCTAGTCTTAAGAAGCGCGTCGTCTACCTCCACCACGGGCTTTTGATGAACAGCGAAGTTTGGGTTTGTCTTACCGATGCGCAAAGGTCCCTACCTTTTGTGTTGGTAGAAAGGGGCTTCGATGTTTGGGTATGTTGAAAATATTGTGGATTCGCGCAACAGTTAAGATGGGTATACTGACAACAAAACTTAGCTGGGCAACAATCGCGGGAACAAATACTCCAAGAAATCAGCAAAATATTCGCCGACTTCTACCGAATTTTGGAATTTTTCGATTGACGAATTTGCATTCTATGATATCCCTGATTCCATCAATTACGTTTTGGAAACCACAAAACAAACATCCTTGTCATATATCGGTTTCTCTCAGGGAACTGCGCAAGCATTCGCTAGTTTGGCGATACACCCCAAGCTGAATGAACAGGTCAATGTTTTCATCGCATTGGCTCCGGCCATGGCGCCAGCCGGCTTGAACAATGGGATCGTCGATGCTCTCATCAAAGCTTCACCTCAGGTCCTATTTCTCCTCTTTGGCAGGCGTTCCATACTGAGCTCTGCTACGATGTGGCAGTCTATATTATACCCACCCATCTTCATCAAAGTTATAGATATGGGATTGTCTTTTCTCTTCGGATGGCAGACTAAGAATTTGTCCGTCAGCCAGAAGCTTGCCGCTTACCCGCACCTATATTCGTTCACCAGCACCAAGTCAGTCGTTCATTGGTTCCAGATTATTCGCAATCAATCGTTCCAGATGTATGACGACGATGTACAGACGCCCCTGTCTGTGAACGGCTTAAACAAGTACACGAAAGTCGCCAAGTATCCGACCCGCAATATCAAGACCCCTATTGTTCTGGTATACGGAGGCAGTGACTCCCTAGTCGACATCAGGGTTATGATGAGAGAACTTCCTAATCGGACGGTCGCTACTGAGATCCCTCACTATGAGCACCTCGACTTTTTATGGGCTCGCGACGTCGATGCTCAGGTTTTCCAGCACGTATTTGATGCCTTAGAGAATTTTACAGGTGCGGAGCATTCCGTAGAGCAATTTGAGAGTTATCAGCGGGCGCGAAGTGTTAGCTTATCAGCTTCGAAAGAAATAAAGCAGTGAGTCTACCTCATCGTTAATGTTTCAATAGAAATAGAGAGCTAAATCATGGCAGCGCTCGTTTTAATAGCGACACGCCCGAATCAGACTCAACTTCCATGGCGTCTAACGGACCTAATGGGCAAGCTCGGGAGGGCACCGGTGAAATCCATACAGCGCGTGAAGTTCCTGCGGATCACTCGGACTTCACCACGGAACCAATCCAATCCCCGACGGCGGCAAAAAGTAACACCCAGGACCATCCCATGAACACCATCGTAGAAAACGTCGCATCGCCTTCGTCGGAAACATTGACAGTAGTAGGTCAGGATAGTGCTAACGACTTGCCCGACCCAATGACACCGAGCCCAACGGCGCAGAAAAAGAACTATCGCAGGCGTAACAGCGCTGCTAGCAACCTCAGCCTAGACTCTATGAGAGGCGGCCGGGGCATCCGGGTCGGTGCCGCGAAACCGACCACGGGGAGTAGTAGCGACGAGGGTCGGAGGTTTTCTGGTCTGGAGTAAAACCGTCTCATAACAAAACAATTCCTGGGTTCTCAGGCGTGGCGTAGTAGTGTATATACATAGATTGGGCGCACGGTTTAGATTGGCGTTTGTGCAAAGGAAAAGAAACGATAGTCCTACCGATTGAAAGACTCGCAAGTCCTAGAACTTATTTTCTAGAGAGAGCAGAGTTTTTGGCATGGAAAGAATGTGTATAGTATAGTTACCTACCTACTTACATACCTTAAAAGAACATACATTACATTGCCAAACCATTATGGTGTCTAGCTTGTCAAGGTGAACATGGATCGAGAAGGATAAGTGAGTGTATTAAACCAATAACTAACGAAAACAATACGCCTTCCAGAATACCCAGCGGAATTACTAACCTTCCTAACAATTGGATCTTACAATTTCTATAGCTCTCTAATTATTCTTCCTATTACCCAACCCAATACCATACAATACCCTTGACAATTTACCTACGCCTGCAGTTTCTAGCTCCAAAGTTCCAAGGATTGTATCCTACACCACTCGTACACTTATAGTCTGATACCGCCTCCCACATTCATCTCCTCCCCTCCTCATTAATCCATCCCATTAACATCATCCCCAGCCCCCGTCCCGCCCCAACGAACACGCATACTACTCGGGACAACCGTAAACGCGCTCTGATCGGTAGTCATGTACCTCCTCAACCCAGTCCACTCCTCGCCTCCCCCCGGCACGCCCTCACGGTCTACCTGGCCCCGCCATTCCCTATACACCACGCTCTTTATCTCGCCGCGGGGTCCCGGGGCCCGACGGATGTCGGGGAGGGAGAGGAGGACTTTGAAGGCGGAGAGGAGACCGATCCGGGTTAGGTCTTGGCTGGGGTGGTCGTCCCAGATTAGGTAGGAAGGGTAGGAGGAGAGGGGGCGGTCGAGACGGAGGGATGAGGGGGAGGGGAAGGCGAGGTCGTCGTGGGATGCTGTTGTTAGGTCGATTATGGCGCGTTGGGTTGGTTCGAGGGTGTATGTGCGTGTTGAGGAGGCACGAGTGGAGTCGTCGTTCGGAATAGGGTATGGACTTGATGGATCGTATGGGTCGGCGATGCAGGGTTCGTCGTCGGTAATGTTTTGGGTGGCACTGGTTAGGGAAACAAGGCGCGAGAGGGTAATCGTGGAGTGTAGGCGGATGCCTTCTAACATGCTGGGAATAGTTAGTGATTAGAACGAAGGCATATCTGTAAGCGATTGTTATAGGACTTACTAATGCAACAAAATCTCATCGGCATTGGCCGTATTCTCACGAATTAGACGCTGGATTTCAGGTACATGCGGGCACCCTTTCCCGAGAAAGTAGTCCATACACTGTGAAAGCATACCTGACATTATCGTAGCTCCGGCAGCGCTGCAAATGTCCGTTAGTATGGTATATCACTCAGTAAAATTGCGGCTTACCTGATAGGCATAACTGTCCCAGTAACATATTTATCGGTCGCTTTCTCCTTATTCTTCATCACCCGGGAAATTAGTTGCACACCATAACTCGGTAACCCAGGCCAGCGTTGCCCGCCCACGAGGTGAGATCCCCTTCTTCCAGCGCCTCCGAATCCTAGGTGATGGATGATACTACCAATCCAGCTGACCTTCGGGTTCGCCTCAACCTTGACAAGTTTCTCCAATTCCCTCGCAAATTCGCGAGTCCGTTTCTGCAGCTTGAGCGAGTTTACGGGGTCATTGTGAAAATATATAGCTGAGAACATGGCCATCAGCAACTCGAACAACTTATGCTCCGTGTAGATCCCGTGGGGATGTGTCTCTGCTGTCTTTATCGGTAGCGCAAAGAACTCCGCGATGAATCGCGTGTTGAGCGGGATTATGACGTCCCTGATGATGTCGGCTTCAAACTCTGCGTCTGCGCTCTTAGCTCTAAGGGGGCTTGGCGATAGCTTCTGGCTAACTTTCTGGAGGAGGTTTTTGGTTGTCTGGTCGAAGAAGTATCGGATCTCTGACTCCCAGTTCTTTGGATGGTACAGGAGGTGATCGTGAGTCGGGCTGCCGTTGGAGAGATCAGTGGAAGGTTTTCTGTTGAACCAGCAGGTAGGGGGGATATTTCCACCCCACGGAACAAGAAAGTCAGTCTTGTTGTTCAAGACTTCGATAACAGCCTTGTGGGATTTAATTATCACGGGATCTAACTTCCTCGTTGGCCTCTCCCACTGTCGTATTATGAATCAGCACTCTGAATAGCAACCTGGAAGGAAGTTTGGCGACAAAAGGGGGCTTGGTGAGAAAGAATCCAAATATATAAAATATTCTTACCGAATATAGCTTGGATGTCCCAAGTTTATCATGGATGATCTTGTTCTCCGAAGGTATAACAAAGGGGAAATGTGCATGAATGCTATCACCCTCGAAGTGGTTGGGAAACGCACGCAATATCAACTTATGCATCACTTGTCCTTGGTCAACTTCCAAGTCAAACTGAACTTCATTATAACCCCAGTTCGTCAAGTTTGAAGGGACGTAATCTGTGGTATAGAATCGATCTCCACGGACAAGTGCGACAGCATCGGATAGAATAGCCCGACTCGTAGTTACGTTCACGCACAATCCACTGCCATCCATCGCTGGCTTAGGTTTCTCGGCTACGAGGCCCGGGTATAATTCAACCGAGTCAGGTGAGTCATAGAAAGCCTTCAGCTTAGCAGCAACAATCGGGTCCGGGTTGATTTCCTCGAACGTCGTGTGTTTCTTGATGCCAAAGTGTTGCCGAAATTCATTTAATGTAGCCACACGCCAATTTCTTGCCTGTTTGATCCCAAGGATCTCGATTACTCTGAATGCGCTAGGGACCTGATTGGCGCCAAATGCGCCAGCGACATCCTCGATAGAGGACGACAGGATCTCAACGAGATCATCATCGACGTACGTACCATCACAGCCTCGCGTTAGATTGGCAAACTTGCGTTCAACTGGATCATTAGGCATGCTGTCCCGAAACTTAGCCAGAGCATACAACACTTCCTCATAGGCAGCCTTAGCGGGATCAGTACCCCCAAGTATCTTGCGGAACTCGCCATTCACCCATTTCTCATCCCGTTTTGATAACGCACTGTGCCATCGATAGAGAAGGTTGAATTCGACCGACACTTGGTTCCCGGTAGCCTCAGCAGCCGGTTTGCTGTTGAATGCATTCTTCTTCTCGTGTGACCGGGGATCAAGGCTCCAAGTTGAGCTCGTGCGGTTCAGGTTCAGGATCGTCCGAACGTAATCCTTCAGAATTATGTTGACGTAGAGTCCACAGGTGATGAGTCGTCCCGTTTGAAACAGATCATTGTCATACTTCTTCCAATCACACTCTTTCCCGCCATCCTTAATAGGGGTCGGCTTCGTGAAACGACCTCCTTCATTAATCCTTGTTATACGTGTTAGCATCGGCACATACCAAGATACATATATTCTGTAAAGTCCTGCCCTATCCCCACCATAGTACTTACGCTGCGAGCTGAGTTACAACATGGTTGTGGAATCTATTGAACATCTAAACAAATTGTAGTCAGCGAAAATTCAAATCATATCATCAGACGTACCCACTATTAAAAACACCCCTATCCCAGGGGGAAATCCATATGGATTAGTTGACGAGAAACAGTCTTTCTTGAGCAAGCCATTCTCGAATGTTCGCATCAGGTTTTGTTCTTCGGCATTCCGACCATACAAGGGTGACAAGTCAAGATAAGAGGATGTTACGTTAAGCTCTTGATCTTGAGAATCCTTTAGAAATGCTTAGATACTGAATGAGATGGTGGAGCTTCCAACTTGGATAACTTACAGTCTGGAATATGTCATGGGTAATGATTGTAGCAAGGTAGAACAGTACGCTGGATATCTTGTTGGGGTGTGTCCGGTATGACTCTCCACTTCCTCTGTTCAAAAGGCTGTCGAATAGAACGCCGGGATCTGGTAAATTTGGATCTTGGAAGTATAGAGGGGTTGTCGTTCTTGCGTAGGCTGTGTTGGCAGCTCCCATGGTAGGGAGATCGAGGTTATTGTTTGAGCCATCTGGTTCGCGATAGGGAGCTCCCCCGTTTGTGATCTGGGCGGGAGGATGTTTGAGTACACCCCATAATGAGTTGATAAATACGTCGGTAGACTGTTTACATAAATGGGAATGAGGTGGAAGTTTGGCTAGTAGATTGACGAGACGTTCTTGTAAGAAAGTATCATCATCTTGTTGCCCAGTTATCGAAGAAACCAAGACATCCTTCAGCGTTTTCAAGTCTGTAATGCTCAAACACTTTAGATCCCTAAGAATGCCGGTCTCTCTGGAAGTATCGTCATTCTTTGGATTAAACGGGTACCTTGGAAGAGGACTGATGGCCCTGGCGATCACCAGCGCGGTCTGGGAAAAGCTGGAAGACATTACCGGCACTTTCATAGGCTACCTACCTACACATGCATATGCATTTGTAAGAACCCGGAGTGGATTCGGCGACAGGTAGGGTAATATAGGACCCCTGGCTCAGCTATCATAGAAGAAACATCTAGCTAGTATGTAGCGTCTTTTGTAAAGTTCCTCGGTCGAGGCTCTCATTGCAATATAGAGGGCTGGCAGCCACCTTTTGGTAGCCATCCCACATGGGACCCGGGTAGGTGCCGAACCTCAGGTAGGCAGGGTAGCGTAGAGTACGGTGGGCAGACATTGAGGTAGGCTGTCCGGCCGATCCAGGTTGGACCAGTGTAACACACCCAAAAAAAAGCAAAATGATATATTCTTCACAGGAGTCACAGGAGGAACCAACGTGACGAAAGGAAATTATGGAGATTATGAGCCTCATTGAAAGTGATGAAGAAAGTGATAATAATCAATAAAGTTAGGAGGTTACATCGTTTGCATCGATGTGCCTATATATCTGAGACATTTGTTCACGGGTAACTTTCAATAGTTACCGATCGAGCTTTCCAACATCACCTGTCTAAAATTAACACATGGCAAGTTCAATCATACGTACATGTCTTTGGCACCAAATAAAATTCATTAGAAGTTGCAATAACCATAAATCTAACCCCTCACATCGCGTGATCAGGCAGCTTCAACTTCTCGGACCCGATGGATAACATCCATTGCTATCAATATGTAGGTAACTACCTACTTACTATTAACTCATAAGCTGCTACTGCCTTGGAAGATTTGAAGCAGTTCAAATATTTACAATGCACATCATAATTATCACGGTGCATAATTTATGCTGTGATCAGTGCTTTATGTCGAAATTATCATATGCCAACGCCTCCTGCAAGCCACTTAGCCACAGCTATCCCTCCTATCTCTCTAGCGCGGCCCTGTATCACATGGAGAATTATTCAAGAAAGACAATTCACTTTGTCGAATTTTGACCCGCTAGGTATCAAATCTGATCATAGAATCGTAGTGTTTTACTAACTAATCATAGTATCATATTTCACTCGTTTCAAATGAGATTTTAGTGCGATGTCGATTGGATGTAAGCATGGCATTTTAAGCTTAAAACAACCTAAAAAGACTATAACTGCATAAAGGGAATTGCCACATTTAGCAGCTGCTGATCCAAGACATTGATAGGCAACTTTGAAATATCGAAACGGATCTGATAGGCATCTATGCCGAACCAGTTCGTAGGCTACCTCAGGAGTTCCTTCTCCCAACAAAGAACGAAGAGATTGCCTTGATGACCGGATCGGATTTATGACTAAGAATGGCTCGGCCCGGTCCATCAATTTTCTGTTGGCCTCTTCCGTTTGTGTCTCGGGTCGCTAAAGACTCGTAAATGCAAGATTGGCTCGCTTATTGATGCGATCGGACGATCTTTGGTGGCCAGATTGGCCAGATTGGTTAAATTTCACGTATCTTACGGCTCCTATACGTGGACTAAAAGCTACAGTTACGGAACCGAAAGCAATACGATAGCAAGTATAAACTACGAACCTTTGATCGTCATATATAACAACTCAAGTTACTCCGGTACTACTGCGCCGTTCTCGGGTAACGACGCCTCATGTTTCACAGCCTCATCACCTATGAAGGGATGTTAGGCATATTCTTAGAGGAAACCATTTACCCCGAGTTTACGAAGGGATATTTTTTTACAATGTTTTTTATGACAAAGAATTATGTGGTGTTTATGCAAGGGCTTCAACTATGTGGTTTCTTTAAGTCGGCGACGAGCACTCGCCGATTTTCTTCTAATTTCATCACTCGTCTACGAACATTTCTCACACTTGTAAACCTCGTTATACACGTTACGAAGCTCCTACGATGGCAGCCACAAACGAGACTTCCTTTCCCGAGAGAAACAAGGGATGGTATGTAGAGGACCTGATCGAAGTTAACAACCCTATCCGCAAGTTGCTAGAGGACTACTCCCAGGTACCCAGCTCCGAAGTTGTCAAGCACGTCAACGACATAGTAAGTGAATAACCCAGAGAGCACTCATCCCTCTCAAACAGTCAAGTAAGTAGCCTAATGCTAGAGACTCAGCGCGAGAGGGGTTTCGCAGCCAATCCCTACCCGTGCATCGGGCTCTACCGCTTCGCAAATCTCACATTACTTACGCATCCTTTGTACGATGCCATCGTCAAGCGTCTTAAGGCTGCGGGAACGACTTACTTGGATATCGGTTGTTGCTTCGGGCAAGACTTGCGCCAGCTGGTTCACGATGGCGTGCCATCTGATCGGCTGATCGGCCTCGATATCGCCGGGGCCTTGATGGAACTTGGTTACGACTTTTTCCGCGACCGCGAGACGCTCAAGTCTACTTTCGTGGTAGCCGACGTGTTCAAAGGGCCCGACCAGGGCTCGGTGTGGACGCAGTTGCAGGAGCGTGGCGTTGATGTGATGCACTGCAGCGCCTTTTTCCATCTATTCCCCCTTGAGGAGCAGGTCGCCGCGGCGAAACAGCTAGCTGGGTTGATTAAAAAAGGCGGAGTAATTGTCGGCCGGCAGATAGGCAGCGTGAAGCCGGGGGACGTGCCTGCGATTCAAGAAGGCAGTTTCAGCTACCGGCACGACGTGGAGACCTTCGACGCCATGTGGCGCGAGGTAGGGCAGGCTACCCAAACTCGGTGGAAGGTTGAGGGTACCATGGACAGTGAGTACTACTACCACCTGAGCCATCCAGGCTTATTCTCCGTATCTCGTATCTCGTATCTTCGAAGTTCGTTCCCCCTTCGTGGGAAGTAAGGGAAGTAAGGAGGTTGAAACCCTACCTTCATTCGGCCGAACATATCCACATCATTCACATAACTAGCAAATACTAATATTCAGCGTTATAGTGATCGGTATCAAGACCAACAGCCCTGTAGAGGATGCGAATAGCCGCAGGTTTCTCTTCACGGCCACGAGGATTGAGTAAGAGGGCAGACATAATGAATAGCCGGCAGCGGATGTGATCGGGATCCGTTTGGTTTTTAGAATACCTACCTAGGTAACTACCTAAATCACCTTGCGACATAAGAAATGAGGCCCCACCGGGCGGCGGTTGGGTTGGTTAACAACCGCTCAACTGGTGAGGAACCCTTCTCTTTTGTTTTGTTTATCGACCGTTTATAAATATAAGAAGGGCGCCCGGGCTATCGGGGAGAAGCGTTAGGGTTAGTACAATTTTTTTTCTTTATATTAAAAGAATTCGGGGTGTTTTCAGATTCCTTTGTCACCCGATATTCCAACTGTCCCGCAAGGGGTACTTTGGAGCCAGCAAACAGGCGCTGTCCCTGTAGAGGCGCTACCTGTACTTAAAACTACTCCGTAGCACGTCGTAGAAGGACGTAAAAATATACCATCTCTCCCTTACGTTGTTGGCTGTCTCCTGGTACAGCCTCGTCGCACATTGAGTTGGTGTTCAAATGTAGAAGTACCGCGGCAGCCGCTTCGTTCAATATCTTGTTGGCATTTACATATCTACACCTACCTACACCTAGGACCTAGGTAGTTCCCTAGTATCTTATCTGTCTGACCGTCAATCAACGTCACCCTACATCGCATTACAACTCTCAATAAGCCTCGGTCACCATGGCTACAAATGCGCTAAAGACTCCAGAGCGATTGCCCTCCCCGACTCATGAAGTGATTGTAGTACTTGAGGAAACTCATTTGGCAATCGACAACGTCGATACGGCACCGCACTCGCATGAACTTATCTCGTACTTTAGCATCACTCGAGCGGACGAGATTCGTGAACGCATCCAGTGTGCTAGTATTGTTGTTGCGACCCAGGCATTCATCACAGCCGAGAGTCTTGGCGAAGCCCCTTACTTGTACGTTAATCCACACCGGACATTCTGCGAGAACCTTTCATTGATCAGTAAGGAAATGCGTCATCACACCCACTGCCGGTACAAACCACATCGATATAGACGGATGCCGTCGTCGTGGTATCCATGTAGCTAAATGTCCCGGATCAACGTCTCTGGCCGTTCCCGAGCACGCCTTGAGTTTGGTTAGTTATGTCACGTGGAAAGAGGCCCATTGCAATCTCCTTTTTACTGACTAGATCTTAAGTATTTCGCGGCCAGGCGAAAAACCATTCTTCTTCAGAACGAGATACGAACTGTGGATGAAAACGGCAAGAACTCGTGGAAAAGGCACGGGAGCATCGCATTCAAGATGCAGACGGCGAATGCACACGCACCGCCCTCCCTTGAGCAAGAAGTCGTTGGTATTATTGGCTTCGGCCATATCGGTATGTGCAGCGGATTATCGTATATCATTAGGTTTCCAATATTTAACCATCTGTCAGGAAAGCGTCTTGAAACCCTCTGCAGAGCGTTAGGAATGAAGGTCCTCATAGCCGAACGAAAGGGGCGTGATCAGGTCAGAGAATCCCGCGTCCGTTTTGACGAAGTCATCAGATCAGCTACCGTGCTCTTTATCTGCTGCTCGTTTAGCGAAGAAGATCGCAATATGGTCGACACACACGAGCTCAGTGTTATGCCGCCTGAAGCCGTCATCGTCAATGTGTCTCGTGGAGGCGTCATGAACACCGCCGCCGTAATTCAGGCTCTGCGGGAGAAGCGCATCTCCGGCGTTGCGGTGGATGTATTCGACCGAGAGCCGGCCAGCTCCGACGACGACAGTGCCTTCTTGGTTGCTGGCACCACAGATTTGAACCTCACTCTCTCCCCGCACGTAGGCTACTTCTCGACAAAGACTGTGTTGACGATGCTGTCTATGGTCAAGGCGCATATCCAGAACTACGTTCTAGGAGATTACGCGAAATTCGAGTCATAATATAGCGGAAAATCTCTTTAGGCTTCTATGAAATGCACAATTTGAAGAAAATCGTGCTCATCTAAAGGAAGGGAGGGTCCGGTGGTAGAAGAAGTTCAGCTTACAAAAAGGGGGCCAGTGGGCTTAGCGATTGCGACCGCAACACATAATTCGAACCACGTTCAACTCAGTGGATTCTTGCCTATTGGCATTCATGATTATTCATTCTATTCGTACTTTGAATATATAGATAATTTCCACATATATCAGGTAATTTGGTCTCACGTGACGATGAATGGCGACATACTGGGTGACTATGGCGAATATCGCAGCAATGCGTTATGGCCGTGCGGGTCGCCATGCCCCTCTCTCAGCACTGACCATCGTGCTGAGATTCATTCGTAATCATGAATTACAAGAAAATATGAGTGAGGAAAAGAAGATAAAGTCCGTGGCCGTAGTTGGCGCCGGTGCAGCCGGTAAGTATCTTGGCACCGGGATTCTGCATATGATGATGCAAGCTGACACATAATTACAGGAGCAATCACGGCGGCGGCTTTAAAAGCCGAGAATTACTTTGAGCGGATCCGGGTCTTTGAGAGACGGGAGACAGCCGGCGGGACCTGGTATTGTCTTACTCATTTTCCCACCATTTGATGTACAATTACTCATACTAAATAGGATATTCGACGCGGACCCAAAGCCGGACCTTAAGGTCCAACCGGGAAAGTTACCCCCGGAAATCGATCCGCCCCTGGAGATCCCGAAAGATCTCCCTCAGACCACGGCGCCCGACCAGCGGGAGCGGTTCTCCAAGACGCCGATCTATAACTCATTAACGTAGGGTTACCTTTCAACTTAATCATCCAAGAACAACTATATTAACACTGGGCCCAGGACAAATGTCCCCGACATCGCAATGTCCTTCTCGGACCGGCGCTTCGCCTACGGGCCCTTCGCGCCTCACTACATCCCGCGGCAGTACCTCGAAAGCTACTTCTCAGCACACGGGACAGACTCACTCCTCAGCCTTTACACCACCGTAGAGGACATAACCAAGCTCTCCCCCAGCACCCCCTCCGGGCTCTCCCGGTGGCAACTAACCCTGCGAAAATACGATCCGGTGCGGCACCTCGACACCTGGTGGGCCGAGTCCTTCGACGCCGTGATCCTCGCCAACGGGCACTACTCCGTGCCCTACATCCCGCCGGTCCCAGGCCTCGAATCCTACGTTGCGAAGTATCCTAATCGCGTGCAGCACTCCAAGTACTACCGCTCGCCGCTCCCATACACCGGGAAAAAGGTCCTCGTAATCGGCAACTCGGCCTCAGGGCACGACCTAACGGCCGAGCTCGTGCGTACCGCCTCCCTCCCGGTCCACCAATCCCGCCGCACCGCCTCGCGCTGGGACGGGGACATGCCTCCCCCGGGAATATCCTGGAAACCGCTCATCACATCCTACTCGGCCTCTACAGGCTCGATCCACTTTTCCGACGGCTCCGTGCTCGGGGAAGGAGACGTGGATAACGTGATCTACGCGACGGGGTACAAGCCCTCGTTTCCGTTTTGGAAGGGGGAGAAGAATGGCGGCGAGTTGTATGATTATAAGGCGAATAAGCTGGTTGGGAATTACTTGCATACGTTTTTCCGCGCGCACCCTACACTAGCTATTGTCGGGATCCCGCGCGTGCTTACGTTCCGGTCGTTTGAGTACCAGGCCATAGCTTTGGCTCGTCTGTTCTCGGGGCGGAACGCGCGGGAGATGCCGTCAGATGAGGAACAAGAGAGGTGGGAGAGGGAAAGGGAGGAGAGGACACGACGCGAGGGGAGGAAGTTCCATGATGTGAATTGGGAGTCGGGGGAGACGTTTGAGTGGTTGGGCGCGCTGTTCGATATAGCGGGGTTGGGCACGCTGAGGGGTGAGGGGAGGATACCGCCGGCGTTGACGGAGGAGGTTATTTGGGCGATTGAACATGTGAAGAAGTATCCTGAGCCGGACAAGGGAAAGAATGGGGATGGTGGTGGGAAAGACGCGGATGCGAAAGGATTGGGGGAAGATAAACAGCACGATGGGAAGGAACGTCGGGATGGTGAGTGGGTGTTAGTGGAGAGGCATCATAAAGACTTACTGGCGTTCATATAGACGACACGGTGGTACACATGGGCAACTAGACTGTAGGTATTCGGGTCGAGCCCTCTAAATTGTAAATTTTGGCATCCATGTCTATTTTTCCTAATTTTGTAGTTGCCTACATTTTGTGGTATGTCCTAGTAAGAAAATATAACATTCTGGCCTGAACCGGCTACAATCATACATACGTTAAAACCATTCCGGGCCAAGTCGTTAGACACATAAAATACAATGAGAGTAATTTCGCCTGCGAGACATTGATTCCTGTAGTGCGTTTAAAACCTTTCAAAACGCCATATCGCTTCGTAAATTGAGTAATAGAAAAGGCAGTCTAGGGAAGAGGAGCCACGGGGGTATTGAAGACGTCGTTTTTCCAACCACCCGCCTCAAACTGCTCGACACGGTCTCCGGCTAGGGCTGCTTCCTCATTCCAAATCTTGACGACACTTCCGGGAGCGTAGACACCTTTGAAAACACCACGGCCCGGCTGCGTGACTCCCAGTCGGACGTCGAAATCGGGATCCTCTTCAGGCACCAATCTCGCTGCGACAGCTTTGATGAATGTCCACAAATCTTTGGGATCCGCGACTCTCGTGGCACGTAGGCGTTCTCGGGCAAATATCAACTCACGATTCGCAGCGTGGAGTAGATCGGCGATCGCAGTAGCGAGTTGGGCTTCCATCGTGGCCTTAAGGATCGGACGAAGGACTGGTTTGATGAGCCAAGTTAACCAGGACAGCTTGCTCTTTCGGAACTTGTAGTTCAACTTGTGCACCTTTACACGAACTCCTCGGAGTGTAAGTATATGTTCTAGACGCTCGCGACATATTTCGACCTCGAGGTGGATATCAATGCCACGTTCATCCAGTTCAAAATTCGCAATACCTTCATCCGCTAGGCGGAATAGACCACTATGTGCGCGCAGCCAGAAACCAACTTCATCTGCACGTGCCGAAAGGCCGTCGATCTTGATGAGCATCAGGTTCTTCGTGCTAGCGCTGGTTCGAAATCGGGCTTTGCGGATCTCAACATTGTTGTAGTTCTCGATCTTTAACTTGTAAGGGAGGAACGAGGTGTTGTTCACCGTTGCGCCGGGTTCGATGATAAGATTCTCAAGCAGGAGATCCACTGCTGGTGTGCTTATTTCGAGGCGCGGGATGGGTACATGTTGAATGGTAGTGATGATAAGGGGGATAAAGACACCAAGCGCATCTTGAATCAATTCGGAATTCGTCGCCGCATCAACAGGGGATATCACGCTAAGAATGCGGAGGGTGGTTGCCGTCAAGTCGGAAATGTCTTTATCCTGGGCAACACTTTTGAGGGTAAGGGTGAGTTGATGTAAAAGGTCATCAACATCTTCCCGAAGCTCTCTCTCCGATCCAACCTCCATACTCCTTGCCCTCAGCTCCTTGAGCTTCTCCTCGGCATTGGTAAAGAATTCGGGGTCAGTGAGAAGCTTCTGCAAGCTATCTGCAATATCCTGTAAGAGAGCTTCAAACTCGGGATCCTGGTCTTTATGGCCCATAACCTTCTTGAAATAGAATTCGCACTTATCCCATTCCTTACTATCACCAAAACTCTTAACGAACTCCCACAGGTTGGTTAAGGCACGATCCGTCTCTAGGTTTTCCTGGACGTCATTCTGGGCAACATCGACTACCTCCTCTGCAGCCCGGGAGTACACAACGGCATAGCGTTTGATAAGCAATGAAAGCGTCGATACGGAGTCGGAATAGTCTCTGCGCTTTCGAAGGTTGAGGACAACCTGCTGCAATCGGCTTAGTAGTGCATGGCCCTCATCGCCGGAAAGTTTGTCCTTAACACTTTCGACTGTGGTGCTTGCAACTTCAGCTGCTTGGTCCGACACGACTTGGGTCGCATCCTCAAACTCGTCTTCTAGGAATTGGGATGTTGGAGGTTGGGTAAAGAAGTGTTGGGAAGGACCGGCTTCATTTTCCTCAGAAGTATCAAGATGTTCGCCCACCTCCTTAGCAGCACTGCTCAAAGCAAAAGCCGAGTGTCTGAAGACCTCCCGACCGACTACGCTAAGATCTCCTAGGAATGTTCGGAAATCGGGATTTGTCAGTAGAAGGGAGCCAACAGTCTGAACACTCTGATAGGCTGCAGCGATGTCGGCCTTAGTCTTAGCTTTCTTAACCCTCGAGGTAAGGTCATCCACATCGACAGATATTTGGCTTTTGGACAAGAACCAAACAAGATCTTGAAGCTGATCCTTGTCATTTTTGTGTTGCAGAAGGGTGATGAACTGCTGTAGCCATAGCTTGGTTAGACGAACCAATCGGCGACCGCTATTGGATAAATCGGGGTTCTCTGGGTTTAGAATGTCGCTAGCCAGAAGAGTACGAAGATTGACGATGGTCTGTTCGGTGCTTGGCATGTATCCCTTAGTCAGGGCCTTTAGCATCTGGTAGCTATGAAGCTTGCGATAAAGCTCCCTCTGTAGATGAGTGTCCTGCTCATATTGAGGGAGCAGTGGCTCTCGTTCGGGATCGGTTCCCTTTTTTCTAAATCCAAAACACGAGGACATGGTTGCTCTCAAGTTTAGTTAGAAGAGTCTTGAATAGTCTTCTAACTAATCTTGAACGTGGTCCTGTGAATGATGGATCTCTTCCTCCCACTTTTTCTCTTTTGTTGCAGAAACAAGGACGCGTCGTAGGACATGGCGACGAGAAACAACAACTTTGAATAATTGTTAGTGTTTTAGGTGATTATGTAGGTGATTAGGTGCAAATGTGCTAATGTGCTAAGGTAGTTATGCAGTGACGAATTAATGACGTCTACGTGTAGGGTAATGCCAGCTCAGGCGCGTATTTATGTATTATGTAACCAGGTATCTTGTATAACATAATTATGTAATTGTCCGGGGATTTACCGTACCTCGGTTGAAGTGCTTAGTCTGTTTATTAGGTAATCTAGATTCAGTTAGAGCCTCTGCTCTGTGGACTGGAAACGACCTTGATGAATCTTTTCTTCATTAATATTTATTATCTCGTTGAGGCTCTGCGGTCCATCCATTAATAGCGCAAATACAAAAATGGGGACGCGGCGTTTTCAATTGCACCGATTAAAATTAGCTTCATACTTGAAATACATTGGAGCATGAGTCGACAAGCCTCGAATGGAAAAAAATGAAAAGACTAACGTATGCGCTATGGCACTTGAGTCGTTCTGCCGTTAGGCTTCGTTGAAATAGACATCATCAACGTTGACGGCTCGTCCGAAAAGGGAATAGTTTACGAGCTGATCCCAGCACCCCCAATCTTCCGGCGCGCCTTATCGTCCCGACGGTCTGACACCCCCAAACCTCGTCCGACTCTTCGAATGGACCCGGGGCCAATGCCAGTCTGTGGCAGTGTAATGCGAATCTTGGTCTCAACCACGAGTTTCTATGCATACATGTACCTGCCTACCTATAGTAAATGAGACAATCTGCGGCGGGATCAAGAAGCTCATCACCACCCACCATGACACGTAATCCAGCGAGTAATACGGGAATGCATGTTACCACCCAATCCTGGCTTCCATTTGTGGACATCTTTCGCGAGCTATCTGCGTACTCAGCCAATCTCGATCTACTTGATGACAGGTACGGTATATCCCTTAGTTGAGATCCAGGTGCCCGCGGGTCCCGTCCTGTCTGGACGGCCGAATTAGTATGTTTTAACACGCCTACTTAGAAGCATATAGCGCTTTTCAGTTCAGCTCTAGTATTTGAAACTTGAACGAATTCGTGATTAAAACGAACCAGTTTACATGTGTATGGAAAAACGGGTGAAATATGAACCTCCAAAGGTGGAAATATCATCCCGATCCGTGCCCTGATAGGTGGCCGTCGGCCTTCATTAGGCGACCCACACTCTGCCTCGCATTCGCATACTGACTAGCCCACGCCCAGAAGCAGGGTATGAATGCTCGGGTGGTATGCAGTTGCTGAGCCTCATAGGAGGTTTGATATCTATACTAATTAATATACTATTATACTGATATAAATATTCTCACAGTACGTATGCCGGGGCCCGACCAGCCCGGCCTTTCCCTTCTTCTGTGTCAGGCTCATATATCACCCTGATGCTTTGCTGTCTTCGCCCATAGATCTCTATTCTTCTCGCATTGACCTAGAGCCCCTTTTTGATAAATTTGGATAATAGATTCATTACTCCTTTCCTTTTTCTCTTTTCGAAGTAATCATAATTTTAGAGCCTCCTTTCTCACGATAGATTTCTACCCGACACAATGAGCGATCAGTCAGGGGCTGGCACCAACGCCAGCGCCGCGATACAGTCCATCGCCTTCAAGGACTGCAACGCAACGGTATGTCCCTACGACAAATCCTTCTATCAGTACCGGATCGACATCGTCCCCAACGCCGTCTTCTTGGGCCTATTCTCGCTCTCGCTCCTCTTTTTCCTTGGGACATACGCCTTCACGCGACGCGGCGCCGTCTTCGCTATCGCCATGATTCTCGGCTTGCTGAGCGAGATCATCGGGTACATCGGGCGCATCATGAGCTGGAACAACCAGTGGAGCGAGAACGGCTTCCTGATCCAAATCTGCTGCCTCACCATCGCTCCGGCCTTCTTAGCTGCCGGTATCTACTTGTGTATTCGTAGGATCGTGTTTGCTTTTGGGCCTGAGAACTCGAGGATCCCGCCGAAGTGGTATACTCGCATTGTATGTCCTTCTCATTAACTTTCTCCTCTTGATTAAAAAGAGGGAAGAGAGAACCCCCAAACTGAACCCACTGACACCCCACCCCAGTTCATCCCCTGCGACATAATCTCCCTAATCCTCCAAGCCGCCGGCGGCGGCCTCGCCTCCGTCGCCTTCCACACCGGCAAATCAACCGACACCGGCGACAACATAATGATCGCCGGTCTCTCCTTCCAAGTCTTCACGCTCCTAATCTTCATGCTCCTCTCCGCCGATTTCTTCATCAACGTACTCCGGCGTCGTCGCGCCCTCGGTTCCGCCGCCGCCTTCTCCCAGGATCCCGAGGTAATCGCCGTGCGGCAGTCCCTGATGTTCAAGCTCTTCCTGATCGCGCTGGCAGTGAGCACGATCTGCATATTCTGGCGGAGCGTGTACCGTGTGGCCGAGTTGAGCCGTGGGTGGAGCGGCCCGTTGATGGCGAGACAGGATCTGTTTGTTGGCTTCGAGGGCGTGCTGATCACGATTGCCGTCTGGGTCTTGAATATCTTCCACCCGTCGATATGCTTCGGCGCTTTGATGGATAGGAAGTTTGGGGATGAAGCTGAGCAAAAGGAGGGCCGAGAGCAACTTGAGATGATGCCCGAGGCGAAGCCGAGCACGGCTACGAGCTCGTCTGATACTGCCGATGTTGAACGGGGTGCTTGAGCTAGATTTATTAGAAGATGGGCAAGTGTCAGCGTTGCCGTAGATTTGTTTGTGTATTGGGTACGGACTTTTGGTTGATTAGACCTGCACTACCTATGTTATCAGTTTTCTGCGTGTATGAAATCTAGACGACTCAAAAGATATCTTATTACTGTTGATGATCTACAATTTGTCGTTATATGGCAAAGATTTTCTAGATTCTTACAATGAGTTACGGTTTTTTCACACTAGAACATCAGGAATGGTTGTAACTTCGGGAAATATTTTGTGTATTAACTGACTAGACAGTAACCTGATAACGTGCAAAGTAAATGCTCAGGAATATGGCTCTGCGAATCGTGGCCATTTCATGCGGGTGAGTTGCGACTAGACGTATGACTAATTGCACACGTTCCTTGCTCGAAAGCTAGTCAAACCTCGCATCTTGTTGTAAATAGTTTCTCCTCTCTTCTGCTTCTTCTATCTTTTCTTATCTTCCAATTCCAGGCCTGTGGCATAACCTGAAACCACTCTGCTAAGGTTCGTCTACCGTCGTTCCTGGTAGATAGAACTTGCTTTTTTTTAAGCAACCTAATTCCTGATCAAAATGAGTAATGGGTATTGTGTGCCCAGCTGCAGATTCCAAGCCCGTGAGGTTGTCGAAATCTCTTTTCAAATAGCGGGCACGGTTATGACGTCTCATAAGGAGACAAGTGACTAGGTAAACTGAAATGGCCAAGCGAAAAGCAAAGGCTCACACAGCAAATGTAATACGTACGAAGAAGGCGCAAGGAATAAAAGGAATGGGTATAGTCTACAAAGGGATTCTTCGGGATAGGATCAGGGGGTGGCTGTATGCGTGAACTACGAGGTCGCCTAGCTGGTACCAGCATCGAGCGGCAACACTTTGGACTTGTCCTCGAGAAACTCTTGTCTGTGCTTGACGATAGCCCTCGTGATGCGGTCGAAGTCCTTAACTTTGTTGGCTTTCAAATCGTTGAGTACCTTTTTCAAACCCTCGATGAATCGGTTTCTCGTCTCCCCGGTGAACATGTCGGCGGAGCCCAGCTGCGTGATAATCTCGGCATCTAAACCACGACGCAATGAAGTCAGTTATCCAAAGAGGGGGTTGTTTCGCAGACAGGAATAGCAATCTTCAAGGGAGTTGGTCTAAGGACTCACCGGGAAGCACCATGCTTTCAAAATGCTGGAATTCGCAAGAATTTCCATCAGGGCATTGCTCTCCAGCCAGCACGCGTGAGCAGATTGGTCGCATAGGATCAATCTTGGAACTGTAAGTCAAAGACTTAAGACCGCCTGCCACTTCGTCAAAGTATTTGGGATGGAACCTATATGCACGGAAGTACCCGAGAGGACTGTGATAAGACAACAAATCCTCTAGTTGGGGTCTCTGTTCGGGTTCATCCTGCGTATCGGTCAGCAACGGATGCTCATGAGATGAGCTGTCTTGTACTTCTCCACTAGGCTTTTCCATCACTGACAATGTCAGATCTTGGACAGGTTGAAACAGAGCAGCACCATCCGGTATTTCGCGGATAGGCTGTTCATCATTGAATGGGATGGTATCTCTCCGAAGTGGACTGGATTTGGGGGCATTTTCAGGAGCACGTAGGGGGGTTTCACGGACAGGGGAAGTAGGGGTTGATTGTGGGTTGTATGAGTCATCACTGCCTGGGGATGAGATCTGAGGCAATTGTTCCGGGACCTCTGTCATGTCGTGGTCGTGTTGTCCGATCTGAGTCATCATGGCATTGCCAATTGAACTGGGATCAACAGTACTGTCTTCAAGAATCATGTCCGCGGATGAAGTGTCGGATGGAGTGTAGTGATTGCTGGGCGAGGCTGACGACACCTGATCAGCATTGACGAGGTTCTCTAGCGGTTGATTGGAGACGACAGGCTGATCATCTAAAGAGTCGTCTCGAGATGATTGTAGGCTGGACTTGACATCGTTTGTAGTTAGTCCTTGGCCTGGTTTGGTCACGTCTTGACCCTCAACCACAAGCGGGTCTTTGACTTGCTCGATCCCTGATTCCTTTTCGTTGAGATTATGAGATTCGACATTATTTAGCCCAGCTGTTGCTGCATCTGTGCACAATTGTTAATATCCTTGTGGAAGATATGATAGAGCAACTTACTAGGAAGAACAGGCTGAGCTTGTGCTATTGTCTCGGGAGTAATCGGTCCTGAAGAATCTGACAACTCTTCCATCTCAGCGGTTAACTTCCTTCGTTCCTCAATGCTCGCCTGAATCTCGAGCTCGAGCTGTGCTGCTTGCGCAACAGCCTGCCTGAGCCTTTCCTGCTTCTCCTGGAGATCGGCCTCGATGCTCGGCAACTCGAAACTTACAATCCTGTCGCGCCTCTCGAAGTTACCTCTTCTGGCCTTCTGCAACGTCTCCGGAACTTCAGAGGTCTTCCGCGGGGTGGTAGATGCCGTTGAGGGTTGAGCTTGAGGTGACTGGGAGACGACTCTCTTTGCGGCTTTCTTAGCTTCAGCTTCTGCAATCTGTCTCTTCGCCTCTTCGATACGCTTATTCAACAGATTAAGCTTAACCCCAGAAACCGGGGGCGTTGGGGCAGCACTTGAGCTAGGGCTGTGGGTTGAGGGTTGCTTCCAGCTAGGGGATTTGGATAACGGTGGAAATGCTCCAAGGGGGGTCTGCCCTGATGGCTGATTGGTGATTCCGTTCGACGAATTAGGTTCATCGATGGGTGAGCCGATATCCATTTCAACGTCTTCATCATCACTGACGTCGATTATCAATTGCTCTTGAGTGCGTGATCGCTTGAGTGTCCCTGCAGGACTAGAATAGTTGTCAAAATCGGAAGCTACTGGTCGTTTCAAGTTGCGACCGTTCTGATGTCCTGGTTGGGTAGCTAAGAATAGACCTGGAATACTTTCTTTAGGCAAGCTCTTATCCGTGGATGCAGAGCGTCGATTCAGCTCCACGGCTGGAATTGGTGTTGCGGTAGGTTTGGAAGTCGGTGGCTCATGGTTCTTCGGTCCAGACATCGCGTTAGATTGACTTGTAGGGACAGCCGGGGGTGTTACGGGCTTAGCTGAGCCCCCAGCTGCCAACCTTTTTTCGGCGATTGCTTTCTCCTGGGCCGCCTTCAGTGCAGCAAGTTTTTGGTGAAGAATCGCGTTATTCTCAGCTCGAGTCTTAGGCTTCGCCGGAGACACATTCGTAGTGGGAGCAGTTACGCCCACACTAGCTGTAGTGGGTTGAGGCGGCGAGGCTGTGGTAGCAGTAGTAGGCTGGACAATGGGTACGGTCCTCTGAGCTCTTGCAGCTAGTTTTCGGGCAATTTTATCTTTGCGCTCCTCGGCGGCGGTCTTCTGAGCTGATTTCGGGCTATCATCTTTCTTAGTCTTAGTTACAGGATCGATGGCAGGAGACTGCTTCGGATTTGTCGTAGCTACAGGTTGATCCTTGGCAGCTTGAGATTCGGTGACGGCCTTGGGAACCTCAGATGGAGCGGTCGGGGGCTCTGAGCCACTCGTAGATTTCTGAGCCATGGCGGGTTTAGGGATAGATGCTTCCAGGCCTAAATCTGTGAACAAACCCTTCATCAACTTCTCATCAAATCCTTCTTCAATGTAATCTTGATAGCGAACTTTCAATGGCCATAGTCCGAGAATAGCCTCTTGCGCCTTCTTCTTTGCTTCTGTCACGGACTGAAACGAATCGGAGAGCGTAGCGTCTCCTGCAGAACCCGAATGGGGAACAGCATGACCATTTGTGATAGATCTTGGATCAGTTGCACCATTTGATAATGTATTCGTAGTTGCCGGTTGCTCTGAGGGCGGCATGCCAATGCCTGGCAGAGACTGTAGAGAAGGTTGAGCATTTAGGATTTCTAATTATGGTTAGATGTCAGTATTTTAAGGAAACGACAATGCATCCATGGATATTACGACTTACGCTTAGACCCAAAGGATACTGGCTTGCTCACTGATGCCCTGCGCTGAATTTCTCTAGGAGATAGGTAAGGGGAGTAGGAACCAGACCTCTCGCGTTCTTGGTCATCCGGTTCCCAGTCATCGCCTGGGGAATATTCTTGCTCAGCTGCAGGGAGTGATGCAGATGCACTATTAAGTGCCGTTTCACCTTGGGGTGTTGCACCGTCGTAGATGGAAGAACCATCCGCATCCCCTACACTTCCGTTTGGATTTTCTGTAGCACTTGGTTGCCTAGGGTACGAGGTAGGCATTGGGGGGTCAACGGAATCCTTTGGTTCGTAGAGATCCTCGAATTCGCCTTCGCTAAGCTCTCCTTCCTCGAGAGTATGACTTGTCTGTACTTGGGATGACACTGCCAGTTCATCTTGCTTAGGCGACTTCGTGCGAATTTTATCGGCAGTTTGAGCAGGCAGTGTCGGATTCGGCACACTCTGTGTTTGTGCATTCCATGGTGTATTGCTCTTGGAACTAAACGTAGATGGTTGAAAGGATCCCATGCCTAAGCCAGGTATACTACTTGCATTGTACTTGAAGGAGCTATTAACGGTCGCATAATTGCCGAGAGAAGCATGGGGAGGTGATTGCTGATTAAACGATTGAGGGAACGGTAGGTGAGTTTGTGAATGAGGTTGTTGGCCTTGTTGACCGGGATAAAGCCCGTATTGGTACGGTCGTTCAGACATCGTGTAAAGGGTAGATGCGATTCATCAGGGGAAATCGTCGTGCTTGTCTGGAGACGGGACGAGACCAGATAAAGATTAAACCAAGAACAAACAGTACTCCTAGCTCCTGGGAAGATAATATACTGATTGTTGTCGCGAAGATACAGATACGTTACCGGTCTAATCAATCAGATGCTAGAGAAATTAATGAGTGAATGTGACCAGCGTGAAGGTGTTTTGACATCGCAAGAATCTTGGGCGCGTATGCTTCAAATCAACAGATTAATCCGTACCTAGTAGTGAAGTGGCAAATATTATCGGAAAGTCAGGTTGATTCGAGACGGTCGAAATCAAAGACGGTGATGCAAGACCAAGATTTCCTTTGAGAAAAAAATGCGAAAGAATCGGTAGTTTGCCTCGAATCGCGTTTCGTATGTATGAAGAAAGGTTACAAGGTTTGTCTGCAAGATTTCGGACTGCCGTTAGGGACAAGGGCAGGGTCACTGTGGGTAACGATTACATAAGACGGGTCATTCAGATTTCGTGGTACGAGGTTACAAACTTGTACTGTGTCGATACTGTGCTAAAATCGTTAGCAACACGGACCTGTATCCTACGGCGCTACGTAAATCCGATCAGCATGACCTCTTATCCGAAAAAGGCAAGGTGCCCGCCGCGGATCCAAACAGGTTGTACCTGTGGGTACCTTGCACCACGTATCGCAGGACCAGACCCACGCAATCCACGGTGAAGGATAGGCGGGATAGGTACGCTAATTTTGCCAAGCCCGAGCACTGTTTACTTGAACCACGGGCGTTGCCATGTCGCTCCTGCATGGATGTCAACAATTAAAAGCAGCGGTTTACAAGTTGCAACTTCGTCATCGTTGAAGAAATAGCAAAACAGAAGGAACGAGTTTTTTATTAGGACGAAGACCTAAATGATTTAACTTCGATCCATTCGTTGAACATTGACATTGACGTTGCCATTTTCTTTTCTTCATTAACACATTAACCATAATCCATGTTTTTTCTATGGCATTGTGTCTAATTATCCCCGATTCTCGCGATTGATGTGGTAGATGTTAGGATAACGGCCACCAAAAATATTTTCAGGAATTTAGGAATTCTTTCTAATGAAATTCATACTGGGGCGCATGATATCCCATATACCACTTAGAATTGGACCCGGCACCGGAACTTAGACATTGATCGCCGTCAATATGTCACAACGCAATAATCCTTTCGCTAGGAAGAATTCTCTTTCACCCTCGCCGGCTTCGAGTGGTCTTGGTCGACCAAAATCTGCTATATTCTCCTCTCCTTCCGCTCTTCTACCAAAAGTACCTACACCTCCAACACATAATCGTACCCAGTCGCAAGCATCGATAGGTGCTGCGAACCTTGTACCCGTCGGCACCAATGGCCCTCGAAACCACCGGGTTAACTCCAAGAGCAATGCTCCAAATTCCACGACGTTTGCTCCGTCGTTCATCAAGACTGAAGAAATGCGGAGAAGTCTCGATACCGTGAAGGGAATCGAAGGAGAAAATGACTTCTCTGGCAAGAGATATGTATGGCTTAAGGATCCACAAGCTGCCTTCGTCAAGGGCTGGATAGTCGAAGAATTGGGAGAAGGCCGTATATTGGTGCAATGTGATGATGGCAGCGTAAGTGCTAATACTTTGCTGAAGAGTAACATATACTAATCTAGACTTATAGCAACGTGAGGTCGATAGTGAGAGCGTAGACAAGGTCAACCCGGCCAAATTCGACAAGGCGAATGACATGGCCGAGTTGACGCATCTAAACGAGGCTTCGGTCGTCCACAACCTTCACATGAGATATCAAGCCGACTTAATATACACATATTCCGGATTATTCTTGGTCACCGTGAATCCTTATTGCCCTCTGCCGATATATACGAACGAGTTTGTCAACAGGTACAAGGGCCGGAATAGAGAGGATACGAAGCCACACATTTTTGCTATGGCTGACGAGGCGTTCCGGAACTTGGTTGACGAGGGCGAAAACCAGAGTATCTTAGTCACAGGTGAATCTGGTGCAGGAAAAACTGAGAACACGAAGAAAGTCATACAATATCTCGCCGCCGTAGCTCACACGGACTCTTCTACGAAAAGCAGAGGACAACATTCTACACTCTCGCAACAAATCCTCCGCGCCAATCCTATCCTTGAAGCGTTCGGTAATGCGCAGACCGTCCGCAACAACAATTCGTCTCGATTCGGCAAGTTTATTCGTATCGAGTTTACGCGAAATGGAGCGATTGCTGGTGCATTCATAGACTGGTATCTATTAGAGAAGTCTAGGGTTGTTCGCATTAACTCCCAAGAACGAAATTATCACGTCTTCTACCAGCTGCTAAAGGGTGCCAGCCAGCAAATGAGGCGGGAATTTCTACTTGATGATTTCGAGGTTGAAGATTTCACGTACACTCGTGAAGGCCACGATACGATCGCCGGTGTCTCCGACCTTGACGAATGGGAGTCGCTGCTTGAGGCATTTAGTGTAATGGGCTTTACAGACAAAGAACAGGACTCAATATTACGTACTGTTGCTGCGGTCTTACATTTGGGCAACGTCACCGTAGTCAAGGAGAGCCGTATGGCCGACCAAGCACGCCTCGCCCCGGATGCCAAGGAGGTAGCTGCGAGAGTGTGCAAGCTTCTCGGAATTCCTTTGGAGCCATTTTTGCAAGGTTTGCTGCATCCCAAAGTCAAGGCCGGACGTGAATGGGTGGAGAAAGTTCAAACTCCGGAGCAAGTACGCCTTGGCATTGACGCACTTGCAAAGGGTATCTATGAACGTGGCTTCGGAGACCTTGTCAAGAGGATCAACCGCCAACTCGACCGAACAGGCCTGGGAATTGACGATTCAAAATTCATCGGCGTGCTTGATATTGCCGGTTTCGAGATATTTGAAGAGAACAGCTTTGAGCAGCTTTGCATCAACTACACCAATGAGAAGTTGCAACAATTTTTCAATCATCACATGTTCGTCCTGGAGCAGGAGGAGTATGCGAGGGAGCAAATTGAGTGGCAGTTTATTGACTTCGGTCGTGACTTGCAACCGACTATCGATCTTATCGAGCTACCAAACCCCATTGGTATTTTTTCGTGTCTTGACGAGGACAGCGTCATGCCGAAAGCCACCGATAAATCTTTCACAGAGAAGCTCAACTCCTTATGGGACAAGAAGTCCAATAAATACCGAACATCTCGTCCTGGAGCTCGACAAGGATTCATTCTAACCCACTATGCGGCCGAGGTTGAATATTCAACTGAAGGCTGGTTAGAGAAGAACAAGGATCCTTTAAACGACAATGTAACTCGATTATTAGCTGCCTCAACCGACAAGCATGTCGCGAATCTATTTACGGATTGTGCTGACACTGATGACGATATTGGTGCTTCGCGGAGTAGAGTGAAGAAGGGCCTATTCCGAACAGTTGCCCAGAGACATAAAGAACAATTGTCTAGTCTTATGTCCCAACTCCATTCTACTCATCCCCATTTCGTTCGATGCATTCTCCCCAACCACAAGAAGCGGCCCAAGCAATTCAATGCACTACTAGTCCTTGATCAGCTGAGATGCAATGGTGTCCTCGAGGGTATAAGAATCGCTCGAACTGGATTTCCCAATCGCCTCTCGTTCGCAGAATTCCGACAACGATACGAAGTTCTTTGCAGGGACATACCGAAAGGGTACGTAGAGGGACAAGCCGCCGCAGCATTTATGCTAGATAAGCTAGGAATAGACAAGTCTCTCTTCCGTGTCGGTCTCACCAAGGTATTTTTCCGAGCTGGTGTGCTTGCCGAGTTGGAAGAGCAGCGCGATGCTTTGATCACCGAGATAATGTCTCGGTTTCAATCCGTCGCTCGCGGCTATATTCAGCGACGCATGGCATTCAAAAGATTGTACCGGACGGAGGCGACCCGGGTCATTCAGCGAAACTTCAATGTGTATCTTGATCTTTGCGAGAATCCATGGTGGCAGCTTCTTATTAAGATGAAGCCATTATTAGGTGCAACCCGCACAGCTATCGAAGTGAAGCGGCGAGATGAGAAGATTAAATTGCTGAACGATAAGATGCGTCAAGAAACCGAGAACCGTGCACGACTCGAGGAAGAACGGCGAAATTGCCATGCAGAATTAATGCGAACGCAACAGATTCTCGAGAGCGAGCGAGCCTTGGCGCTGGACAAAGAGGAGATATTTAAGCGCCTGCAGCTCCGCGAGTCCGAGCTTGAAGAAGAATTACAAGGCGCCATTGATGACCAAGAGAAGCTTGAAACACAACTTGACGATCTTCTCGATGCAAAAAAGAGGGCTGAGCATGAGGTGGATAGATATCGAGCTCAATTGGAGCAAGCTGCTGCTCTTATTGCTCGGCTCGAGAAAGAGAAGTCTCAACTAAATACTCGAGTATCAGATCTTGAAATGGAAATTGAAGCACTGTCTCAGAAGCAAGCTGACCGGAGCGCACAGGAGGCCGCGCTTGAAGATGAGGTTAAGGTGCTTCAAAGTCAATTATCACTAAAAGATCGCAAATTACGAGACGTTGAAGGAAAGCTCCTTAAAATGGATCAAGATTCAGAGATTAAGCTAGTAGCCACTCAAAAAGAATTGCAGACCTTAAAAACGCGGGAACAACGCCTCACAAAGCAGCATAGCGAAGCACAACAGCATCTGTCAGAACTATCCAAGACCTCGACAGACTACGAGGAACTCATAAGGAAGAAGGAAAGTGAGCTTGTTGTTCTCCGTTCGGATAATAAAAATCTTAAACTGGCAAAAAGTAGCTTCGAAGAACAGAAGACATCTTTGCTCTCCGAGAAAGAGAAGACAGCCACTCGTCTCCGCGAAGTTCAAGCCGAAATGGTTGCTATGAGGTCTCAACATTCGCAACTTCAGCGTGAGGCGGAAGATGCAAAAAAGTTGCTCCAAGCAAGACTTTCCGAAGATGCCCAGGCAAACCAAAATCGCGAAGTACTCGAATCGCAAATCAAGGACCTGAAAGATCAGCTGTATAAGGTACAGATGGACTTAAGCCGGGAGCGCCAATCGCGAGATGACGTGGCCCTCCTTGCTGAACACAAGCACCAGGCCTTGCAGGAAGAACATGATCGTCTAAAAGACTCGAAAATAACGATCGAGAAGGAACTCTACCTACAGCAGGACACTTTGCGACGCACCATGGAAGCCCGAACAACAGCTGAAAAGGAGCGCGACGAAGCCCGAGACGAAATTCGACGCTTGCGAATCGCAAAAAGCCAAGCTGAAGAAGCACGATTGAATGCGGAAGAAGTGGGCGAGCGCAATGCCACTCGCGTAGCTCGTGAGCGAGAAGCCAGCTTACAGAAAGACCTAGACGCAACACAAGAACGACTGAAGTGGTTCGAAGGTGAGTGTGAGAAGTTGAATCGGGAGATAGAGGACCTCAACAAATTCATGATATCATCTGGAGAGTACGGCCTGAAGAACGACCAAGCCAAAGAACGCCTTGAGCGTGAATTGGTCACCGTAAAGGGTCGTTTAACCGCATCAGAGAATGACAATCGTGCCTTGCTTAATAAACTGCAGCAAAAGGGGCTTGAGATCGCACGATCCACTTCGAGAGCTAGTGAAGCCTCAAGGGGACAGATTTTAACCCTTCAACGCGAAAAAGCCAGGATGGAAGAGCAGCATACCAAGCTTAACAAACAACTTGAAGATTCATCCTTGGCCATAGCCGGGTTCGAGAAGAAGATCGAGAAGTTGCAGCTCCAGATCGAAGACCTCAATCACGAGGTCGCTCGCGAAGTCAAATCTAGCCGCAACGCCGAAAAGGCATCTTCAAATACCGCGATTCAGCTTGCTGAAGCAAACCGGACCATCGAGTCTGAGCGCCAACTGCGGACACAGGCTCAAGCGACTGTGCGCGCCATGCAGACGACGGTTGACTCCCGAGACAAAGAATTGGAGGAACTTCGAGCACAAATGTTGCGTGTCCTAAAAGCTGTCGACCCAGAAATCTCAATTCCAGCTCAGGGCGATGCGAGTCATGATAAGATTATGAGTCAAAACTTCGACATGCTTAGAAAGATCGAAGAATTACAACAAAACCTCCGTATCCAGACCGCGGCTCGAACCAATGCGGAAGCTCAATTAACAGAGCTACGCGCCAATCGGGGAGATTCGCCAGTAAGACCTAGGCTGGAGGAGATGCACCCTAACGAGGCTCCTTTCAACGGCTCTCCCACGCGACGAAGCAAGTTTAATGGACGACGTAATTCAAACACTACTACACCAACTCGCAATCGTGTCACCAACGAAAATGATCTGATTCCGGACTCCGCTAGGTCGGACCGTACGGCAGACATTCTCAGCTTTAATAACAAACAAGATCTGAAGACCGAGGTTGAAGAATTACAGAATCAACTCCAGATAGCTCAGATGCAAAACCGCCACCTCCAAAGCCAGTTAGAGCGTATTACACCGCCAGTACTAGAGACAGGTCTAGACGACAGCCCATCTGTTCGTCGTATACAGAAGTTAGAGAAGGCAAACAGCCGCTTACACGACATGCTCGACGATTCGAGCAAGAAAGTCTCCCAATTGGAGAAGTCGATTAGGAGTGGTGAATTATCTGTACGGGATATTCAAACGAAATCTCACGAAGAAATCCTCGATTTGCTTAATAGCCAGGAGGAATCCAGACGTGCGCTTCTCCACACTCACAATGACGCCATCGCCGAGCTAGCTCATGTAAAGGAGCACTTCGAAAAGATAAGACACGAACGTGCAAGGTTTGAGGTTGAGCTTCGAGACGCGAAATCCGATCTGCAAGAGATGACCTTAGCCCGAGAGCAGGAGGCCGCGAGCCGTAGCCAGTTGCTCGAAGAATTTGCTGACCTACAAATCCGACTTGATGCTGAGAGTTCCGAATTGGCAGATGTCACTTCAAGCCTCGATATGTATAAGAGCCGTGCAGACGAATATTTCAGCAAACTAGAGCAGGCCGAAATTGCTGTTTTGAAGGCCACGCGGGCTGAACAGTTCGCCAAGTCTCAGGCTAAGGAAGCAGAGGATGCTTACGCCGAGATAATGTCTCAGCGAAATAAATCCGATGGAAGTATGGAAGATATGCTTCGCCAGAATCAACGTCTTGAGGAGAAATTAGAGGATATCTCCACTGATCTCGAAGCTGCTCTGCAAGCAAAGAAGCGTCTCCAACATGAATTAGAAGACTACAGAAACCAAAGAGCTATTGATCTTGAGGACAAAGAGTCAAGTATGGAGCAAACACGCAAAAAATACCAGGCAGAATTCGCTACTCTTACTAAGGAACTCGACTTGGCCCGAGAGGAAAAGCTCTTCAAGCAATCCGAAATCGCCCGATTACGCGAGGAACTCGACGACCTACGCTCCAAGTGGGACGATGAGGTTCTCAATAGCACAACGTGGTCTAAAGAAAAGGCGCGCCTCGAAGCTACGCTTGCAGACGTCGTCTCTTCCCGCGACGAGGCTGTCAGCGCGCATAACGAGGCCCAAGGCAAAGTCGTGTCTCTCCTTTCCCAAGTTCGAACTCTCCGCAGCTCTGTGGATGACATCACTGCCGAGCGCGATTCTCTCGTGAGAGAGAAGGCCAGCATTGAGGCCAGACTCAAGGAAGCCAAGGCAGGCCTTGAGGATTTGGCCAAGAGTGAAAGCCCTGCGCTACGCAATGCTGCCAATACCGACAAAGAAATTCTGGAGTTGAAGTCTACTCTGGCCCAGAAGGAAGACATCGCTGCTGCTGCTGTAGAGAAGATGCGGCGCGCCGAATCACTTGCCACTGAAGTGCAGAAAGAAGTTGCAGCCGAACGCGAAAACAGTGCGGAGCTAGCTAAACAAAAGGCGGCCCTCGAAAAGAGCCTCAGTGAAGTGCAAGTGCGCCTCGTCGACCTCGAGACTAAGGGATACTCAAGCGGCAGCCAGGATATCAAATTCTTGCACAAACGTATCCAGGAGGTTAGTACACCACCCAACCCCGAACCCGAGCCTAAACCTCCTAAGGAAACACCACCGCTGCAATCTCAAAAACGACCCATCTCTTCTTTGTTCCGCAAGCTTACAAAACGCGCCACTAACACTACATTTCCACAATAGCTTGAATCACAGCTTGAAGCTCAAGAAAACGAGCGGTCGAAATCACAACGCTCGGTCCGCAACGTCGATCGAACAGTGAAGGATCTCCAATCACAAATAGAACGTAAAGACAAACAGGCAGTACAACTCAACGACGACGTAGGCCGACTTCGCGACAGGGTCGACAAACTCCTCAAAACGATCGACGAACTTCAAGCTAGCGAAAGCTCCAACCAATTGTCAGCGCGTCGGGCCGAACGAGAACTAAGAGAAGAAAAGGAGAAGACCCTACGGCTCGAGCGCGAGCTGGAGGGTTGGAAGCACTTACGCATGGAGAAGGGAAGTGTGAACGGCAGTGTCAGGATCGGTACACCTATATGGGCCCAGGAGGGCAGAAGACTTAGCGCTTGGAGGGCGAGCGGCGAGGCGGACGATACGGCGAGTCTAAGCGGAACGGGCATCGAGGTGCCGAAGAGGAAGAGCAGTATCGGACACGCGCGAACGCCAAGTCTTACCAAGGGCTTCTTATGAGTTTAGGGTATGAGTGATGGATGGATGAAGGACGAAGAGAGAGGGTTGGAGAGTTTATAAGACATTGGGGCATCGTTAAGTCCACGCGACGGCGTTTTTACCTGAGTGGTTCGTGTATTTGGTTTCACGGGGATTACTACCTCTTGTATGTACGTATAAGCATGATAATGCATGGAAATGAGGCGGAGGGATGGACAGGTTAATAAATGCTTTGGCATTGAATACTTTAAAACTTGTTCATTTTTTATTTCATTTTTTGCTCGTGATTTGAATTGAAATGAAGCGAATGAATGGCATGGGAGTGCAAGTGTTAGATGACTGTGTCTTGCTAGCAGTGGCATGTGGAGATGACGATGACCTCAAAAAAAATACCAAAAAATCAAAACAACAAAAAGTTGAATCACCAACTTCTTCAAGGCCCAGCCCAGGATCTGTTGATCGGCTCCTGGCTACTGCGCCCCCGCTATTGGGTATTTCTTTGCCTACCCCTTTTCAAGGACCCAAGGTATATGCACTCGTTGGGACTCGAACCCTAAACCACCCGTCTCAGAGCAGTTGTCAGACAGGAACGAGAAGGTGTCTGTGGAAACGTACCACTTGACCATCCAAGATGGTAAGGTCAAGTAGTTAGGATCCGCCGATGGATGTTTGCTACAGTATTATGCTATTTAACCTACGTTGGGGAAAGGTGCTGCCTGGAATTAGGAGGGTGGGTGACGAGCTGGGTGGCCTGCGCGCACACCGTGTGGGTAGTACTTAGGACGCGATTGAGGGAAGGTGCGCGCACGCATTGGGACTAAGGGGATGCGCTCTGCGACAACTCGTTGGTGCCACGGTTCGTCGTGGCTGGAGGCCACGTTTGTCAAGCACGATGGCACGTAGGTAGGTGTCCGTACGTGCGTGGAGGTGTCACGATAACGGCTCTTCAGCCTCGTTTCTAGTGGTCGTTCGTGCGATTCAATGACTCATTATTGTATTCATCATTTTGACATGGGGTCAATTTTTGGAATTCTCATTTTCTTTTTCCCCCTTGTGCTTAGAAGTTGTGTTACGTCTTCCATATCACCACCCCTATTCTCTTCTATCGGTGATGGCAGATGCTATCATCGCATGATACACGATTCAAATACAACAACTTACAATTAACGTCGATGGCCCGAAAAGCTGGTCCTCGCGATTAGAAATGGGCAACGTCCTCGGAAAACCGCAGGTCTTGTACATCACCACCGACTACAAAAGCCCCTCGAACTCTTCCTACTCTCTATACTATTATTACGACAACGATTACGAGTATGAATACTTAGACAATAGAGAGATCTACGATTATTACAATTCCTACGACTACTATGACTGCTGCCCGTGGTGCGGGCTTATTCCCGCGGACCAGGTGTACGAGGTACCGGACTGGGAGGATGCGGTTATAGGAGTCGTGCGGCGGAAAGGATGTGTAAGTTAAGAGAACTCCATCACCTCTATCTCCTATTATGCCAACATGGGAAACATTCTAACACATTCCAAAATTATACATAGACAAACCGAGATCACTGGGCTCTAGCCTTTCGATCCGACATCGACGTCTCCCAGCTACCGCGACGGATCAACGGGTACCGGACGCGGATTCCAAGTCGTTGTCAGAATACATGCTCTTATTGGCAACCCGTCTATATATTCGTAGAGCAAGAGTCCTCAGATGGTAGCAGTTCATTAGAGGTGGATGCGACAGATTCCGTTGTTACAGATTAATTTAACATCCATCAGTTGTGTTCCAAACCTGACTTTACTATAGCATCACATTTCTCAAGTATCAATCCAACCTAATACGAAAGCAATCAATTTATCATTCCATATTCCTATGAAAGGGCTCTCTATCGAAAGTGCGTGGTCATAGAACTAACAGAAATGACTTTTAACCATCACAGATAGCCCATCTTCATGTGCTGGCCATCAACAGCAAATTTCTAAAGATGGTATGCCCGTTGTCCCTCATTCATTTCGGGGTGCCCCCCTCTTCAGTATCGTTTCCAAGTATCGAATCCCATCTTTTGATCAGCGCAGACCATGACTTCCAGAGCGATTGATTGCGTTTACTGCGTGCGCTCTTGAGGGGTAGAGTGGCCTTTGCTATCTCCAGGATGTGTCTTGGATGTGGGGTGTTTTCCAACTTCTCGCGACTGCCCGGTTTGTAATACCATTCGGCTTTGTATCGAGTCATAACGGAATCATAGGCCTGTCGGAAAAGATGTTCATTGTCTAGCTCTAAGACGGCGTAAAGGTCTTCCCAAGCGGATCCCTGGTTATCATAAGCGAGACACTGTACGTCCGTTCCATTCCATCGGAAATCGACAATACGTCTGAGCTCGGTTAAGATCCCTTGCTCGTTGTATCTCGGTCTGGTGAGCTTCACAACGCCCTGGGAATCGGGTGTTTTACACTTGGATCTGGTTCGAGTAGCTGCTGAACCGAAAGAATTATTCACCTTATCAAGGGATATACGCAACTCTCCTGGGAAATGAATGCCCGAAGCGGCCACTGCAGCCTCTAAGAGCCCAGTGTTTTTTGCCATGTTTTTGAACCATTGAGGGCACCATTGAGGACCATCATGGCCGGCCTTCTTCAAATACGCATTCTCTAAGACATTAGAAGGTCAGCAACTTCTTGTTAACGATAAAGAGCAATGAATCTCTGGATCGGGACAAGGTTTCTACTTACGTTCAATGAATAGCTTAGCGTTCAATTGCTTAATGTCCGGATCGATAATATCCTGGCTAAGCACGAAAGTGCAGAGGAAGAAAGGCAATTCCCACGGGAGATGCTGGCTGCGTGTTCGCACGGGATCTCTGAGCAGTTCCGTCACTCCTGTGACGTAAGCTTCTACGGCGGGTTTATCAATGTAGAATCTGCCCACGGGGATAATGACTTCCAAACAGCCGTCGCCGGAGCGAACGAGAGTTTCGCATGTACTCAGGAGAGCAAAGAGGTTCTGATCGAACCTCATATCATATTGGACTGGCCAATCAGACGGGTATTCAAGGGTGATATGACGAATCTGGTTGCGTCGCCCCGGCGTTATAGCAGCTAGGAATACAAGGCAACTTTGCGGCGCTGTAAATACAAATTCGTTGATTTTGTAGAAAGGATTCCAAGTTTCGAGCTCGGCATACATGGCTCGGCATGTGCGGGCGAGACAGACGGTAGTAAACGTTTCGGGGGGAAATTCATTACTGTCATTACTGTCATTGCTGAATTTGTTGGAGTGACGACTAGTCTGGCATGGCTTGACTGGGTAGTCGAGGTATACCGCGTACTCATATATCATGATACGAACCTTGAACGAACGTGAGTTTCTTCTGCTGAGATAAGTCAAAGAAAGAAAGAATTTTAAATACCTCTCGGGGCAAGATCCTGAAAAACGGGGAATCGTTATTCGCGATCGATAGTTCGTAATTAGGATGATTGTCGTCCTTGAGGTTGACAATAGATTCGTTAGTAGGAGCCATGGCGATGGTAGTATCGTGGCAATAGAAAGGTCTGTAGGTGGGTGGGTGGAAGGGAAGGGAAGACAAGAAAAAAAAGTAACGGATTTAGAGAAACGTATCGACGAAAGGAATATCAGTGAACGAGATGGATATATCAAATACAAGTATTTGATACCAAACTCGACAACTTTTTAGAAGTGCAGTGATGATGTTGACTGGAACCTTAGAATTGCGACGAGGTGTGTTGTAGGTGGATGGGATTGTGTGAGTGGGATGTCTGGACTAAAACAAAATTTCGGGTGTTTAAATGCACGGGTGAATAAAAGTTAAAGCATCAGGTAAAAGTACTAGGGCCGAGCAATGTAAGGACGCGACTGCCTCGACAAGAGGTTCTTTATGAGGTTATGTAGGAAAGAGCGATTGTGGTGCCTACCCAGAACACCCAGGTCGTGATAGCCCAATTTCTTGGTGAATAAGAAGGTGCAACTCCTAGCCGTATTCGCTTTAACTAGGTAATTACATATATCCACAAACTATGATCGAATATGCGTATATATAGAAAGCACCGCCTTTCCATTCAAAGTTCAGTGGTGGTCATAATCAGGGGGGATAAATCTGCCCCTTTATCACAGATTACTAACTCATGGATATTGATCGATAGGTTAGATCTTTATGTAGGTAGAATTCAGCTAAAGGGTCGTAAATAAGTCACGGAATATCAGTGGAGGAGTGATGAGGTAACCCATATTGCCGTCAGTTTTCTACTCCTCCCTGGGTAATCATCCCGTCCGTCATATCCCTATATGGATATGTTAAGTTTCGTACTATTGTCGTATCGGTAATGGTAAAGACTTGGTACGTAGTTGTCTATGGTGTCTGGCAGAGGAGCAGTCGTGTAAACCCTCAGGTATTATAGATACTTGCCTGATAGTTTGCCGTATATGGATGACTCATTACATGGAACGAACAAAACAATCACAAGTTCACAGGAATAAGGACGCAAGTAAAAGATGATTCTCAAGCTCAGCGAGTTTCTTATTGGGGGTATTACTATTACTACAGGGTCCATCCACGCTTTTTACACACACCCTTCCTTCTTTGCCCAAGCAGGAGCGCATCATACGGGTTAACATACGAGCCCCCATCTCGAGCCACGTCTCCCTCTCATCCGATCTCTCGCCGTCGTTAGAAAGCAAGAGGAGACGAAGAGGATGAAACCTCTACTGAGCTACCACGTTATACAGATGACCTTTGCTTGTTTGTGTGCCGGGTGGTATTAAAAATAGAGAGAAAACCCCAAAACTGTGTCTCTTTTCTAGGTTCCCAAAAAATATGCAAGTGTTTCGTTTCGTAAGGATCGTAAGAATCTTATGTTGTGTGACGGCGGTGATCATGTTGATACAGAGAAGGAAATGTTGTTTGTTTGCCTGCGAGGCTTGCTGTGGGTATTTTTATACTCTAACTGCTAAAATTGCTGTTGTTAAATTGCTGGGGGTTCGGCGCTTATAGGGCGGCGGCGACGATCATGCCGACGAAGCCGACAAGTCCCATACCGGCACCGATGTGAGCGGCACCGGCGGTGACGATCGCCGAAGAAGGCGACGAGGAGGTCGGGTAGGTGACACCAGTGCCGGAGGGAGCAGCGGTGACGAGGGTGGTGGAGCCACCAGCAATGGGGTAAGGAGCAGCGCTACCGGCACCCTGAGTGGCGGTGGCGGTGGCAGCAGTGGGAACAGCAGCGGGGACGGTAGCAGTGTAGGTGCCAGGGACAACAGCGACACCAGTGGAGCTAGCGCCGGAGGTGATGGTGCTGAAGATGACACCAGGGACAGTCAGGCTGGTGCTGACGGTGACAGTGCTGCTGGAGCTGGGGATGGTCTCACCAGCCTCGTTGGTGCAAGGAACAACGACGGTGGTAGCGACCTGGATGGTGGTAACGGCAGCACCAGTAGGGGCAGGAGCAGTGGCGGTCAGGACAGAGGTGATAGTCTCAGCACCAGTGGCAATGCCGGGGTTGCTGCTGACGAAAGGAGCGCAAATACCCTGGAAGTAGCTGATGGCCTCGGAGATAACCTCGTCAGACTCACCGTAGGCGTACATGCAGGTGAAGATGTTCTTGGTGAAAGCAGCGTCAGGGCAGTAGCAGGCGGCGTCGGTGTTGTCCTTGCAGCCAACGCTGAACATCCAGGTGTTCAAGCAAGAGGGAACGACACCAGGGCAGGGAAGAGTCTCAGCAGGGCCGGCGGGGCTGGTACCGCTGGAAGCAGCAGGCGAGGTGGCAGAGGGAGTAGACACAACGCCGGAAGAAGCAGGGGCAGAGGTAGCCTCGACGGGAGAAGACTCAGCGGGCGCAGTGGGGTAGCCAGTGGCCTGAGTAGCGGGGCTAGAGACAGCAGAAGAGACGGCAGACGAAACAGCGGACGACACACCGATGGTCTCAGTAACGGGGCACACAGTGGTGGAAACCGGGACAGTGACGGTGGTGAGAGCAGTGGAGTGCGCAGGGCAGTTGGTAACAGTGGGAGCACAGCTGGTGATGGTCTGAACGGAGGTAGTGAAAACAGTGGAAGTGGTCATGTAGCTGGTAACAGAGAACGAGGATGAAGAGACAGCCTCGGTGCTGCTAGAAGCGACAACGACAGACGAGCTGGAAGCAACGCTGGCGGAGCTTGAAGCGCTGGAGACAGCGCTGGAAACAACGGAGCTGCTGGAGGCAACGACTGAAGAGCTAGACACAACTGCGGAAGAGCTGGATGCGACAGCAGAGGAGCTGGATGCGACAGCAGAGGAGCTGGATGCGACAGCAGAGGAGCTGGAAACGGCGGCAGAAGAGCTAGACTTGATGACCGAGAAGCTGGAGCTAGCGCTGGCGCTGGCAGTGGGGACGCTGGCGGAGTAAGAAGAAACAGCGGGAACGCTGCTGCTAGAGTGAACCTCAACAGAGCTAGAAGTAGCGGCAGACTTGCTAGGCTTGCTGGTGGCGTAAGTGGGGGTGCTCACGCTGTAGGTGCTCTGAGCAGGCTTGGAGGGCTTGGGGCCGGAGCAGTCAAAGCCGATGGAGTGGATGCCGAAAGAGCAAGAGTCCTTGGGCTTGGAGGGCTGCGAGGGGTAGACGACGGTGACGTCGGTGGCACCACCGCACTGGGAGTTCTGGACAACGGTACCGGAGGCCTTGCAAGCAGATCGGTGCTTGCAGGTAGATCCATCGGGCATAGAGTAGTGGAACTCTAGGTCACAGTCGAACTCGGGAGAGACCTGGAAGCTGGTGATGGAGGTCTTGGTGACACCCTTGCTCTTGTCGCAGCTGATCTTAGGGCTGCTCTTAGAGTCGGAAGTGGCCTTTCCGGTAATGCACTTGCTCTGGAAAGTTCGGCCTACGAGGCCATCTCGCTTGCCGAAAGACGAGGCGCAAGTAAATCCGCTCCATTGGAATCCCTTGTACGAAGAGAATCCACCGGTGGGAAGGTCGGACCAGTCGAAACCGCCGGTCATGTCGGGGGTACAGGTGTTGTTGGTGTTATCCGGGCAGCTGAACTTGGGAGCATTGCTGAATCCGAAGCCGGTGGCTGTGACCTGGCTGATGCCAGCAGCCAAGGCTACAAACGATACGGCGTTCTTCATTGTGATTTAGATTCAATCCTTAGTAGACGAGATAGTTGATTAAGAATAATGAATGAAGTTATTCTTATAACGACTGTATATAACAGGAAAAGTAAACGATTGATGGAAGCAAGCAAACGAATGACCTTGACTTCCGGAAAAGAAAGAAGCGACAGTGATGTCTACCTTAAGAGGAAAGAAAGTGATGATGTAGAACAAGTCCTTTTCGAGATAGATGAGGAGGAGAGCATCCTACATATATAGCATCTCATGGTGAGCTCCTGGGAGCCACTCGTTTGGCGAGGAACCTTTCAAGGTTGCAGTGCGGACCCTGACCCGAGCCTGCTTGGCCACGACCTGGGGTTGTTTATTCTAAGCACCCATGAAGGAATCCTGTACTTGCATTCCATGGTTAATGATGTTAAATTTGTACCTACCCATTTTCTCATTGTTACTGGGTTCGAGACCAACGCCACTCAATTTAGCACCTGTACAAATGGTATTTCACTAGTTAAAAATCGGCCTTAGAGCTATTTAAGTTAGCAATTGAGATATGATCAAATTTGCAGCTCACCTAGAAGCCATAGTTCACAAGTGAAATCCGAACTAAGCATCTTCAGTCATTTCATGACCACAACACAACAACATGTACCGTCGTTAACAATATTGACCTTTGCGCCTTGTATGGTCTTGGCCCCTGTTCCAGGATCAAGAAAGCCAGTCGGCAGGGTAGTCTCTAGCCAGGAGAAAGAGAGCCGAATAAGGCAAGGCATAACTTTGGCAGAGGGCAGGAAGTCGGATGAATGTGCGCTAGGGATTAGAGTGAAGTCGAAAATGTCTTGCGGTCCACAGCAGTTGGACCGAGTCGAGAGCACAGAGCGCGCGGCTCCGAGCTGGGGTGTCTTGGATCTTGGGGTGGTATTTTCAGGGGGATGTCCAGGATTAGCTGCAATCTATCCGCTATTCCTGGCCAGTCACGCCGACCCCAGCATACCCCCTTCGGCCAATGATAACCCTTGCTTGCTATGGCTTTAGCCAAGAACAGTTACCACTATGCGTACCATTGGGTTCTTCACGAATCAAGTTGAGGTGCCTGCCCTTGTGCTCAGTGGGCTACTGGGTAGGTAAACATAGTTAGGTAACTCTTTGCTGGCGTTTGGCTGCAAGAATACCAACATTTGCTAGAGTAAGATGCCAGAAATATCCGAGCTACTTGGTCGCCACGACTCTTCCTCAGGTCAGCTTGAGGGATGACGGCTTGCTGAACCGAGATTCACAATGTCACATAGGTCAGGGTAAATTAGAGCGGCGTTAGTGATATGCGCCGTCATCAGATGTTACTATCTCCTTCCTAGCCTACATAGAGCAAAAGCAAAGCGAGACTGGCTTTTTAGCTCGGTCTCCCCTTACTAAGAGCGGTGGTGTTTTGTTCAACTTGAAACAGACACAGCCACTTTACCTTTGCCTGGAGGAGTTGACCCTAATGCAGGTACAGAACCATCGTCGAGTTGCAGATGCGATCAAGGATCAGGGCGTGGGACCACCGATTCGACCATGAGAGAAGATTCTTCTCAACTGATTAGATCTTGAGATTCCCTGTAACGATCAGTCTCTTGGTGGTGGCTATGGGTCCATCCATCATCGTGACAATCCATCGGTTCTCAATGCGATCTACATGTATGTCTCACTGAGCACTGCCTTACCATCAACTTGGGATATGTTCAAATAAACGGATTAAGAATCTGATGATATTATTCTGTTTCCTTCTTCTTCTCCTTTTCTACCATGCCTACCTAGACTGCGGCCGCTGGTATGGTAGTTCTGACAACTAAACTTCGTATTCTCAGGTCGGACCTCCGCTAGGCCTTCATGCGCTGAATGGCCCAACCCAGAGGTGAGCATGAAAAAGAAACTTGATGTAGCTTTGTAAGACTGTAGAAAACCAAGCATAGTGGGACTTCGATGGACCTCACAAGCACAAAAACGGTAATGATCGAGTTTGGCGGAGGTGGCTTGTAAAGTGTCTCAAAAGAACTTGCCTAGATACGTACCTAGATAGGGGATAGGGGAATAGGGGCATTAGACTTTTTTAGACTCTTCAACCTCGCTCAAGTTGTCCTCAATCGGATATACTACTGCGACGTACCTGAGAAAACTGGATTTTCGGGCAATTTTCTAGCTAAGGCGAGAGCTAATTGGACGCTAGATCTGTCAACTAAGCTTTACTTGGATGCGAACAGGGCATTTGGCAGGGGTTGACAGGACCCTCCAAGGCTTTCCTTGCTAACGCTAAGCTACCGCTAAGTTAGTCGCAAAGTCCCCTAGAAAAGGAAAGACCTCGGGAAGGAACACCAAACTTGAAGGTTTCACCAACACCCACCACTTCCTTTAAGCCTCTAAGGTTCTACAGTTTCACCACTTTCATCTTTTTTTCAGGTGAACCACTTCTAAAGGTCTGATCTCTTTGACACTTTCTTTTTAGCTTGACGGTGATATCCACTATAGTTCCGAATGATATGACGCATGGGTTTAGACTGGCAGATACCGAGAGAGATGTCATGATGGGGTTTCCTTGATTCAACCGACAGGGGCTCGAATACGAGCCGCACGCATTACCTGACACCAACCCCTGGTCGATGCGACTATATCGACGATTGCAGTATCGTCCCATCTTTGGCTTCCTTCTGGCTTCCTATCTCCTTTTAGGGAATTTTATCGTTACTCATTCTGTTACTCGTGAGATCTGATATGGTTTGTGTGAGTAACATTTACATCCATCCAGGAAATCCTCAACTTCTGCAAACATGTCGCATGTTACCCGTCTCATTGTTTCATTAGGTCTCAAGATAAAGCGCATTTTGGTAAGAAGTACGCTCATTTTCCTACACGAAGTAAGAATACGATCATGAAGACGCACAGTCCGCTGGTCCGATATATTGGTTAAACTCTCGGCTTCTTCATCTCGTTAAAGAACGGCTACGAGAGCTATCGCGTTCATGACCACATTTAGGACTGTGCGTTCAATCTACCAGATCAGTCTAACCGATGGCCTAGAACAGATAGGGGATCGCCAGGCACAACTACATATTTTGGTAAATCACTAGTAACGTTAACCGGATTCCGAAAGGCCGGAGCTGTCAAACGCTACCTAACAATCTTGAGAAAGGTCTGATCACTAATATTTTACACATGAGCGTTGGATATTTGTTACCTAACTGCGATATATGTCTCCGGATTAATGAGTGATTCTAGGACCAAAAGAATCTTCACTGTCATATGAGCATCTATTACCACGCCGCGCCGTACTAAATGCCTGTCTCCTCATTTTAGCTTGAGTCCAAGGTCTGATCGAAAAGGCACGATAGGCGAGCATTCCGAGATTTACCTACGAATAGGTAATCACCCAATACGTCCGGTATATGCTTGACAGTGAACAGAAACAGGATATTTACTTGAATCAATGACCCGAATAATCCGACTTCTACAAATACGGCTCTGCTAATGCGAAAGATCCAACACTGTACCATCGCTTTAGGGGTTTATCGAACGATCAAGTCTAGCTATCTCCATTCTAGAAGGAACCTTTTAATTAATATCTGCTTAAAGATACCATTTACGGAACCATCCGGGGTATCGAGAAGGCCAGGTACGATAAATAAACTTATTGCTAGAATATTCGCGGATATCAACCACGGCAGGCAGGCGAAATTAAACAGCGCCATAGTGTTGCTGGCGACGCCACGCGGCATCCATCGATTTTACCTATCACAAAGAGTGCCTCCTCTTCAGAGTCTTTCCTGAGATTTATCCTTGACATTAGCTCTGAAGAGGCTTCATGAAGCATGTCAATGAATATGACTCAGCTATTAATAACTAGTACCTATGAAATATACTGATCGGCGCTGCTGTAGACAATTTCATACCACGTTTTCGGTTGTCGGCCGCTCTGCTGATCACTATAAAAATACATCAGCGCTGATCCGGGGGGAGCTAAATGGTAACCACAGAAATCCTGCAGGAACAAGGTCTAATTGGCCCTAGCAAAACAAGTCGCCGCGAAGATCGATCTAGAGAGATCGAAATTAATCGACGGATTGCTCGCATCCCGCTATTGAATCTTTGCTGCAGACTCGGAGTTATGATTTGAGCCAGATGGTTTGAAAGTTAGCTCTCAAAAAAAAATTACGGACAGACACATTTCGATGAGTCTGCTTTCTTCGGAAAGATTTAGCAGCATTGAAACTGCGGGATCTTCGGCCAACCAGCTACCTGGTAAAAATTATGCCATCATGCTTCGAGAACCCGGTGCTAATACTAATGCGCCAATTGATCCGTACCGACAGAAGCATTTTGTGTTCACTATCCTGGTAGCCACGCTGCCACGATAGGTTCACCATTTCCCCATATTCGCACGCAAACCTCCCAGAACCATGTTCGCATAGGATTTATGCGTCCCGAGAGAATTCTTTCAATGCTGTCCGCATGGTTTTTGCATGGCTATCTCCATATATGATCGGCATATACCCAACCTAAAAGTCGTCCCAAAAACATGGTCGGTCGCCAAGATTCACCAACTAAACGTCTAGCTGAAATGCAGCCGCACGATGAAGATATCGTTGGTCCACCTGCTTTAATCATGACACAAACGTCCAGAACTAGAAATGCACTTGGGCAGACATTTGAGGAGGTGGCTATGTTTCTACCATTAAACACTCAATGCAGGTAAGAGGTAAGCAGGCAATTGTCGTCAGATCGGATACATAGCTGCAGTTCTGGGAAACATAACACACAGTAAGCCAATCGCGGAACAGGATTCCTTCACGCGCTAGAGAGATCAAGCATGCAGATAATCAGGGGAAATCTCTCACATCTCTCACCACCGCACACCGAAGAGGAAGTCTTTCTCTACCTATGTACGTAATTCGCCTTCCGGAATCGGTTGAACGGTGGTTCGTAGGATGAATAGCGTTCTGACAATAGATGGCGCATCCTCCTTTCATTTGCAAAAGAGCCGTACCTTGCATCTACCTACATTTTGCTGCCCTCTAGCTATTTACCTGCCGGAAGCTGTCAGCTTCGCTGCACCGTCAGCGTGTTTTAGGAAGTAAATTAATAAGTACAGAGGCTGGTAGGTCGACTCGGCCCCGAGAATGTTTCTGACGCCAGCGAATAGCTTCCGGCTGGAGCTGTTTTACTTTACCTACGACCTCGGGATAATTAAAGATGCTATTTTTACGTATACAGCATTAATCCCTAAGGTAAGACAGCGTGCTCAGATCACCTAGCCTAGACCTTGTAGGCCTAGACACAACAACGGGAATTTTCTTTCTGTCTTACTTCTTTTCTTTCAGGGTAGGCTAGCTGCTTATGCGGATGTTGTGCGAGCGTTCCATTGGTTCTTCGAGGGATATTGCGCTGTAGGGGCGCTTAACACAACATTTGAAATGCCTAAGCGATTTTAAAAGCGTTATTTTTCCTACCGAGGGACCCGGTTACAAACAGGATCGGGGTCTTCAATGTTTGGAATAGGTAACGCGTACCAAGTAATTACCCTATTCCCATTCCAATCTCCACTAAACGCCGCGCTACACCAACCAGGCTGACATAAACGCCAAAACGCCTTCGGCGGCTAGGGATATGTCCCTTTTACGATCATGATGCTGGCCCTGCGGGTGACCCGATCGATCACCTGCGCGAAATGATCGGCACTCGACATATTATTTTGCTTTTTCAATTGCGTGTCTCTCTTCCCGCCTCCGCCTAGCTGATCTACTCTGTATCTCACTTCTTAGGCTGCCAAGTAGGTACGCAGTAGTACTCTGTCGCAGTGCAGCTCCAAGACATCCATCCCCAAACCCTTAGCCCCCACCAGCACCCCCCCTCATCCTCCTAAACCTCTCCTCCGCCGCCCTAGCCCTCCTCTCCCTCTCCAACCTCGTCCTCTGCTCCGGCGTCAACCCCCTCGCCTCCTCCTCCCTCTTCTCCTGCGCCGACTTCCTCACCCCAGCATCCATCAACCCCTTCCCTCTCCCCCTCCCACCGCTCGCATCAGGCACCTTCGGACCCTCGCTCCTAAGCCGCAATTCCTCAGCTTTCCGACGCTCGGCCTCTTTCGCCTCGGCCTCCTTACGCTCTCGCTCGCCGCGCTTCTCGGCTTCGGCTTTCGAGAGTGGTGGGGGGATGCGCGCGGCTTCCCAGTCGTGTTTTTGTTCCCCAAGCTCGGAGCGCGCGACGCGGAAGGCGTCGCGTGTCGCCCTGTCACCCGCAAGTTCGAACGCCGTTTTTCCTTCTCTGTTCTTGAGTGTTGGGTCCGCGCCTCCTTTCACGAGTAAGCCGAGGACGAGCGGTGCGGAGTTCTGGTTCGCGGCTAGGTGGAGGGGAGTGGGGGCGTGGTGATTTTGAGGTGAGTCTATGGGTTGGAAAAGGAAGTCTGCTGGAACGTCGTTGCTTTTGAGGTAGGAGAGGAGAGCGGGGAGTTTGGATCTGCGGACGAAGGCTTGGAGCTGTGAGGTGTGTAGTAGTGCTGTTTCTTCTTCCTCTGTTAACTTAGGAGCCGCTGGTTTTGCTGGCTTGGAAGAGATGGCTTTCGTAGGTGTTTCCTCCTGTGTCTTGACTTGTTGATTTGGGTCGATCTCGCGGACTTTTAACCGCGTTAGCTCGATGAAAGACCGCATCAGCTCATTTTGTGTTGCTCGTCTCGTGCTGAAGGGAAATCCTCGTATCCGCGGGTCATTGGCTCGCAAGACTTGGCCATCGTAAGGACCGAACAGCGTTCTCCGGTTTGTGGCTCCTGTCGCCCGAATGAATAGTAGTTCCGATGTGTCTAGCAGACCTTTCCAGTCTTGCAAGAGTAGTCGGACCTCGTCCGTTAACGCTTGCTCATTATATCGACGGATACTTGAACCCGCCGAATGTGCGTTTCCCTTCGCGTTGTCGTTTGCTGATTGTGAACCACCTTGTTTTCTCCTCGTGGTGTATCTGTGAAACGTTTTGTGAGCTAGAACCGTAGCTTCTCTGTTCAGAGGGCCTGTTGATCCATGTTTCGTTTGTCGTGGTGCCAGCGACACCACCATAGCTGCGAAGTGACCACCTCCGATCATGCAAAGGAAAATGTGCGGTCCCTTATAAACTGCGGGCGCGAAGTTTCCGTCTGGACCAGGTTTGGGTATAGATACTGGCTGCAGTTGCTTCTTCTTTATTATGTCAATGATGTTATTTTCGTCTTTAGATTCTTCCAGTTTTAAGATAGCGCGGTATATGCCAAAATAGCTATTTTGGGGTAGTATGGATGAACTGAACCATAATAATGGCTGTGCACCACCACTCCTCTGCCTCTTAGAAGAATATTCGTCCCCATTCTCTTCTTGGTAGCCATCTGTACTATTGCCATTCTTCTTGTCGGCTAGCGTGGCCTGCTTCTTTAAGAGCGTTGTCAAGAGATTGCTCTCCTTTTCGTCATCTTCGTCCTCGTCGGAATCAGGGGAGTCGGAACCAGAAAGACTTTCGTCGAGGTCCGCGACCAGCTTCTCGAATTCGATCTCGGTCACAGGACTCTTCCCTCGAAGCTTTTGTTTCAAGTTATAGTGGTGAAGGTCCGACTTTAGGTGGCTGCGTTGGTCTTGTACAGATGCAAACGAGAGGGCGCAGAGCGAACACGACTGTGAGCCCACTACCGATGAGCTGCCTGGTGCATCTTGTGTTTGCGACGCCGGCTTAATAGTCTCTTTTTCTATCTTATGCGCTTCGGTATCGGCAGCAACAGCGTCGTGCTTTAAGGAGAGAGTGTTGAGGACCTGATCGGGTAGATCGTAGACTACGTGGTGGGGTGTATGGTTAGAAGAGATTATATAACATTTTGCGACATTAGGTAGAGTAATCATATCATACCGTAGAGGGGTCGCCTCAACAAATCGTCCGCCTTCTGATCCATAGTCCACGACTCCGAATTGTCACCTTGTCTAGGTGAAAGTTCCGAGGAGTTTAAAAATATTGACAAAACTTCCAGGGAGTCTTGGACAGAATTTAGAGAGGGAAGCTTCTATAAATTGGAAGCACCGATGACGAAAGTGGGCTGGGAACCTTAGCTTTAGTGGGGTATGTAGTAGGAAGTAGCGTCCTTTGTTCTACAAATTGGAACCTAATCTTATTATACTTATAGAATTCACTCAATCTCATAGACTTTTCAATTTCAACTAATTTTCACCAGTTTCAACCCAAATTCTAGGATTTATCAGCTATGAGTCAATCGGTCAGCTACATCAATCTCACAGATTTTCGTTGGCGACGAATTGTTTCGATCCATTATGAGTAATCGGACTGCTTTACACAGCCCCTCCAGCCCCTCTCAACGCCGTTACGATCTTCATTTTCGCAAAGGCGCAGGAACGAGATTGAGCGCATGTCCTCATCTGCGAGATAACCTCCAACGGGGGTTACACTATTCCATCACTGACGATGGAGAGTGCGATCGGACCATAGATGCAATGACTGTCCCGACCCCTGACTAGCCATAGGGAAGATAGTATGACCTCGTGGCTTTGTCTTCTCTGCCAAAGACCTCGAATTGCTTGGTGATTAGTCAAAGATGGTTGATCGATATGCCACAATTCGAACATAGCTGGCCCAACCAGAACGACTAAGAAACCTACGCTCAGTGTTCACAATTAACAAGGCTTTTATAAAACTCGCAAAGAAACAATAACCTTGTTTACGAAACTTCGCTTTGTGCACTACATATGAAAGCAATGCTGTTTACAATGCCATAGAACAAATGCATTGAAGGGGAGAGTGCTCTCATATAAATATACGACGTGCAGCTCGGCTGGATTCATACTCCTGCTTGTAGGGCACCGATTCCATCACCCTTAAAATTCTAGAGAGAAGATTCGTTGAACAGGTTGAACAGTCTTCTTTTCTAGATATACACTTGAGTGATAGTCTCATACTTACACCCTTTCAACTATCCAATCTTGCCCAGGTAGGTAAAGGTAGGTGAAATATCGCCAACATGCCTTGCACTTGCAAACGCTTGACCCTTCGTTACGCATGCCGTCACAAGGAGCGAGAGTATGATAGATGCTGGCGATATCAGTTCAGAAAGGACTACCCTTGTTTCGGATCCGTCATTGGAGATTGTGAGGCTGAGCCAGCCCGCACCAATGTACTCCGAGTTTGCAATAGATGCTTCGACTTCTTTTTCGACACCTTCGGCAAGAGAGCTGCTTATCATGTAAGTCGAAAATTCCTCGAGTACAAGGAAAATAATGGTCTTCGAAGGGAGGTTATCGAGCCTGAAACGGTTCCTCCCGAGGCATACATCTCAACAGGAGAACTGGCCTCGCTCGACCCTAAAACCCCCTATTGGAGGGGACAACCGTTTCGTCCCAGAACTCCGATGACAGCAACTCACCCCCGGGATCTTCCACCGACTCCTCCTCGACCAATCCGTTCGCCGGAGCCCGTTGTACATCGGAACCGACACGGTGATCGCGGCCCATTGCGTTCCAAATCGCGGTCGAAATCGCGGTCGAGGTCTGGCAAGCGTTCCAAGAAGGCACCAATTCCGAGAAAGCCACTTCCATCCCGTAAATTATCCAAGAAAGATATTTCTGGGCCTATTCTCCAGAAGCCTTTGCCAGACATTGAATTTATTAATTCTATGCCAACTGGTGGGAGTGATTTCCAATCCTTCCCGGCTATACCCGATAATGCCGTACTGGAACACAGGACCAACCAGCCTCTCGATCTTTCAGACCTCATTGACGATGAGGACGATGATGAACTTGAGGAACGCTCATATCCCCCGATGTCTCCTAAAACATTGAGAAAAGAACTGATGCGGCATCGAAACAAGCACGCCCCGCGCCGGAGTGCCGTGTATGAATTACATCACAACGTATTGGGTTATCTTCCGCTCAAGTCAGCGCCTATCAACATGGAGGCTCTCAACGCAATGAAAGCTGCCCAGAAAGGAGAACCGGATAAGATCACGGGTATTCCAAATCCGGAGGGAAAGGACTTGCCTTGCGTGCCTAAGTTAGAAAACGCCCCTAAGGTCCCGGCTTGGAGAGTAGACATCCCGAGCTCCAAGCATAGCAAGCCTACCAATGCCAACACAGAGCCCAAAAGCAGAATTCCAATACCCCGTAGCCAGAGTGCTGGTCCCGCATTACGCTCACAAAAGTTCTCTCCAGTTCCCAGTATCAAGGTGCCAGCTTCTGCCACGGCAACTTATCGTACGTCTATCGTGCCTCCTCCCCCCCCTTCCAAGCAGTCTTAGGAGTCAAAACTTCTAGATCGAGCCGGCCTAGGAGCTCTTTTCTCCGGAGACATGTTGAAATAATGTAACATTCTTAATTCCCCCCCGGAGTTGCTGACTTCATACCTTGCAGTTGCGCGTAGTAGAAGACCATCTAGAGAACAACACACAGCATCCAAGGCCACCCCCGTACGTACATTCCTTCAAGTTCCCCCGCTACCACCAACAGCCGGACTCAACGGTTTCCTCGAGCGAGGCCTTCCCTCTGCCGCATTTGCGCGCGAAGAGAATTTTGGAGACAAGATACCGAGCGCTAAAGAATCCCCCGATGTCCTTCTCTCCGTCAGCACAATATCCCCCGCCTATTCCTGCGCCGTGCAATCGTGCTATTGCTCAGAGTCGGGAGAGGGCGAGAATCTGGTATGTCCTAGCTGCACGGAGAGGCAGAGACTGGAATCCCAATTACACGCAAAATGGCTTTAAAGAGATGGTAAGTTCGTCTCGTAAGTACTAATGGTGACTACTACGGTCCTTGGGGTAAACATGTTTCTGGATAATTGGCTTCTTCTCTTTCTTTCCGCTCCTAGATTAGTAGCGGTTTGATCGCAGTAGACTCAAAAGATGGGCTTAGAGTACACAAAAAAGGTAGGTATCTGGAGTTAGGTTAGTAGCATAATGAATACGAAAATGCTCTGGAAAGCATGTTTCAATGTTTCAGCGAATGCAATGTTTTATTTTAAATAAACTGTTCTTCTAATTGTGACATGGTGATTGTAATAAACTCTTCGAGGTCTGCAATTGATCTTAGAAGCCTTAGCGAGCAGTGCCTCAAAAATTACGGCTCAGCGCCAAGAATGGTAACAGGGGGTAGAGTGACCGATCGGGCTGAAGGTAAAACCAAAAATTGCGAAGGAACGATCTCTTTTCTGTTTGATTGGCTATAAACCTACTACCATGCTCAAGGCTGGTATGACACGTATAGTACCTGCATATTTAGATTGCGCAATCTCATGGGGAAACATTCAGGCGTAGAGCCTGACCGAAGCATTTGGGTATCATTGAAATATCAAGGGAATAATCGTTATCTAGGTTCGCTTCTGTTGAACCGCCTTAACTCATTTCCTTGACTAGCTTCCGAATCAATTTCTTCTGCTGCTCGATCGTGAGATTCTTCTCATCTGTCTCCTTCACCGCTCGTCCGACAGCGAGCACAGTCTTGACTTTCTCACTGTTAACCCAGATCTTCCCATTCCTACCGACGGCCGTCTCAAACGCGAGACCCGCAGCTCCGAGTTCTTCTAGGACGATGACTTTGCCCTCTTCAACGGACTTGCGCATGAGAAGTCGTCGAGCCATTCCGAGAGAGATGTCGAATAGCATCCCGCCGTTCAAGGGTCCTAGACCGTCTGCTTTGCCCGTGCTCGGCGATACGCATTCGAGCTCGGGGTCCATGTGGCGATTGGCGAGACTGACTCTTGCGTAGACTAGAGCGCCGGGGTTCAAGTTAGGCCGCGTCTTCTTCGTGGCCATTTCGAATGCTAGCTGAGGTAGTATGGCATTGGCAGTGTAGCCGGAGAGCATGACGTAGAAGTAGTCTACTGCTGAGTGGTGCACGGATCCGATGACCAGGTCACCGACCGTAGGTATATACTGTGTGATTTTAATATGATTAGATTTTTCTTCTTGGGGAAAAGTAAAAGCGACTTACTCGTCCTCCATTGTACTCAACCCATATTGAGTTCTTTCTGTAATCTGTGACGAGTTGACCGGCCACTGTGGGGACCAGTTCATTCGGAGGGATGTGCCGCAGTCCAGGGCCTAATCTTAACGGTCGCTTTGGATGAGAGGGAATTAATGACGAATCTATTTGATCGCCAGGGAGGACGAATATCCTCTCGCCGTGCTCGACTGCCATTTTGATCTTATGTTGAGGATGTGAAAGGTCCAATTTTGAAATTTTAGCGGGACCTCACTTTTGAGTTGGAAAGGTGAGGCTCTATTAGTTAGTTGTGGCTGGTGTGCGCTGGACCTGGCGATACCCCGGCGGTCCGGGCATTGTGCGTGCATTTTCGAAATTTGTAGTCTCGCAAATTAGATTAGGCGAGGTGTGGCACGAGTAAACTTGCCGGTCTAATAACATCCATCTAATGACTTTAGCGGGGCGTACCGCTCGAACAGCGCGAGACGGAGCCTTTTCAACCCAGCCAACCGTGAGCTGCGCTTCTCAGCCTACCGTGCCATCCTTGACTAGGTACCTACCTAGGTACATTTCGGTTGCACTACTGGAAAAGTTGTAACCTGAGCTGCAGTGAGAGGGTCATTACGCTTCACTCAATTGGTTCAAATGCTAAGCCACGTCTGATTCAATATATATCAAGTAGGTGCAGTAGATGCACTAATATCAAGTAGGTGTACCAATATCAAAGTAGGTCAAAAGTAGGTGCGCCAATATCAAAAGTAGGCGCACCTTGGGGCATACGGAATTGTTTAGGACCAGTTCACTTCACTATTATATGTACTACTATGGTTCAAGTATGTAATGGCTTGCTTCTCGTCTTGCGATCTTCATCTTTAAGAGTATTCAATATTCGTCACGCCTTCAAATTACTCGTTACAAGTCATAATGCCGGTGATCGTCAGCTTCAAGCATGTCGCAGACCAGCCCCATACTATCGTGAAAGTTGGTATCAAACAAACGCACCTAAGTCTTGATGTCAGGCACATAAATCTTGTCGAAATAATGGTGGTCTTCACGGAATTATTAGAAATTCATGCCGGATCGACATTGTCTGTCTCTATTGAGTCTGCCGTCTCTGCAGAGAAGTATTCTGAGAATGAGGATTTAATGCATATCACCGAATACCTTCTAGAAAGGCTAGACGAATCGTTTAAAAGGAAACAGCTCATTGGCGGTACCCCGTCTTACCACCATGGTATGCCGACGCAGCCTGGAACCTGCGTCGTTCGCCGGGTGTGGGGCAAATGTAATCGTTGCTTGGATCAGGAGCATATTCAGAATCTTAGGTTGAGCGACGGTCGTGCGCCTCAGGCAATCGCATTTCAACTTCCGCCACGACGAAACTATCCTGAAGCTGCGTTAGGAAGAAACCCTAGGGCGGAGAGCCCAGTTGTCAATGTTGAGGATGGAGGATCTTGTAGCGGTATGTGCTGCGCTTCAATCTTTTTTGGTATTGCTCACATACTCTAGGATTTGTGATGGTTCTCGCAGTATTCGTAAACCACATGGGATTCGAACTCACGAAGTATGGAACAGGAACAGTCATCGATGACCGACGCGTGCTCACTGCCGGCCATGTTTTTTGGAGCCGAAAATTTGGGCTAGCTCAGTCAATTACTATTCGACGGGATGCACGCGTCGGTTTCGATGACCGTTGTGTGGATGCTGGAGTTACACATTTCCAATGGGTCAAGAAATTTTCGGCGAAGAATGATCTTGCTGTTCTCCATGTTTCAAAAGTCTTTCCTAGAGGGGTCCGCCGCATGAAATATGAGAAAACACCAATCTCTGGTGACCAAACTAGAGTCAAGATATACGGTTTCCCTAATGATATGTCAAGGGATGAGGATGGGCACATGTGCTTTCCACTTTGTTTCAGCCATAGTGACGTGCAGTACAGATGTGGTCGCCCTCTGCTTTACCACGATGGAGACACAGAAGAGGGTGCGTTTTAATACAGGCTTTCACTTCATAATGTAGAGCGAACATTGCTAACCTTAAATTGACATTTTAGGCAACTCCGGCGGACCACTCGTGAACTCCTCTGATGCGGTAATAGCCATCCATATAGGGAGTGGCTTTAAGACTCTTGTCGTTCATGAGAACGGTAGAAAGGTTACAAAGTCTATCCGGACTAATAAGGCTGTTGCCATAAATCACCATGGGAACGACGTGGAGAAGTTCACCAGATATATGGCTGCTATGTTCGATGATCTCTCAGTGCAGAACCCTCGGATCATCCGGAGCGTCAGTCTTCTGCATCGCGGCTGGAAGGTATCTGGTTTTGGATGGGATGAAAACAAAGTAGTATTGTGATATGAAGCTATGGGTGTTGATTTGGAAATATCTACAGTAGGTAAGTAAAAGGGTACAGGGAAAACCTAGTACCTGGTAGGATCGGTTGAACTGTGGATTTGGTAGGTAAAAAGAAGGATTATCTTAAGGAAGCGTACGGTGTTAGGTATAGATGGGTAAATTTCAAACTGCAGAGGAATGACCACTCCTGGTAGCACAATGACCCCGAGTTTACCCGAAATGCTTATCGTTGGCTTTGAGTGACTTAAATTTCTTATCGAAACGCTAGTGCTATATTGGGGTAGCGTCGAGGAAACTTTATTTTTTTCTTTTTCGAGATCAAAATTTTGGCAGGTCGCCGAATTGGAGTCTCACACCCCACCACCCACTATTCACCATCCACCGTCAAACTCGTTAGACAGTCTTTAGACCTTTCAAATAGCACAGTTCTTTCACGTACTTATTTCGATTTGGTACACATATAAATTTCGACAGATTTTCACTCATGAGTGAGACCAAGACCCAACCTGGCGTTTCGCCAGACGAGCGAGTTGCCATTGGTATATCCTATGGTAACTCGTACAGCTCTATCGCTTCAACGATCGACGACAGCCCCGTCGTGATTGCCAACGAGGATGGAGGTACGAAATGAGAACCCAAATCTAGTTCCTCTCGATTTGCAAGGGATATTATAGCTAACAGCTTTTACGATAGACCGTCAGATCCCTACAATCCTATCCTACGTTGAAGGCGAAGAGTATACGGGAAACCAGGCCAAGGCCTTCTTAGTCCGAAACCCCAAGAACACCGTCATTTCCTTCAAAGACTTCCTCGGTCAAGAGTACGCATTTTACACGAGATAAATTTCTTCTTGACCATCTTACTTACCTTGCGACAGCTTCAAGTCCATCGACCCTACACACTGTCATGCCGCTGCTCACCCCCTGGACTCGACTGGAACAATCTCTTTCACTATTCAGGAGAAGGCAGAAGGAGATCCCTCTACTCTCTCCGTTAAGGAGATATCTACCCGATACCTACGACGCCTCATACAATCCGCCTCCGACTACCTCGGAAAGAAGGTAACCTCTGCCGTTATATCGGTACCTACCAACTTCACGGAAGCCCAGCGAGAAGCTTTAATTCAGTCTGCGAACGATGCCGACCTTGAGGTCCTTCAGTTAATCAACGAGCCTATTGCTTCTGTCCTCGCTTATGATGCGAGACCAGAGGCCGAGCTCAAGGACAAGATCATCGTGGTGGCTGATCTTGGCGGTACCCGCTCCGATGTTGCTGTGGTAGCTTCGCGAGGTGGTCTTTACACCATTCTAGCTACGGCCCACGACTACGAGTTCGCTGGCGTTCATCTGGATGGTGTCCTTATGGATCATTTCGCCAAGGAGTTCATGAAGAAGAACGCAAATGTCGACCCCCGAGAGAACGCAAGAAGCTTAGCGAAGCTCAAGGCCGAGTCCGAGGCTGCCAAGAAAGCTCTTAGCATCGGTAACAATGCCAGCTTCAGCGTTGAGAGCTTGGCGGAGGGCATCGACTTCCAAACCACCATTAACCGACTGCGTTATGAGACAATCGCACGCAAGGTCTTTGAAGGGTTTAACCGATTGGTCGAGGGTGTTATTAAGAAGGCCGGCTTGGACGTACTTGACATTGATGAGGTAATTCTGTCTGGTGGCACGTCGCACACGCCCCGAATCGCATCTAATTTCCGCGCGATATTCCCGGAGACCACAACCATCCAGGCTCCTTCCACCAGCGCCACCGCTATTAACCCCTCCGAACTCCAAGCTCGTGGTGCAGCCCTCCAAGCCTCGTTGATCCAAGAGTACGAGGCTGATGACATCGACCAATCAACGCACCCTGCTGTCACAACCGTCAAGCACATCACGAACGCGATTGGTGTCATTTCATTATCGGAGGAAGGCGAGGAAACATTCACTCCTATCATCGCACCCGAGACTGCCGTTCCCGCTCGCCGAACAGTGCACATCGCGGCTCCCGAGAACGGAGGCAGTGTCTTAGTGAAGGTCGTCGAGGGCAACACCCATATTAAGGTGACCAAGCCTGAACCTAAGGCAAAGGAGAACGGCAAGAAGGAGGATGACGAGGATGAAGACGACAGCGACTTCGACGACTCCGATGAGGAAGAGGAAGAACACCGCGAAAAGGTCTGGAAGATAGGGACTACCCTAGCTGAGGCAGCCATCCGGGACGTGAAGAAGGGCGGCAAAGTTGAAGTCACCGTCAACGTTGCGGGCGACCTCGCAGTCACTCTTACGACAAGAGAAGTCGGCGGCAAGGGCGGTGTTAGGGGTAACTTGAAGGCTCCTTGAATTGGACTACCTAACACCTAATTGTTTTACGCCCCTTCCCCTTCTACTTCCCCTTGATTTCGGTCTAATGAGGTCTGATGAATACCGGGGGGTCTATGATGCTTGGCGCAGTGGTCTCTTGATAGACGGACGGAAGGAACGCATGTCATGTGGAATGTGGGACGCATTGATCTGGTGTTCCACGTTCTTGGGGCAGAATACCAACCAGAACAGGCATACAGAATAGAAAAGAAAGGCATTTTGCACAACATAACACAGCATCGCATCATGCGAGTATCACCTAATCTACTTTCTAGTGACTTGTTCATGTAACAATCAATACTTGAGATCTCGATATTGGATGGTTGATATGTTCTTATAATTAGGTAAGTGAATTCACAATTTCGCCCAGCCGAGGACGCGCTATTTTTAATCCTTCGCTCGGTGTACCGTGGAGTAGGTAAGTATGTAGGAGGTACATATGACAAACGCAAACACAAAGCGCATCCCTACTCCCGCTTTCTATAAAAAATATCAGGTTTCCTCGCCCTGCCCCGTAATTTTCTATTCCATTATGCTCGAGCTATAATGCTAAAAAGCGTAAGCAAGCGTACGTAGCCGAAAAGAACAGCGCCGCCGCAGACATAGCAAATCTATAGGTATGGTATGGTATGTGTGGATATAAGTGCGAAGGTGAAGATGAAGATGAAGACGAAGATGAACATATGAACATATGAAAGTACGTATGCCCCGTACCCTGTCGTGTCGCAAAGACGCTATACGCTGCAAATATGCCGTACGCAAATGCCCCAGCAAATAGGCGAGCAAGCCACCATCTTCGAAATATACCACACCATCCCTCTATGCACCCGGATCTTTCGATTTGCCTTTGCCTTTAGGGTCGCGTTCCTACGAAACAGTTCCTGGCAAAGCCCAAGCGACTAGATCCTCCCGCTCTTCATATTCATCTACCTCTCTTGGGCGACGGAAGCCTTCACGACCGCGATCGCTCCCTAGCGTCGGTGTTAAGCTCGCTAGACTCTCGCTGCGACCGCGCAGACTTCCGGAATCACCACCGCCAATGCCGAGGTGCAGGCCATCGTGAGTGCCGTCGTGAGTATGCGCCATCTCCTCCTTAAGGAGTCTACCGCTACCCCGACGACCTCGAAGGGCTGAGCCTAAGTGAGGAGGGGCATTACCCATCACCGTATGCGTGCTCCCGCCGCTGTGCGTTCGTGCATGCCCGGGCGGGCGCATGCGTCGGAAATCGCTTGGTCGCAGGGTATTACCGCCGAGACCCGCGGAAGCATCGTCGCCGCTAGCGCTGCCGCTGTTGCTGTTTGTAGTGCTATGGCTGCTGTCGACAGACTGACGGCTACTCCTCCTACGAGTAGGCGGCTTAACCCCGGGGCGCGTGGCACTGCTCCAACCATCGCCGCCAGAGAAAATGTCCTCGATACACTCGTCAGCGGGTAACTCGCCGGGTTGGCAGGCCCAGCTGGCGGCTAGTGCGCGACGGTACATATCTTGAAGCTCGGAGGCGTCACGGGATTTGTTCAGGCTGCTGGCACCTGGGGGATTGTTGTTGTTGCTACTAGAAGGGGGGGAACCATCCTCCGAGGGAGCCTCGACTTGGATCTGCTGGTCGTTGCCGGTACCCGTCATGATTCCGGCGATACCGCCGAACATGGGCGCTGTCTTGAGAGCAGGCGCGATGTAATTCCGCTCGCCATCGATTTGGACCATGAGGATCCCGATCTTTAGCGTGCTGTTGATCTTGCTGTCCTGCATTAGATATCGCCGCACAATGCCTTCCTCAGCCTCATCGTCTACGACGTCGATTTCTTCCGGGTGAGGAGCGCTGGTCGGGCTCGATCCGCCGAGGACAGGAGCACCGCTGGCAGACTTGCTACTACTTTGTCGCCGATGCGATAAGCCCTGCCCAGCTCGCGCGTATTCGAGACTAGCGCTTTGGCGCGGCCCCATACCGCGGCGAGGGATGTTCTCACTCTCTTCGACATATTCGCTTAGATTGAGACGGACGTAGCCGAGAGGGATCTTCTCATCGCGACCGCCGGTGGCCAATGGAAATTCTTGAAGCACCTCGAATTCGATGGGGCAATCGGTTAGGTTATTGGCGCGATCGATGGAAATGCGTAGAGGGACTATCTTGGAGTAGTTGTAGAGAACGCGGTGGTTGATCTTGTCGATGGAGCATTTTGCCGTGCGGCCACGGTGCTCGCTATGCATGGAGTTTGGAAGATGCCATTTGATCGTGGATGTGCCCGCTACGAGAGGCACGTTGTTCAGATCGTAGATGGTGAGATGAAGCTCGAATTTCGGCTACAGGGACACAAGGAGATACGTGTTAGAATCGCGATGGATATAACCTTTAAGGAATTGGATTAGGGACGTAGTATATACCTTCCGCGCCTTGTTGACTATGGGGAAATTCCGCATGTTAGCTCGAGCAATTTGTGAAATTCGCTGCGCATAGTAATAGGTATGGCAGCAGGATCAAAAGACATTATGTTTATAGGTTATCCTCTTAACTCCGAGCCGCGAGGGCAATGTCGAAGAAATAATTATAAGACGACAGAGAACCAACTATAACCGAGTTGAAGGGCAGACACAAGGATATATGGTATATTGGTATATGATGACACACATACGAGACAATACAGAGTTGTCAAAAAGGTCATAAAGTTACATCTTCGCTTACTGGATGAATGCGAGACAGCGGAATAAAAAGAGAGATCGAACAAAAGAGGAATGCGGCTCAAGAAAAAAGAGAACGACGGCGACGGATTTGGACTTGGATTTGGGGGATATGCAGGCTTACATACTCAAGGACGCCATAATATAATAATTAAAGCCGCATTCACCCCTACGGCAGAAAAGCACATGCTACCTGCCGCTCGCTACTAGTTAAAAGCGGACGGAGACGGCGGTACGGCGGTGGTAGTGTACTGATAACAGCATGCAGTCATGGTTTTGAGACCGATTCGGGAATGATGACAGCCCACAGGCAGCCTGCAGTCCACAACCTGCAGGGCCGACTAGGTGCTAGATAGTGTAGATAGCTAGGGAGCTACTAGGTAGGTACCCTCTAGATCCTTTGGCAAGTCTTAGATACTACCTAGTAGGTAGGCTGTATGTAGGCTGTAGGCGGCAGGCTGCTAGTCAGGAATGATCAATTCTCTTCTCGGCTTCACCGGATCGAGAGGAAAGGAACGAATCGAACGAATCAAGATAATTCGGTAAGGGGCTGAGGGGGTACTGATTCGAATTAGTTGATCATGTAGGGGAGGTAGGGAGGGCTACCCTAGTTCGTCGTCATTTCGTCATGTCACTGGTTAGACATATGATATCCATGGATGTATTGGAAAAGATAAAAAAAAAAAGACGAGATCGTTAAAATTCCAGAACGCGAAATGGAAAGTAACATGTAACATGACTTGATCCTTCCTCTGTTTTCAGACCCAACAATTATGCAGTTGCCTCAGCTCGGACGTCACACAGATCACACAGACCACGCATATATACTTCTAAGCATGTAGCCAAAACCCCCAAAACGTCATTCTCCATCCTTTTCCCGCTAGATTTGGCTGTCAGAAAAGCTAAGCGGGTCTAATCTCAGGTACCGAGTACAAGCGCACGAGTACCTCATTTTTGAAGTCAAGCCCAATCCACTAGCGGAATTTCTTCTAGCCCGGAAGTCACTTTACGCGTCCACTAATAGGTAGCGAGATCTGATGCTAATAACGTGCGAGATCCACCTACCGTCCCTAAACGGTACAGCTAAAAAATTACATCTCATCTTACCTAAGAAAACCAAGAAATTTGTATGAAGAACGCGAAAAGTCCTACGCGTTTAGTGGCTGAGGGCATCTCGGAATTGGAAATTCTCGTATATCGCATCATACGAAATAGGTATACGACAGTTATGACAAGCTTAACCTAGTTTGGCTTTTCATCGCTTCAAGTTCCCGGTCCGATTCCGACGTTCTCGATGGTGGATTGAGAGGTTATACATCAACCAACAACTTATACCTCGGATATATCATCGGATCGAGCGGAGTTTGAATTGGGTGGCTTTTTTGAAGGAGGACAAGATGCCCCCCAAAAATGCACCGCAGCCGAAGCCTGCAGGATCCTCCACCGGAAAGTCTGTCTTAACAGACAAGTCAACCACCGGATCTGAAGCCTCTAGAGATACCGCACAGGCTAAGTCTAGTAAGAGAAAAATTCCACCACAGCAAAATGCGGCGTCGAATAAACTGGACAAGGACTCTGACTCCAGCAGAGGTCCGAAGCGCCCCAAGATGCATGAGATTCGAAGCATTCCCGTTCAAAAATCTCACGCTGCCTTGAGAGATGGGGAGCTCAATGTTCAAACGTTTGTTAATTCTCTCTCGTTCGAAATGAATGCCCTAGATGAGAGCATGAGACGCACTAAAACCTCTCAAACCACTCGAGCATTTCAGCGTGTGCCTTTTAGGATGAGGCGTAGAGCCGCTGCTCATGATTACAAAAAAGTACCATCGCGTCTTAGGAAGAGGGCAATCAGGGAAATGGAGGAGGATAATACCCCCACAGTTGACTCCAAGACTAGAAAGCCCAAAACTTCCAGAGCCAGAGTCAGGGCTGAGACAGCTCGAAGGCTAGGAATCCTTGCAAAACGAAAAAGACTTCGGAGGCTGAAGAGCTCTGGTGCTGATGAGGAGACTATTACCATAAGAACTGCGAGGCCTAAAATACGAAGGAATGCTGTCAACGAACCTAGCATCACGGCTAGGAAATTCAGAAGACGCCAGATTTCAAAAACGTGGCTTCCTACTCACTTATGGCATACGAAAAGAGCGAGGATGACACCTCCCAAAGAACCATTATGGCGATTTTCGATTCCTCTTACGCCCACACAGAAAGTGTACCGACCAACTCATCGCATTCAGTGGGAAAAGGGTGCGATGGCATGGGACATGAGTTATATGAGCACCATTGGTATATCCGGACCTCAGAATAGCGTCCAGAATGTCCTTAAGTCCTTAGGGCTCACACAGGAAGCTCTATGGAATGAAAAGGCAAAGCGCTGGAGGTCAGGTGCCATGCATTGGACTGGAACATTAACTAGGAAAAAAAGAGACAGTATACAGACTATTGGCCCTGCAACCATCATATGGAATCCGGAAAAGGAGGTTGCCGACACAGACCAGCGAAAACAATTCAGGCAAATTTACATTCGCATTCACCCCTCGGCATTCCTAGAGGTGTTTAATGAGGTTCTACGGCTTGCAAAAGGCCAAAACCCCCGACCTTATGTAGAAGACTTGAGGTTTGAGATAGGGAGCATTGAAATCACCGGACCTGATTCTACGGAGGCTCTCCTAGGTGTGCTCAAGCCTTATCCTTCAAAGTCTGAGGGGAAAGAACTTGACGCTTCAAAATTCGAATCGCTCGTTGGTTTGAAGGACCCAGGTACCTTACCGCTTGGCTCCCTCTTAGCTTTCTCTATCGCAGATCCTCGTCTTCGTTATCCACCGCGACAGGTAACTCTGCCAAAGCCAGGCGACTATAATGTGCAAAAGGCGCTTCTGGAAACTATATCGAACTTCCGCAAAGAGGAGGCAATCAAGCCGCGTCAGCTATTCAACAGAGACGCACGATTCATAGCTTCCAAGCTTCCATCGCAACAGTCGCTCAATCGTCGGCGTGGCAAAGGCGCTCCAGGGACCAACCTCAAGCCTAGCGTGATCGATCCTCCCATTCCTATAATATTACTTGCTTCCCGCCATTCTCTAGGCTCGCAGTCAGCAGGCAGTTGGACCTTAATGTTGCCATGGAAGTGCGTTCTTCCTGTTTGGTATAGTCTGATGCATTATCCTTTGTCAACTGGCGGTAATCCTTGGTTTGGGGGTTTGGACGAGATCAAACATCTGACATTTGAACGAGGCCTTCCTTGGTTCCCCGGCGATTTACCTGGTACAGATGCTGGTAAAGTCTGGGAGTTGGACGAACGAAAAACGAGGCACAAAGCATGGGATCGCAGACCCAAAGGTAAGCGGGTCAATTGGGAATCGCTCGACCTAGGAGCGGGACGGAAAGGAGAGGTGGGGGTTGGGTGGGCCTGTGATTATGAGATGCTTTTAGGTCTCAAGTTCAAGAAAGAAGGTGAACCTGACAAGATGTCGGTAGATGAGAAAGGCGAGCACGAAGGCCTAGAAAAGAAACCTGAGGATGAGAAACAAGTAGCGCTTGTGAATCCCTTGGAAGGCATCACGCAACTTTTCAAGTCCACATTTGCTGCTCACCTGCCGCCTACATCTGAGCCACCTCCCACTTCACTGGTGACGGTAAGTATCAGGATTTTGGGGCGCGGAGTAGCGGGTACATGTGCTAGGGTATACCGACTACCAGACGCAAAACCCGCGAGAGCGTCGACACAAGCAGAAGTGCCAGCTACGAATCCTCTTTATAAAAAAGCTGAGGGCAAGCTGCCACCCAATCTGCGCGATCAGTGGCTAGCCCAAAAGCCTACCAAAGGGAACCCTAAGAAGAAAGTTATCGCAAAGGAGGACTTGGACCTAGAGGCGCGACAGCAATTATTAGCGCAGCAGCTTCTCGGGCTACCGGAGCCGTATCCACCACTTCCCGCTAACTCCGACAACATCCAAGGTCGTCATCCACTATGTCCGGGCGAAGAAGACCTAATCGGATTTGTGACAACTGGATGTTTCAACCTTAGGGACGGGAGAGGCGACGCAATTGGGAATTTGTCAGCCACGAAGGCGCTAGAGGAGTTAAGGCGGTATCAGAACAAGGATGACCCCGCCGTCCGACTTTGTGTGGTCAGGAACGCGGGTCAGAACGTCGGGTGGCTTGCGAGGTGGGAGTTGATTTAAGCTTGTTGATACCCACGAATCTGCAAAAAGATCCATTCGAATAAAACCGAGTATTTTATGCATCACCCCCTTTGTCCATTCAGGTTAGACTACGGCGCAGTCTTAGACCCGAGGCCTACTAACATGAAGATTCCTGTCATTAGGACACTTTCTGCAGGATAGTCAGGCCACTAAGTAGGTTCCTGATCAATGTTACCATTGCTAATAGTATTGTAATAGGTAAGGAGGGTGTCTTCAACATCGCATGCGGATACTTCCTGTTTGTTGTCTGCACTTAGCCCTGCTTGGTAGGTCGGTCCTTATCCCTTGTCCTTTACGTCGCATCCATCACAATAACCTTATATGAGCAATATAAAATGAAAAAGATCATTATGTAACTTCTGACTATTTCGTCTGGTGCTCCCCTATCCTTTTAATATGTTGCTAACGAATGGAAGTGTCGAATAGGTGACATATTCTGTAGAACGTGACACGCTCCGCCAACAAGGTGCCTCTATACTATCGCATAATTAAAACCTGACACAGAATATAGGATTTCAATATAAACTACGCCACTTCTAGTTAAGAACAAACCATGAATTACTTAAGTATACGCCACGATTGGTCACCCATCAAGCTAAATGATTCGATAGCGTATCGGTCATTTTCTATCGCGCTTCTTGTTTTCGTTGCTGATTTGCCAAGCTTCCTCTTGTCCCCTTCGCGTATGCTTCTCGTGCCCTGCGGTACTCGGTTACACACAGTCACGCCCACACGCCTTCATGTATAGTCTCCTGATGATCGGCAAGGCGAAATCCCAAGTACTACCCCCGGGAATGGGTCCCCGCTGTATTTCTTATGTCACCAATTACCGTAACTAGCGGGGTGTTACATCGGCGCCAACGTCCCTTGCTAGTTTCCAGTCGGGGGGCAGTTGGTTTACGCTAACAAGCTAACAAGCTAACGGCAGTAGGAGGTTAGATTTGGGGGATTGGGGTTTTTTGGCCATTGGGGATCGTCTATCTCTCCCCAGTTTCTAGGCTGGCTAAGGTCGCTAGCACGGCGGACCCTGCCACGGTTAGGTATCTTGCCGAGATCTTTGGATGGTTGTCGCTGCGGTCATGGGCGCTGGGTAAGGCAAGTGCCCCGTCGTTGCGATGGGCGATCGTATCACAGGCGTGGCTTTTGTGATGCCGAATTCTGCACGTCACATCCGAGGCATACCACCACCAGCATCGCCAACGAGGGGATTGCTACACGGATTGGGACGCTGTGCTCCCACAGGCACAGGCCCTCGCCGTTTCCTCGGCCGGTGATACGTCAGACCCTCGAATATATGGTCAGGGAACCCCGGCATCCACGAGGTTGGAAATGAAGAATTACGTCTATAGCACTTGGCGATAAGATTGGAATGGGAAAGGGCAAGCGCACATGGATCGCCATCACGAGGAAATAGAGAATCAGATGCCTAGGCATGGTGGTTTACTGCTTCCTCCTTTATGGATACAAAGAGGGATGACTTCCGCGCGCTGCAGGCCGAGGTTTCGCCCAGCCTTCTAGCCTTCTTACCCGGCTACCAGGAACTAGAGTGTTCGCCAAATTAAATCTGAGCTTAGTCCGACCTCTGCCAAGCCGACCAGGGGCACGATATCACGGTCACGGTCCTTCGCACGATGTCGACTCTGAATCGAGTCCTCGTCTCTGTCCTCGCCCTCGCTGGCGCTGGGAGTGTCTTCGCGGAACCGTATAATACTTTCGACGGCGATGGATTTCCTGCCTGCAACGACGTCGCGCTCGTCCATAATGCTACCAGCGTCGATGATATCGTGAGTTACGTGAAGAATGCTTCTGCGAACAACACGCCGATTAGAGCTTCGGGCAAAGGACACATGTGGTAAGTATAACCAGTTGTTCGAATTGTTTATTCCAATCCATTCCAATCCATACAGCTCCATTTGCGCTCTGCCCTTTGTATTAGTTTGATGTTTCGATAAACTTCTGGCAGAGTCTACAGGATTATAATTCTAACATGAGGCTTTGTAAGGTATGACACCATGTGTTCAGATAACCCGGAGACTATAATCGTCCGGACGGAGTTCGTAAATAAGATCGAAAATTTCTCGCTTCCCGCTGGCGCTGATTCTGGGTCCGTCGACATAGAAGCTGGGGTGACGTTCCTCCAATTCGCTGACTGGCTCCACGCCAACAATGCCTCTATGGGATATACCCTCGTCAATTGGAATATCACAATGGCTGGCGCTGTGGCTATGGGTGGACATCGCTCCGCAATTCGGGAAGACTCGATGGTGGCGGCCGGTGTACTGTCTCTAGATATCGTGAACGGGAATGGCGATATTGTAACGATTGAGAGAGACGACAATGACGACGATTGGCTCGCAGCATCAACGTCTTTAGGCTTGCTAGGCGTTATCGTTCGTATGAAGTTTAAGATTTACCCGGATTTCAAAGTCTTTGCGCAACAAAAGACGTACGTCCTCTATCCCCTGAGGTCACTTTCTTGTCTCACTTGCTGACTAATGCGGTAGCTTGGATGAAGATGATGTCTTAAATGGCGATATCTATGGCATGATTGCACCTTATGCTACAGCCAATTTCTGGGTAAATTATTCCGATCTAAGATGTATATGAAAATCCTCTTTCTAACGCTCAATAGTGGTGGCCGTACATGAAGAAATTCCACTGGCGATACTACGACGAAGTCCCCCTCACGCTTAGCGACCAGCAAGGCTTCCAAAACACCTTCTCAATCTCCGATGCCGAGGCTATTGTCGCGAAAGCAACTCTCGAGAGCGGAAAGTATCTCGCAACTTCGAACATGTTCTTCGAGACAACCGCGTTCGCGTTATGGTCTGCGCCCAACTTCCGCGAGAAGACGACGCAGCAAGCTGTTCTGGATTGGCCCGTATACGGCTGGAACTACGACGTGTTGATCGGCGGCCTGTACCCGGATCAGAAACCCGAGTGGGAGGAGGGCCTGCACGGCGCTACCCTCGAACTCGCGTTCCCGATCACGCAGGCTAACGCCATGCTTAAGCGCGTGAGGCAGGCGTTTGACGACGAGCTCGCGAAGGGTATCGTTATGACGAGTACTTATCGTAGCGGTATCAATATCAAGTTCGGAAAGCCATTTTACAACTTCTTGGGCCAGGTCACGTATAACACGTCCGACGGTGCGGATTGGACTAAGGGGGCTATCATGTTTGATTTCCCGACTTTCAAGCCAACTATTGGTGATGGAAAACGTTTCAACGAGGAATTCTGTAAGTTTCGGTTCTGTCAAACGTGCCGATCTCAAAGGTTGTAGGGATGACTAATAACAATTTTGATGCCTAGACCCCAAATTAGCAAAGACACTTATCGACGAGTTTCCATGTCGACCACACTGGACCAAGAACACACGCGAAGTATTCACCAATGCCACCAAGAATCTCGACCCTGACCATCTAGCACGATTCAAGGCTGTTCGTGAGAAGTTTGATCCCCAGGGCATATTTAAGAGCATTATTGGCGAGATCTTGGGGATGTATGATTGAGCGTCCCTGAAGTTGGGGTACTTATGATAGAATCAGAGCTATCTCCGTTTTGGGACATCACGATACAGTCTTTTCAGTAGTTGAGACAGGCCGCTTGTATCTAGCCTATGAATTGTACGTACAACCATAATATTAATTGTCTTTATAAGACTTGAAAAAAATAGCATTTGGTTGAATAAAGGCAACTCAGGGGAACGTTGATTATTTAAAACGTAAGTCTATCCCTTTACGTGATCTAGTAGATACCTAGCACTTTCTAATAACATCTATGGTTTCCTTAGCTACCGGTACCTACTAGGTGCCCATCTCTCAAAATCGAATCAAGATAGTCTTTCCCAGTGGGCTATGAGCATTACGGGGATGCCTCAGCAGCCAAGCTGTTTTGCCACTGCATCTCAATAAATGGGTCTGTATCGGTGGTCGTCTGGTAAAACATAAACACACAGACTGCAGTAGTAGGTGGACTCTAACATCAACTTGATTTAAATACGTATCTTCTCCTAATGTCAGAATTCTTTCTTCCTTTTTTCATTTTTTATTAACCGGCATAGATAATTCAAGCCTGTCCATCTCAAGCACATCTTCTAATCTTTGAGTCATACTTACCTATGTATTCACTTACCTTAACATATTTATCATAAGTCGCTATGGATTCCCAGCGTGAACCCTACGACACTTGTGTACCTATTTCTCAGGCCATTCCTGTTGATGAGTCTCAACAGGATCAAGCCATGACATCCCCTCCAACTGAAGATAACTCTAGTGAGCTATCCACTGCGATGGACTACAACACAGACAATAGAATGATGGAGGGAAACAGACTCCTCACCCCCAATGAAGCTGGTGGTGACAACACTTCGGTACCTGCCATGTCATCTCCTCAAGCTATCGGCACTTTCGACGGTTCAAGCGACCTACGAGCCATGGGAAATTCTACTATCGGGCAGGATATAGAGATGGAGGGTACCGCACCAAATCGCCAGGCAACCCCTGACAATCCAGCACCCATTTTGACACTTGCCTCCCAATCACCAAGACACGCCAGCGGCAATGATAATGAGATGGATGTGGATAGTTCCACAGCCTCCCAGAAAGAATCGACTGGAGGCCACCCCACCACACCACAGGGAGAAGCAGAGAGAATACTCACCCTTGTCCTCCGCACCCGACCACAGCCTCCTACCACCCGAACCACCACAAAATCGATCGAGGTAATCAATATCTGCCACAATTTCTCGCCGGTAGGAATCGTTACCATGCTTAAATCAAAGCGGCCTTGGGACCCTCCCGACATGGACGATCTAGCCGACCGGATCGACGCGTCGATGCCGACAGACGCGCAGCGCACCTTCGTCTTCAAGCAAATGGCCGAGCGGCTCATGAAGGCATGGCAGGAGGTGCTCGAGCGCTGCGGAATGCGTCTCGGGTCGAAGGAAGCCATGACGCTCGTCTTCACGCCGGACCTCGACGCGATCGCGCCGAAGGCCATGCGCCGCTGGCCCCTCGACCGCGTCGCCGAGGTCGTTGAGACCGAGCTGCTCGAGCAGTGGGCCACGCAGTGCCACCGCGTCATCGACAGGTACACCATCGAGATGTACGGCCGCTCCATGGTCGCCGAGGCCCAGAACGCGGTCCCCGAGATCAGGGATAGGGTGCTGGAGGAGGCGGAACGGGTCTCGGATCCGAGCGAGCCGCCTAAGACCCCGCATACGCCGCGCCCGCTGAGGATCCCGAGTTCCCCCGTGTTGAGAGACGGGCTGTTCCACTTTCCGGCTACTCCGCCTATTCGTCCGACTGCGTTCCCGACGCTGAGGTTGGTGAAACTCACGCCGCAGGACAATAAACGCCGCGTTGTCGAGGATGTGGATGCTTTGCGCTCGCGGATCGCGGGCTTGGATATCAGTCGTAAGGATAATAGGGACGGTGATGAGGAGGGCATGCATACCCCGTTTAGCGAAGTACGCTGCGTGATTCACAGCCCTAGATATACGGTCTCGAGCGGGCTGCCGAAAGCACACAGTACGTCGTATCGGGGACGGCTCGGCCTGTCGGATAGAGGGGGGAGCGCTACGCCTACTAGGCCTTCGGGGACGGGCAGGCCGATGCGGAGAGTGTTAGGAGAGGATGAGGATATCGATATGGGTGTCGCAAGCGAGGCCAGGCGACAAATCGGACCGTATCCGGTGATGGGGCCGCTAATCGGAGTCGCGATGGCTGGGAATGATGGGGCGGGAGAGAATGATGGTAGTAACGCTGATGTTGATGTGTCGGCTAAAGAGGATGATGGGAAGGAGGGTAAGGACGAGGGTGATGATGACGTGTTTTCCTAAGGCGAACCGATTGCTTCGCCATGCTGCCTGTTACTTGTTGAACGGAGATTGGCCTGAATGGGTAGCATTTTGGAGCAAGAATGGCATAAAACTCTGGCGCAATCAACCGGAATATTTAGTTCTGCCTCGGAAGGTGGCTGGGTAGCGCCATTGAGTGATGACAGGTATCTGGTCTCCTAGGAAGCGTGGGATTAATCATCTGTAGGTATATTCTCGTATATTAATTGATCAGGAGCTATAGTGCGATCACCCCGAGTATCTTGTCTCTACTAATTATTCCTGGCTAGGACAACAAGGCTTCGATCTTTCGTGATACTACTTGCAAAGTCCAAAGGGGTATCCTTAAATTATTAGGCAGTTAGGTACATTAGAAAGAAATATAGCAAAGAGCCTATACCAGCCCGCCACAAATTAATTATATGTTACATTCGTAGGTTCGGTCTCCTTTCAATTGATTGGTTACCAGCTAACTTGATATTCAGTGACATAGAGGCTGCTGCCAAAAGCTTTTCTTAGAATCCTCTTTAGCAGCTCAGAGTATTCCAGGCATGAATGTCCATCATCTAGGTACCTATGTATTCTTATATTCTATTATAATGTTATTAAACTTTCTAATACAATGAACATAACACTAATGACCCCTTATTCTAACAAAGCTCTTGACTAGGTATCTACATTTTTAGCGAATAAAGCCGGTTACTTAGCTCCATAAACGCTGTTACTTGAGTGCCGATAATGTCAACCGGCGACAAAGATTGGGCAGCAGATATTCACCGCTCGTTTCTTTCTAAAAGCTCGCCCTCCGCCTATGTTATCATAGAAGATCTTGCAAAGCGAGATTGTCGGTTTCATTACATCAAAGAATCATTTAAAGAGTTTCTCGCCATAGCATCTGGATCATGTAAACCCGAATCCCGGCCAGATGAGACTCGAGAGGATCGCCCAGGAGTTATTTCTTTTGGCTCATATTCTGGCAAAGAAAACTCTATATACTTCAAATCTTTGGCAAATATCTTTTCTGATATTATTAACACTACGATCTACGAGGTTCTCGACGTATTTGACATGGATCTCATACTTGAGCAGGCCCTAGAAGAACACCTTTTGCAACCTAATATGCTTTTGTTGGAAATATTGTACGAAAAGTCGAAAAAGCTAGAAGTACAGCCAGATAAGACAATATCGTCCAACAAATCCGTTCAAAAACCCCAACAGAACAATGAATACCAGTTCCCGAATCGTCTTGAAGCGTCGAACATCCGAATCTTGCGTATACAGCCAGGTCCCCACTCCAGCCCCCTGGAATGTCAGCTCGAAGAACGAAATGTCAATAATTGCAGAATTGAAGAAGCTCTGTCTTACGTCTGGGGGAAACCTGACCTTAGCAGAGACATCAAGATTGATGGCCGGCCATTTAAAATAACCAGGAATCTAGAAGAAATCCTCTTAGAACTACGCCGCGTTGATGTTTGCCGGGCGATCTGGATCGACGCAATTTGCATAAACCAATTGGATTTAGAGGAGAAAGGTCATCAAGTCCAACTGATGGGAGATATATACTCGAAGGCTGAAAGAATAATCATTTGGTTAGGTAAAGGACCCGAGAGGCCCGAATTCGTCCCCGGAGATAAATATAAGGATATATTTAATCCCGTACGAGAATGTGATGAGCATTATCAGTTGTATAATTACTCAGACGACTCATCCATTGTAAAACTTATAGACGAAAATATGATCGATCAATGGATTGAAGACGTCTGTCTCTATGATTCTATAGTCGGTCATTTGACTGCTATTCTTCGAAGCGATTATACGATCAGCCAATACGATATCAGGGGCTTACTGAGTGAGTTCCGGGGAAGTGAGGAGAAGGATGTTTGGTCTGAAGCTCAATACCGCACGAACATAACGTTCATTCGCTGTGTGAATCTTATCATGATGGACGAGTGGTGGCAAAGAGTATGGACGATACAGGAAGCCGCACTGGCATCAAACGAATTGGTTGTATTCTTCCGCGGGAGATATTTCCCATTTGAAACTATAGTATCGGCCATGGCTACCATTGACGAATTGCTAGACAAGTTCGAATCGACCCACATGTATCCAAAGTGCAACCCGGACCGTCGCATAAAGTGGAACGCAGACCATGACGGTAAGTGCAAAGATCCACTATTCGATATTGATTTACCTTACCATTTGAGAATCAACGATGAATTATCCTGTAACATAAATTATTAAGGCAAGAATAGACATGGAGCTAATTCATCTCATAGTAACTTTTGCGATGGAAACAATGTTCTTTACACAAATACTCCACTACAGAAAAAACAGAGGAAGCGAGATTATTGATATGCTTCGCCCTAGGGAACTGAACAAAATGAATCCGCTGGGTCCTTGGTATACGGAACTTTCCATCATTCTCTATTTAGTTCAGGGCCACCGTGCTACTGACCCACGAGATAAGATATTTGCGTTGGAGTCTCTCCTAATGAGACCTATAGGGTTACTGACGAATGTGGACTATAACCAACCTACTGAGGTTCTATTTAAAAGGATCACAGCTCGAGTCCTCAATATGCGCAATGAAAATAGCCTCTCTTTCTATAAATTATCCGTCGAGCCCGGCAACAATCTTCACGACGATGCCTCGTGTCCTTCTTGGGTTCATGATCTCACTTATTCCGACATTGCTAGAATGGAAGGTAATAAACCTGGGGAAAACACGCTTCATAAATTCATTACTAGCGATGCTGGGCGTCTTCCGAAGCACAACCTCCCGGATGGAAAGGTTGCATACCTCGCAACTCCGAAGACCTTCTTTTGCTCCGGAATTCCTATCGGTACCATTCATCATATGGCGATAGTTCCGGTGGTCCCACCCGTCGATGACCTCAAATCCAGATATTTAGTAGGTATTTTACAATTCATAGATTATTTTATCTATCAAGCAAGCCAGGAACTATTGGAGCCTGATGTAGCTGGCGCGTCGCCTGGGGAAGTGATACAGATTGTCGGAAGCGATATTGGTATAATATTGAGTAACGGGAATGTGGGATACTCGATAATGATAGGATTACCTAGTAAGTGCGCCAACTGTATAAACTACTTAAGTATCTCCTAGAAAGAATTTTGTTTAGGGTTTAATCTAACATATATTAATCGAATGTAGAACTCGAAAATCCATTCCCGTTCCCACACGCATCTGAAGTTTTAAAATTTCTCCTTATGAAACCATCTCATTTGGAAGTGACCGATATTTTGGAGGATATTGATAGGTATCTACTTTCAAAATTTCGTCAATTTAGTGGGTCCTACTTGTTTGCTACAAAAGATGGAGTCGTAGGGCTTGCTACAGCACCGGTTCAAAAAGGCGACATTATCTCCATTATGCATCAAGGCTCGAGCTATACAATCCTCAGGGAGACGGAGGATCAGAGAATTGGATCGCAGGATGTGAAGAAGCATCGGATCGTTGCACGCGCGGTCATCGCCTGGAGTTTTGAGAAGATAGAAACAATCATACGAGACAAAGGCCTCCAAAGCTCTGTTTTCCGAATTATCTAACACTGCAGGCGTACTGATCTTACTTAAGTGGCTGCTTGGGTAAGGTTGGGAGGAGAATACTTGTTCACTGTTATCTAATGGATGAAGCCGCTATATTTTAGTGGGTATTATAGTGTACCTACTAGGTAGTTTAGGAGGTAGTTTAGGAGGTAGTTTAGGAGGTAGTTAAATCGCTAGAAGAAACCGTCACACATTGTAAAGGCTTCAGGGGGGACTCACTCTGCGACAATTTGTGGGGTCCGTGCCAAGACGTGGCTTTTATCAGCCCTACGAATGGGTCACGGTAATAGTAATCTGCTAATTGGATTATTACCTGCTATGCACTAAGTATCTGGTGAGAGAACTGGAGTTTCTCGAGACTGATGCACGATCTTTACAAGTGAATGGAAGTGAGGATGAATGATGTAACCCCGCTCGGTGTGAGATTTAGCCACATCGTTGTGATGCTCACCGATCGGTACGTCGGAGTTCTCGGTGTATCCGACGGAACACCAAGACGGCAGCTTGCATGAAGGATGTGTATCGTATCACGCCGTTTTTGGGTGGAATAAATGGACTATCGATTTTGTTAATATGTACCTACCTAATCCCTTCCGGTTGGTTGGAGAGTTTAGGTAGGAGACGCTCAGTGGTTCTAAGGTTATCAGCACGGGCGAGTGTGGGTGGTGCAAGTGGTAAGGGAGATGGCGTGCGAGAACGTCAACAGGGCTGAGTGGTAAAAGTGAAACAACATTGATTGCGCAACCGCGTTCAAGAGCCATCTTTGTCAGCAGATCAGGCATTCGGAAAGTCAGATGGATTCTAAGGCGTCATTTTCGATCATCGCCAAAATGATAGAAATGGACTTTGGTCATCCACCTTGAATGGATTTCGGCTAGTATTCTACGTGCGATTAACCGATTAAGTAATTATCTCGAGAGACATGATAGATTCATTCTCGTGATTTAGATTACGCGACCGGCAAAGATAGCACCTTCACTTCCGAAAATGTCTACTTCTCGCGGCGAAGACAGCCCTCTATTAGGAGGGGACGCGACAGATCGCGCTTCCGTACAGTCTTCAACTTTCAAGCCTCCAACCGACGACGGAGAGGAAGATGGACCATCGTCGCCACCTGAATACGGGAACCTCGAGGACGACGTCTTACCCGAAGAGTCCGTTCTAGGCCGGAACATCGACTGGAAGAGCGCTTACATTATCGCCATATCTAGGGTTATTGGTAGTGGCATTTTCGCAGTTCCCGGTGTGATCTTAACTTCTGTGGGGAGCATAGGCCTTTCGCTCTCCATCTGGATTTTGGGTGCAATTATAGTAGCATGTGGACTCACGATATCTCTGGAATATGGCTGCATGTTACCTCGGTCCGGCGGCGATAAGGTATATCTTGAGTTCACGTATCCCTGGCCTCGATTTTTCGCATCTACCATGATAGCGGTTCAAGCCGTACTCCTAGGATTTACTGCAAGCAATTGCATCATATTTAGCCAGTACGTACATTTCGTCTTCGATGCCGAGCCCAGCGATTTCTCGAAGAAATCCCTAGCCGTCGTCGTCATCACGGTCATCACCATCATTCACGGCGTTTGGTATAAAGCGGGTATACGCATTCAAAATTTCCTAGGTTGGATAAAGGTGGGACTGGTAGTGTTTATGGTGCTTGCAGCTCTCTATGTTGTAATCTTCAGGCCGGAACAGCAAGATACGGATATCCAACCGACGAAATTGTATTCTTGGGAAGGACTTTGGGAAGGGAGCGACTGGAATCTTGGGACTATCGCGACATCGCTCTTCAAAGTCTTTTATTCGTACGCCGGCCTCTCGAATTTGAATAATGTCATGAACGAAGTCAAAGATCCGGTTAGAACCTTGAGGTCTGTTTCGCTCACGGCCCTTGTTACGGCACTACTCCTCTACCTACTAGCCAACTTGGCTTATTTCGCCGTGGTACCGATCGACGATATCAAACAGAGTGGTCAACTCGTTGCCGCCTTGTTTTTCGAACGAACCTTTGGTCCAAATGTTGGGAAGAGATTTCTACCTCTAGCTGTTGCGCTCTCGGCGGCAGGCAACGTGATGGTAGTCACATTTGCGGTTGTAAGTCTACCGTCAATAACAAGTCAAATTAATCGATAGGATCATGAATTTAATCAAGTTTAGGCTCGTTTAAACCAAGAAATCGCCCGCGCCGGGTTTCTGCCATTTTCGAGATATCTGTCCTCCACCAAACCGTTCAATTCACCTTTAGGCGGCCTCATCGTGCATTACATCCCCTCCGTTCTTGTTATCGTACTTCCACCGTCAAACGAGGTCTACTCATTTATATTAGAAGTGGAAGGTTATCCAGGGCAGATATTTGCGCTTGCGACATCCGTAGGTCTCGTTTGGCTACGATATAAGAGACCGGATTTGAAGAGACCCTTCAAAGCCTGGATTCCGGCCGTTATCTTTAGGATACTGCTGTGTCTTGCTCTTCTCGCAGCGCCATTCTTCCCGCCGTCAAATCCGAAACCCGACGGCCTCTGGTACGCAACTTACGCCGTGGTCAGTGTTGGTTTGTAAGTGATAACCCCTTCTACATATCGCACCGATGGCGACATCGTGCGAATTTCTAATCACGAAGGCTTACAAATTTACAGACTCCTTTTTGGAATCTTATACTGGCTTGTATGGACAGTTATATTACCCCGAATCGGGCGGTATACTCTGGAAGAGAAGCAAGAGGTGCTAGATGACGGTACGGCTATTACCGTGCTGACACGCGTGCCAAGGGTCGAGTAATCGTACCATGGTTTACTCTACGAGTGCAGCGACAGGACGCAATACTCAATAATGATTGTGCAAGTTTCGTATGTTCTAATGGATGTAGCGACATGCTGGATCGGAGCAACTGAACAATGAACAGAAAGCAAGGGGGGGGCAGGCTTACAAATAGAATAGCATTTCTAATCAATGCCCACCCATAGGAGCCTAGATGCGTTAATGCCGGCACTCGTGTCAATCGTTGGACGTATGACGTCCTTCCGTTAAACTCTCCGCGGCTCTTGCGCAATTCTCACTGGAGTATTGCGTGCTCTGCCGTTTTGCGGGGAAGCTTGGAGAGCTACTATGCCATATACCTAACTCGGGAGGTCATTTATTGAATCACTGATAAGTATATATGAGGTAACATCCGGCGAAGTCAAGGTCGACCTATTCCCAGATAGACAAGTATAAAATACCAAGACTCGCCTCCATCCCATCGATTCTCAATCCCTTATCGAAGCATATCAGCTTACTACACACGCAACAACACCAGCATACCCGAGTACACGATGGCCTCCCCTGACGTTCAACTCCCTAGCACCGCACCAACCTTCACGGCTGGCGGGCTCTCGACGAAACCCACGACTCAACCATCAATCGACGTCGATACAATCCTAAATTTCCACAAGGATAACGAGGACGGCTCTCCCCCACAGCCGACATACACTGACAAGCCCAGCACGTACGAACGTCCTACCGAGAGCCACCCTGTCCACATTACCGATGTCCGAGGTCGAGAGTCCGAGTACACTCTTGACGGGAACGGATTTCAGTACGTCCCTCACGTGGCGCAGGAGACGGAATTCTTAGATGACGCGCATATCAAAGCCGTCTACTACCCCGAGACCGAGCAGTTGCTGAAAGATGTGTATGTCAATTTTTCCTGTATATAAGTATACGTAACTTATTTGACCCCGATAGAACCGGCGCGTCCAAGATTTTCATCTTCGACCACACCATTCGCCGCCAGCCCGCCGACTCTAGATCCGAGGGCCGTGGCCCGCAGCTACGTGGTCCCGTCCAGCGCGTCCACATCGACCAGACGTACTCCGCCTCTCTATCGCGTGTGCCGCACCACCTCCCCGCGGAGGAAGCCGCCGAGCTGCTGAAGGGCCGTGTTCAGATCATCAACGTGTGGCGACCTATCAAAACCGTTCTCCGAGACCCGTAAGCTCCCCTTTTTCAACTACTCTCCAACCCAACTAACAAATCTTCAGCCTCGCCATCGCAGACGCCCACTCCGTCGGCGAAGACCAGCTCGTGCCGATCCCTCTCATCTACCCTAACCGCAAGGGCGAGACCTTCGCGGTGCGCTACTCGCCAGCGCACCGATGGTACTACAAGAGCAAGCTCACGCCGCAGGAGGTGCTGCTCATCAAGTGCTTCGACTCGAAGACGGACGGGCGCGCGCGCCGCGTCCCGCACACGGCTTTCTCTGACCCGCGGACTAAGGACGATGTGCCGAAGCGTGAGAGCATTGAGGTTAGGGCGTTGGTTTTCCACCCTGATGATCGGGAGTAAATGAGGGGTTTAGGTAGGCCCTTGTTGAAGGGGAGTGAGAAGGATGAGGCGTGCAGGTGTACGATGGGAAATTTGTGTACACTTTATGGATGGGGTGGAGGATCGTAGAAAGTAGATTGACATAAGACTGATTATACGAATGCATATCAATGCTTCAAGTGGGTCCAAAGATTGTAGACGTGAACCCCTATTCTTATAGTCTCGACCGGGTAAAGGTGGAGACGGTCTGATTTGGTGAGATAACTTCTTAACCTGGTCAAATGAAACTGCCACAAATGCAAGAGAAATAACTTTAAGAGATATAAAATTTGATTTCCTAATAACTATAGAATCTTTCCCTTATTCAGGTCAGATATCTTAAACGCCATCCAAATGCTAATGTGAATCGCTCATAAATATCTACCCCTTTTCAAAACATGCCCTTCCCCCAGGGAGCTTACGCACCCAGATCCAATCCATCACCAACAAAATCTAATCCCCTAAACCCCTCCTCGACGCTCCAAGCCCGGCCCTTCTCAAGTTTATTCAAGAACTCGCATGCTGCGCCAACGACCAGCAATCCGGGTGGCCTACTACCCTCCTGCTCAACCGCCTCGACGACCTTATCCAACGTCGTCCTGATAACCCTCTGATCAGGACAACTCGCCCGTTCAATAACAGCACAAGGCGTGTTCCTTGGCCACAGCGCGCGTTTCTTCCCACTCTCCCCCGCCGCTGACTCCGACTCCAAATACGTCGTTAACTCCGCAACCAACCCCTCCACACGATGCAGCGCCATAAGGAAAACCACAGTCCTCGAGCCAACATACTCCGGCGGCACGGGCGCCTTCCCCTTCTTCCCGGTCCCGGTACATATCAGCACCTGGTCCGCGACATCTCTCTGCGTACTAGGGATCCCGGCAAACAGCGGCGCGCTAAGCGCACTTGTGACCCCAGGTAACACCACCACATCCCCCTCCTTCGCGAACCCCTCTCCCCTGAAAAACTCCACTTCTTCACCCCCGCGTCCGTATACATACGGATCTCCCTGCTTTAGCCTTAACACGGTCTTTCCTTCGCGCGCGGCGGACACGGCAAGTTCGTGTAGCTCAGCCTGCGCGGCGTCCGCGTTCCCAGGGAACTTGCGCGCGATGCGCACCGGCGTGCGGCGGGGGACCAGATCCAGGACTCCCGACGGCACTAACTTATCCGCGAGGATCAGGTCCGCGGTCTGGATTGCTTTGTACGTTGCGCGGGTCAATAAATCCGGGTGACCGGGTCCGGAACCGGCTAAGATTATGCGGCCGCGTTTTTGTGGGGTCGATGCGGGATTTTGGGTGTTGGTGGGGAGAGGGGGGAGATCCGAGTAGGATTGGAGGATGGTGGAGACGTCGGCGTCGGTGATGGCTGCTAGACGCTTCAGGGGCCAGTATTCGCAGATTTGGCTGAGCCAGCGCATGCGTCTGTTCTTTGCGGCGTCGAGGTCGGCTTCGGTGACTAGCTTGTTGAAACTGGCTAGTTGATCTATCGAGTCGTCGATGTCTTCGCCGTCTGCTAGGGCCATGTGTAAAAGGTGGTCTTCCTCTTGTATCTTGCGCCGCACGTCACCTAGGCGCAAGCATGCTGATCCTAGATTCGGCGGTAGTGAAGCCGCGACCTCCCGGCGTATCCTGGACGCTAGTTTACATCCACGCCCGTTTGTAGTGATACCGATTTGTAATGGGCCGTCGACATGTGTGGACAAGAGGGAGAAGGTACAGAGGTGCGGCGCATCAACGACGTTTACGGGAATACGGTTTCGCTTGCAGAGGGTTGATATATGAGCGCCTATAGTTCTCGGTTAATGAACAGCTTGGACGGAGGAATTTTGACGGAGAGTCGTACTCAATGGCTCTCTAGGCCCCGAAGTCACAAACACAGCGTCAACTACGTGGTCTATTTCCTCTCTTCCTAATGTAAAGAGGTGTTCGTCTCTGAATGCCTCTTTTATCCATTTCACTTCACCATCGTCTATGCGCTTCTGCAGCGCGTAGTGTAGCTCTGCCGTTTCTGGCACGAGCAAGATGGGCGACGCCCCGGCGCTTAGCGATTGTCCGCACCGCGCGGCCGCGAGAGGGTTCGAGCCGACGATTAAGTGAATGTGAGATCGGGCATCCGTTGCCGTCAGCATTGAAACGTAGCTCGTCATGGTTGATCAACGCCTCGTTATGGCGCGCAACGTACGTGACTCCCACGAGTTTTGCTCTGGCTCACTCAGAGTTAGGGTTCAAACAGTGAATTATACAGGGAAAAGAAATTAAAGCATCATGGAGGAAACAAGATAAGATTCATATTGAAGATCTAATCCCGGGAAATCTCCAGGAGATAGAGATATCTAATTAGATAGGTACTTAGGTAAGGCTAAGAAGTTATCTGCGACTAAGGCGATGTCGCCATGCGGCAAACTACAGCGAGGTGTGAAAAGTCTTTGAAAGAGTCTCGACCGATTTCCGTCATCTTAGTGGATTTTAGTTGATTTTGACATCTCCTGGAATCTTTTAGCGGGTCCGAGGGGCATTTGGAGGGGAATGAAGCTCTGACGCAATCGCGCCTCATAATGCTAGTTGTCTTTCTGGCCAATCACAGCAAAGGATTTGCATATAAGTTGAACCGTCCGCGGGCCGACTTCCGCGGAACTTGGAGATAGTCACATCATCCTTTACGTGCTCAATTGAAAGAGAAAAGCAAAGTGAAGTTCGACTCTCATTTACCTTATTTTGCTTCATCACCCACCGACTGAATAAACGATATGTTTACAGTCGGATTGAGAGAATTAGATTTATATCTGACATCTCTGCCTGTGATTGAATTGATTATAAGATTTATTGGTAAGTGGGTTTGTGCTGTGGCAGCGCTGACATAATCGAAAAATTTCACATAGGAAGGTTGGAACATTTAATTAGCGAGCTCATAGAGAGACAGAAGATGGGGTGTACAGTATTTGAGATCTCCAAGTGAGGTCAATTCGGAGCCCAATGATCCATGGTTGGCTTAACCATTCTGCGCTTATGCCAATGATGAAAAAAACTACCGTTTTTGGTTCCTCGATGTTATTGTAAAGCGTATGGCTCTTATGAGCAACGGAAACAGGGTTAATCGTCTCTCGTAGGAGTTGGGTCGGGGTGAGGAACGGGGAGCCAAGTTAATACAGGACCTGGCCGTCGTTCGTGTTTATTTAGTCGGTAGGGGGTCGGGACAGCAAGACTCTCACCCTAGTGGGACTCGGGTCAGAGTGAGCAATCAATTTAAGCCGCACAGGAGTTGCGTTGCGATCTTTCACTGGTCGGGTCAAATTAATTTTTCTCACCAATAGAAGTCAAGTTACCTGCCTATCACCAATAAGATCGAAGAGAAGTTGGAAAATATACCTAGGTAGGTACATAATAGAGCAATTAAGGTCCGGCAGAGCTGTTGCATCTACTGAACTTACTTTACATACCTAGTAGGTACCTGTAAATATATATATTTCGAATATTTTACCAAAACTAAAAAAAATGGCATATATATCCTTCCAGCCCAGTAGACCTTCAAGAATCAATATTTCCTTTTGGGTCTGTATAATCACGACGTCCTTAGCGATAATTACACATTTAAAGAGAGTATTATATATCACGACAACTGGAAATAGACCCTTTAAAGAGGGGCTTTCTATGATTGACATGGATCATAATCCTATTTCATCTATACACCTTGAGCCATGGAGACCACAAACCGTACATGTCGACGAAACACTCACGTGGCCTCAGTCAACCCAGCTGATGATCGATGGGCATCGCCCTCAAGTCGTTGTGTTCCAGGAACCTCCTCCGGCACACCTCGATGAGTCGCCATGGGGCAACGACAGGCAGATCAGTGAAGAGCATACCATTCATGATGGAGGTCTGAATAGCGGTATGTACTATCTTCGAATCTATTCCATTATACCTGCATACCTAAACTAATGTTTCTAAGGAGTTGTTATGGTGACTGCGGTTTTCAAAGACCACCTAGACCAGTGGGGATGGACTTACGGAACAGGATTTATCATCGATGACCATCATGTCTTGACGGCCGGTCATAATATCTGGAGAAATAATACTTACCGTCTTGCTAGATATATTTATATCCACCGGGATTGCCGCAGTCTATCCCATGATTATCATGTCGATGCTGGAGTCGTTCATTTCAATTGGGCTAACGGGTTTTCACGAGAGAATGACCAAGCTCTTCTCCATGTCTCGACACCCTTTTCTAAGGGAATAAAACGTATAGAATATAGGCAGACCTCGACTCTCAATACTGATGGTAAAGTCGTGACTTCTGGATACCCTTACGACTTCCCGGAGAACAGAAAGGGGATGTGGCCCGCACACCTTTCTCACACCGAGAGCCGTGCTCGATACACTGTCGGAGACTCTTTTCTTCGTCACTGGGGACATACAGAAAACGGTAGGCTGCAAAACACATTTTTATCACCGAAGACAGAAGGGTATGAACGCTGATTTGATTTGAACATTCCAGGAAACTCTGGCGGTCCTGTTGTCGATAGTTCTTCTGGGGAGGCGATCGCTGTGCATACAGGGGTCGATTGTTTAAGCGGCCTTGCGACCGCTATCAACCGGAACGGGAACGACGTCGAGAAATGCATCAATTCCATTTCTATGAGCGCTAGGCTCGGACCTGCAGGGGATCTCAAGGTCGGAAAGGGAGTCGCATTTAAATATTGCGGTTGGAGTGTGGCTTGTTTCACATAGAGCGAGTTGCGCTTTAAGCTCTCAAGATATGAATAAACAGCGCCCGGACTAAAATGGGACAAGTTCGGATCATATTTTCTGCCGAGTTTAACGACGTGAAACCCGTCATCTGAACAAAAAGAGTTGTTATGTATTAATGATTTGACTGAGCTGATATTTCGTTTCTTAGACGACGGTGATCTTTGTATGTTTGCTGAGGGGCCCAAGCTCGGCCCATTTTCCCGGCCTACCTATATGTACATGCCGTTAGGCTGAATAATACAATTCTCGGGAGACTTTGTTCCAATCTTTTTACTTTTCATAGTACACGAATTGTTTAACTGAAACCTTCCTCCTGAAGTTCCTTCAACAAGTTTTCTATCTTCGCCTTCTTCCCTCCCTTAGTCCTCCTCTCAACGGGGATGTGTCCCTTACTCCTATCACGAGCGCTGTATATACCACTCGAGTCCGCTGATACGTTAATGACTCTCGGCTTATTCTTTGCCTGAGCTGCGCGAGCCCGTACGCCGCCATCGTTAGGTGCCGGACCCCCTTTTCCGAGTCGGATTTTCCTATCAACTCTCGTCTTGGCGCCTAAAGCCCATAGATCTCCCCATTGGGCCTTGCGCGCGTCGTGGTATGCTGCTTTGCTGAAGCTCTTGGGAATGACCCACCTCTCGATCTTTCCGGCGGGGGTGCATAGGTCGAGTGTCACATGACCGCGGCGCTTGAGGGGAGGAAGGATGTTTCGGGGAAGTGCCATTGGGTTAGGTTGTTCCTCCGCCCTCTCGTACCCCTTGAAGGCCTGGTCGGTCACATCCTCTGGATGCTCGGGTGTGGCGATTGCTTCCATGTCCGGCAGTGTTCCGCGTTGAATAGCGACAAAGCTGAAATTAATATCCTCGTGGTTACGATGCGAACTTCCGAGAACCTGCTGGAGAAAGGGTGGCCGAATATATCGTTGGCTGAAATGGCAGAAATCCTTTCTTCCGCCGCTTAGTCCTGGTGTCAAATACATAGGGCATGCTTTGTGGTTCGTGCAAGGAGCGATAATCCTGCCCTCTTCGCGAACTCGTTGCGGCTCAAGTTCGATAGGCTGGACTGGATCCGCCCCGGGCGCGATGATGAATTCCTTCAACATTCGGGAACGAACATCTGCTACAGCTTCAAAACCTCGTGGGTGGGCCTTTTCCATCAAGATCAAAATACCACCTTCGGGAGACAAAAATTCCCACAGGTTATCCAACATAGCCTTGCGTTTAAAGTCTTGTTTCAGAGGCATCATCAAATGGGAAGCAATGATGATATCGAATTTCTTTTTAGGCATTGGAATGCCACTGGCGTCTAGTAGGTCGGGTTGTTCGCCGGAGTGTAGATAATCGGGTAGCCGCGGGAGAAATGTAGTATTGTGGAGAAATCGCGATATCCGCGAGCGTAAAGTTTCGGACCCCACCACAACCGTTTTCTTTCCTGGTGGCCCGTGTTTTGGTCCCTTCCCACCTTCCGACATAAGTTCCCATTCGGCTTGTAAAACTTGCTCCCAGGCTGCTAGACCGGCTCCGCCTGCACCAACATCGAGCACGCGAGGACCTTCACCATTATTCCTAGATATGAGTTTAGAGATCCATTCAGAGCCAAGGCGCTTTCTGATCTCGACTAGTATGCCCATGACAGAGGCATACATTCCCGGTAGATTTGTCGCAATGTAAGCATCAGCTTCAATATTGCTCATCTTTGTATGACTGGCCGCCAAAGCTACTGGATTCTGTGGCGCATTCTTCCTTGACGCGGGGGTGGCAACCGAATGAGGGAGCCCAGCGCCGCCGAAAACTTTCTCCGCTGCTTCTTTAATATGCTTGATATCTGTTCGGTTGAGCAAATTGCCAATTGGATTCACAAAGTCTTCCTTGGGGAGCTGGAGAGTACTAGGATAGGTTCCCCATTCGCCTATTCTGGTATATTGGTGAACGCGGCTCATCGAATATTGAAATCTCGCATCTGGTTCATCCTCGTAGTCTTCGTCCTCCTCTTCAAGTTCCTCTTCATCCATCGGCTCTTCCTCTTCTACCTCATCCTCTTCCGCTGCTCGCGAGATAGATGTCTCGAAATCTTTTTGCAACCTCAATAAGGCATTATACTCTCTTTCGTTATTAGCCACGGCATTTATATGGGTTAATCCAGCCTCGGAAGGGAGTCTTTCCAGCTCTGCAGCCTCAATTGAAGCAAGGTCCATTGCGTTTTCCGGCTCCTCGAGAGCGGAGGCAGGAACATTAGTTTCGTATACGAATTCTTCGAGCGTCCCATCTTCCATTTCACGCAGTAGCACCTTTTGTGATGGATCTCGTGGTAACTCTCCGGCTTGGATTTCAGGTGTGGGAATTGCTACGTCTTCAGGCCGAGTCTCGCGTAAAGGGGCGCCATATAGTCGCTCGTAAAGTTTATATTCCTCTTCGTTCAAGTAGCCCTTTGGTAAAGTGTCACCAAATGTACGCTTTGCTTGTCGTACTGAGATTTCGATATCGCTTGGTACCGACTCCGTTTCAGTAGGCTGAGTGTCTTGGAGACATTGCCTTGTTGTTGAGAAGAAGCGCGCATTGTTCTTTCGACTGGATGGTAGAGCTCTAACGCTGGATATCGGCCGGGACAACGTTCGTGGCGGATCGGGACGTAGATTGGCAAAACCGTATTCAAATAAATTGAGCAGACGAAGTCTGCATTGAGGACACGCACCCTGCTTCCTAGCAGCGGATAGCATTGTGCACAATTGCCTTCTCCTTGGATATTTCACACGTCAGGAAGCTGAATAGAGCTTTTGAAAAGGTGGGATGAATCATTGGCGAACATTTACTTCATGGTGGGCAACTTTTTTTCATAAAATTTAGGCGCTAATCCACTAGCTTAGAGGGACCCTAGATTGCTCTATCCACTAAAATGACGGGTATTGTAAATGCGCCCCACAGCGAATCCATGTACCTATCATCGCTGATAAGGAGAATAGGTACCTCTATCATGAACACTGAGAAAATACCTAGTTGTTCACCTCAAGGATCCGATTCAGGTAAGATACAGAGCTAAATCTAGACTTCACAAACAATCAATGCAAGCAAATCCAAACATTACACCTTCATCTTCCAAGATCGGCCAGCGTCCTTACTCCACCAGGTCGAGCGGAACTACCTTGTCCACCAACTTTCTGACCACCTTTTGCTTGGTTGACAGTACGTGGTGCTCCCGCGTTGTTCACGTTGAACTGCGATCTCTCCGCTGCTTTGTAGGGGTCGAACTAAGTAGTAAATCGTTAGCGCCGTGCGACTCATCATATGAATCAAAAGTTAGAGATTGGAGAAGGAAGCCTACCGAAAAGAGCGACACGAAGTATAATCCGAAGAAGGTCAAAATAGCATTGAAGAAATGGAACGGACTGAATCTCCACGGCTGGCCACCAAAAGCTTGGCCACTTCGTCTCGCGGGTGTGCTAGAAGAAGTTGGATCACTCCCTAATGTCCGTCCAGGGGTCTTGAATGACGCGCCCGGTGCGCTCGTACCAGCTAGCTTCACGGCTTTCTCTACGGCGGATGATAAGGCTGGTGGGTTCGCGCCTTGGATCGTCTCGATCACGGAACCGTTCTTGAAGATGAGGAAGGTAGGCATCGCGCGCACGCCGTGGGATTGAGCGATAGCTTGTTGGTTATCGACATTTACTTTGCAGAAGGTGATACGGCCAGGCTTCGAGTATTTCGTCGCGAGCGATTCGAACGTGGGAGCGATCATCTTGCAAGGACCGCACCAGTCGGCGTAGACTATGGTGTCATTTGTAAGCAACTGTGAGATCGCAACGATGCGACAAGACGGGTTAATACTTACAGTCAGTGACCACGATGGTCGAAGACCCCAAGATGCGTTGCCATTCATTTGAAGAGCTGATATTTACCGTCATCTTGGCTGCACTCTTTGATTATGTCTCTCTGTCGTTGATGGTAGATGTTGACTAGCAATTAGAATCGTCAGTAGAGAGATGGATGCTTCTAGGTTATAAGTGGATCCAACTGTCAATGACGAACGGGGTGATAAAGCTGTCCAGATCGGTCATTAGGTAAGTATTTAAGTACTTCTGTACCTTTTTTCTTAGTTAGACCCTTACGTAATCAGGCACAAACAACTTGTTTGGAAGCAGGGGTTGAGTGGATTGAGTGGGGCGGGTAGCTCGAACTCAATTTCATTGTAGAGATTTCAAGGTTCTCGATGAAAAATGAAATACGATACATCTGAAATCATTTTGTCACTTTCTCACTTTTCTTTGTTGCGATTTCAAAATGGCGGAGTACGGAAATGACAGGCAGAAGGTTAGTCATCTTTAGATTTAGTTTAATTAAGTCTCAATCTAACTTGTCTCAAGAAACGTCGACTCACGAAAGATGGAGACTATGTCGACACGTCAAAACCGACAGCCTTCTTTAAACCATTTGAAGGTCGAAACTGGACAATCTCAGTAGCCATTCCCGGAAGTGTATTGTCAACGTAAGTCATATCTCAAATTAAAGACTTTCTTGGCCATTTGCTAAACATTATCACTCAGTTGCCGACGCGACGATCAGCGAACTGGCATCGTCTCTCATATAGCACGTGCCCTTGCTGTCTTTAGCATAGATGAAGTTATCATTTTCGATGACTCTCACCCAGATACACGTACTAAAAATGTCGACCCTGCTAGCTACACAGGCGACGTAGACCCGTGTGGATATCTTGACCATCTATTGCAGTATTTAGAGATGCCACCGTTCATGCGCAGAACCTTGTTGCCGATCCACCCAAATCTGAAGCAAGCTGGTCTCATGGCAAGCTTGGATATACCCTCTCACCCTCATCAAACTGATTGGTTACCTTACTGCGAAGGTGTGACTACGGCGGGGATGCCAAAGGGCGGAAAAGGTACGCTCGTTGATGTTGGGAGAAAGGAACCGGTTACTATTAGTCACGAGGTTCCGCCCAAGACCCGTATCACAGTTCAAATAGACGAGTACGATCCATCGAAGGCAGAGCCAGTAGACCCTACTGCTCCGCGCACAGAAGGTGGTTATTATTGGGGCTACTCAGTGAGACGTTGCGGTTCTCTCGCATCAATCTTCGAGGAGTGCTCTTATGAAGGGGGATACGATCTTAGCATCGGCACATCAGAGCGCGGCCTGTCTATACCCGAGGCCTTCCCGGACAAGAAGAAAAAAGACAGCTTAAACTTCCAACATCTCCTCATTGTTTTCGGTGGCCCACGAGGTCTTGAGTATGCGGCCGAAAATGATCCGGAGTTGAACGGTATGGGAATTGTAAGGGGTAGAACGAAAGAATTGTTTGACCATTGGGTCAACATCTTGCCAGGACAAGGAAGTAGAACGATTAGAACAGATGAGGCTTTATTCATTGGATTGGCAGGCTTGAGAAAACTATGGGATGGTAGATAGGCGATTGGGCGATTGATAAAGACCCCAGAAACATGCCAACGGCATTTTTGACGGCAAGCAACCGATACCCTATTTTGCTAACTATATGTTCATCCCTTACCTTTGATATACCAGATCATTAGGGATGTGGACCGATTGTCGTAAAATCAGTATCATCAACTTTCAGTTCCCACCCTTTTCCTCTGAATCGCTTGGGCCAAATGCCGTTCCTGCCCGGGGCTAGAATCCCGTTTGGATCTAATACATCCTTAATCGTCTCATTAAACCTCATGAACGCAGAGTTATTCCAATTGTATGTACCGGCTACCTGATCGGCAAACAGAAGATGCGTGCGATACTCACCAAATCCTCGCGCGGCGCACTTGTCTATCATCTCGCGCATAAGGCCTAGAATTGGAGTTAGCACATGCTATTTCCGACCACGAGTCAATTTTTGAAATGGAAGTCTAAGTTGATACTTACGTATCGCGCGTGTTTTAGCTTCAGGATCAGCTCGATCATATATGATATTTGTGATATACTAATCGCATTGAGTGGTATTAGCATGCTGGGTCAACAAGTTAGAGAGGTGAGAAGAGAAAACGGCTACTTACGTGGATCTCACGACCAGCCACACATAACGTCGGGAACAAGTCGAAACCATGTCTTTGATGCGCCTCTACAATCAATTCGTGTATCGTGCGCGCATCCTTGCCACGGGTTGGCGCAATCGGCGAGAAGAACAAATGAGCGCCATTAGGTACCCAATTGAGCCAATCCAAATCGCGCAAAATCGGTACACCACTACATACTGAGGCTCTGTCGTGGATGTAATGATCGGATGGAAGATCGGTGGGCAGAAAGAATCGAGATCCTGGGACCTTCCCAAATTCCCCTTTGATAAGTTCAAGTTGTGCGGCGATAGCCTCGGGAGGCCCGTACTGAGTTCCGTAAAAGACCCAAGAACAATCACCGAGAGGTAACTTGGAAGCCGCAGTTCGAATCTCTTCACGTGTCATCGGACCGGCCCCATCATGGAAATCCTTCTTTCGCCCTCCAGTAACGCCGAGCTCCTGGATAACGTGGCGCAGTTGCGGAATGTTTCCCAGTATCCGCTTCTGGGCTAAGGGTCGAATGAGATCTACGATCTGCTCGAAGTCTTCATCGCGGGGGAAGGTGAAGCAGTATGACTGATGTGCAGTTTCCGGCATCAAATGGAATCCCATCTTCGTCACGATTCCGAAGTTGCTTTGTGAGAAAATACCGTCGATAGCCGGGCCGAACGCGTGTTGAAAAGACTGCCAAGTAGGATTGTCTGCGCCATCAGGACCCGGCATCGCGCCCATGCCCGTACGCAACAACTCACCATTAGGAAGGACCAGTTCCATACCGCAGTGGTTTGCGAAGTGGTCGCCGTACGGCGTATAGCCGACTCCACGATCGATGGCGTTACCTAGGACACTACCACCACCTAAATCAGGGGTGTCGATCCACAATGGTAGGTTTCGATTCTGTATTTCCTCATAGAGCTTGAAATAGGTCACACCTGGCTCAACCACGCAGCTCGCATTCTCCGCGTCAATATTTATAACTTGATGCATTCGTTTACCAAGGTCGACCACTATTGCTCCGGGCATACGGGGCGCAGCACCACCATAACCTAGATTCCGACCAATGGAAATGGGGTATATTGGGATACCAAACTTGTTGGCCCAGCGAACCGTAGTCTGGACTTCTTCTGTCGACCCAGGATACACTGTCGCGCTACTGACGAGTTCTTCCTGATCTGCAATGTGGAATGCATCGTGGGTGTTGGGGTGCTCTATGTACCACCCGTCCACCAATGGCTTATCATTGACTTCGACATTCTCATCCCCTATTTCCGTCCGTAGTTCTTTGACTGCCGTCTGAAATTTCTCTAGAGACACATCGGGCGGTAGCCGGACCGGCCTATTTCTGGGCTGGCTGGCTGGCAGCGTACGGTTCGAATGCAAGCGGGCATGCACATCCTTAGCTTCCTGGCTCAAACGAGATGGCGCTCCGCTGTGCTTCTCCTTGAGCGATGGGATTATAATTGGGATTGTGCGTGATGTCATGGTGGCTATGTTCGTGTACGCATTCAGATTATTACTGGACTACCCCTTCGTTCTTAGGTAATTCGCCCGACTCAACTAACATGTCTGCCACTGCGAACTTCGTCCTCTTATTCATGATTACTCTGGATCCGATCATAGTTACCAGATACTCCGCTCCCCAGTTTCCCCAATCGAAAGCGGGACGATGCGATGTTATAGGCGGGGTCGAGGTTGGGGAACCCTCGGCAGATGCGACCTCGTGCTAAATATGTTCCCCTGTGGAGTTTCTTATTGGTGTTTCTGTCAGGGGTATCGCAGTATCACTTTTTCTTACGACGGTATCCCCGATTTCGATGACGATGCGTGTCTTGGTTAACAAGCATTTAGTAATACTTGCTGAAGGCTGGTCCATGTTGAAGGCTGTGTTTCACAGCTAATTAGGCCTCAATCATGCGGAATGATAAAAGTACAGTCTTAGACGAAGAGGTTGTTGTTCATCAATCCCTGTTAACGCTCGCGATGGGTAAAGTGCGTGATGCAGATAATATTAGTAGGGCTGATCCGAAATTGTTGATTCTAAGAATCATTTCGATCCTATTGAACAATATCTTCATTATTGCAAGTGCCGTATTCACTATACAGCGCTGAGAAAGGGGAACCCCTTAAAGGCTTGGCAGTCCCGAAAAGTGCGGGACAAAATCCGGAGAAGTGGGTCGTGAAGATCTACCGTCACACTAGGACTATTTACCATGGTAAAAGTGGTAATATGTCTCAGCGAGGATCTGCTGATGTAGGATTCCTTCGGCATGAACGGGGGCTGAGAACTTAAGAACCTGGATCTAAATATGGAGAAACCCCGATGCCCATGCCCTCTTCGCCGGTCATATCCAACTTCGAGTAAAACGTCCTGTTAAGCGTACGTCGTGGCTGTAGTGTTTTCCCCATAATGACTGTGAACGGTTCAGGAAAGGAGCCTATAAAGGGTGAGTAAATTATTACGTCCTTCTAGGAGAGAAAAAACGAAAGTAAATGTTGCTAAAACTACTACCTAATCCCCAGCCATTGTTATCGGCGCCGGGCTCGGCGGATGCGCCTGCGCGCTCGCCCTCAAGCATCACGGGCACTCGGTGGTCGTATACGAACGGCTAAGAGGATTTCGGCGTCTTGGCGACTCTCTTGGACTCGGCGAAAACGCACTCAAGTTACTCGAGCGATGGGGCGGTACGGATTTATATCACAAGCTCACGAGCATCGGCAACCAGGCACCGGATATGCAGATTCGGCGATGGAATGACGGCAAGATCCTCGCGCAGCAGCCCCTTATGGATATGGCAGGGTATATCGGACATCGCGGCGACTACCACGAGGCCTTTATTCAAGCTGTAAAAGATGCGGGAATAGAGATCAAGATGGGACGTGAGGTTGTCGCATACGACGAATCGAAACCGAGCGTGTTGTTTGCGGATGGCGCGGAAGAGTTGGCGGACATTGTGGTGGGTGCCGATGGGATCAAGAGCCGAGCTAGGGAATTGGTGTTGGGGTTTGAGGACGCACCGAAGAGCAGTGGATACTCGTGTTATCGAGCATATTTCCCAGGGAGGCATTTACGGGAAGATCCCCTGTGTCGCGAGTTCGTGGATCATGACTGTGTTAACATTTGGTAAGTCTGCATCACCTTTTGACTCCTTTTCTAGCCCTAGCTTGTGCATCTATGAGTTGGAAACTTAACTCGAAATCTAGGATTGGAAAAGACACGCACTTAGTTCAGAATACGCTCCGGAATGGCAACGAGTTTAACTGGATCGTGACGCGCAAGCTATCTCACGAGGCGGACATGGTCATCAAAGAGTCATGGTTCCAGGAGGGTGACATGGACGAAGTCAAGAAGTCGCTACAGGACCTAGACCCCCGCATACGCGCCGCGGTCGACAAGACGGAGGCTTGTCTGGACTGGAAAATCTGTTACCGAGATCCACTCCCTACGTGGATTTCTAAGAGTCATAAGATCGCACTGCTTGGGGATAGTTGCCATCCCCACCTGCCGACGAGTGCCCAAGGCGCAAGCCAGGCGACGGAGAGTGCGGGTGTTCTGGCTGTGTGCTTGAAGTTGGCTGGGAAGGATAATGTTCCATTAGCGGTATGACTAGCCCACATTCAACCCTTAAAAGGGCGTTTTACCTAACTGGATATACAGACAAGATGCTATGAGAAGTTGAGATTCGCCAGGACCAGAGCTAGTCAGACTAACGGGGAAGACTTGCGCGATCGCTGGCATAACGCGCTCAAAGATGTGGATGAGGGTGTCGAGATCGACCCTGAGTCTATAAAGATGCGTAATAGGTGGTTGTATGCGTTTGATGCCGAGGCGGACACGATCAAGCGTTGGGATGAGATGTCGGCCTTGGTTCAGGAGGAGTTGAGGACGGGGAAGATCACACCGTTATGTTAGTCTACCTAGTGCTTAGTGGGAGGCTTAGTTGAGGCTGCCTTCGAAATTCAGATCCATTTGGAAATCTTTGAGAGGGTTGCTATTTGGCTAAATAGGTGGAACAAAATTTCCCACTAAAATCTTCTATACCTATGTGAGGAGTCATGAATTATATGGCCCACTATCCCCTTGTGTTACTCCGCCAGCCCCAATAATCGGTAGGAAAAGTGTATATTTCCTAAATAGGCAATGAATAGGGTAGCTGAAGAACTACGTCCACCTACCTAAGGGTTCATTCTAACCACCCAAGTTATATCCAAATACACATTTTTCAATTAAAAGACTGACTCTTTCGGCGTGCGCGACAAGATAGTCCATATTTGAATTAATACATATCTCCTAATTTTCTTCCATTTCTTCCTTTTCAACCTCGCTCTCTCCCCTTACTTCTCGTGCCAAGCCTCGAAGGCTCAACCTAGTGTGGCTGTGCGAACTCTTAGAAATTCATTATAGAAAACGACGCAGATCCCCGATTTCTTTCCAACAAACAACGAGCGGCCAGGATAATTACTTTTCGACTTCTACAATGTCGCCGCTTATGGCCAAGGTCATATCGACCGAGTTGCTTGTATGTGTACCGGAAGCTCCAATTGCTGAAGAAATTGCTGAAAATTTGCCAGGAGAATAAAGACGCAAAATGGCTTAATCTCGTCAAGTTAGTCATCACTCAAAGATTACATAATTCTAAGTATTATGTCATCGGCGCGACTACGTTATCACTATGATTACGTAACGAGAAATATTTACCCCTTTTTCGTTTATACATTGACCATGCCATTTTTTCAGTGTCTGATTAGAACTCTCATAGGATCACTTACGAGGATGAGAACGGAAAGGCTCGCAATTGGGAGGCGATGCAACGATCTGGGCGGCCAAAAGATAGCATCGTGGATGCCGTACAGATGATCGTGATCGCCAAGAGATCCAACGGCCCGGAAGTTCTTCTGGAGAAACAATTCCGACCACCGTCAGGGAAAGTTGTTATTGAGTTTCCGGCTGGCCTTGTCGACGCAAACGAGACTCCTGAGGAAGCTGCTTTGCGGGAATTACGAGAGGAGACGGGCTACATCGGCGAAGTAGTACAAGACCGTGGAGGCAAACGACCGATTCTGTTTAGCTGTAAGTTGAATCAATCGGCTACTTATATGGAGTTACGTATGCTAACCACCTCTTAGCTCCCGCAACTTCCGGGTATAGTTTCTAATTCTAATATGTTATGATTAATGAACTAACCTTTTATCAGATCGAAGAACTTCCTTATCCACCTGAAGATAGACGATTCTATACAGGCGAACCAAAACCCGAAGCCAGAGCTAGAGGATGGCGAATTCATTGAGACATTCTGGGTGCCATTGAGTGACGTGTATCTGGAATTGAGGAAGTTGGAATCTCAAGGGTTTGCCATTGATGGCAAGGTTGGCGTGTTTGCCGAGGGTCTCGAGACCTCAAAGATGTGGACATGACGTTGTCATAAAGTTCATTCACTCTTACTCACTGACGATGTCACACGCTATTTATTGCATAGAACCTCATAGAATAGATTAGATAATCATACTATTTCGGAAGCAATACTTGGGAACACGTTGTAGGCCATTTGGTTAAGCCGTTCAGTTGATTCGCGGTACGACGCGAACCTCAGAGCATGTCAAGCCTTCTACGAAGAATCCCATGATAGCTATATAGCTAGGATCAGACCATATAGGAGTTCCTTGGCATGACATCTCTCAGTGTTCAAATAGTTCAAGATAGATAAAGAGGCATTTCCCTATATAGCATATCTCCTAGTACGAGGTAGCTTGAGGGCTCCTCGTGCAACAATAGAGTCTTTTATTTGCTTTTAGGTTTGTATCGTGACAGATCATGAGAAAAGATTTCATTGATGCGCAAGGAGCTCTAAGATACTATATTCTAGGAGATGCGATATACTTAGAGGAATTCCTTTTTTTCAGGCTATCTAGGAGTGTCTTGATTTCTTGTTAAGAAACTCCTTCACGGTCTGATCCTAAGTCTGTGGTTATCCAACGGGAGAAGACATGAAAGTTCGGACCTCTTCCCGAGGACTGTTCGTGGAGACTCGATTAACAAAGCAACTGCGCATTAAGAGAGCTACGTTCTACGTAACTCGCGACTGCAATTCTCGTATGTTAACCTCTATCACAATACTCCCTGGACAGATCAGTAGGATAGGTATTCATAATGTCGCCTCAACTCTTGGACTGCCGACTGCTGCTAATACTCCAGTAGATGCGAGAACCACGTCATGGCTTAGTCTTTCAAGTTGTACCAAAAAACTTATTGCCTCTTCCTTCAGTTAATCATGTATGATATGAAGCGCCGTTGGAATGGTGGATGTAAGCCATATACACTAAGACTTGACGTTCGAAGGTTCACTCACATACCTTGGCAGACCAGAATACACTTCGTCAGGTATCATTTAATTCTATATAAACAGAGTCACTCCCTGCTTTCCTTAAACTTCTTCTGGCACTCGTACCAAGTAACACAATATCCTGAACAGCTACCACCAGAATCAATATCATCAATATAACACACAACCAGAAAAGCAAAGACAACAACAAAGCGACAAGGTCTAACATTACAAAGATGTCTCAGCAATCCTCATGGAAGTGCCCTGACTGTGGGCGCTGGAATTCCTCCGTAGAAGCATACTGCGCCTGTGGCACCCTCAAACCTATCCCGCCGCCTAGACCTCCGCCTCAACCTCAGCCCCAACCCCAGCCCCAGCCTGATACTCAGTCGAAGACGACCTCATCCGCTGCTTCTATCGCTGAGACGTACACTACCATCGAACGAGCGGGGTATTATTAACGCAAAGGGGTGAAGGAATTCCGCATGAGTGAAGAGGGGACCAAGAACTAGATAAAAGAATGCTTGGCAGCCTGGGACTATTTCTGAAGCGCGAGGCTTCTATTGACACCCATTAATAATGGAATATCCAGAGAACTGATGTACAGTTGGGCAAAAGAAGTATTTGGAACAATCGTGGCGGGAGTTTAGATAGTAATTTACACCAGTAAAAAAACCAACACAATTGTTTTCTCATTGTGGTTAGGAGATTAAACATGAATGTGCTTGTAGTAATTCAGGCAATATATAGAGGAATACATCCTCTTTTGCGTGTTTCATAAGTAGGTAGTTGATGAAGAAAGTTTATGTGGGAGTAGCTAGATAAGGAGATATTCAAGTTTCGTTGATGCTTGGGGTACGGGTTAGGGTTGTGACAATATTCTGAATGTAGACATCTCGTTTTTGTCCAAAATTAAGAGAGTGTCAAAATGATTTCCAAGAGGGAAGGTCGGAATAATGGTAAATTTAGAAATAAATGAAAGCCTGTACCTTCATTCAATTCCAGTGGAATATCTTCTAGATAACATCAAAGCTAACCCTACCCCTAACCCTTGTGCAACCTTTTGTGTCACTGTCAGGTTGGTTGCATAAGGGTTAGGGATAGGGTTGCTGATCTTAACCCTAACCCCGAACCATCCTCCAATGTATTTTCTGGCGTAATTGACCTGGCGTGAAGCGTTGATAAGACGTCTATGAGCATATCTCAAAGGATATATGAGTTTTAATGACATCCTCGGAATAAGTATGGTTCGCTATGGTGCCCTAGCCATTCGAAGGAAATGGGATCTCAAGACACTCAGTAAATATAGACATCTTCAGTTGTCTAAGGGATGATAGATGTCAGCTCGAAAGTGTCTAGCGTCCCTTTTCTCATTTGTTGTTTGTTGGTGGGTGGTGGTGATATATACGGCCAGCCCACTCCAAAGATGAGGCAATCCTGTTGGTAGGCCTTTGCAGAACGGTAAGCCTGGGGCAGCAATTGGCTGATGGATTTAAAACGAGGATCGATCTAGTCTCAATGGCTTAGCCATAGGACTCTTCACATATTTATCGGGTGAGTAGTCATTTTTCCTTGAGCTCTCTTATGTCTCCTTCGCGCGCGAAAATACGCTCTTTTTGAATACCATACACTTATCCCCCAAACAACTATCATCCATATTTCCCGCGGACGCACTGGCTTCCTCCTAGAGTAATCTATTAAACCCCATCCAACCACGGGTAATTGTTAAGAGCCCGTATGAAGGCATATAAAGATTAAGGGATAACAGATTGTTGCCTGAGAGCGATGATCAAAGATAACTCAAATATTAATGTTAGCTACAATTAAGCATTCAACTTTTTTTCAGTTTATGGTAGAAACCGCGCGTTCGAATCCAGCTCAAAGCGCGTGTGTTTCTTTTTCCCTATCAATTTATGTATGTAGAGCGTGCTTGTCAATGGAATGAAGTTGGCCGATCAGTATATTATCTAGGAGACAGAGTTTCTCTCGATGACCCCCTTATTGGGCTGCATTTCTAATAATGCTGTCCTATCCTACTGTCACTGAGAACTGCTACATCTGTCCTGGGAATACTACAGTCGATTAACAGATGAATAAGAAGTGACGAGTAATTCATATATCAATCATCACATGACGATTTGAGACAGCTTTCGTGTAGCTTTGTAGTTGAATGACTAATCTCCCTGGTGACCTCTGAGATGAGATGGAAAGATACCTTGGTATCTACTCAAGAACCTACTAAATAAACAGATAGATTCAACCCTATCTTTGGATGATTCATACTTAGGTATGTTGTTGTGCAGCTTGGTAATACGCGTACGAGCCATGATGGATCTTCATAAGCTTAGGATTCATCGCTGTACGAATTCTCTTGTCGATTTCGAATCATCCTCTACAGAGACCCTCTGTCACGCGAGGTGACTATGGCAACGGGAACTATGGGACTCAGGCGGGCAAGAACCTCACAGATAAGCATGCGTTGGCTTACCAGAAATCACAGATCACAAGATATCTGATCTTGTATTAAAGGCTTCCGTTCTCTTCTTCTTGTCGGAACTTCTGCGTGATTTCATCCTAAGATTAATCGACAGGACAATTGATCAAACATCAGACAACCAAACCTACATAAGAAAATAATCTGACACCAATCATTCGCAAAAGACATGTCATCCGCTCCTTGCAACACCAGTGTTTTGGCCCCGCCAACTGCTTGGCAGTGCCAATGTGGACGGTGGATGTCCATGTATGACTGCAGGTGTCGATGCGGTCTATGGAAACCAATCCCTTACCCCGCTCGACCTACGGCCAGCGAGAGCATCTCGGGTACTGAGACACACCAGCTCTCTGTATCGATCGCTACCACCGACGCCTACGGTGCACCGACTCAGACTGTCTACACCCTCCCAATGGAGACCGGAGGCAACGCCTCATATCTGACTGGATCCGCCACCAACCCAGCCATGTCCGCCTATACTAGTACCGGGGATGACATGGACAACCCGTGTACCCACTTGGATGAATTGGGAGCAAGCTACGCTCCTCAAACATTCACGACCTCCATCACAACCGCAAGCTCCAGTAGCGCTACTGGAGTTCTAGGTGCTCTTGGAACTGTAGGTGTTCTAGGGGCCCTGAGCAGTGTGGGCTCCACTGGAACCTCGGGCTTCACTGGCTCGGCGGGTACCTTGGGTTCGGGTATCTAGATAGAGATTCGCTCTAGATAGAGGGGTAGATGGATAGTTATTGTAGCTTACCATGGACACTTTCCATGAGATATCAGCTGAATATAGAAAGCTGATGTTGGGGAAGGAAAAGAAGGAATAGAGAACGTTCATTGATGAGAGGTTAGATACTGATAGCTACAATAGCCCAGATATTGAATATATTTGATACTAAAACATGGTCTGCCATCATCACTATGATAGTTCAACGAACTATACCAAGACAGAAGGATGAAATCAAAACTAGAAGTGGGAAAATGAGGTAGAAACACGACTGTTCTTTCAGTTAACGAGCGGAATATAATTCCGCTTTAACCCTTGACTGAGCTAGGGTTAGGGTTAGGGTTACATGCGGCATGAACCCAGATTGACACAACCCTAACCCTAACCAAATAAATGCTTGTGATCTATTCGTTCCTCGACTAGTGGATACATACCTTTCATTCCTAGGTCGTCACTTCATACCCTATTAGGAGAGATAATACTCCAATGCAGCTGTATGATGTGCATGATGCATGTCATTGACTCTTCCTTATTGAATGCTCTAAGTACGCTTCAAAGTAGGTACCTATATAGAGAATTTTTCAATGTAAGTCTATACGAGAACGTGTGGTGCAACCTTTATCACATAAAGCATTGTGAGGATTCTAAAATTTAATCGTGTATTTAAGAAACCCCTACCTGTTTTTCGTCTATGATAGAAAGAACGGGGAAGAACAGTAGCACAACAACTAGTATGATGAAAATAACAACAGTATTCAACATAACAAGATAATCACTGAATGAGATATTGTACTTTGATATATCTTGAAACGATGTACCCAATTAGGTACCCTGGGTCGCATCACATAAAATATAGCTTACCGCGCGCTCGCAAATATTGGAGACACCTTGCTACGTTATAATATACCTACCTAGTAGGTAGGGTTACCCCCATGCTCAGCTCATAGCAAATAGGGACACGATATCCGGTAATAAAATGGGCATTATGTTGCCAATGACGTTACATAGTAGGATTAAAAGTGCATATAAAGTGAGAGATAAATATAACCAGTGGAGAGAAAATATGCCGCTAACCTATATGTCTTGGCGGCAGCCCAGCCTCATTACTGACGGCAAAGCCAGATACCTGTGTATATCCCACCTTTTCTCTCGAGGTTTGGAAAATTCATCGAATGTTTTTTAACTAAGCTTTGGGACTACCTATTTCGCTAGAACTTCCAAGAACTACCAAGCCCTCCTGGAAACATATTTGAACAGCGATGTCGCTTGTAGATCTTAGTAGTGTCCCCCCTGACCAGGAAAAACAACTTCTCAAAGAGCCAGCCCTGGAAGCACCGCCTAAAATCACACCCAACTTCCAAAACCCCGTTAATAGTAATATCGAGTCACGTGGATTTCTTATGTTCTGCATTATTCTTACATCCTTCCTTGCCTTAATTCGTTACTATGGCACATGGACAAGTTCAAGGAGATTCTTTCTAAGTGATAGTATGGAAATGATATTAAATTCATCCCCGTTTTCGCAATAATGAACTTAAGCTAACTTTGTGCTGGTGAAGTGTTATTTACCATGGCACTAGTAAGTACTATTTTATCCCCTACATTGGCAGCGGTCTCATAACATTCATTGGAATAGGGTGCATACATGGGATATATGACCACGGCACTAGAATCTATCCATCGAGTAGGCTTTTTGATGCATCAATGGGACATCACCCTCGAACAGATGATATATATGAATTCTGTGAGTCAAGCCTCTCCCCATAATTGGTACTCTACGCTAAACATACAAAAAGACTTTCATTAATAGTCGAATATTGTTCGCTCTGACGTTCTTATTCACAAAGTTGGCTATCTTGCTCGAGTGGCTTCGTATTTTCAACCCAGCCCAGCATCGGAATTACTTCTTCTGGGTAACCTGGGGCATGATAGGCGCAAACGTAACATTTTGTTCTCTGGCAATATTTCTTCTAGCTTTTGCATGCAGACCATTCGAAAAACATTACAATCCATTCGTGGATGGTAGCTGTTTCGATAGCCGTCCACTAGCTGTAGTATCGGCAGTCTTAGATGTGGTTCTGGGCATCGGGATCTTGGTTTTGCCTCAACAGATCATCTGGAGGTTGCAAATGTCGCCAAAGAGAAAGTTTGGTATTGGCATTGTATTCGCGTTTGGTCTCCTGTAAGTTTTCATGGTAGACTCCCCCATTCGAGTGGCTAGCTAAAGTGTCGAGCATCTAGCACTATCCTATGTGCCATTTATCGAGTTCCTGCTACGATAAAATGGATCAGCTCAGCCGACAGTCTGTATGCGTTTTGCCTCTACAGTCTCGGGAATTCAGCGGAGATGACTTGCGGGTTGGGAGTCTTTTGCATACCTTCAATTCCCAAAGCGTTCATAGGTCTCGGATTGTCGCAATTCTCCACGACTTTCAAGTTACGCTTACAATTCGGAAGGGAAAATGCTGGAGAGAATTTATCATCAGACCAAAATGACTACCATATGCTTCGTGGGGATCTAATGTCGTTGCAGACTATTGGAGGCTCATCAAAATACAAGTTACGCCAACACACAAAGCCAAAACACCATTTAGATAATTCCATTTTACGTACGACGCAATTCACCGCCGCATCTACAGAGGCCCTTAACAACGAGCCGACACAGGAGCAATTTAGGGCCCAGCACCCATGGGTTGACAATCCATAACTATGGCGAAATGAATTTGGGGCTTCATTTGGCCAAAGTAAAGATAGCGCACTTAGGCTGAATGAGGTAATTCATAGCTGTGATACAGGGAAGCAGAGGCAAAGCAAGAGAGGACGTTTCCACTGTATTATAGTGGGTATGAGCTAAGCCGGCTGTCTTTTAGGGCTAAAAAATTGGGACTTCGTAGCTTTGGTAGCTCTGTAAGCCCAAACCTAATAGTGTCGTGATTAGTGGATGAGCTACTATATTTCAGTGGTGAGTTGCTATTGCTCAGGCAACTTAGCCACTCAAAGATCTCGTATAGTGCTCTCTGCCTTGGTTTCATGGGCAACAGTTATCTAGCTAACATCCGGACCGTCAAATGTTCCTATGCTATCAGCCACCGAGGAGCTTATAGTCTTCCAGAAAGCGTTCGACGAGTTTCACAAAACTAGTACCTAAGTAGTAATGTATTGAGCTGCACATGGGTCCGGACGAAAATAACCATCAGTAATTGCAGTGACTAGAAAACATCTGCCGAAGGGATAGCCTCTTTCTGCACGGTTAATATTCGTTTCTACCTATCGAAAAAAAAAATATCAGGCGATGTCTCTGAAGAAAACATTCACGTTATGCTAGATCCGAAACAGATTTAGAAAAAATATATGCGCAGAAATCCGGGTTCTGGTAGTGCCGTGAGCCCTAATGAGTTACTAAGGCCTAAAATCTAATAGTGATTTAGTCGCTATATTTTAGTAGATAGTCGCTACAATTTAGGGGGTAAGACGCTATAGCTTAAGCATAGATAACCAACATATGGATATATGATGAGTTAATGCAGAGTGGCTGAAGGATGCATAAAATTCATTAGAGTCCGTGCCATGCTGCACTGTGGCTGGGATGCCCTCATCAAGTTTAGTCCGAATTTGAGGTTACACCCGAGGTGACCCTATTTTTCTACAAATAGAAGACACCGACAACTTTAGAAAGGGTTGAGCCTTTCCATCAGACTCACAATTATGACAAATCATATTCTTGGACACTGTTTCTATATATCACTCAACACTCACAAAAATTAGTGAGGCATGAAATGCGCTTCACTATTGGGTCGTGTTACTTTTCTTCGAGGTAGACGATCATATGATCCTCTCCTATCACGGCCAAGCCACAGCGCATCGTGATTCAGATCCTGGCAAAAAATGAAAACGAGGAATACGAAGATAATCCAGGTAAAGACTAGGTGCATAGATACTATGAGATGCCATGTGAAAGGCGCTCTAATAAGTACTATAAGCTCACGCATTGTCATATGAATACGATTCTCGCAAGACTTATAGAAAGTTTACCTGATAATTTTTGACAACCCAAAATTCCTCTGTTAATTGGAAAGACTGCAGTAAGTCCGTCATAGACAACTGACCTCTTTCTATTCTAACTGAAATATGACGATAGCCTTAATTTGCCTTGTATTCACCTTCCTACAGTCCTACCTAGATAACCTTGCTTCTATCTTTTCCTGCAGCGATGCCTTCGAATGGAAACAATGGACGGAAAACGAGTACCAATTTACAGGGAGGTAGCTATATTCCGAAAACCAGCTCAGCGAGCCCGCCAGAAGAAGTATTTCCAGGAAAGCTTCTTCAAGAGTTATCTGTCGTTCCTGACAGTCCGCATATAGCGCCGACCAACGTTCAATTATCGCCACAAAATGGAGAACCTATGGTGTCCACCATCATGACCCCTGTCTTCCTGACGCACATACTCCGTGCAGTCCTAACCGATATCCTACCTCCATCATAAATATCTGGTAGAGAGGCACCTACGGTATCGATTGGAATCTTAACTTTGGTAGGGATCCTACCTAACAATCGAAGAAAATATACCAAGCTTTGTACTCTAACAGCGTATTTACAAATAGAGTTGTCATTGCGGAAGGCATATTCACGCTTACTTCTTAGGCGGCAATTTTTCGAGAACCACCTCATCCCCCGTGATCTCGAAACCCCACACCGCACGATCATCAACATCTAGAACCAATGTGTACTTCCCCGGCCATAACGTCAAAGCACCTTCTGCGTCACTACGCGAAATTGCACCTAGCTTAATATCCAGAGTCGCTGTCCCTGTCTCGCCTGGTTTGATGTCGTGGATCCGATCGAACGCCACTAAGCTCTTGATCGGGTACGGCTCAGGTCCATATTCTCCTTTTAAAAACGCCAGCACAACATAATCAGACGTCATATTCCCCGTGTTTGCCACAGACACAGGGATCGAAGTAAATGTAGCCAGATCAGGATAGTTACCTGAGGCGACTGGTCCGGTGTCCGTGAATGAGACGTTTGATGTGAGGTCTGCGGTTGAGAAGGTAGTAGGAAGGTCTCCAGGCAACGAGACGTTGAAATTCGTGTAGTGTAATCCATGGCCGAAGGGAAATACGGGTTCTTTGGTGTACCATTTATAGGTTCGACTGTGAGCATTATTAGTCAATTTCATCACACGCGTAACATGATGAAGTCAGGACTGTGGGATTGGCTTACCCAGGGTTTCCAGTACCGGATTGTAAGTTCATATCCGTCATCGGGACCTGGTTGACGTAGTCGCCCGGGTACTGTGTCACGGGCAACCTACCAGCAGGCGCCATTTCACCAATTAAAATGCTCACCACTGCCGCTCCTCCATCTTGTCCCGGATAGCCAGCCCACAATAATGAGTCGACGCCTGCCTCGGCGACAATTTCCGAGCTATCGATCATAGTACCCATTTGCACCACGACGAAAGGCTTCGTGCCTTTCCCAGCCGCTATCTGCTTGATCAGGGGTATCTGTTGCCCCGGCCAAGTGATCTGCTCACGGTCCCTGTCCTCCGCTTCGATGCTTGTATCAATACCCCCGACAAATACCACCGCATCTGCCGCCTTGGCTGCGTTTACGGCAGCAGTGAATCCCGAGTTCGACGTTCCGGTAATGGCACATCCCTGCACATTAGTTACATCGTAGCCTGCCGTCTTGAACGCCGAGACTACTGTCGAGATACTCTGCGCAATACCGTAGTAATTCCCCTGCATCTGCGTTGTGGCGGTACCCAGAGGTCCGATAACAGCAATTGTCTGAATTGACTCAGCGAGAGGCAGGGCGCTACCGTTATTCTTCAAGAGAACGAGGCCCTCCTGCGCGGCGCGAAGCGCTAGGTCTTTCGCTTCCGGCTTGGCGACTGCATCCCATCCCAATTGGCGATATGGCTGTTCTGCTGGAGGGTCGAACCAGCCCAGTCGTACCATCGATGCGTAACGTCGGATGAGCGAACGATCTAATACCGTGTCATTAAACATTCTCGAGTTGTACGCCGAAGGCAGATTTTGAGGCCAGAATTGTCCGCAATCAAGATCGGTACCGGCATTCAGACTTGCCGCCGCGGCACCCGCAGCCGAGGAGCCGTAGCGGTGGTCCGTCCACACATTCTGAAGAGCGTCGCAATCGGCCGTGACCCACCGGTCTTCACTAGTGAATCCATACAGCCCACGTAACACATCTTCAAGTAACCAAGGATCAGCACATGTTGGCACGCCGTTGACAGCATTATAGCTGCACATCGCAGACTGCGCGTTAGCGTCGCGAATACACGCGCGGAACGGCTGGAGATAGTAATCCTGCAGATCCTGGCTACTGATCTTAGCGTCAAACGCGTATCTCCGATTCCCCTTCCAATTTTCCATATCGTAGCCCGCATAATGCTTGCATGTCGCAGCAAGCTTGTAGTAAGGGTCCGCACTTAACCCGCCTTGGAGCCCCGGGATTAGCTGCATCACGTACTGACTCAGGTGGTACGGATCCTCCGACGGTACTTCCTGCCCCCGGCCCCACCGTGGGTCCCGGAATGGGTTTATGTTCGGCGTCCAGAAATTTAGACCGCAGCGCCCGGCGTTGCTGAAAGCGCGCGCTTCGGTGCTCGTGGTTTCCGCCACGGAGCGGATTAAAGGCATGTCGAAGGCCGCGCCCATGGTAATCGGCTGCGGGAAGGAAGTCGCGTAGCTAAAATTACCCGAGTTTGCGAATTGGACTCCGCGGGAGCGGGCCACCCCGTGGAGAGCTTAGGAATAATTGTCAACTTAAGCACCCTATTTGTCCCCACTTTTTATAAATAGGGGAGGGGATCAATTGCTTACCTTCGTTCCACCATTCGTAAGATGGAACTCCTAAACGCGAGACACCCGGCGAGTTATCCCAGGAATTTGATATTTTCTCGCTACTGCTGAATTGTGCTACTAGCTGGATAATTGAGTTAGACGGAGCGGTAGAGATATGGTGAGGTAATAGTGATGATCTTACCGCTGCTGCCCTAGACCATGGATCAAGTGTCGTGTTACATACTTGATTGGAGGCAAGCTAGGCAGATATTTTTTAAGCTTATGGAGTATTCATTTTGTGATTTTCTTGGTATACTCACAGGCCCTGTCTGGCAATTTGGAAAGTCCCTAGCAACTGCCCCTTTCGCAGCTACGAGCACGATCACACACAAAGTAGCCCCATAAGCCATTTTTCTATGGTGCAATGTTACATTACGAGTTCAATATCAACATTGATGTATGGAAGTTCCATCCATCTTATAGATCTCCGTATGGGATCTAGAACAGCTTCCTCGGGTAAGATAGGAAATGCATTTGGTGCTCTAAATACCACATTGATATGTAAGTAAAGCGGGGATGAATTATTCATAGGATAGAGGGTAAAAGGGAAGAAGTCTCCTAGCCTCTCTCAAAATTAGATCATTCAGGCTAATGAGTCTTGGCCCCGACTCGGATGTATTGACCCCATGAGTACCTACTACCACGATGCAAATCTAAGAGCATGAGAAAAGACGTTACTGTGGCGCAAGGAGTTCTAAGCTACCTTATGCCAAGAGATGCGATATGCATACGGGAAACCCTCTTCGTAAAGTAGCTATCAGGTAGGGATGCCTTGCAAAAGAACTGCTTAATAGACCGACAGCTCTGTGGCTATTGTTACAGGACCTTACGAAAAGCTTGACACCTACAAGTACAAGTTATCTCCCTTGTCGACACCAATCTACACCTATATATCTACTTCTCCATTTACTACTATACATTTGTAAAAGCAAGGGAGACCCGAGCATTATGTGAAACCCAGCTGGATACCCGGCGAACAAGCTGAACAGTTAAAACATTAATGCTATAGAGGCGTACAAGAAAATTATATCATGAAGTATATTTAGACCGGTACTGATTTTACCCAACAATAGGTAACTTTCGAAGTTTCTAATATTCTCAAACTCTATCTCTTCCCTAAACGTAGGACTCCTCTAGTGAGAACCGAAGCTACACCGAATTATAGAATATTTAGGTAGTTTGCAAATGATGAAAAAGAAAAATAGAATTCCCAAGTAATAGGTAGCTAGGAGGTACTCACCTCTCTATGCCTACCTAGTCCCTCCACCAATAACAATTAGCTCAATCCTTTTCCAAACGCCGTAGACTCTTTCCAAATCATAGTATGTGATTTGGTAACCCTGCCTGCTGCCTACCTGACTAGGTAGTATTTTTGGATTCATTCCCAGAAAACATAAACCCCAATCCAACCATGAAACATAAATTTAGCGCCCTGGGCAACCTTGGACTCTTCTTCGGGTATCACCTTCGTCACCACTCTGAGGGCCTCCTTAAACTTCTCAACATTATTCCCTAGATGATTGATTGCGACTGCTGCGTTACTCTCTTTGTCGCCTGTATGGTAATTTCCCCGGTGTAAGGCAATCACTACCCCCAAATCATCGACAACAGGACCACCAGAGGCACCTGTGATAGATTAGCATGCTTTGTAACCAAAAGGCAGGTGTCAGGGCCTTTATCCTATCAGACAGTCAGATACCTTTGTTTGTATCTCCGTTATGGTCTAATAAACCATAGTTGCCAGGCACCCATCGAACTAGAGCATAGCTATAGGAAAGATGAGGAATCCAGAGGCCCCTATCATCTTTGGGCATATCGTTAGAGAAACCATAGATATTAGCACTCGTGGCTGTGAAAGTAGTTGATACCCCAGCATACCGCATAGGCTTAATACCATGCTGGAAACGAGTTGGAACATGGAGAATAGCGAAATCGTTTTTTGTTGAAAACTCGTCCGTCCACAAGAAGTGAACAGCGCCAGAATCTACACGGTAGATATCTGATCCAGCGCGACTATCTTGATGAATAGCAATGGACACGGCAAGTCCATACTGAGAGTGCCAGATGGTATGCCCGACAGTCATGACATGTTCATGGTCGATGATCACTCCTGATCCATTACTCAAACATTCTTGACCAAGGGAGTCTACGAATGTCGCAACTACTCTTACAATTCCTTGGAAATATCAGTCGTATCCACAGAGAAAAAAACGCTAGAGTTGCGTACCGCTAAAACGTCCATCATTTATGACATCAACAGCCGGAATAACCCTCCTGTGGTTTACGCCAAGCAAAGCCTCTTCATTCTCCTGCGATAGCGGCTGTCTGAACACAATTGCTTTGGGCGTTTGTCCATTAATCCGCGTATGACATGGTAGGGATTCATTGTTCAATAAGATGGCACTAGCATCCCTAATTTGACGACAGCGGAATGATTCAGGTCGTGTTGGCCAAGCGGAAGCCTTCTCGGGTTGAGTCGTTGTAGGAAGGAAAGTTAAGAGAAATTTGAAGAAATTTATAATGAGCTGCATTGTAGATTTGATATCTGTGCATATGTTTTATTTGATACATTGTGCTTTCGAGTATTGATTTCGAAGGTAGACGGTGGTGCTTATATAACGCAGTGCGTAGACTGAGAGTAACAGAATATTATTCATGTCGTCGCCAAGATATTCTTTTCTCTTCATTCTTTATTCTTCATTCAGCTCGTCAGACTCTTGTCAATGCTGTGGAACTTGAAATATTGTGTTATTCCCAAATTTTATTCCCAGCGACGCATACAAGATGAATAATTCAGTGACTCTCGTTGGGTCGTCGTCTTCCTCAGTTAATACACTCCACAAGTCAGAGTTATCTTCCAAGAACCCAATGAGCAAGTCATTCCCCTCACGTAACTTGCCACCACTCCTACTAGCACTAGTGTATGGTCCCTCCTCGTGTCTTCGGCACTGCGTTTTGATTAGGAAATCGGGCAGCGAATGCTACAATACCTTATTCTGTATATGATACCTCACATAATAAGAGGTATCTCCTCAACAAGCACATTAAATTCCTAAGCACCTAGGTACTAGGTAGGTAACTTAGAACGTTAAAGATTACACCGAAATCCAATATAATATCGGCTAACCTTCGGAGATGTAGCAATCGCTGCCCGTTTTCCTAATTAAAGCACAGTCACAGTGCCGAAGGCACGAGGAGGCGCCGCAAGCCAGTGCTAGTACTGCAGGTACAAACAGATAACAATCCAATCCCTAGATCTGGGATGGATATAAACTACCTATCATATACGAAAAAGTCGCCAAGTTTCCTACCCATCTTAAAATTTCAATCAGACCTTGAAGCGTAAATTCGCCATCGGTGTCCGTCATCGGCATACTTGAGCTGCTTACGAGATTTAAAAACCATCAGTAATTCATGAAACTGTTCGCAATTTATATACTACCTGTATCGAGTCGGTGTGAGACGTCATTGAAGATATTCGCACATAATAAAGTGGAGGCTACGGAGATGTCCGAATCATTTCGGCAGAAAATGCGGGTGTCCTAACGCCGTCAACGTAGTAGTCTGCACTTTTTCATGCATTAGGGGATGTAACTCCGGAGGCTCCGTTAGATATCTCCGAAAGTAGAGCACAGGAAGTCTTGCTACGGTAGGTACTTGTTCACGTTACATCCTAGCCTTGAAGAATATTCGCGATAGATAGTAACAAAAAATTGGACACTTTTATATTGAATTCTAGATATTCAAGTTCGAATAAATATACAGCTGCCTAATAAATCCATATCACGCTGAGATTTATTTACTATTCATTTAATAGAGATGTGTACCTATACCAAGTGTTGTTTACAAATATAGTACGGCTGATAGGTTCACGTCATAACATACGCTACTCTCTATTTTCTTAGACGTTCCTAAACCCTAACCCTGATTTACCTATTATTTCATGCTATGGATCAATTATCTATAAGCTCTACCCACCAAGTAGCTCGTATTCCTTAGTTTTGTTTCTGTATATAGCATAAAGTCATATTATCTACACGCTATGCAACACCGCCCATGAAGAAAATACTTTGTGCCTCATTAATCTTTCAGTAGTCTGCCTAAGACTCGAGAGCTAATGTTTCCAGTTTCCCTACCAGGAAAAACATACTGCAGTCATATGTTCGAGCTCGAATTCATCACTCTTCGTGATAGGAGGATTCACTGGCTCTTTCCCTGCCATAGAAGCGAGAATATTGACAAAGTTATCAACATCATTACTGTGATGATTGATTACAACTGCCTTATTAGTCTCGGGCCCGCCTCCCCTATGAACAGCAATCATGGCCCCTGAAGTGTTAACCACGGGTCCACCAGAGATGCCTGCAACAATAAAGAAGTCAGCAATAGAAGTTCGCTATCATTAAGGAAACCAGTTCTATCTATACCTAGACGTACCTGGCCCTGTATCTCCGTGATGGTAAAGTCGAGTTTCGCCAATAGTATATTGAACAGAGCTATGACTAAAACAAAGATGAACCATCGTTTTGCCATTCTCATCTTTGGGCATGTCTTGAGAGAAGCCGTAAACCCTGATGGAACCGGTGAAACTCGGAGTCTTACAATATGCCATGCGATTTATCCCCCTAGGCAGGGGTAACGGTACATGGAGAACAGCGAAATCGTGTATGGTCGAAGAAGCCTTAAACCACTGGTAGTGGACGGCCGCGGTATCTACCGGGCGGTCATCGAATTCGGAGTCGGCACGGGCATCCTGTCTGATTGTGATGGATAGAGCAAATCCATAACGGTGGTTATAAACATTATGACCAACTGTTATAACGTGATAGTCGTTGATGATTATTCCCGTTCCATAAGTAAATCCGGGAATGCCCTCATGATGTAATAATTTATCACTTAAGGGTTTTAATTTACAGATAATAATAAGATGAAATAAATAATTGTTAAAAAGTTTAATAAAAACTTCCTTATAATATTTTAAAAAATAATTATAAATTTAAATTAATTATTATTTAAACTTTTAAATATAATAAAAAATAAAAAATTTTATCTTATATATAAAAAAATATAATAAAATTATATAAACTTATTTTAAAATACTTATATATTTAAGACTTTTTTTATTAATTTTTAATAAAAGGTTTTTAAAACCTTATATAAAAAACTTATAAACCTTTTATTTTATTACTTATAAAAAATTTCCGGAATATAATTTTTCCGGGTCGTAGTTTAATAAATTAAAATCTTAAAATATAATTAATTTTTAACATTATTTCCTCTTTTTAATATTTTTACCTTTAAAAATTTAAGGTATTTATAATTTAATTATTTTATAAGTTTCTTTTTTTTTTTTTTTTTTAATTATTAATATATTAATAATATATTTACTTATATTAATAAACACACACATTTATCTAATTATAATAAACGTTAAATAATTTTTAATTATTTATTTTCTAATAATTTTAAAAATCTAATTAACATTATATTTTATATATATTATACTTTTAAAAATATTTTTTACCATATAATAAAAAAAACTTTTTATTATATAAGTTATATTATAATAAAAATATTATATAATAAAAAGTTTATTAATTAATATTTTTCATTTATTTTATTTATACGTTAAAAAATTAAATTTAAAAAATAAATTACCGAAACTTTATTAATTTTAATTTAATAATAAATTTTATTAATTTATAAATAAACGTTAATGGTTTATAAAAAAACAACCGAAACATTAAATCATTTATTTTATTTATAAAAACAATAAAAAATATTAAATATAAATATAAAAACATAATTTATTTATAATATAATTTCATTAAATAAAGAAAATAAAATAAAAAATCTTATTTTTATTAAAAATAAAAATATTATTAATAAAAATTAAAATATTTATTTATTATTTAATAAAATTTTATAAAATATTTTAATAATAAACTTTAATATTTTATTATTAACCATTAAATTAAATAATATTTTATTTATTTTTAATTCATTTAAAATAAATTAAAATTATTATAATAAAACATTTAAATTTTATTTTAAATTTTTATTAAATAATTAAATGGTTTTTATATATTTTTAAAATTTAAATATTTTTTTTATTTTATTAAATATTTTATTCCTTTTACTTTTTTTTTCTTAATATTTAAAATAACTTTTATATTATATTTTAATTAATTATTAATTATATTTAAATTAATTATAATATGGATATTTTTAAATATTAGTTTTAATATAAAAATATAAAATATAAAATATTATTTTATATTTTTAAAAAATTAAAATTAAAAATTATATTTTAAAAATACTTTTATAATTTTAAATAACTTTAATTTTTTAAAATCTAATTTTTTATTTAATTATTAAATTTAAATTTATAATATATTTACTATTATATTTTATTTTTAATATAATAAATATATTTTTTTTAAAAAAAAATTAATCCTTTTATTTTACATTTATTATAATATTTAATTATTTATTATTATATAAATTAAAATTTAATTTAAACCCATTTTTAAATTACATAAATATTAAAAGTAATTTATTTTACTTTAAATATTATATTTTAAATTTTTAATTATTTTTTTAAATTAAAAAAGTTTTTATTTATAACCATAATATATTTATAAATAATAATATAAAATAAAATAATTATATTTTTATTAATAAAAAAGTTATAAAATATTTATATTATAAATAAAAGTTTTATTTAATTATTTTATATATAATTAATATAATTTCATAAATATTATTTAAATATTTAATTAAATTTTTTTATTTATTTATTTAATTAAAAGTAAAAAATTATAAATAACTTTTATTTAATACCCATTTATTTTAAAAAATTAATTTAAAATTTAAATATAAATAAAATATTTTTATTTAACATTATTCACTTAAATAATTTATATTTATTAACATATTTTTTTAAAAATAAATATATTAAATATTTAATAATATTAATATTAAAAAAAAGAAAAAAATATTTATATTTAATAAATTTATTAATTATTATTTAAATATTATTATATTTAACTTTTATAATAAAATATTATAAAATAAATAATTTAATAATAAAATTTTATAAAATTATTTAAAAAATTTAATTAAAAATATAAATTAATATTAAATATTTATATAATTAATATTTAATAACTTTTATTTTATAATAAATATTATATTTTTTTATAATTTTTTAAATTATAATAATTAATTTTAAAAACTTATAATATTCCATTAATTTTTTTTTAATTTTAATATATTTTTAATATCCATAAAAAAAATATTTATAAAATTTTTTTATAAACTTATGTTTAAATTTTTTAAATATATAAATTTTATTAAATATTTTAATAATTAATCATTTAATTTTATTAAAAATAAAATTAATAAAATTTTAAAACCGTTTCGTTTAATATTTATCGATTTAAATTAATATTATTTATATAATATTATTTAATATTATTTTAAAAATTAAAACATTTTTTTTAAATATAATTATTATAATTTTTTTTCGATTAAAAAAATCTATTTAAATATTTTTTTTTCTTTTAATATAATAAATATTAATTTTAAATTTATTAAAAAAAATTAACCATTTTTTATAATATTAATTTAAAATATTATTAATTATAAAACTTATAAAATTTTTATGATTAAAATAAATATTAATAAATATATTTTTTTTTAAATAAAATTTTTATTCTTTTAAATATTAAATAATTATTAAAAGTTTTTTATTATAAATAACATAATTAAATTTTATTTTTTATTATATTTTAAAATAATAAATGATAAAATATTATTTTTTATTATTTTTTAATTATTTTAAAATTTTTTTTAATATAAAATTTAAAAAATTAATTTTTAAATATTTTTTTTTATAAAAATAAGAAGTTTATATATAAAGTTTTAAATAACTTTTTTTTTAAATATAAAGAAAATTTTTTAAATTTTTTTTATAAATTTAAAAAATTTATTAAATTTATTTATTAATTTAATTAATAATTAAATAATATTTTTAAAACTTTTAATTATAAGTTAAATATAATTTATAAATCCATAAAAAAATTTAATATTTATAACATTAATAAATTTTAACCAATTATAAATAATAATTATTATAACGGGCCGTACTTTTAAAATGGTTTACGTGGTTAATATGGCCGTGGTAATAATAAAGCTGCTTTTTTTAAAAAAAGCTAATGCGTGTGGCCCGTGTATAACACTTTACACCATTTAAAATCTTTACCGCGTTCCGTAACTTATTATAAATCTTTCCTTTTTAAACTTAAATATTATATAATATAATATTAATTACTCGAGTTTAACTTTATTTTAAATGTAAAGTATCGTAACGTTATAATTATTTTATTTTTTTATATTTTAATTTTTTTAAAAAAGATTATAAATTTAAAAAAATTAAATTTTTAAATATATTATTATATTTTAATAACATTAATTAAAAGTTTTTTTTTAAAAAATTTTTAATATAAAAATAATATATTTTTTATATTTTTTAAATATTTTTAAATATATTAATATATTATTAAAATAAATAAAAATAAATACATTTAAATAAATTTTTAAAATAATTATAAATATATTTTAAAAATTAATAAAAATATTAATTAATTTTTAAAACATTATATAATATTAATAATATTTGTAAATTATATAAAAAATGGTTTTTTATTCTTTATTTTTAATTATTTAAATAAAATAATATCCATTAAATAAATCGATTATAATAAACCATTAAATTTAATTAATTTAACTTTTTATAATTAATATAAAAGTTAATGGGTGTTTATTTTTAATAATAATTTTATTAAATTATTTATAATTATAAACTTTTTAAAATATAAGGTTATTATTTTTATTAATCCATTATTTTTTATTATTATTATTTTTAAATATTATAATTATTAAATATTTTATAAAAAATTAAAAAAATTTAATATATTTTTTTTTAAATCCTTTTAAATATTTTTAATAAAAGTTTTAATTTTAATTTTATTTATATTATAAATTTAATGGAGTTTAAAATATTTTCCTTTTATAATTAAAATATTATAATTTTATTAATTATGTTTAAAAATTTACATTTTCTTTATTTTTTTTTAAAAAAGTTTATAAAATTATTAATATTTAAAAAGTATTTTATTATTATAAATTTCTTTATTATTATATATTATAAATAATATTTTAATTAAATTATTAACATTACCTTTTAAATAATATATTTAAATTAATTTATTAATTTTATTTTATTAAATTTAATTAATTTTCCAATTAATTTATAAATTATAAATTATTAATTATAATTTTTTTAAAATTATATTATATATAAAAATATTAATAATATTAAACTTAATATTATAACGATGTTTTTAAATAATAATTAAAAAAATTATAATTTTTTAATATATATAACTTTTATTATATATAATTAATATATAATTAATAATTTATAATTAATAAAATTTTTATTTATAATTTTATAATATATTATATAAATTAATTATTTATAATAAAATAAAATTAATTTAAACATTTAAGTTTATAAATATTATAATTTTATATTTATTAAATAAAACTTTTACTTTAATATATAACCTTTTATTATTAATTATAAAATATAAAGTTTTATTTTTTATAATTTATTATTATTTTATAAATGGTAAATTTAATCGTTTTTTATTTATTATATTAATTTTAAATTAAATCTTTTTAATATATTTAATAAATTATTTATATTAAATATAAATAATAATACTTTAATTATTATTTTTAAAAATAAAAATAATTTTTTAAAAAATATTATAAGATTTTATAAGGCTTTTTATTTATAAACCTTTAAAATATAATAGATTTTATAATAGTTTTTATAATAATTTTACTATTTTTACCCATATAAATAAAGTTATAATCTTTTAAAAAAAAGTATAAAATAATATATATAATTTTAGTTTTTTTAATATATTTCTTTATTAAAATATCTTTAACTTAATTTTTTTAATAAATATTTTTTATAAAATAATCCTTTTATTTTAAAAAAAAATAATAAATAATTTTAATTTTTAAATAAATAATATAATTATTTTAATAATAAAAAATTTAAAATAAAAATAAATATCTTTAATAAAATAATTTAAAAATTCTTTTAATTATTTTTATCTTTAAATTAATTATTTTATTTTTATTAATAAATTTTTTTATATTTTATTTTAAAATAAAAATCTACCCATTTTTTATAAAATTATATTATTTATTTATTTTTTTTATTTTATTTTTTTTTAAATAATTTTAATAAGTTTAAAAAATAAATAATATAAAAAACATTATTTTTAAAAGAAATAATATCCCAATTAATTTCAATTTAAACTTTTTTTAATCGATATTATATATTATCTTTTTCTTTAAAATTTACTATATAAATTAATTAAAAATAAAATTTTTTAACATTAATTTAAATTAATTTATCACATATAATTAATTTAAATTTTTAATAAAATTAATAAACACATTAATTATAAAACCATTTTTTAAAATAATTAAATTTATAATAAAAATACCAATTATATTTATAAAATTATTTTTTTAAATAATTTAATCTTATAAATTATTCACATTAATAACTATTAAACATATAAATAATAAAGTTAAGAATATTTTTTTTAAACCTTTATAATTTATATTTATTAATATGTTTAAAATAATTTTAAATTAAATAACTTTTAATAAATAAAATTTAATATTTAAATATTTTAATTATATTTTTATTTTAATTTTTAAAAACATTTAATCATTAAATATAAATAAAATTATAATTAAAACATTCACTTTAATTATAAATACATTTATTTTCTTTAATTAAATGGAATAAAATAAATTTAAAATAGAAAAAACAAATTTAATTTTTTTATTTTTCTTAAATAAAATAAATATAATAATAATCCTTTTAAACTTAAAATTTTATATTAATAATTAAAATAATAAAAATTTATCCTTTATTTAATTTAATGGAAAAGGATTTAATATTTAAATTAAAATTTAAATATATATTAATAATATTAATAATTTTATTAATTTAAATTATATTAACTTATTATTTAAACTTTAAAATTCTTCTTTTTTTTATATTTTTTTTAAAGATTTATATTTACTTTTATAATATTTTAATTTTTTATAATTATAACATTTTATTTTAAATTTATTTCTCTTTAAAATCTTAATAATATTAAACTTTATAAATTTTAAATAACTTTTATAAATAATATTAAATTTTTTTATTAACTTTTTTTCATTTATTAATATATATAAAAATAATTTTTTAATATTTTTCTTATTTATATTTATATTATTAATTATTAATAAAAATAACCATTTTTATATACTTATTAAATTAAATAAATCTTTTTTATTTATAAATTTTATTTTTAACATATTTTTTTAAACCATGATAAAATAATATATAAAAATTATTAAAGTTAATATTAATTTTAATAATAAATCATTTAAAATTAATAATATAAATAATAATAAATTTAATTTATTTAAATTATTTTAATTATTATTTTATAGTTTTTTTTTAATTAAAGTTATTAAATATTCTTTTAAATTTTTTCTTAAAAATATTATAATTTTTAAAAATCTTTATAATTTTTAAATTAATTTTATTAAATGTAATGTTTAAATATTCTTTTATAATAAAAGTAAATTAATTTAAAACTTTATTAATAAAATATTAAATAATAATTAAAATTTTATATTTTTTTTTTATAATATTATTATAATGGAAAAAAAGAAAAATATAAGTTTAAATAAAAAACTTTTTAAAGTTTTTAATTTTTAAATAACTTTTAAAAACCTTAAGCTTATATTTTTTAAAAATTATTCCTTTTTTTAAAGTATTAATAAATTTCTTAACTTTTTTTAAATATTAAATTAAATTTTAAAAAATTATTTTTAAATTTTAAATTTTTTTAATAATAAATATTTTAACATTATTAAAATTATTTTTTTATATTAATAAAATGGTGAAAAATTAAAATAAATTAATATTAAATAATAAAAATTTATCGGTTAATTAAATAATTTTTTTTTTAAAAAACTTATATTTTTAAATTTTATTATCATTTTAAAATTCTTTATTTTTATTTTTACTTTTACTTTTTATTTTTTCGTTATTATTTCTTTTTTTTTTTATAAAAAAACCTTTTAAAATTTATTAATAATTTTTAATTTATACCATAATTATAACTTTATTTTTTTTTATTAATTAAAAAATAATTAAAATATAATAATTTATTATTTAAAAATTTTAATTTATAAATAATAATAAAATAAAATAAATAATTATTAAAAAACTTAATAAAAATTTCTTTATAATATTTTAAAAAATAATTATAAACTTAAATTAATTATTATTTAAATTTTTAAATATAATAAAAAATAAAAAACTTTATTTTATATATAAAAAAATATAATAAATTTATTTAAATTTATTTTAAAATATTTATATATTTAAAACTTTTTTTATTAATTTTTAATAAAAAATTCTTAAAACCTTATATAAAAAACTTATAAACCCTTTACTTTATTATTTATAAAAAGCCTTTAAAATATAATTTTTTTAAATTATAACTTAATAAATTAAAATCTTAAAATATAATTGATTTTTAATATATAACCTTTAAATTCTAATATCATTTACACGATTCTTTAAGTCTATAAATCAGGAATATGAAACTATATATAAATTAAATGGATACATACCACTATAAAGACCACCATTTTAAACCTTGCTAGCTAGGTTAACCTTCATAGGATTTCTACCAAACGAAGACTCATCATAATTAAACCACCGGAGCGCAATTGCCCGGGTTTGATCATTAACAATTATGTGAGATGGTATACGTGTTTTGTTCAGGTAAACAAGATCATCATCCCGATGACCGCATGATTCAAACCGGGTCGGCCGAGAAGATTCATTGTCTTTGGTACTGCCGGTAGAATTCTGGATGACGGATGGTTGGGTCTTGAGGTAACTTGATATTATAGATAGGACGTAGTTGAAGAGATATAAAGGATTATATTTTTTAAAAAATTGCGCAATTGATGTGTTCTGACTGGTTGGAATGGCCATAGTCAATATGTCACTGCTTCCAAGATTGTTATGGCTTAGGAAACTTAGCGGGGTATCTCCAATGTCGCTGTTCACGATAACACTAGATAGTTCCTCGAAAATCTCGCCGTAATTAACGATGACCGGCATCACAGAAGTTGTTTGATGGGACACATACATAAGGTTTTGAGGAGAAGGCAGAACAAGCACCTTATATACTCGATCCAAACACGTTATATCGAGAGCCCCCAAACCAACATCTCAGTGATAGAAATAAGACGCTGTTAGGTTTGTTTGCCATTCACGTTCATGCTGAAATTCTGGCTATTAGACATGAATTAGCGCAGGGGGTATTTTGTCCATTCAGGTGATTTGATATCTCTCCTTGAGTCCTGCCTAGGTAGACAATAGTTCTCTTAGGTAAAAGGGGTGTGGTTTGTGTAACTCTAGAATTGCACTTTGCCGTTGCGGATGAGAGTATTGAGTGGCCACGTACTCAGTAGAGCGGATGGCATTTATGAGCGTGCGAACAGGCGGGAACCAACCATCTGCCAACCAGGAGTAAAGACTGAGGCTAGATAAGCCAATGACAGTCAAATTTTACCTAAGCCACAGGTTTACTGTCTGAGATATACACTTCTGTGTAGTTGGATAATTGGTTACTGCCATTGATTAATATATTCGCTGGAGTGAGGGTGGTCAGCTGTGTCCATTCATTATACCGGACACCGGCAGAGCTGCACGACACGAAATTGCCCCGGCGCCCCTGGATGCATGGCGTTACCCCCGCATAGTTTATAGTGTGAGAGCTTGGAGAGGGAGAAAGTGAAGGAGTGGTCCCGAAGCTCAGCCTCCGAAACCTAACAGCTTAGGCTCAATCGAGATTGGGATTTTATCTGTTTCAAGTATTGTAGAAATTGATGGTTTGAGAGGTAAGTTTCTACTTAACGAGAAACATTGGTTCAATGACCAAGATTGTAACGATAGCATCGATATCACCTAAGATAGCAGCTAAAAAATAAGGTACATATATGGATGATTCACAGATTCAACATTAAAGCCGTTGAATTAAACATTAGGTGGGTACCAGAAAAACGAGGTATAAGACGATGTTGTATCTCTTAGAAGAAAAGCTCAAACAGCTTTTTGGAGAATTGCACTGATGTATACCTCTCACAGTGCGGTACGCACATTCCTCAAATGTACCCCATCTGTTCCTACCTACAGGTACGTACCTAAGTAAATACTACACTTTTTTGAGGTGATACTAGGACATCATAGCGACTTTTCCTCATTATAGGGGCGCTGTGATTTTGGCAGCTTAACCCCTGTAAGAAGATATCATACGGTACAAAAGATGCTTCAACTCGCACGGCTTTTTCTCACTAGCACATATGGCCGCGACGTGTCTCTTACAGAAACTACAGCGCTAAGTTCATTACAACCTTGGAAGTTACAGCACATTGGATCCCTATAATTTCCAAAGTTATAACCCCATTTTAGATTGTAGTACAATACCCCGGAAGCTGTGGCGTCCCACAGCGCTGATATCCCCGAAAATTATAAGCATAACGTTTTCTCGGTGTCTCGATTCAAAGAACAAGCCAACGAACTTTAACTTGATAATACCATGCACCATCTAAATTTATTAGCATACCTAGGTATTATTAGTTTGCTCTATGTGGGTTGCTACTGCAGGTACAAACGGATAGCAACAGATCGATGAGGTCACCATTTGGTAGCCAGGTAACTCAAGATCCAAACCATCATAGATCAAAAAATATCCAATCAATCTATTCATTTTCTAGAACCTCTAGCTTCTCTCAGTTAGTCTTGAGACACTGGAATTAAGTAGAGAAAGGAAATAAAACTCCCAAATCGTCTTCCTTTTGACAGGTAAGGATTCTAACAACTCTCGTAAACAGTTCATGAGCTCAGAACGTAAATTATGTCTCGGTCCGTACTCATCAAAGCTTTCAGGCTACCAAACGTCAATCCAATCGTTTCGACCTACCGACCAGCCATCCAGAAACTCTCCATCATGGGTGACCGAACCGTTTCCTCGAAAGTGATCTCCGAGATCACCGCCAAAGAGAAAGAGCTCACGAACGAGAGCCGACCCGTGGCTAGTGGCCCCACGGCTCAAGCTCAGAAGCATGCCAATGAGCCCATCACAGGCAAAGTCATATCCGACATCACCCAGGGAGAGAAGCACGTCACTAGTCGTGATGTGCCCGTCCACGGTGGTCCAGCAGCCCTTGCTCAGAGTATCGCAGCATCCGTAAGAGATATCAATTCCTCCTCGCCATCTCCTAATAAAGCATTTAGCTTATTTTCATTTTAGAAAAACAACCCCGTATCATCCTCACACACGGGACGCTTAGACGCGGACACTATCTCAGCGATTTCATCCGCGGAGGCGGCAATCACGGGTAAATCCGAGCCCGTGAAAGGCGGCCCCACAGCACAGGCTCAAAGCCACGCCGGCGAGCCCATTAACTCTCAGACCCTGCACGACATCACCGAGGGTGAGAAAGTAGTCACCGGCGGCGCCCGCGTCAAGGGAGGGCCCACTTCAACAGCTCAGAGTGAGTTAAGCAAGAGCCAGAGTCAGAACCGATCCTGAACGCACGACGGTACTTCGATGACGGCCTATGACGCATGCATATCAATCTATCTGTGATTCGGAGTCAATCGGAAGGATTAGATGACGGCATTTACGATAGAGGAATAGAGGATTAGACGGTAGTTGAGGTGGGCTGTGCATCTAATATGGAGTAGGTGAGCACGGCTCATGATGGAAGGTCAAAAAGCCTATTTTATCCTCATGTATGATTAGATTTTGAGACTCTCTTTAAAGTGAAACATTGCATGAAATAGATATCCACTCACTGGGCTAGAATCATTTCGCTCACGCAATGTGAGCCACCCGGATGCTTCCCTAAATGAGTTGAAGATTGACCTATGAGGAGATGAGTCAGCATAAAATAAGCATGAGATGAGATTTCAACTTGCAACTCATCACTCTCATATTTTCTTGGGAAATTTCATAAGTTTTAATTTCAATTGAATGGTTTTATGGTACAAGGCTCTGGATATCTCATAATATACGCCTTATCAAATCCGACCGTCAAACCTCACCCCCAAGATGAACTCAAAGACGCCTAAGAAGCAGTATCAAAGTTAATCAGCACAGCGCTAGAATATATGTCGGGATGTCCCATCGTGTCATTAGTAGTAGTTGCGTTTTTCAAATAACAAAACCCAGAGTTGACTTTATGCAACGTCACACCCATGCAGTAGCCGCCACCGACGCCTGTGTTATTCGCTAGATTGGCGGAGTACGCTTCGTTATACTATAAAGACTCTCATTAGCTATTTGTTGACTCATATACCACCATCTTTAGAATCGAGGTTCTAGGATGAGGGTATTATGAGAGAAAACTTACCGCTGCGCAAGCCATAATGCAGTTCTCTAGCGTTGGCATGTAGATCTTTAAGATGTCATGTGTCTGAGTTATGGCAGATGAGGTGTAGCTGGTGTAGCATTGCTGCTTGAATTGCTGGCCCTCCTTTCCGGGCTCCAGAGGGATAGATGTGCCGTCCACGGCGTAAGGTGTGTATGTTTGGTTATTGATCAACGGGCACCCACTATCAGAAGGTAAAGGACCCGTTGACATGACAGTCGTCGTAGCTGTAGGTGATGTTGATGTAGGTGTCGAGCTACTGTCTGCCGATGATGTTCCATTCGTTGCGGTATCGCTGGTTAATTGTTTAGTAAATGGAAAGACCCAATTGAATGCTGCTATGAGCATCATAGATATGACAAACCTTGAAGCATTATCGGCGAGCTTCTGCTGCTGCTGTGCCTTCAAACCACCCCCAATTCCGCCACCCAGGGCCGCTGCGAGAATGATAAATACGATCACGACCAGCGTCCAAAATATCGGAACGGTGAGTCCCAGCACCCGTCGCTTCTCTTCCTTCCCCTTATGACTTTCTATATCCGAAGGCGGCGATGGAGGTAATGGTGGTAATGGCAGTGCCGTCGCTGCCGTTGCTGCCGATCTAGGCGCATCACTCCATCCTCTCGAACTCGGAGACCACTTCTCGCTCTCTACATCCGGTGCATCCCCAATCACATGGTTCGGGGCGCGCGCAGGCAACGGGTACACCGGCGTTGCGTGAGGGACGACCTCGAGGCCATCGTGAAATCCAGCCGGGTACTTCGGCGCAACGTTCTCGCTGTAGTTCACGCGATATCGGAAACTCGAATCGTCTTCCATCGATGCTCTCAGCTAGGAGGACTCGTCCTAGTCATAGGTATTATGATTCTACGTAGTTATGTTGCATACGCACGTCGTCTCGTCCATGATCCCACGTGGGAATGTGTAGAATGGAGACCAGAAAGCAAAATCTAGAGCTGGGTCCATTGGGGAGGGGAGAGCAGTGCATATCATATATGGGGAGAGGACATCCCACAGCGCATCTCCCCCATTTCCACTTTCCTCCTCCAGCCCCCCTTGCGGACGCCACTCATCTCGTTATGTTTCTGATAGGTAACACTACGACTCCTAATCGAAACGGAATTCCGAATCTAGCCAAGGACGGTGACATGGTTCGTGTGCTAAAATAACTCCTTGGTCGAAAGCAGCTGCCAGTACAACTGTGAAGTCGAAGCCGAAGTCTGCAGGGGAGATGCCTGAGTGCGGCACAGCTCAAGCTTAAAGCTCGCCGAATCTATCGAATCCCCTATGTAACGGCACCAGCAAGGCACATCCATGTAACGGTGAGAACGTGGCTATCGATCGGGCTGGCTGAACGGGCAGACGGGTTGTACTCTATCGTGGTCAGGGCAAGGCGGAGCTGATGTCTCAAGAGAAAATCTTGGTCCGTCGAAAGATCTCCGACGATCTAACCTAATTCGCAAGGAACGGTTCCGCTTCTTCTGCTAAGTATTGCATGCAGCTATTCGTCGATGTAACCACGTGCAGGATTGGCAAGCTAAACGAACCAATGGCGGGGCAGAAACACATCACGAATCCTATGAAATGAATGTCTCTCTTTGGGGGATTCGATTCCCTCCTTCAAACCATTTCAAGATTGGCTATTTGGACAGGCACCGAGAATTCTGAAACCTGTACATCACGTATGTCCGTAGCTACATCGGACGATAAGCACACTAATCCAACCTGTGCGACGTATTCAGCAGGTAAATAATGTCGCATTGACTATTCCCCAAATAACTCTTGGTGAGACGTCGAGGCTCGATAAAGGCAAGTAGAAAATGATTAAAGAAGGATTGTACGTCCCTCCAGTTGCTTCTAGATTACCTCGCCTATTTGCTTTTGCTTCACAGCCTTGGAATTGGAAAAGCTGAAGTTGAAGGAATCGTTCTAACAATCGCTAGGTTGAAGAGGGGCTAGTTATCGATACTATCGTGAATTTCGTCAACCTTGGTGGCGCTCAGCACGGACCATGATGCCTCGGTATAGCTTCGAGCTTTAAATAGTGAGACGGCAAATTCCGATTGAGAGATCAGAAAACTAAAATAGCTCAAAAAATTACTTTGATTGAAGAAATCGGTATCTATCAGACGAAATTTGTGTCTATACTTGCTGGTCATCGAACCGACACTATTACTGAGACCATCGTCAACAACGCCGGCATTCAACTTCCCTCATTGATTCCTAATCGATCCCGAAGCCCACGAGTTTCAAGGCCCACTGAACATAACCAGCATGCCTGTACCACCATGAGCTTGATCTCAAGTCACCTACCTAATATAGCACTTACGTTACTCTTTCCTCAGTCTCGCCACATGGGGGTTCGCCGCTAGGAATCCTTCGCGATCATAGCGCATCACAAAGGTCAATACATATCGCCAGAGCACTAACGACTAAACAGGAAGGATTCGAAGAGCAATTGCCAATGCCTCTTTCTACTGAGCCATGTCGGTTTTAAGTTTAGCATACCTGTCTGCTAGTTATTAGTCCCTTCAGTGGCGCCTTTCAAAACGCGCCGCCGTCGTCTACGTTAGCCGCGGGAGATGCTAGCTCGAAAGCGGCATAATTGCGCGAGCTTATTCTTCTAATACGGCGGATGCCGTGCAGATCATCGGTATTGACAGCATGTTGTCATTCTTATCAAAGAGAAATTCTCCTAACTATTGATATGCTATGGTGGTAGTATCAAAGGTCCGGAAAGGCAATTGGCCAATTTCCCGTAGTACGATCTATCCAAGTTCCTGCATATAGAGCACATTATCCCACTTGTATAGGGTGGGATAGACCCGCCTTAGCGCCGGTTCAACCGAGGATGTTCATCCAGGTTGGCGTGACAAAACGAAACCAAGAAACCATAGATATGTCGGATCTGAAATCGGCCGCCCAAAGACAAGGCATATGCGGAGACCAAGCTGTTTCAGGACAATGGCGATTCCCTTCAGCGTGAATTTCAGCTGGCGTCTTCATGAACACCTGGCGGGCAATGCGCTTGGTGATGGAATCCACATCGCGCGCATCTGCTCAGGTCCCTGTTCTGCTAAGCGCGTCGAACAGGTCTAGGAGCTTATCCTGAGACCCCTGTTTCCGTGTATTGAGTATCCTGATCTTCATTTGCTCCAGCTTCTTCTGCAGAAGCCGGAGGCATTGTATTCCTTGAGCTGCATATTTGGGAATATTAACTCAGTGCGTCGCCCCCGCATGCCTTCATTCGTGGCCATCAGCCTGTCCATTTCGCCCTCTTAGCCGGCGAGCATGACGACAGGTTTGTGCGCAAACTGTTCTTTCATCATACAATTAACGGATTCGCCTACGGCCTCCTGCGCGAAGTGGTTGATAAACATCCCGGTCAGGTCCAACGTTACGTAAGGCTATCCCATCCAGATTCTGCACCTCGGGGCCGGTTTGGCCTCATACCGGTTCCGATCCATGACTCCGGTGGCCGAGAGGAGTCTCAGGCAATATTAGGTCTTACTCAGGGCCCGAGCGGTGGCAGTCTTGCCTGTGCTGGGATGACCTTTGGAGACGAAGTCGAACGAGACTTCGTTGCGTGGATTTAGGCTGTATTGTAGCATATCCACCGTCTTCGTCTGGTAGCCCCCGAAGACCAAAATGATATCCTAAAAGCCGTCTAAATCCTTGAATAGTCTGCGGTAGTCTTTCTCTGTTTGAAGTCCCTGATTATATTCTGGGAAAATCTTCCGGTTTTAGACATAAGGCAGGTTTTTCCGCTTTCTTGGTTTTCAATATTTCTTGCAATCAGTGATGTTCGTTTGCTATTGGTGGATAACGCCCGACTAATGAGATTTCGAACTGCGCCTCCGTTGCCAAAGTCTGGCAGCTCACGTTTTCTTTCAAGAATTTCCGTGGCAGCTGCTTTTGCCTCATCGGCGACTTCAATCTCATGTGGAGCAAGCATATTGTCAGAGATTTCACCTAAGACCTTGATGTCATAATTCTAAAAAATAAAGGCACCTTTCAAAGGAAATCGTCTTTTAAAGTTTCGATGCAACGTTTAGTGAAATAGAAACGATATACGATTCAAGCGAGAGACCATATTTCCGGAGGGGGGGCTAATAATTTCGTAGGATAGGTAAACTGTCAGGCTTGAATTGAGTTGGCGACCGCTCTTCGGAACTTTTCCGTTCCAATATAAAGCACCTACCTGATAGTGGGTGTGTACCTAGAACGAGGTACCTAGGTAGGTAAGTAGCTCGCTCATTACAACGAATAAAAGATCAATTCATTGGTCTATCTACTCGTTAAGCCTCCAATGGAAATAAAGATATCTTTGGGAAATACCGATAGAGGCCCAAGGTCATAAAATCAATTGCCATTTCATGCTCCATCAACGATTACAAGGTGAGTGGCTGTATATTTGCCAACCTATAACCAGGTCTGAAATTAATTTCAACTTTGAAGAATACCACACCTCACTCGTTCTCCTCAGCCTGCTCCTGTCGATTTCTCTGAAAGTTTTGAAGATCTTGCTCTCTAAGTTTGCTGACAGGCGTGGCCTTTATGGTTTGCATGGCAGCCATGAAATGACGACGTCTTAGGTTTCTCACATCGCTGTCTTCATCTTGTTCCCAGATACACTCGGTTGCGGCAGCCACACAGAGATTTTTAAGATCCGACCCTGTGTATTGTGGCGTCAGATTCGCCAAAGTCGCTTTAGTGATATCCGGGCCTAGCACCTCATCTTTTAGAAGGATGTCTAATATACCAAGCCGCTCCCAGCTGGTTGGTATATCGAGAAGGATACGCACTGGAGCACGTCGCATCACGGCAGGGTCAAGATCGCTAGGCCGATTGGTCGCCAAGAGGATGAACGGCGAATAAGTATCGCTCATAATTCCATCCCATTCCATGAGAAACTTATTGACCATCGCTCGCATGTGGCGGTTTTCCCCTGCCTTCCGTTCTCCAAATAAGGCATCCGCTTCATCCAAGAAAAGAATGGTCGGATACATCTTACGCGCCATAGAAAAGATAGCATCAATCATCTTTTCATCCTCGCCGTGACATTTCTGCCATACTTCCGCGGTCGTTATCGAGAGCATGTTGAATCCAGACTGCTTCGCTACTCCTCTCGCTAGAAGAGACTTTCCCGTGCCCGGAGGTCCGTACAGAATGGCACCAGTGATCCTGTTGTTCTTCAGAACGCCGTGACTAAAAGCTTTAGGTCTTGTAAGACTAAACGTCGTAACTTTCTCCACCTTCTGAATCACCTTAGGGTCCATAAATATATTTTCATAATTCCCAGGGACGTTGTCTCAATTAATCAGCCAGATTAGTAACCAATGCGATACAAAGTTATCCAAGAAGGAAAGGTGTTTACCTGTATTGACGATACATTCTACGAGCATCTTCTCGTAGCTTCCCCGGGCTACGTTTCTCCATTTTGTCATTTTCTGCTCATATGTTTGTTTGCCAGAGTCATCAAGTTTCAAAGTTGGGATTCTAGCGCGCCTTCTATTCAAGGCATGGTGTTCTTCACCGCTATTGCATGGTTCAGTCTCGCCCGTTGTTCTGCCAATATTCGCTGGCAGCTTGGATAGGTACCTACAATAACAGAGACGGAAATATATTTAAAGGTAGATCGTCCATGTCGCTACTATCGTCGAGATTCTCTTCCGCTTTCTCTTCCGTTTTCTCTTCCGCTTTCTCTTCCGTTTTCTCTTCCGTTTTCTCTTCCGTTTTCTCTTCCGTTTTCTCTTCCGTTTTCTCTATAAGAGACTTCAAGGTTTTCTTAAAGCCTCCTTGAGTCCCATCAACACTCAGAGAAGGAGAGTCTTGTTCATGGTTATGATCGTGTTCGGGATCCGCTTCTCGTGTCACGGAAGTATCCATTGGTTGATTTTGTATATGTGTCTGCTGGATAAGACTCCGATAGCGATCAACGCTACAAGCGCTAGAAATGCCGTCTGTCATGTTGAGTTAACGCAGAATACTCTATTGACAACAAGAAAGTCCTAGACAAATGGGTTGATATATTCTCCATTCAGCAGATCTCTCGTACTACCTTTAAACTTACAAATCGTCAGGCACATTGATTCGTTCCCCCATAGTCCACGCGACATCTGCCATTTCTTGAGTCTTTAATTTTACCTAGTACCTATACCTAGTACCAACGTTGTCATTCAGTCGGGTACTCACCGCCGTGGTGGCAAATTGTTTTATGTGTCTATTTCAAGGCCTACCTGCTAGTCAGGTACTAGATACACAGCCAGACAGCCTACCTATACTCCAACGCGCAATCCCATCCACGTCAACCCGTATAATATCTTAAGCATAGTATAATATAGGTACCTCGCTACTTTCTGGAGCCTTACTGGGACGTTTGCAATCTTTTTTCTTGTTTCCTAGGCCGAAGCCTTCGAGTCTTCGACTCTATTCACTGATTCACACTCACACTCACATTCACACACAAACCACACAAACTAAATCATCATGTCAGCCAAAAAAGACAAGCTTAACGTCTCAAGCGACTCCTCGGGACATGTCATATCCACAGATGACCGTTCTTTACGGACAGAGATCAAAGATAAACATGACGAGCCCGCCTACCCCAGGCCCAACCAGGTGAACTCGATGCTTTCACGTCGCCCAACATTCCCCAGCGCTGCTAGAAACCAAAAGAACAAATTTTCCCGTTGCATACAACGTCTTAGAAGAAGGGACAAATATCAAATTCCAACTCAACCACAATGGCAGCATGATGACGGACCGATGGATCGAGATGCCACACCGATAAAATGTGATCTAGACGATATCATGAGAAAGTTTTTATCAGAAGAGACCTGTACACATCATTCTTCTGATCGTTCAAAAGCCTCTAAATACCCCCAGTTCGATGATCTCCGTTCATACCTTCCTGCAGGTCTTAGTGCGGCACAGCTCTGGAAAGACGAGGCCACCAGATTAAAGAACGTCGTGGAAGACGAAAATCCAGTCCTGTCATTCAAGTCCGACGGCTTTTTCAGCCGGGATGGTAGAGAAGGATACCAAGACCTTGCTAGATTAGCAGAGACCGTCTTCTCTGCCTTTTCTCTTTGTTCGATGGACAATGAATGTATTAATGTCGAGTGTTGTAAAGCTCTTGCCAATAGGAGTCGTCTCAATAAGCTTATTCAACAGGCACAGGTGAGCCAGACGAATGGTGGATGGGAAGAGGAAGGGCACAATGAAGGCGAACAGGCGGAGCAAACTTTGAATGCTACATTCTCCTTGATTGACTATATCTCTGCGATATTAGTTAGGCTGATCTCTCAATCAGCAACTGGAAACTCTTGGTGTGGCAATGTGCTAGCTGTGCTCACGAAACGTGTCACCAAGCTGAAAGTGTTGCTGCTAGACATGAATGCCAACACGTTGATTTCATCCCAAGCAGCTGAGGCAGCTCTAGATAGGACGGGCAAGTCTAGTAAACTCTCAGACGATATTCTAAGTGAAGAAGAATGTGAAGAGGTTTTGCGGATGATCGACCTCGAAACTAAGGAGGGGTTAACTACCACCGCCAATGCAGAGATTGCCCGGTACTGCGTTGACGAAAACCGCATTCGCTCAGGCATCGATGCAATATTTCGCTACCTGCTTCTCTCACTTCGATTCCAGAATCGGTCCGGGTTAGACGGTACATCGTTTGAGATCTGTGGTATGGTGTACGCAACAGGGTTCGAAGACTTCAAGGCTCTCCTCTTCCAAGATAGGGACTTAGAATACTCGGCCTCTTCGGATCAAGATATCATCAACACCGCTTATTCAGCATTCAAGGTCTTGTTCCAGGCCTTTGAAAAAGTTGAAAAGAAAGCATACCGCAAGGGTCCCGGTGATTTACAGACAACAGTCGAATGGGGATATCATGTGGCTGGAAATAATACATCAAATAATCCCTCGGTAGAATATTTGGTGAACGATCTGTCAATAAGTACGCGCACAGTTTTTATGGACACCATGGAAGACATCGTCACAGCTATGATCCCTCTTATCCTCACTAGCCCCATCGCCGTGTCTAATTTGACCAAATACCGTACTATGATGGCGCTTACTAGTGATGTTAAAGACGTCGTTCAACCTTTCAAGGAAAAGAATTACAGCGCCTTCTTCCGCATGTACACCAATAAGTTTGAAGATGATAGCAAGGCCTGGGGTGTTATGCGCCTATCTAAGGCGGTCAACGACAAGGTTTTCTCTCGCCATAATCTTGCCTCCGGGAATGCTCAATCCAAAAACACAGAGAAAATAGCCCGGAAGATGGCCGAGATGTCACAGGAAATGGACAACTGGGTTATTGACGAAACTGGTATCACAGTCGACTGCATGTTTCAGGTGTGCTCTATTGTCTTCGTCGCTTTTATCATAGCAGCTGGCGGGTTGTCCATCATCTCAGTAGGCGACGGCATCACTGGTGTAGATCCCTCCAGCGTGGCAACATACCTCTGGGTCGTAGCTGGTTTCTACCTGCTAGTGTGTAAGAGTCGCTTTGTCGAAGATTGGCCCTGGAGCGACTTTTTGCATTTTCGAGTTCGCTGTCGATCTGTATCGGAGTTGCACGCTATCTCCGGTATTAACGAGCAGTTTATCATAGCTAAGCTCCTGCATGATGAGCGAGGTGGCGGTGTACTCAAGACTAGAGGCCCATACAATAGAGTCTTTCTACGACGTGGATCAGACGACGGCTTCTCTATTGACTGTCCGATCCACATGACAACGATGCTCCTGAGTGGGCTGGTCATGCTCAAGGTCTTAACCCCTCGAGGTCATGCGTTAGTCTGTCTCGACGCTCGACGCGGAACAGAACTGAAGGTGGTTGAGCATCAGGGTAGTGAAGCTCAAGAGCACCTGATCTGCGATGACCTCAATAGACAACAAGATCAACAGCAGTGCAAGAAGTTCCAAGGCAAGATGAAGCTGCAGTTAGTCACCTCAAAAGAGTTGAAATGGAAAAGAGTCCAGGGGGTCTATAATGACATGGGTGCTGTATTTGTCTAAGTCTCTAAGTACCGTCATAGTAAAAACCCGGAAGATCGGGGGCAATTCAAATTGTTGCGCAGAAGGTCTCTAAACTATCACTACCTATGCAAAGTGCCGAACTCTATGGAGTCCGTCCGCCATCACAAACTTATGTACCTTTATCTCACTTAGAAATTGAATTATCAACTGCCCAGGTGGTTTTTATTACAATTATACGGCTACCCCAGCGAAAAGCCTCGGGTAGCCATTTCTTTTCCTTAATACTGAGCGATAGTGACATAACCTCGTAACCAACCCCCTTTCAATCCTTTTCTCCTTTTACCTCCTCGATTCCCATTAACTCCTGTCCCTGACCTCTAAACAACTGAATACAACCCACAGCCACCCAAAAACATCATATCCACCCCAAGTTCATTCATCATCAACCCCCCTTTAACCCAGACATCCAGGCAAACCAATCCAATACTCTATAATCAAACCGTCATAATCACATAAACACACTCCCCTCCTCACCACTCGCAATACGCCTACGTCTGCTACTCAAGAACAGATCCACCATCTTCTTACTCCCCATCGTCCCGAATTCCTTCCCCGTCTCCTTACCCTTTCCACCGGACCCACCCGCGGCAAACGGATCCGTCTCCGCATCCATCGGGCACACATTCTCCGCCTTCTTCACCGACGCCGACGCCAGCGCAAACCTGCGCCTAGACCCCGTTGAGCAGCCCAACTCATCCCCGGTAGCTTTGGGTCCAGGACTCGGCGTCGGCGTGACGTATTTCCTTGTCCCCTGTTGCCACTTCCCCAATCCCATCGAGCTATTTCCCGCGAGCGTGTTCATGGACGCCCTATGCGCGAGCGATTTGCAACGCGTGGCGTCGAAGGGGCCTTTTGCGGAGGGCTCGGATGCGGGGTTTAGATTTTGGAAGGAGCGGATGCTGGCTAGCGAGGGCGTGGCGCGTAGTGCGTTCCTAACTTTCTGCAGGGTGATGCGCTCTGGGACTTCGTTCTCTTTGTCGTTGCCGGTGCCGTCGTGTGGGATTGGTGATGGGCTCTTCTTTAAGGCTTGTTTAGACGTGATGCTCTGACATTGGGCTGTTGAGGGGGATGTGATTGCGTTTTGCTCAATGGGAGCAAGCGCAGTATCCGGTTCCGGGCGCGTGGGTTTGTAAACTTCGATGTTCGGATGGAAGGGGGAGGGTGGGAGTGACTGTTCCTCATCATCATCACCGTTGATCTGCGCCATTTCCCGGACATGACCTGAGGCTCGGGTTGTTGTGCCCATCTTCGGGACCGCGTATTCGATGATTCCATTATCTGTGCGGTCTGATGTGCCCTCAAGCTTAGAGACGTTTGCCGACAGCCAAGTTTTCCATTCCACAGAGCTTGCGGATGAAGTGGCTCTATGTTTTGATAGCGAAGGTAATGTTGGGCGGTAGACTGGAGGACTGAGGAATATTGTAGCGTCTCCGTGATTCTTATTTGGGGGTCTAGGAAATCTGTCTACTGCGCTCGATGGCTCGGTTCTCAAGTCATCAGTGGAGGAATAGACGCTTTCAGTATATCGCATTTTCATGTCCATCTCAGAGTCACATGTGCTTGGGCATCGAATTCCTAGACCGGTCAATGGCCGCATCCAGGGATTAGATTCTGGAGACCCGAGATGCGTATCATGGTGCGTGTTCTGAGACTCCGTTCTCATTGAATCTTGGAGAGCGCGTCTATACGGGCTTCTAGTGCGGAAGAGGTGACACGTAGGACTGGCGAAGAAAGCCGAACTCCGAGTCGACAGTGTTCGAGCTGAAGGGGTAGGCTCTTTGATGCGCGGTATAGAGCTTTTCCAGGCATCTATATCCACAGACCTCCTAGCTTCATCTCCCAACGGCATTGAGGCCGAAGATGGGATATCCTTTTTTTGCGAAGGCGTCTCGCTGTAAGAAGATTCGTTTGATTCATCCTGAGTCCTTCTACCATTCGCAACGGGTTTTCTCTTAATCGTTCTCGTTGACGATGCATCAGATAGACCATCAGAAACAATGTGGCGAATTGTTGCTGGAGAGTTGGGTCTTCGGCCTTCATGGAGTTGGGAGCTACCTCTTGGAGGAATAACAGAGGTGGTGATAAAATTATCGACGCTCTTTTTCCTCTTCAGCTCATTGTTCTTCGAATGTTTGTTGGTCTTACCAAGTCTCTTCATGAGTGCCGAGTAGATTCTTTGGCTATTAACTGTTGCTGGCTGTGTTGGTATTGGTGGGGGCGCTGATCGAGGACTGTCATTCGGGTCAATAGCAAAGTTTGCAACGCTAGGGTATCTTGCTGATGATGAAGAGACGTGCATGCCATTTTCTTTGATGACGGATAGGCGCTGCCGATCCCATTCCCCTTTACGACTACTTAGAGTATTGATGGTATTGGTGTCCGAGGTGGACCAACTTGTTACTCGAGATCGATCATCCGAGAACCGTCTTTCGCTTCTGAAGCTCTTAACACTACCCTGTCGCGAACGAAGTTGCTGGTTTGATGGGACAGCATGCAGAGACGGAACACCGGATGGAACACGAGAAATGGCAGCATCATCGTTCTTGGGATCGAAATGGAAGTCGTTAATCTTCACGAAATCATCATCTGTGACATGTGATTTCGATGCCTCAATTTGCTGAGCAGGGAACGCCTCCTTATCGGAATCCCCCTTGCCCAGACTAAACAAATTCTTCAGCCTGTGTTTAAAGTTGAGCGAGACTTTCCCCGCTCTGTTTCTTAAGCTGCCGTCTTTAGGCAGTTTCCCACTGATCAGAATAGTGTCATTGCTGACGTCTCTCATGCTCTTCCTAAACACTTTGTCCGTGTTAACGGACTTGGGGCGAAGAAAAGATGACGGCTTAGATTTCAGAGGCTTATCCTTATTGCCTGGATATCCAGCATTTCCATCAGTGGACGGTGGCACGGGGATGCTACCACGGCGCTTAAACGACAACATGGATAGATCCCGACGTCCTCTCAAGAAAGACATTGACTTCGGTGCTTTGAGTCTGAATGAACGAATACTTCCCCCCATATCCACGTTGGCTGAGCCCGCAGATGATGGAGGCAATTGATTCATTGCCGTTGAAATTGGTGTCTGAACGTGGTTTTCAGAAGTCATACTTGCTTCTGAACAAGTAAACATTGACTTGGACTTCCGAATCTTTCGATATGATGAAGGAGCGGATGCAAAGTCATCCTCAGGTGTGTAATATTCTGTGCCTGTAAAGAGAGAATTGATGTAGTCGCCGGCCGAGCCTTTGGCGGCAGAGACCATTCCTGCACCGGATGCACTTGTTATTGGCCGAGGCTCCATACCGTCCATAGCGTTCCTTGCTTTCATGCTAATCGTATCGTCTAATGCTGTGTGTCCTTCTGTACTTCTTCGATCTCTCTCCCGTACGAAGCGAACACTTTGTTGGCGTCTGATGGCAGGACTAGGACGGTCCCTGTCGGGAGTACCGTCATGACTGTTGGTCTCGTTCGAGTCGCTATTCCGTGGTGGCGGCCACAAGGTTGCCTCGACGGAAGAGCGTTCTCTAGCCCTTGCAAATGCTTGCATAGCCGCAGCCTGGGCATGATGTTCAGCCATCTTAGGGCGAATATGTTCCAGATGAACGCTTTTCGCAGAAGTCGATTTCCGGCGGTCGAGACGGTTGGGTTTCGTGCTATTGCGATGATACATAATTGTTTGGGGTGGATTGAATAATATGGATATGATGGTAATGAAAAGGAACCATGAGACTGGAACCTATGAAGTCTACGGGAAGAAATCAAAGGATTGAAGAATCCAATGGTTAAGATGGGCGACCCAAGAAGCTCATGTCAAATATTATCTAACCAAAAGCCACCGTTCCCAACGCGGAAGATCTTGACTGGAGATGTTAGGACTGAATCACGATGAATGTATGTGATAAGATGGAATATGTTAAGATGAAAGTCAAGGTATGATATATGATGGGATTTATTCAAGTTGTCTTTGCTCAACTCACTGGGGAGTAAGAGGGAGTGCCAACAGGTCAAGTCAGAAGTTGCGATAAAACATGACTTCCCTACATGGGACATGACCCAAGGACGTGGAAACTCCATTGACATTGAGCACAGCATATGCAAGAGTGTCGTGCTTTCTATAGTTGAAACCAAAGGTGCACAAGATAGGAGATAGCGAGAAGAGAGGAAGGTTCCAGGACTGTTTCTATAAAATCGTACATAATTGCCTTATCAAATTCTACATAGGAGAGGTATTTGGAGCTACAATAGGGGGGACGTCTTGAGAGATGTAAATACGAAGTCTTGGACTTCTATTGAAATGTACCTACTAATTCTAGATATACCACCTAAAACTGTATTGGACAGGCATAGTAGTTACCTGTATGAATCTAGCTTAAATGCTATATAAAAGAATGATTACCTGTAGGAACGTGGACACAAATCACATTACATTAGGGAGCAGCAGATATCGCGCGGATTTCCAAGGTTGGCAAAGAAAGGATTGCAATACGACCCATATAACTATCTGAGGCCTAATAAAACGTTACCATGCTACCGAAAGACCATTGCATCGTGTACAAGTATAGATAGGCCAAATGGCCGATTGCCCAATTAACACCGCTTCATGACCTATGCTCAATTGGAAACTTGCCATACGTCCAATATCCCAGGTCTAATAAAATACTACATGCTAGACAGGATTGCCAATCTATGCCACCTTACATGCGGAGCTCCTCGAAAAACTCCTTAAGCTCCTCATCGACGATCTCGTGGATCTTGTTGGAGAGCTTCTCAGCCTTGCCAGAGAGGGAAGACACACCCTTGACAACGGTGCCGGAGACAACGTTGAAGTCGTGCTCAATAGCCTTCTCAAGCTCCTCAATGGAGAGGGAACCTTCAGTAGGGGTCTCGGCAACGTAGCCACCCTCGGAAACGATTTGGCTGTAGTTGGAGAAACCACCACCGTTCCAGGCGAGTAGGTTGGGGGTGTCGCTGGGAATGTCGGATAGAGCACCCTTGGTGGCGATGGTGACCATGTTGGTCTTCAGCTTCTCGGGAGTGATCTGAGCGAGACCGTACTCGGAGTCCGAGGCGGGTTGCAGAGAGAGGAAGTAGGCGGTGAGACCGGCAATATGGGGAGAGGCCATGGAAGTACCAGAGATGGTGTTGATGGCGGTCTTGCTGCCGATCCAGGTCGATTGGATGCTGAGACCAGGGCCGAAGATGTCAACGCACTTGCCCCAGTTGGAGAAGTACGCACGGCTGTCATCGAGAGCACTGGCACCAACGGTGATGGCCTTGTCAGCAGCAGCGGGAGAGTACTTGCAGGCATCAGCATTGTCGTTACCGGCAGCAACGGCAAAGTGAAGACCAGCGGAGACGGCAGCGTTAACAGCCTGGTCCAAAGAGGGAGACTTGCCACCACCAAGAGACATGTTAGCGGCAGAACCCTTGAAACCCTTGCGAGTGCCCTTCTTGGCTTTGGCGACCTCGGCGATGTGCGACTCAGCAGCCCATTCAACACCCTTCATAACATCAGACATGGAACCAGATCCGTTGGATCGGAGAACCTTGACAGCCTTAACATGGGCCTTCTTGGCAACACCGTATTTCTTGCCAGCAATGGTACCAGAGCAGTGAGTACCGTGGCCGTTGCCATCGACATCCTCATCCCCAGTAGGGATGGTCTTGCCCCAGGACGCACGACCTTCGAAATCAACGTGCTCGATGTTGGTACCAGTGTCAATGACGTAGACATCGACACCTTCACCACCCTCGGCAGCGTACAGGTACTTATTGTATGTGCCGAAAGAGAGTTGCTTGCGGTGAGAAATTCGGGCCAAACCCCAAGGAGCGTTCTTCTCTAGATCCGGCTCCTCGTCTCCGAGGGCGTGGACGACGGAGTCCTTCTCGATGAACTCGACCTGTTATTGATGAAATTAGCGGATGCACGCTTATTTAATGGCGCGGAGCAGAAGGAAAGGGCGGAAATAGAGATGAATTGAAATGCTTACATCAGGATGTCTTCGGACCTCCTCGATGGTAGAATCATCGAAGTGACCGGCGTAGCCGAGGAACTCGGTGCCAATCTTGAGGGTGTGCTTCAGACCCTTGTAGCTGTCAACGACGTCGCCGATTAGAGGAATTTGGCCTCGCTTTCGAAGCTCTAATCGCTCATCCTCGCGATCGCCGTGAATCTTCTGAATCCAGGAGTGGTGATCCGCTGCTGATGCCTCGGATACATGGCTCTTGAACTTGACGATGTATGAGTTGGGGACCTCCTCAGCGGTAGTAGAGGAGATGATCGGAGCGGCTCCGTGATGGATAGTCTCGTAACTGAATGATGGCGCAGCGGCGGCAGCTGTCGCCAGCGAGAGGAGAGCGATGAAGCCCCTCATATTGATGGATATTGATGGGGGTTTGATGGTAACCGCCCGATAACAGATACTACAGTTGAGGTTCGCACGAGGGAATGATAAGTCTACCTGCGACTCTAAAGGGAATGGAGGAAAACACCAGAAGAAAGGGAAAAACTCGAGGAATCAAGCAAATGATGCCTCAGAGTGTTTATAGGCCACAAAGATGATTATTACTTTGTGATTGACGATGGAAGATTGGATGATCAGGAGATGAGGAAGGAAGAGGAAGAGAAGAAGAAAGCTCAAGTGCGAAAGCGGGAAGAGATAAAGGGTGGCTGCCACAGCAATGAGCAATGCACCAAGCTCATAGTGGAGTTTACAAGGTACGAGATGACTGTACCAGAATTAGTGTACAATAAGGTACTCAGGGTGCGTTATGGTTCAAATGGACTCAAATGGTTGCCTTCCCCAGCGTGGAGCAAGCGCAGGTGACGCACACAGCCGCCGGGCCAACCAGATAAGGACGGAAATGCTAGGACCCACCAGGACTAGCGTGACAGGCTGACCTTGGTACTAACCCAAAACAGCTAGCCGAACATCAATGTTGGTGGAAACCCCCCGAACTTTATGTACCCTTGTGTACCTTAAAGGACGGCAATCAATCGGTCATGCTTTACTTTGCTTTATTGAGCACATTGCGTTTCACATGCCCTCGTTTTAGTCTGTTCATGACGTGGGATGTTTCCTCTAATAGCGCCAAGAAGCTTTTCGTGTGTACTAATTGTAACTTTGCAACTTTGCTAATAAGAGTTGTCTCAAAAGAGGCATTAAGCATTTCTGGAATCCAGGCACGAAGAGGTGAGATGACCGGAATTAGCATTACGAAATAGGTATTCCATGCTTGTACAGTATGTAGGGACAATTTAGGGACGATGCTAATGAACAACGGCCTAGAGCCCTAGAGAATGGACGATATTGATGGAGAATGGAGAGCTAGAGGCAAGCACCTAAGACCATCCTAATCGGTTCCGGTTCACGCGGTTGCCGATGAACACCTAAAGAGGTATAGCCAAAGTTGAATCTGTTGAGTCCCGGAGGCAATTGGACATTGATAAGGGCGCCACCCATCCCTCGGGTCCTATCTTATCAACCTTGGTACCAGACAGCCTATCAACATACCTCATACGTGTATGAGCTGCCTACAATGCATGCAGCCTTTGGACCCTGAGAATCAGATGCTACAGACTCGCCACCGGCGCAAAGGACGAAGTAAGTGTTGTTACCAGATGGTGCATCGAATCAAACAAATCAATTATCGCGATCGAGTTTCTTTCCGTCGAATTATGAAATCATTTACCGATAAAATCATTTATACCGTATTCATAAACGAACATCTTCCGAAGTCGATCTTGCGACAGCGGCAGCGACAGTTGGCTGATGCTGATTGCTTTGGAAGCTCACCTCAGATAACGATGTTATGACACAATCGAGCTAGGATTAGGATAGAAGCTTGATTGGGTCTGGGACCTGCTTTCCAACTGAATCCCACCATATCCAACCTCGTAGCTCCCTCGGAGCTCTTATTATCCACTCAACCTTCCGCTAGCCCTGATTTGCCCTGCTAGTCTGCTAGTTCAAATTACTTGAGCCGGAATCAGCTGCAACCACTTGACTCGCAACTCGTTCTTGGCGCAAAGACACGTGCTCTCTTGCCTGTCCCTGCCGTCCCTGTCTATCCTGTCTTTGCTCCGATCCAATTCAACTCTGACTCAACAACTTTTCCCCTTTTTCTTTTTAATCGACTTAATTAACATTAACAGCTCATCATCTTCATTTACCACAGTGTCAAATATCTCTCGAGTCTTTCAAGGTCTCTATTAGCTAATCCCAGGGGTAGGGAACGGGTACACCCACCAGCCTTCGAACATGACCAGAAGACATGGATGGCTTGTTCACCTGACTTATGATCAATCAATGTCTCGGTCATGCTCATGCTCTCGTTTACCAAAGCATTCTGAGTTATGATAAGGGATTTTTAATTTAAGCGTTTGATAGCTTTCGGACTTTACATATGTTCGGATTATCCCAAAGTTGATAACCCGCCAATCGTATTCGAGGTATCCTGTGACAACAAGAAGATCTGTGTGGTTATACAGAAACAATATGGATGCATTACGCATCACATTAATTATCATTTTCTTGATTTGATGTATCAGCAGACATACGCTAGGACGCATCTACCCGCGACGCAATTAAGGCACGCAAACACGTAGGTGAAGCTAGACGTATACTGATTGCGATGCCAGACTTCGATGTCTCGGTGGTAGTAGCCAAACACCGCCTTGGCTTCGGGCTACCGTGCTAGCGAACCCCCACAGCGGCGACTACGCGGCCGAGCACGAGGTCGAATACGGCATGCGTAGTCCGGCGCCCCGAACCATATACGAACCTACGGTGTGAGAGTATGGGACCTAGCTTTAGGGGTAAGTCAGTCGGTGAACGTGAGTGGGACTCACTCCCTACGACACCGCTGGATTCTCATGGAACTATTCCATCTCCTTAAGACTCCTATTGAATCCAGTACCAGTAGGATCAATGGCCTAGCTCCGGCAGAATATTCCACAGGTTCATGGTTCCATAATATGGAACCCTAGCGCATAGGACCTGCATTGGCTTAGTGCGTATCCGCAGTGGTGGTTCTTGAGGAATCGACAGAGCATATATGACGTTATGACCTAGCCCGCTGTTGTCGACTATATGTATACCTAGGTTGGTATGTATGAAGCCATAGGGAATTTGCTTCTGGAATACTCGCGGCGTTGTGTGACGAATCATATACGGAGGTTGAGCAGCATTGTGTTCAAGCCAACTAGGTATTTGCTAGATTAGATTTCGCACTGCTAGGAAATCCGAGTTAGAGTGGTGTAACAATTCAGGATGTCGAGTGTATCGCCTTCAATGCCTGTAATTATTGAATGAGAATGTGATTTCTAGCATCTACTATAGAGTAAGGGCAAGGTTCCGACTGACAGCTTTCTTGATATAAAAAAGGCGACTTTAAATGGCTGATTTACTGACTTGAAGCTTTAAATTTGAGATACTACCTACCTTGCCATTTCTACCCTTAGAGTTGATTTTAGAGCTCTCCATATGATTGCATGAGCAAACCAGTACCCTTTTTAATATGCTTGGAGTAATTCACAAATCACTCAGTCGTCTCTTATAAATGAGTACCTATCAACAAGTAAATCGTATTTTTTGACCTACATGTGCAACGGGGTGCAGGAAGGGTGCAACTTAACATATAGGCCCTAGACCTTGATAGGCTTATTTTATAGACGGCCTGAACACCATCATGTCTTGACTCCTAGTAAGGCCTTTGTATTGTCGTGAGTCAAGCCTGGAAGACGTAATCAAGATTGTGCTTCACAGAAATGCAGCTAAATGTATTATAGTAGTAAAAGCATATACCAGCTTTGATGCAAGATTCTTTCAAATAAAATATCGTCTGATAATGTTAGAGAAATATGGGGGTTATGCAATCATAGGATTGTGCTATGGCGCTAGGCTTCAACTAAAAATCCAAGCCACAACGCGCGTTAGCTGATGTCCACAGGTACCTAGGTACAAAGTCCTAAGGCTGACAACTTCCAAAACTGACTGACGTCGATTTAGTTGAAGAGCTTCGGATCCATAGGACAACAACCCTCAATCTCATTCGTAGAATTTGGGAGGGGTTCTGTGAAGTGGCCTCGAATTGCCAACTCCTAGTCTACGATTCAATTACAGATCTGGAGATCTCTTCAGATCTTCCCTTGAGATTACTGCAAGGCCACAACCGCGATCACGATCACGACCACAGCCTTTTGCTCTTCCGAACTCCGTCGCGAGAGCTGATTCCGCCAACTATTCGATGCTCTCTACTGTAAACGGCAGTCTAGAGCCCAACTGCTGGGTGCTAGCACGTTCAAACTGTATAATATGAAAGAAGAATGAATCTAGTTTCTCCCTCAACTTTAGTCCTTAGTCGCAATCACCCTCAACCTCAAGATGTCTCTGCGGCCAAGTCGTTATCGCTCCTCCACATCCGCTTCCACCCAGCCGGTCATATCTAAAGCTACCGAAGTTCTACAGACTCTCCTCGACACCATATCTTCTTCCCTTTCCACCACATGTAGCAGTGGATACCCCAAATTCGAACCGTTACTAGGCCAGATACGTCAGGTTCAACAATATCTGTCTGCGACTACCCCGCCAAGCTCTGTTCAAGATGATTTTAGACACCTTCGAGGCTTTCACCGGTTGCTCGACGTGCTCAGGTCCTTCTCTGGTTTTTATAATCTACAGAAACGGAGCGACAACGATAAAAAGAGCTTCTTCGACCTCCTCAATGCCGCCTTTGGCGTACTAGCTTCAGCTTTTCGTGGCCATCCCGGTAACCGACGATATTTTCGCACAAGGGTCGAAGGTGGTGGATGGGAAGCCTTGGAGCAAATTATAGCAAGCATTGGCCTGGGAGGGAGCGACTCAGATCTTTGGACTAGCTGTCAATTGTTCGGGAAGCTTTTCTCCTTGGCACTTAACGATGCTGCATTGGACCAACTATGTTGCTCTGCAGTGCTGGATGACGCTACGCCCTGGGTCTTGATAGCGCCAAATGAATCTGGGACTAGTGAAGACAGCACGAGGAGTGAAGATCATGAGATTGCACGTCTAGGCGCTCAAATGGCATCCATCGAATCGGCTATAAAGAAGACTATCACACCCAAGTCAATTTTACACAACCCAGAGGTCGTTCGTACGATTGCGGATTTCTGGGAATCATTACCCCGCGATAAGAAAAGCCCAGAAAATACAGCATCATTGCTTGTGCTCAAGATATTGGCTGCGATCATAGATACTTCCAACATTAACTTATGCCTTATCCACGAAACTGGGGTCCTATCCCGGTTCCTAAAGCTCGCTTTCGATGAGGCCTCTCCCCTCAATGATGCCGAACGGGAAACAGTACTGATCCTGTGTCGATCTCTTATGCCTTTTGGCGTGAATCGACTCGTTGATGCACAAGAACTCATCCTTAATCCCTCACTGAGCTCATCTGATTTCTGCTTGGAGGTTATGCACAAGTATAGCGGCCCCCCATTTATACAATTCGACTTATCTCAACATGGTCACTCGTCTATCGAACTACCTAGTATAGGTCGTCCATTCCCCCCTCAATCATCCGCAGGATACACATTTGCTGCTTGGGTACGGATCGACCAATTCGATCCAAGGTCGCATACTACAATATTTGGTGCCTTTGACTCTACTCAAACGTGTTTTGTTCTTGCTTATCTCGAAAAGGATACCCACAATTTCATTTTACAGACATCGGTAACGTCTCAGCGACCGAGTGTCAGATTTAGAACCTTCACCTTTAAGGAAAGGCGTTGGTATCATGTCACTGTGGTCCACCGACGGCCCAAGACAATGACGCCTAGCAAGGCCTCATTATATGTCAATGGTGAATTTGTTGAACAAATACGTGCTTCTTATCCTGCGTCTCCGCCGATGTCCAGTGGCAGCACAGAAAGCTTTGCATCCTTTACTTCATCGAGTAACAAGTCCATGCCGGTCCAAGCATTTTTAGGAACTCCCAAAGAACTTTCATCTCACATAGGAGCTGGTTTAATATTCTCTAAATGGTCTCTTGGCACAGCTCATCTATTCGACGACGTGTTAAGTGATGATTTCCTGTCAGTCCCTAGTCGATTAGGAGTTCATTACCAAGGGAATTTTCAAGATTGTCTGGGTGGATTCCAAACTTACACAGCATCCGCTGCTTTGGGACTTCGTAACGACCTCGTCAGTACTGGAAAGGAAGATTCCGATATCATGAAAGTTATCAGAGATAAAGCGAGCAACGTGGTACCCGAGCATAAAATCCTTCTTAGCGTGTTGCCGTCTTCTGTGTTCCGGGAAAAAGAACACTTCGGAGAATCGCAGCTCTTCCGCGCCTTGTCTCGTGGGCCTGCCCATACTCTTGTACAAATGGTCCTTAAGAATGGCACAGGTATAGCAATCAATACCGCGTTGCCCTCGATCAATGATGCGCTTCTTCGCTCAAATGGCGTTGCAGTGTTAACCGGGAATCCTATTGTATCGACCCCCCAGTTCTTCGACGATGCGCTTTGGCAACTCGCGGGTTTCACACCGCTTGCATTGAAGTTGATTGAACGGGCCTCTTCGGTCGAGACATTGGTCCGGGCTGTTGAGATGATTTTCTTATGTATCAACTCAAGTTGGCGAAATAGCGAGGCTATGGAGAAAGATGGAGGATATGCTATATTAGGAATTCTTCTGAAAGCTAAGCTTGGTTATGGAGGTCTGGCAACTGATACCGTGACTGAAAAGTTATCGCTGTCTGATTCCGAAAGGAATAAGTTATGTTTTCAACTTCTCAGTCTTGTGCTAGGTTTTGTCGGATACAAGCACCGAAATCCCCTCGATTCGGTCATCGTAAACCCTCTAGCTTATCGCATTCTCCTTGTCGACTTCGACGGTTGGAGAAAATGCGGCCCTATCGTCCAAGAGCTCTATTACAGACAATTCGTGGATTTTGCCGTGATGAGCAAGTATCATCAATACAATAATCGCAGGTTACTTCGAATGCGTGAGTTTTATTTCAACGTCTAGGTAAGTATTCCTGTTAATACTAACATTCTTCGTCTAGGAATCGTAAAGAGACTCCTAGATGCCGTCAAATCCGAGCCCCTATCGGAAAATGTATTGCCATTTTTCATAAGTACTGTTAAAAGCCTTGTGAAGTGCAATTACAATACAGAAGTGCACCAATCACTTGCTCTTTTCATCACATATGCTTTCCATCCTCCATCGAGATCTCTCCCGCGTACCCCGAAACCATCGACTCGACGAGCTTCGCATAACGTCCCCCTTCGACCCCTAGTCCTTACGAGTGGGGCAGACGGCGATGACACGCGGTCTCTTACGAAGAGAGAAGTCGGCATCCGCCTATTGGAAGTATACAGCCAACTTTTATGCGAAAAGGGGAATTTAGTTATTATTCGGAAGTTTGCCAAAACTGTCACAAACAAGGTACTTGACGCTAGGCCATCACGAAGTGATTCTAAACTGACGATGGCCCAGTGGCTTTTGTATCTTCTCACAGAAAACGATCCGGAAATTGTAGTATACGGCTGCAAGATACTCGCTAGGCTCTTAATCACCCACGGCACCGCCTATACCAACAAATTCGCGGGGAAGACTGGGGGCTTCTGTATTATGGCCCACCGTCTGAAGCGATGGTGGGATATTCCGACTCTCTGGCCCGTCTGCTTCAGCATTCTGTTCGGATACGACGTAGCAGAAATAGACTTCGAGAAGAATTTCGACTTCTTTAGCTTGTTGGAAACATTTGGAAAGTGTAAAATTGTCAATCCAGATGCATTGCCAATTCTCACGGCTATGATACAGCATGCTTTAAAAGACATCCTCAAAGACCAGGAGGATCCTGCTTCCCCCCCTTTAGGTGACTTAAGCCTAATGGAGCCTAAAGTAGTTAAGCTCGAACCAGGTCTTAGGCCGCGAGCTCGATCGATGTCACTTAAAAAAGAACTGGAATCTCGTCGTAAGTCCCACCCTAATTATTATAGGGATGAGCTAACTTTCGTTGAAGAAACGGCCCAGCCACGAATTGAACGACATGCAGGCAACGCTGCTGTCCTTCAAACTGTTATTAGATTTATGGCGGATCTTCACGCTCGATCTGCTGACTTCCGAGACTTTGCTCTGTCTTCGGATTACGTAAGATTACTTCTATCCACACTCTATCCAGCTATCGTGAGCGCAGATCCAGTCAATCCCGAGACGGAGCTCAACTCTAGAGATTCGATGCTCACTTTCGAGGGCGGTGATGTCATCATTCGTCCAGTAGGCGGGACTCCAGGGTCTGCCCCGGTAATTAGAACTTCTATTACTACTGATAAATCCTTGCCAACCCAAGGAACAACCCACCGAGGAACCCAATTACGTAAAGCATCGTCTTTCATCCTCTTGTCCTCACAGAAGTCCTCCCAGCCTAGCCCAAGCCGCCTCGTGCATGTGGTTCCCCCGAAGAAGAATATCTCAGATCATAATGTTGGTCATGGGCTGGTTGAGGGTATCCTCGAGCTCATCATCAATGTCTTCATAGACCAATTATTAGTACGAAAAGAATTTCCCGGGTTTGGGCTATTCTTGAAAGTACCGCCGGGATTTCAAGAACACCAAGCATACTTCGAATCATATGTACTGAAGAGTACCATCATTCACATGTCTACATCAATTAAGCTTGATTGGAAGACCCTCAACGAACCGAAAGTGCTTACAAATATGGCTCGATTCAGCCTTCACATGGTCGAGGCTATTTTCGAGGGATGGTTCATGAATGGTACGGAATCGATGTTGGATTTCGCTGGGCTCTTATTGGAATACCTACAGAAGCCTGAAGTCGCAAAGATGAAGACTGTTAGGTTATGTAGCCAAGCAGTGTCAACTATCCGTGGCTCTTTTCTAAAGCTTGTGCTCTTAAGACTCTCGGAAATGGATGATCCGCAAACCACCGAGTTAGAAGCCAATTTCTCGATGGAAAAGATCCTGTACTGGCAGATGGCTGTATTCGAATCGTTGTCTCCTGATGATGATTACATGAAGCTTTTTTGGTATCAACTCTACACTAAATTAGTTGATGTCAGGTCAAATGTGCGCTTCGCTGCTGTTAATCTTTGGCGCATCATGCTCGTTCAGAAGCCTTCCGAATGCTCATCGTTGTTCCGGTTATTTATGACCTCGGATCAAACGCCACTGGCAATGGACTTCCAGAAGCTGACGGAACTTGATAATGACACATTCATTGATTGGTTGGATGGACATAGACCTTCACTCGATGCATTGTTCTACGGCGGCATCTCACGGACTTGGGAAGAATTCGTCGCAAACGAGAACCGAGGCACATTAGAAACGGCTAAGTCGCGACTAATGAAGCGAAAGGAAATTCTAAAACGGTGGCATTCCGAAATGGTTGAGCGAGAGAATATTTTGCTACGTCATGATATGGCCAATTCCGCCTGGATGAAGTCCATCTACGCTTCTGAGCATTTTAAACACCAGCGCCTCATGCAGGATCAACATGATGATGTCGCCTTCTTTTCATCTTCCTTCTCAAAGATGCAAGGAGATCTTGATCGACCGGGAGCCGTACTATATGAGCCCAAGCCCATCAAATGGAAACTTGATAGAACTGAAGGTCGCAATCGTATGCGCCTAAGGCTTTTGCCAGATTTCACTACCGATCATGACCAGTATCAACCAAAACGAAGGACAGTAGATCCTCCATCGGCTGCTCCTAAGCCGGAAACAACCGTTTCTCCCGCACCGATAAAACCTACGCCGCCATCTATGGCCCACGGGCAGATAAGTAGTCATGGTGAGGGTGCTGAGGATGAAACAGACAGTCCACCCTCCGACATGCAAGGCGGTGCTGAGTCTGCGAAGCCCGTCGTACCCGAGGACGACTTTGAGATGGTTGATGACCCCTATGATCAAGCCGACGACGGATTCGAAGATAAGAATCGGAGAGTGATGAGACGTCTACAGTCAGGCGACGCCGTGCAGCAGGTTTACAATGTGTCTCGCGTTATTGGACTTGAGGCGTTCGAAGGCATTCTTCTAGTCGGGAAGAATTGTCTTTACATAATGGACAGTTTCTTCCAATGTGCGGATGGAGAAATAGTCAACGTCTGGGAAGCGCCGACCGAGGAACGTGACCCATTTTCCCAAATCATCACTGGAGAGAAATCGGGTGAACACCGCCAGACGACAAGCCGCAGCACTCAAGACTCCCGTAGTTGGAATTGGCAAGACGTCATCAGTATATCAAAACGTCGGTTCTTGTTTCGCGACGTGGCCATTGAAATCTTCTTTACGGATGGCCGTAGTTACCTCTTAACAGCCAGGAATCCCACCATGAGAGACGAAGTTTTTGCTAGACTTAGTAACAAGACTCCTCATACCGCAGGAGCTAGCTCGTTACCCAATCCTGAAGATGCGTGGCGTTTAGAATCACTCAAAGTTTTCGAAGAATCCGCTCCGTCGTTTGGGTCCAAGTTTGGTAGCATCTTTAACTCATCCCCTTGGAATCCTCTCATGCGACGGTGGCAAAAAGGCGAGATATCCAACTTTCACTATCTAATGCTCGTCAACACGATGGCGGGTCGCACATTCAACGACTTGACGCAATACCCAGTATTCCCGTGGGTTCTAGCAGATTACACGAGTGAGGAGTTAGATTTAACAAATCCTGCCACATTCCGGGATTTGTCCAAGCCTATGGGCGCACAAACTGCACGACGTCAGTCTGATTACCAATCCAGATACACAAGTCTGGCGGAGATTGGCGAGACGCCATTCCACTACGGGACGCATTACTCATCAGCCATGATCGTCGCATCTTACCTAATTCGATTGCCCCCCTTCGTGCAATCATTTATTCTCCTGCAGGGCGGTTCTTTCGACCACGCGGATAGACTTTTCTTTTCAATCGAAGGATCGTGGAAATCAGCCTCTCAAGACAACGGATCCGATGTTCGAGAACTGATACCGGAGTTTTTCTATCTCCCAGACTTCCTAACAAATGTCAACGGTTACAACTTTGGTGATCGACAGGGGTCTGCGGGTAGGGTAAACCATGTCGAATTGCCGCCATGGGCGAAAGGGGACCCAAAGATCTTCGTCGCAAAACATCGCGAGGCACTAGAGAGTGCTTATGTTAGCCAACATCTTCATCTATGGATTGATTTGATCTTTGGCAACAAACAGCGAGGCGAGGCTGCTGTGGAGAATCTAAACGTGTTCCATTATCTTTCGTACTACGGTGCCAAAGACCTTGATAATATCACGGACTCAAATGAGCGACACGCCACCACTAGCATTATCCACAATTTCGGTCAGACGCCTCACCAGGTCTTCACCAAACCCCACCCCGCTCGGGAGAATTTCACATATCCGGCGAGGAGATTAGATACGGGTAGCAGCTCTCTTGCAAGGATACCTCACCCCCTTCTAGAAAGTCGCGAGCGGGTATCATCGCTCATCTATTCGCCAAGGCAAGATCGTATGCTTTGCTCGTCGCCATTCCGTCTCAACTTACCTCCTTTCTTCGATAAGTGTCTGGAGTGGGGTTACGCAGATAACAGTCTACGGTTCTTCTACACGGAAAACAGGAAGAGCGCGGGTGTCAGCGAAAACTTGCATATTGGCCAAATATCCTGTGTGGTTATCGCGGACTCCAAGACGCTGGTTACGGCCGGAGAGGACTGCGTTGTGTCTGTATTTACTATACACACCACATCCGGCAAGCCAGTCGAATTGCAACATCGATCTTCGCTCTTCGGACATAAGACGCCTGTTACTACAATTGCTGTGTCCAAGGCTTTCAGCACACTGGTGACGGTTTCTGGGGATGGTCACGCATTCCTCTGGGATCTAAACCGACTTGAATTCGTACGGAAACTGCCAAGTACGCGAGCGGTCGAATGCGCACGCATCAACGACGTATCGGGAGAGATTATGCTGTGTTCGGGCCCCAACGTAGCACTATATACCATCAACGGCGACCTCATGTTGGACCAAAGCGTATGTATTGAGCATGACGATTACGTGTACTCGTGCGCCTTCTACGAGGGTTCCGGGAACGAATGGCTGGAGAATTATCTCATCTTCACGGGACATAGGAGGGGCAAAGTCAATATTTGGAAGAGGGTTGTTAACAAGCATGGGAAATGGGAGTTGGAATTGGTGAGGCGGTTGGATCATATCGATACGAGGAGCGATACGGGCGCGAATACGGAGGCCGCGATTACGTGTATCACACCTATGCCACAATTGGTATACACTGGTGACGATGATGGGAGAGTGGTAAGTTGATATATGCCTTGAAAGCTGACAATGCCGATACTAATGTTCAATAGTACGAGTGGAACTTGATCCAAAGGGAGAGATAGAGTCTCGACTACCCCGTGAGGAGGTCGGCCTCAGCCGCATCTTCAGCCGCGTCGTTCTAGAAGATGCGATCGAGAAGTTCGGCCCCGTAAACCGGCGTGGCGTTTGTCCCCTATGAATCATATTCACTATTAAAAAACGAACAATGTTCAACATCAACATGATTTGATATGGCATGAGAAGGGTGGTGGTTTCTGTCACTTCCGTAACTGTCTTGGGTGTGATGCTTTGGTTTCCAGGATAGACGACCTGCTTAGATTAGGACTGGAGACTACGGTCTACACGTGGTGTGGTATGGCGTGGCGTGGCGTTGGCTGTGCAGAGATTAGCTTAAAAAGAAAGAAATGAATACATGAACGAATTGATTAAATTTGTTCGTTTATTGGTTGGTATTTGGTGAAGTTATCGTGATGACATCCGTCAGTTATAATCTATCCCTATAAAGGTGATTTTACAACCCCTCGGCTTTTCGCTTCAACCCTCCACTCTTCCCCGTCGAGTCGAGGTGCTCTTTGTATATACATGTGCCTTTCCTATGAATCTGTGGCCTGATCCGCATTCTTCACTATTTTCCCCATCCTGGCTTCATGCGTGCGGTTTATTCGTCGTCGTAGCCGGTGAGCTTCTTTCTAGGGCCGGTAGGAACTACCAAGTTCAATTGTGTTAGCATTGCGCCCTCATATTTTCATCTATAACGTATAACCTCCATGATCCGGCCTATTATCCCGTATCAGGTGTATACAGAGAGAACGTACTGGGATATGTCATGGGAACCGGCGGCGTCCGCTCGTAGCCAAGTCTTTGTAGGATGGGAGGGACGGTCAGGACCATGATGGGCCCGATGGCGCCGAGCACGCAGGACCAGAAGTACGCGGGGCTGTTGCGGGCGGCCCAGCGGCAGTACCGCAGCGGGCCGGCGTAGAAATGGGGGGGTGCGCTGCCGCCTGTTGGTCCGGCCATTGTGGATGTTGCTTCTGTTCCGGATGTTCTGGAGGCCTACACACCAAGCTTTCGTTAGGGGGTTCTCCAATGAGGGGTTGAGGGGTAGGTTGTGGGCGTACGTACGGGTTCGCGATATAGTTGAGGGTGGGATGATGAAATAGCCGTAGTTTTGGTGAAGCTTTGAAGATGAGGTTAATAGCTGTACGATTATTGGATGCTGAAGACGACAGGAGTGGTCCGTGCAGATCATGATCACATTCATTTATACATTATTATCATAATCCATATATGCAAGTAAGAGAAGGAACATCGTCGTCACCTAAAAGGTCCGGAATATCGGAATATCATCTACCGTTTTAGCGTTGTACTATAGCGACCTACCCTTGTACAGCGACCGTCTAAAATGCTTGGCAGGTACGGGCTACGTATGCCAGACCTCCAAAAGTTCGTAGCGATTCGTAACCTTAAGTGAGACAGCTGACAGCTGGACTTTTGTACATTTATTTTGTACTTTTAACATTTTACCTTCTACAACCATACATAATTCCTCCACGAACGATCACGACCAACTCACAGGTCCCATGCGCGGCGAGATCCTTGCTGTCGCGACCCTTTTCTTCTTCTCTTGTTCTCTTTGAATCCAATTGACCACTGAGACATCGCAAAGATGAAGTCGCTAATCTCCTTCGTCGTCCTCTTATGGGCCTCTCTCGTCTGCGCCATCAGCTCTAGCGGGGATAGGCTGCTGGTCGTCCTCGAGGATGTCGCTGAGAAAGAAAGTTATTCAAAATTCCTAGGCGACTTAGAAGGTAATTACGAAGCTTCGTTATAAAGCAATTGCTCGTTGTCGTATGCTAATCGACGTATGTTACTACTAGGCCGAGGATTCCAGATCAATTACGAAACACCAAAGAGCGACAGCCTACGATTGTTTAACCTAGGCGAGAAGTCCTACGACCATGTTTTATTCCTCCCCACCAAATCTAAGGGTATGTCAATCATTCCGGGTACCTTTCATAGCTCTAGATGGGGAAAAAGCTTACAATCTGATAGGTCTTGGCCCACACCTAACACCCAAGATTCTTCTTGATTTCATCAATGCGGAAGGCAACATTCTTCTAGCCCTCTCTGCATCTCAACCCGCCCCAACATCACTCGTCTCTCTATTACTCGAATTAGACATTCATCTACCCCCCGACCGACAGGGTCTCGTGGTCGACCACTTTAACTACGACGTTTTGTCCGCCCCGGAGAAGCACGATGTGTTGCTGCTGCTTCCCCCTGGAGCTCTTCGACCTGACGTTAGAGACTTCTTCAGCCCGTCAACTGGGGACGGTTCCGTCATCGCTTTCCCTAGCGGGACTGGCCAGACCCTTGGATCGGGTCCCCTCCTCACGCCGATCTTGCGCGCTCCCTCCACATCTTACAGCTACAATCCGAAAGAACAAGCCGAAACAGTCGACGACCTCTTCGCAAGCGGCGACCAGCTTTCCCTCGTCAGCACAATGCAAGCCCGCAACTCCGCCCGCTTCACCGTCGTCGGCTCCGCAGAGCTCCTAAGCGACAAGTGGTTCGACGCCAAGGTGAAGAAGGTCGGCGAGACTAAGGAGGTCACCACCGCCAATCGCGAGTTCGCCAAATTGGTGTCGGGTTGGACGTTCAAGGAGATTGGCGTCCTTAAGGTTAACTCAGTAACACACAACTTGAACGAGGCTGGTCAGAGCAACGCTAGTAACCCTAAGATCTACCGTATCAAGAACGATGTCGTAAGTGGTTTTTCTTTCCATCCCAATTTACGATGCGATGAATGGGATAACTAATTAACATCTACTAGACCTATGCTATTTCCGTTTCCGAATACGTCTGGGATAAATACGTTCCCTTCGTCGTACCTGAGTCCGATGCCCTTCAACTCGAGTTCAGCATGTTATCTCCCTTCCACCGCCTGAACCTTGCCCCCACATCCGATGACGAGAAGAACGGCAAGGTATACTCGGTCAATTTCAAGCTACCCGATCAGCACGGCATTTTCAACTTCAAGGTTAATTACAAGAGACCCTTCCTTACCAATGTCGAAGAGAAGGCTACTGTATCCGTCCGCCACTTCGCCCACGACGAATGGCCCCGCAGCTACGTCATCAGCGGCGCCTGGCCCTGGCTCACGGGCATCGCTGCTACCGTCACAGGCTTCCTCGGCTTCAGCGCAATCTGGCTGTATAGTAAACCCGCCACCGGAGCCAAGGAGAGCAAGAAGACGCAGTAAGGACCCAAGGTTTCAACCCACGGATAAGGGCATGTACCTACTAGTAAAAGGAAGCGGAGGCCGGGGGTGGCATCTAACAAAAAGGGATGTGCGGGCGTCTGAAAATACGTGGTCATACCTGGATGGATATGGGCGCGTTTACGTGGACACGGATATGCAGATTTGCAGATACGCACACGGGATGGCTGGCAGATACGAAATGAATAAAAACGTTTGAGATGTAATTATCGCCCTGGACTATTTCTGGCGGAGGCCGCGATTGCTTGTCTAGGTGCTTAGGTACGGAGTTGGCCTTGTGAATTAAATACGTGAATTATGACTTAGATGGGTTTGCTGAGTGATTTTGTGATGTGGTTTGAGATGAAAGAATTGGCGTGACAAGATGAATCGGTAGAGGATATCGAATAAAATGGATTAAAGCTTCTATTTCTTCCAGGGCATCCCATCTAAACTCGAACATTTTGCCCCGATATATCACATTAATTATCATGAATTGAACATGTCGCGAACCTATAGCACACCAATTCCGGAATACTGATAATATAGCACACTTATAGACGCTTGTGATACCACCCCATGTTTAGCGACTCAACCCTAACGCCTTCAACCCCGCCATACACAGCGACGTTCATGGAGACGTCATTTGCCCTTTGCGCATTTTGAGGCCAGCTCCAAATATCCAGCCCATTCTGCTAAATGAATGCCCAGGATCATTTCTCATCGCGCGAAACGCCTCGTCGTTGAATATCCTTAAGGTCGGAAGCTGAAGGATCGATGAGATATTCACCTGAAAGTAAGTAACCAATAATTTTCAAATTCAAAAGGACCGGTATATTAAGATCGAAATAGAATGATAAATGTGGTGGACGATCGGTTGACGATTGAATGAAGATGGGTGGTCAAGATTCCTTAGAGCACTCGCATGTTTAACATAAATGGAAGCAGTATGTGGATTAGATGGCGAAAGTCAACTTGACTCAACACAGCGGATATACCCTCAGATTAGCTCTCAGGTTCTCATAGACAACCATTCCCTATCTCCGATCCCGTCTATGACATGATGGAGGTTCGTTCAGGCTGCCTGCAAATTTGGCTTTTTGGATACTTGGTCATCACCGGGTTATCTTGTGTTGTATAGCCGCAATAGCAGCTAACAAGACCTCTTTTGAAGAAAAAAAGGGGGAGAGAATTCGCTAACATCAGCAACTTAGAACTATCTCATCGTCGCCAGATTAGCCAAATCCACAAGAATTCGCAAGGCTACGATTGAAAACTATTATCATTAGATAGACGTCATCGAACTACCGCTCTTCGTCGTGTGCAATTTGTCGTCATGGCCCGCATTTGAACACTTGTATGTGACCTGGGTGATCTTGGAAGTTGGATGGATGGATGGATGCGAGTGCTGGATGTTAGGGAGGTGTCTCTCGCTAGCTCAGATCTCTGTTCTTGTATTGTATTGTCATGCGCCGCAAGTAACATGGAGGTCTTGCGGCTCTAACAGTTTCCACGTTGTTTCTTCACTGCTAGTCATCTGTACTAGATGATGATGGGTGGTTATAGGTTGATGAAGACACTAGCCCCACTGGATCGGGACGTTGAAGCAATGAAATTGTGAAGAGTTGATAATTTTAGTTTGAGCATCTGATGGCTTAATTGTTCTTGGTAATTGAATTGAATTTAGGTAGCTTCTTGAGCGTTCGGTGAGTATGTAGTGTTAAGACAATGGTTTGTACATAGACTCAAGGCCGATTTGATGGTGGTATATTGAATTGATAGAAGTATTGATATGTACTTTATAGTTGCCCTGTGATGATGGGTGACTTATCCATCAGGGCTTGGAGAGAAGGCATAGCGATGATTCGGCTTATTAGCCCTTGAATGAAGATGGCTGTCGACTCTTAGGTGAGGACGTTGAGGTAAATGGTTCTTGGAAGATGAATGGTTAAAGTGTTGAAGAAACTGCAACTGGAAGCGAAAGAGCAAGTGCAAGATATAGCCCTGGAGGATGGTAGGTGCTGACTTAGGTACGTGAAGGCGCTAATTCGCGTCGCGTGTGAAGCTCCCTAATGAATTTTTACTAGCCACCCGGTACCCACTTTATTATTCACCCCTCAGCCGCATTAGAAACGAGGCTGATAACTAATCTTCCTTTTCCCAATCTTCTAAGCTCATCGGTACCCAACATTTCAATTAAATTCCTAGTCGACAACCGGATAATTCCTTTTAGTTCGTGCTTCTAAAGACTTCGAGGCTCGGGGCTCAGTAGTCACAATGGTAAGAGACAATCTTGTTCCATGGTATCGTGCATATAGAGAAGTCGTCGTTGACTGTCAAACAGGCGCGTAACTCGGAGAAAGCACAGTCTATGCTGTTTCGCTTCCGCGAAGCCCAAGCTGCGGATTTAGGTATTATCGACGCAGGCCGGGCACGACGGCCCAAGGTCATCACCGAAGTCGACTCGATCCCGTCATGTGAAAAATGGAGAGGTCAGACTCTTAAAGAAATCAGCCGGAAAGTCTCTCGCATCCAAGACCCGGCTCTCAGCGACTACCAGATTCGGGACCTCAATGACGAGATCAACAAGCTTATGCGAGAGAAACATATGTGGGAAGTACAGATACGGAACTTAGGAGGTCCTAATTACATGCGTGGGGGCGGAAAGATCTTTGACGAGACAGGCCGGGAAATACCAGGAGGCGGGAAGGGATATAGATATTATGGGCGGGCGAAAGAGTTACCGGGAGTCAAGGAATTGTTCGAGGCTGCCGCACAGAAAAGATTACATGATTCAGAGAAACCCCTGGAGAACCGAGAGGATCTACGGAAAGCAGTCGACGCCAAGTACTACGGATATGCACCCGATGAAGAAGATGACTCCCTATTACAATATGAAGCAGAGAAGGAGCGAGAAGCTTTTGAGGCATTATTGAAGCAAGGAAAGACTGAACCTCCTTCGGGATGGGAACCACTGCCCGGCGATGCGGGAGATGGAAAGGGCTGGGAGCTACCTACTTTAGAGGAGGTGCAACAAGAGCTCATTGAAAGAAGAAGGCGCAAGCTTCTTGAGCAAATTCAATAAGATCCCAATAGGTACATAATTCCCTCATCAAGTTATTCTAATTACATTAGCCGGTGAGGGGGAGGATCTGGTCATTATGTCAGCACCCCTTACAGGGAGTAGACATGTAAGCTCTTGCAACAGTCAATCTACGATCACGAGTCTAATTTGCCGCCAGTTCGGATCTTGTCACCTCGGGTTGCAACTATTATCACATATACAATAATTGTTAATAAGGTAAGGATAACCTTGCAAATAATATTATATTCAATTATGATATTTGTAGATTTAACTGATCCATGTTAGTAGGATAACGATGCCAGGGCTAACCCACTCTTAAATGCCTGTCTCTAAAGAGAAAAAAAGGGCGTTGTTATATTCAATAGAATATCCCTTTTGGTATGGTACTCGAAGGCATTTTTTGCAAGATATCAGTTAGAAAAGTCCGATTTTTATAGTCACTTGAACACTTAAACTACCTTTACGAGACTACACTTTTATCACCACGTCAAGAGATTACAATGTACAAATTTATTAAGCATAATCTTTGAAATAAGGGTTTACAACTGGACACTCTGAGCAAGTTAAACAGCCACAACCGAAGCTCTAATGGAAATAGCGATACAGACTAGAGGCGATTCGAACCCGCTCAAAGCAGGAGCTTTCATCGGAGATGGAAACAGCGAAGCAAGGATGGGAGGCAACTTTAGCTTTCTCGAGGCGGAACAGTTGAGGACAGGGCAGTCGCGAACGGGTCGGTTACACGGGTCCCAAATAGAGGCTTTCATCCAGGCTCTCACTGAGGCTCTCACCAAGCTTCTTAGACATACTACGTTAAATCATTAAACATCCCTAAATTGAGATAACCCGAAGTCGGTCTTACGCATCTAGCCAGTACGCTATTATCCCATCATAGGTCCCGTCGACCTTCACACACAGAGACAACAAATCTTGCTTCCATCAAGCTCCACGGTACTTAGGTACGAATCAATATGGGGACCCCCACCGCCGCCCACGCGACGCCAGAATCGTCCATTCAGGCCAGCCAAGATTCCAGAGGTACAGAGTACACCTCTTTCCGCCCTTTCGAGACCTATCGTAACGGACGGGGCAACGCTCGTCAGCCCCAAAGAAAAAGAGAAAGGGAGGATGATAGCGACGACGACGACGATTTGAATGAGGAATGCCCAGGAAATTCGCCCACACAAGCTTCGAGTCCTCGAACAATCCTCCCCATCAAAAGGCGTTCCAACCCAAAAGGCACGGCCGCCACATCTTCCCCCGTCAGTCCCTCCAAAAGCTCCGGTCCTACCAACGCCGAATCTGGGTCTTCGAACACCGGGTTCTCCAGTGCAGGCGTCGATCTCGAAGCCCAAACCAGTACTGGGGAGTCCCACGGTCTGAACTTATACCCCTTCCCCCTACCCCAATTCGACGGCGCATCAGGATCGCGGCCATGGGGTCCCTATACTCAGCAAGCAGCGCCACAACAACAATCAGCCGTGCCCTTAGTCCCACTCGGGGGAGCGCAAGCACAAGCCGCGGACCCGGCCAACGACAACGACGACGATGATGATGATGATGACGGTCAGCTGCCGCCGAACCCAGCCCCAACCCCAGTCACGGCCCAAGCCCCGGCTCCAGCCGCCGCCGCCCCGCCAAACCCAGCCCCTCAGAAACGCACCTGTTTCTGCCTCGACCCCGAGTCCTGCAACCCGATGTGCTGCGTGACGTGGTGTCAAAGACTGACCTGCGGGAACCTGAGCTTCAATAAGCGATTGCTGCTCCTATTCGCCATCGTCATGGTCGGGCTTACCATAGCTTACTTCTACTTGGTGAAAGATCACTTCCTCCCCAAGGACAAGGACAAGCAGGGTTAGACAATACGCCCACGCCGAACTGGATGTTTCGAGGCTGGTCTGTGGAATCGAGGTAAGCTTGGGATGAAGAATAGCGAGGTGTGTTGGATTTTACGTTCGTTTTTGGATGCCATATGGATAGGTATCATGTCTACAGCGTTGGGATGTTGAGGAATACGTTTGTATGGACGACAATAGTCATAGGTATGCTAGGCTGCTAGGCCGGGCTCATAGCGAATAATTCTAATAATTGAATTTCTATTCATTCAAATTTCCTATGACAGGTACCTATCTACCTACACAACAATGCCGTGGGAAATGTGATAAGGGGCTTGCTGATAGGGGGGTACTCGGCTTCCCTAAAAAGTACCTAATTAAGCATAACTTGTACCTAACTACTGATTTCCTTTTATTCCTTTTAGTCTAGGTTTAGAACAAATTTTGGGAAATCCTTGTTACTGATATTCGACCTTAAGTATCGTCTTTTTAGAGCAGTGTTTTTCTTCCTTCTCCTCGTCTTCTTCATCTTCGATTTATTTATCTTCACATTCATCGTCTTCATCGTCGTCCTCGTCTTTTTACTTACCACCACTGTCATCGTTGTCTTTGTTTTTCTTCGTCATCATTATCTTCGTCTTCTTCATCAACATCGTCCTAATTTTCGTTTTCTTCGTCTTCACTCTTCGCCTTTGATTTCTTATTTATAGCATCTATAGGCAATTACAGATATATACGAATTGATATCAAGACTCCTTAATGTTGATTATGTAATACTGCCGTTACCAGTCTTACTAATATTACTAAGCAACAATATTACCGACCTCGCCATCGACAGTATTGGTGAGTATGGATCTATTCTTAAATCGCAACTATTTATCTCAAGAGTTCAGCATTACTTCTACTCGAATCGCAGGTAAAAAGCTGCCTTTATTCGTCACTGTATTATCCGCTTATATCATGATCGAAACCGAGTGCCCAAAAGGGGGAGACCCTCTACTTGGTAGTGTATAATGTTATCATAATCCGAACCAAACCCGAAATCCAAAACCATTTATGCCGTGCCGTGCCAAACATCAAGTGCGCAATTTGAAATCGTACAATTCAATCCTATTCGTATCAAAGCAACTTCGAGCCAGATGGGGTAGTAATCTCCTTTCCCTATCTTATTTCTTACTCAACTCCAGATTCCGGTCTAACAGTCCTTCTTCCAGTTCTCCTTGACCCATCCCGCGATTAAGTCGGTGAGCGTGCTGTTCGTGTACACCTTCACGTCATCGGTTCCATAATCGCCTCCGCTGAACTTCAGCGCGGTGATAATCCACGGCTGAACGTAGTCCACGAACACTAAATCCACCTTCTCGGGATCCTGAGGCTGCGGCTCAGTTTGGCCATCACCCGGGGGCGCGGGGGCTGGGAACGCGATCTTGGACTGAATGCAGTTGGGAACGGCGTAAAACTTGATAGGGGAGTGTACCGCGTCATCACCGTCTTCGCCGAGGTCATCACGTGTTGTGTATCCACCAATCAATTCCGGCTCCTCGGTCTTCAACGGTTTTTGAGATGCTTCCCCACCTACAAAGATTGGAAGCTCTTCCTCCTCGTTTGGAGTAGATAGAGCTGCCTCGAAGAAGGAGCTAGGCGCCATTTGTTCAGGGGTGCTAAGATACTTGGTATTCAAAGCACCATTGAAGACGGGGCCGCCGTTGTTGAGAAGACTGATGACTTTGCTAGCGACGGCGTAGGGTACGTCGGCGATGTAGTTAAATTTGCTGACGAAGGGAGATATTAGATAAGTCGAATCCTTGGTAAAGGGACCTTGAAAGATGTCGAAGCGGATAGCACCAGTGTTGACAATGGCTAATCTAGGGATATCCTTCCGCTCGGGATTGGTCATGGCCGTGGGGAGTACTTGCGTCTCGAGCCAGGAAAAGATGCTCGAGTTATGCGGATATGGGGCTCGACTCATCCATAGGTCTTGCGGGGCGCAGCCAAATGAGTCGTCAAGCTTAAGGGCTTTGCGGCCTGCGGTGATGAGCTTGGTGACGTTGCGACCGTGCTCGGTAGGGAAGTTGGTTTCATTGAGACCAGTATGGTAGTGGAGACCGAGGAGGTTATTGTCGATATAGCGGCGTTTGAATGTCGCCGTAGCTTCGGTCGAAGGCCCGCTTCCGCTCTTCTTCTTGATGCCATCGACAGACATCCATCCAATAGTTTCGAAGTATCGGCCGCTAGCGATCGCGAAGGCGTTGTCGTCAAACTTTCTCGTGTCACGTACATGCGCGTGACCGCCAAGAAATGCGATAGGGGTATACCAGTTCTGGTCCCTGATGACCTTGAAAATCTGCTCGAACTCCTTCATGCGGAGGCCAACATGGCCAAGAACGATGAAAATATCGGGCTTCTCCCTGATAGCGTTTTGGAACCATTCCTGCTTCATAGCCTCCTCGACAGGCGTTACGACACTATTGTTCGCGTTTCGATCGAAGTCGAAGATGAAGCCGAGTGCGACGACGCTGTAGCCGAGCTTCTTGGTGGTGAACTTGACATATCGCTGGGCTTGAGGGATCTGGTTGCCGGTCTCGGGCTCTATGTAGTCAAGATTCGATGCGATGTAGGAATGCTTGAATCTCGGTACGGTTATATTGTGCTCACTAGCGACGGTGTCTTCTTGATATAACTCGTGATTGCCGGTACATAATAGGTCTATAGACTGCGAGCTGAAGATATCGTAGGTGTAATTGCCCTTCGGATTTGAGGCATCGTACAGACCGTTTCCTTCAACGCGATCACCGGTATCGACGACTAGTAAATCGACTCCTTTCTCCTCTGCCTTTTGTCGCATATGGCTCGTGAATGAAATGTAATCACCCCAGTCCGCCGAGTATTGCGGTCTATAGGGAAATGATGTCAGTAACAAGCAATTAGATGGATGATTAGATAGAAATCTGAATGTGTATATATGGATGATAAATATATAAAAGTTGATCTCACTCTTGCATATGTCCACCGAGCCATCCGTGAATATCTGTAGTATGGAGGATATTAATTTGTCCCCATTCGAGATCTCGCATCGGAGCTGCGACCGGTGCGGGTGCTCCAGGTTGAGAGGACCTGGCGACCGCCGCCAGCGACGCAAGGAGGGTAATCCTTGTGATCATATTGATATAAGATATTCGATACGATGCTTACCACCATCAAACATCAAATCTCAATGAAGGATGGATTTAAAGGTAGATCAGTGATGTATAGGAGATAGATTAGGTTGCCTTAGCGTAGGCACCTTTATACCGTTGCTGTGCTCCAAGGTTTGAATTAAGTAATAGTTGGAGTCTGAGTTGTCAACGGGAAGGAAGCTGCGAGGTCCCATAGGTCGCTGACCTTCTGTGTACCTGCCAAGCTTTCGATGCGTCACAGGTAACAGCTAAAGCTCGTGTGGACCCATTTATTCGCTCTAGTCCGCTCTCGGTACTACCTCCCTAGTAATAACGGGTAGGTCCCCAGCCTAATATCTCCACATTTAGGTAATCGATAAGAAAAAGCAGCCCACCAAAGCTGCACTTCAAGTTTTATAAGCGTCAGTCAAATGTGTCGAATGCGTCAAATGTAGGAGACAAAAAACTCATCTTATGCCGAATATCCTGGGACATATGTCTACGCATGTTAGACATTTCCTGTTCAGAGCCGCCCACAGGGTGACCTCCACCCAACGGAGAGCCTGTCTTATACAGCACCGCTCTCTTCACCAAACTACTCTAGCTGTCAAGGACAATATCTCTGCAACAGGTTATCCGACAACATGCGCATCCAACATTTTGTCGGGGAACAATATTCCTTTCGATGCCACCATCGTTAGGCAGTTAAGGCAGAGAGGCGCCATGGTGATAGGGAAAAGTGGTATGGATGAGTTTGGCATGGGCACGCACTCTACGACATCTGCATTTGAAACGATACACAATGTATGTGGCCTAGAGAAGTATTCAGCGGGAGGAAGTTCAGGAGGTAGCGCCGTCGCTATTAGGAAAGGAGAGGCGGAATTGGCACTCGGAACCGACACCGGAGGCTCTGTCCGCATGCCCGCCGCCTATACCGGCACCGTTGGATTCAAGCCATCATACGGCATGCTGTCTCGCTGGGGGGTCGTTCCATACGCAAATTCCCTAGATACAGTAGGATTGCTCTCCAAGAGTGTCGGACCTATAGGTAAAGCAATCGTGGAACAGAGTCTATACGAGGAACATGATCACAATGACCCAACGTCTCTACCCACCACCGTTCGCACGAGATGTACCGCCGAACGAAGAGGCTATGAATCTTGGAATCCAATCCATTCGGGTGCAGTAAAAGGCTTAACTTTTGGTATCCCGATAGAGTACAATATCAAAGAGCTCGATTCCCGCATACGTCAAGGATGGATAACGGCAGCTCAAAGGATCGAAGAGTTAGGTGGCCGAGTGGTTCCGGTGTCACTCCCGTCAACGAAAAACGCCCTTTCCGCGTATTACGTAATCGCACCGGCTGAAGCAGCATCCAACCTTTCTAAATACGACGGCATACGCTATGGAAAGCGAAGCGACGAGCAAGTTAGTGATTCTTTCGAGGGTATTTTATATGCGAAGACGAGAGACACCGGATTCGGAAGCGAAGTTAAGCGCCGTATTTTGCTAGGCTCATATACTCTCAGTTCCGAAGCTATAGACAACTACTTCATACAGGCCCAAAAGGTTCGTCGCCTCGTTAAAAGAGACTTCGACCGAATTTTCAAGTTATCAAACCCGCTAGAAGATCAACAGCCCTTCGACTTGAGCGAAATGGAAGATACCGTACAACTTGAAAATAAGTTCGGGCCTGCACAAGTCGACTTTCTTCTGTGCCCTACTGCGCCTACAACTGCACCCTTGCTCGAGGATGTCATGAAACAGACACCTCTAGATTCCTACATAAATGATGTATTTACCGTTCCAGCTAGTCTTGCGGGTCTTCCCGCAATCAGCATCCCTATGGATATTCCGGTCGATACGACCAAGGAAGAAGAAAAGCTTTTGAATTTCGGTGGCCTCCAGCTTATTGGACAGTACTGGGACGATGCGCGACTGTTGGCGGTAGCTGACGTATTGTCGCCCTATGTTTTGCGGCAAAAGCTCTTCTAGCGCTTTAAACCATCTCGGCATTGGTGGCCAGACCAGAGGACCCCAATCTACCTACCTTCCAGTCTGATGAACCATCTGCTATGGGTAGAGATAATGTCGGAGGATATATAGATCATAATACCCAGTAGACTTGTTAATACAGGATGTCTTGAGCTCTTACCATGATCATTTGTATCAAGCAACAAGCTCACCTTGCCTTACGTATAGACTTCTATAGTGACCCATAGAGAACTCGATCCGTTGATTGGTGAGTGCAAGCATATGTAGTCGTCCCATTACCGCTCATCTCCGCTCGAGTCATCATTTCGGTCCACCTCCATAACATCCCGTGAACGGCTTCGATCTCGCGAGTTCGACCGTCCTCTTGCACTCGAACCAGAAGTCGATCTCCGGCGTCCCGCATCCACCTCTCCTTCCTCCTCTTTAATCACCCCTTCATCATCACTATCCGACCCTGCATGCCCATTCGCGCCACCATTCATCTCTAGATCGTCCTCCTCCAGCAAATCCTCGATATCCCCAAGCGGGCTAACCCTCGGCTCGAGCAGCTCCAAATCCTCCAGTATCTCGCGTTTCGGCATCTGCCACAGACTCGTCGCGCAAACGCGATCCTTCGTCAACAAGTCATCGACAAACTGATCCATAAACGTCAACGCCGTGCCCGCGCGTCCCTTCCTTCTTAGCTTTCTCCGATCCTCCAAAAACGGCTCCAGCGTCGCGTAAACACCCTCCGCGCGCCTCGTCAACCGGACGTAGAAACACGCGAGCGCGCGCAGGTACTTGAACTTCTCGCCGCCGAAGCTGAGGTATTCGTTTAGTGTATCGTCGTCCGGGGCGAGCTGCAGCAGCTTGAACGCGAGGCAGAGGAAGGGCGTGGGTTTTTGCGTCACCCCGTAGGTCCCGCCGATGAAGGACACGTGGTCGACGACGCGGTCGACGATGTCGGCTTCGTTGACGCCGAAGCACTGCTCTTTCCAGAAGTAGGACTCGATTATGCGCTCGCGCACCGCTTTCTCCATGATCGTTGCCGGATTGAGACCGTTTGGCGCGAGGGAGGCGGAGGAGCCGCGCTCGTCGAGGAAGCGCCGCTCGTCGGCGCGGTGGGTGTTAGACATTATTGTTAAGCTTTCTTGTTTCCGTTTCTATATCGGGGTTGGATTCAATTAGTCAGGATGTAGCGCGTAGGATCTAGTGATGAAGTTGAGAACGTTGGCCTGCAAAAACGTACCTAGGTACAACATACATTCATAGTGATGACTAATACCTAGAGTTCTGTATCCCATTGACCACGGAACTAGGGTCAAAATTTAGCGTCGAACATCTCCCCCCCCAGAAACAGGGTGAGTACTAGCCTCGAGATCTGATCCAAGTACTTTCTGCGTGAGTCTCGCAGACTAGGTACAAAATATCTATCTTTTCAAGGTACTGAGCCTTACCAGATTGGACGTGCTAACGTTATATGGTAAGGTCCTGAAATAATCCTGGTATTCTTGAAGATTTCGGTCTTTTGATTGGTTTAAAATTACGCTAAATTTTGACCCTAGTTCCGTGGTCAATGGGATAATAAATCTTTCGGCCCCGCTTATCGGGATCATTCGTGCACCGTATGTATTTACTTTTACTTCAAAATGAATAATTTTATAATTAAATGATTTTAATTGAAAAGAGAGAGAAATACGGCCGCGATAAGCCATTATATTTATATAATACATATATGACATGGTATAATATTTTATTATAAGTATAATGCAAAAACTTAACATAGCAGAAGGACGTCAGAAAAGTGCCACATGTGTTAATAATACTGTGATGTACGGTACTTAATGACCAATCAGGTACCAGAAAAATATACAGTGTATCACAGTATTATTAGTACATAGGGTACTTTTTCTGACGCCCTTCTGCATAGATGGAGCGCTAAGACATCCATGCATCATTAGGTTAAGGTTCTGCAGCTTGCAGATGCGGCTGGGCTGCGAGTTTTCTGTCCCTGTGGTGTCGTACTGCCCAAATCCTAATACTCCAGGGCTACCATACGTAGAGTAGGCCACCAATTAGAGGCGGCCGCATGCAAGTAGACACGGGCGGGCTATTGATTGGCGTCATGCAGAGTGTCTTCAGCAATGATTTATGGAAGTCAACTCCAATCAAACGTTCCGACTGCCACCACTCTATGCCGCGGCAGAATTACAACATTTCAAAGCTTTTGCTTTGAATACAATGGCTAGGAAGGAAGGGTATCGTCCAATTGCCGTCTGTAGGTAAAGTCTATAAATTGGACAACAGGTCAGCAGAAATCCTTCTTTAAGTAAATACTCAGTGCATATCTGCTTCCTACTCCTTGTCTCACCTAGGTTTGCCTCTTGAGCTTTCACATATTATCAAAGGACGCAGAAAATTCCGCCATGCTCGATGACGAGTGTCCACATTGCTTTGGGAAAAGATATTGGTTTCATGAAAATTATCTAGTCTTTCTCCAGAATCCAGCCCTCTCCAAGGAACGTCTTTTAAAAGGCTTCATGCCAGATGGCATTACAAAGCTGTATGTCGGCTGAGATCTATCGTGTAGATAGAATGCTAGGCCATATATCTTGTCTACCTATCGCCAAGACTGACACAAATCCCAAATAGTCATATTGCAATTCCCGAGTTCTTCATAGCCAAGTTTCCCAACCATCCACAGTATGATGGAGAAGAATTGCACGAATGGGCCACCTACATGGCGCGTCAGCTCGCACTTCATATAGCTAACCAGCCATATGTTAAGCCTCTCCATGCCACGAAAGCCACTGCATGGGAACTTCCGAGTGATCGCTGCGAAGCTAAGCTCGGACAAAACCCGATGAAGATGGTTAGTAATATGACCATAGCCAGCGGTGTCCTAAATGGTATGTCCTCTTGTTACCATCTTTGTCTGTCAAGTTAACAGAATTTTATAGGCATTGTCCATGTTGTGACCACATGGTCGAAGGGCGGCGATCCGACAATTGGTATTGGAACTCTCATTGAACCAAATGTCGTCGCAGTGTGCGGTCATCTTCTTAGAGGCAAGAATGGATACGCCGTTCAAGTAGAGATTACTGCCGGAAATGGTCACAAGGCTATGGGTGACTACGCTGTCGTGCCCGAAAACTGGGATGTTCGACTTGACAAGCGCCGTGAGAATGACGCTGGCATGATCCATCTTCAAAGATCAATTCAAGGAGTACACCCCATTGACTACATGTCAACCCCATTCACGGACTCATGCCCCGGCCGAAGCATGCTCGGGTCTGTTTACGGGTTCCCAGCAGAATTCCCCCACTTATGTGTCAGCGAGATGAGGATCCAATTCTCATTGACCCATGATACCAAACTGGTCAGGCATAATGGTGATACCAAGGAGGGTAAGTTATAGTGGTTGACGGAAATAATCCTCCCCTTTATCCCCTTTCTATGACAATCATTCCGGTGAAATTCCATCCGACTGACATTTCGTCTTAGGAAACTCGGGCGGACCCGTCGTAGACATGTATGGACGTCTCGTTGCTGTCCATGGTGGTTGGGAATGGGCGAACAAGAAAAGGACTGAGAAAATCAACGTTTCTGCACCTGTAAACAGAATGGGTAATGATTTCGACGTCTTTCGAGAGATCCTCGCTTTCATGGCGGTTAATCCTGGTAACCTGCTCAAGGTTGGAGCAAAGTTCCTAGCTCCAAAGGCCGGAGGCATTACCGAAGTCACCGCCGGTCAGCGTTCTCATGGGCCAGTCCCCAAAATTGTGTTCGAGTGGCACTAAGGCGATGCTTTGGTGATGGCGCAAAGGTATTTACTAGACGGAAACGGGAAGAATCAACGTCAATGTGCTATAGAACACAATTTTCTCATATTAACTAGCAAAAGATATGTTAGGGTTAGATGCTACTCAGCTGTGCCCACATGTACATAGTCGCAGACAGATACACGTACCCTAGATGTCAACACGCTCCTTATCATCATCGTTCTCGCCAATCCTACCTAGGTAGGTAAGCATCCTAGAGGTAGCTAGCCTTTGTAATGTACGTGTAGTCCCACAAGCAGGTTTGATCGTAGCATTCTCTTCGACATAACTGCTTGGCATAGACTCAACGTTATTCTTCATTTCTTGATACTGCAGCGACTGAAGTAGGCTAACCCATCCAGCCTGAATTGATTTCAAAGCAGTGGAAACTTAGGGCGAAATAATAGGATTTCTGTGGGCAATTGAAGGCTTTGAGATCCGTCGAGGATACCTACTTAGTGTTCTTCGTATATCTCACGAGGCGCTTTGGGTTTTGTTTTGGTGTTGCATCTATTAAACTGACAGATGCTGGATATTACCTGACATCTGGGATATTGATGCTCTTACTGAAAAAGGCTGTGAAGTGGCCCTCGTAAGAGCAAGGAGGCTTGCTAGTGCCATGGTCATTGTTGTATCACCAAGAACAAAGCCGTCACAGTCCGGAGGGTCTGGGAAGTTGGATGCTACGCCCGGAGTACGTATCTCGGCCGTAATTAGGGGATTACTGGTTTCTCAACCCGTCGACAAAATAGAAAAATTGAATTAGTTGTGTTCGAAAATGAGTTTTCCTACTGCCCCTTATTTGGTTTTACGGTAGAACTTCTACCCAATAATCTTACCCCTCATTTTCCCACGTAAGCCACATAGATCTTGGGGTAGTACGAGGTGTGTTGAATGAAGCCCTCGGCGACTACTAAGGCGGAAAACCCCGCTCCCTTGCTTTATGGCTATGATAGATCTTGATCTTCCAGCCTCTTGCGTACCGGTAATTATTAAGTAGGCAAATAATTGGTAACTTCTTTACCGACGAAGATCAATACTAAGTAATCAAGGGGACACGTGTGGTTGGGTTCTCAACTCTTAGGTTGGTGACAAACAGCAAAATCCCAAAAGCAGGTAACCTCGTGATATCCATAGACCCTTTGCTTTTCTACTCCACTCTTCTACCACAAAGAATCGGCCATTTTACCTATTTACTCGCCATGGCCGGTAGTGAATCATTTTGGCTATTGTATCATACTCCACAATGTCTCTTTTCATGAATGTCTCTGTTGCCGCGTTATACGCTGGTTGTATTGCTATTAGCTATGTATGATGCTTCAATAATTGTGTAGCTTCTCTACCTACGTAGTATGCTAACAAATGACTAGTGTATCTTTGTTAGTGCTTATTTATTGTACTACCATCCCCTTAATGGTTATCCTGGACCCCTGCTGGCAAGAGTATCAGATTCGTACGCCGGTTTCTATGCCATACAGAGAAAGCTTCATCTTGCGACTTATGAGGATCACAAACGTTACGGTAATTGCTATCACTAAAGTACTCTCTCATCATTCCTAATATTCTTAGGTAATGTCATCCGCTATGGACCTAATCGCCTCATCTTCAACACCCCGACCGCTCTCAAAGGCATGTTCAATATGATAGTTGGCGCGTTCGCTGTATCATTGCTAACAAACCGCATAGATATCTACCAGAACCCGAGAGTTACAAAGTCTCGTCTATATCTCTTCGCACTTGCAGATGGAGTACCATTCTTATTTAATTTCATCGACCGTGATGCGGCCCATCAGAGGCGCAAGATAATCGACCCGTTCTTGTCTGAATGATCTATCGGCATGTTCGAGCCTATCATACAAGAGCAGTCAGATATTTTCATCAAGCAGCTTCTCAGCTCCTTTTCTGAACCTATCAACCTCACCAATCACTGTAGCCGCCTTGGCATTGATATTGCCACCAGCCTGGGATTTGGGTATTGTCCCGAGCTTCAGACGAAAGAAGACAACAGATTCGTCCGCCCAGGCATTAGCGTCGGAAACTACCGCATTCATACCTTTATGAACTTCCCGTTTCTTTCGAAACTTAGGCTTGAGTACATAGCTAGGAGGAACCCCTTGCGCCGTAAATGGCGTGGTCTGGTAGAGAAACTGATGAAAGCACGTCTCGCGCAGGAAAAGACTACAAGGCATGACTATTACTCCTACGTTATGGAAAGCTTTGAGCTTAAACCTGATGATCCTCAGCAAAGCGGATTATTCGCCGAGTCACTCCTATTTATGTCTGCTGGTACGTAATCATAGATTCCCAAGTATATGTTACACATCAATGTATCGCGCGTCTAACTCAGTGCAGGTGGCGACACGGTTGCGACGGCTATGGCGGCGTTATTCTTCTACCTATCGAGGAACCAAGGTTGTTACGACAAGCTTTCCCGAGAAATACGTAGCACGTTCAAGACAAGTAGCGGGATCCGTAAGGGGCCGCTGTTGTCTGGCTGCCTGTACCTCCGGGCATGCATCGACGAAGCTCTACGTATGTCACCACCCATAGGTGGTACTCCATGGCGGCAGCTGGCAGACGGGGAAGACGACAAGCCATTCATAATCGATGGGCATGTAATTCCTCAAGGAACGCATGTAGGAGTTAACGCATACTCGATCCACCACAACGAGGACTACTTTCCTGAGCCATTCACGTTCAAGCCTGAACGCTGGATGCCGGATTCCAAGTCAACAATTAATGAAGACGATTCATCCTTGACTAACATCAGAGCGTTCGCGCCGTTCTCGCTCGGTACGCGTGCTTGCCCTGGAAAGGCTATGGCATACTTCGAAGCGAGCCTTGTAATGGCAAAGACGTTGTGGTATTTTGACTTCCAAATGTGCTCGGGTAGCCTTAGGGATGTAGGCTCCGGAAGAGGGGAATACTCTGGCGAGTATCGATTATATGATATGCTCACATCACGCCATGACGGGCCGTATCTCAATTTCAAACCCCGTGACGAACATTGGAAGGAACTTGTAGGTTAACCTTTGATGCTCATTGTTCACCCCGCGGTTCAATAGTTGTCCAAAATCATAACCGATGAGCTTGTAAAACAAGTAGCATAAAGTAGACCCGTTGGTTCATCAATCGCTAGGTAGTCTAGAGGAACTCATCACGACGAGATCGAAGTTGAAACTGGTAACGCACTATGTAAGCTTTCCTTGGAGAGAATCTTTAGTGTACATAGGGTTAGAAAGGTGAAAATATAGAAAATCCGAGGGAAAACGTTGACTTTTCGTATTCGTAGTGATATAGAGGAAGTGGAGCAAACTATGCCAAGATCAATTCCAGGAACGTGCCAATTGTTGATCCAGGTACCAAGAGGAGGCACAGCAATGAGTTAGTCATTGGAAGTCCGTGTTGGATCTGCCAATGTGCTTGGCCTCACGCCACTGCTCCGCGCATTGAAGAAAGAGAACATGATGATTGAATATCAAATACTGAATATGGGAGCTGGCGCGAGTATGAAATACCTAGTAGGTATCCATAGATGTCTTCGGCCGAACGGTATTGTCGTTGCCAGCAACGAGACCCAACGAAGTAGTGCTTATTGGTAGATCCCATTTCGCTCCTTTGTCCCTTTCTATACTAGTTCGCAAATTATAGACTTCTTCACAGATGAGAGGGTTGAAGATTTACCGGACCCAATGCTTTTCTGAGTTCGTGAGATTTATTAAACGTGGATATGCAATTGCCGCCCTGTCTCGTCCAAGTGTCATGCAGCGAAAGACGGTATTTGACTTAATATGCCGGGGTTAATGACAAGGATGACCAGTCCCCAGTACTTGGTTCATGGACTCAAAAGCCGTAAAAGCCAGGGCGGTGTTGGCACCACGGGAATTACGTACTTCAGGGCTGAATGATGGGGTAGGCATACAGATACTGAGGTTCGGCATTGAAGTGCGGACCCTGCTGCCTTAAGCGGTGTGAAAAGGATCCGGCCCCGTCGTCCGCGGAGCTGGTGGACAGGGAGCCCAACCTCTAGATTGAAGATCAAGAGGGGCATACTTCGTCGCGGCAAATAACTAAGGGAAGATGATGAAAATAGCTTGACCGTATCTCTATATATCAATAGATGGAACTTGTGTGGGGGTAGATTCTTGAATTTTGGGAATAGAGCAAGAGTTATGTACCTAGGTATTGGCGTTTGTGAGAATACTGCCACCTATCAGTGTACCATCTTGAAATACTGAAATCAAACCTAAAAGCAAGGATCGATTAAGGATTGAAAGGAGTAATTAAAAATTGACTTCGAGGAATTTAGCTACATTTCATCGTAGAGCCCCTGTTAACAATATCACTTAACAAGGCTGCTAGTGAACATATCACTGCGTCTCAGACACGTCACTGTCTTGAGCCTGGGCTAGTTCGCTTTCCTGGCATGGATCATGGCATGTCGCAAGGATATGATTCGATTTAAATTTGGTGGCGTAACAGTCGGAAATAATTACAATGGAATGTTTATTCCGGCTTTTGTAAAGATCATAAACACCATTACCGATTCTAGGTGTCTCGCAGGCTTTTTCATGGATCCGCTAGAGGCCGACACTGCTACAGCACCCGCTTTCGCGGGAGGCGAATGCTGCGGCGCAAACCAGGTACCTAGGTCTGAATGTGAGTCCATACGTGGCGGGGTAGAAGAATGTAAAGGTACCTAGGTAGGTAACTTTGTTGAGATTTAAATGGCGTTTCGGAGTTTGCTAAAACTTCAACTCCAAATGAAGGTCGGCGCCGAAGTGTCAAGCTTAGCTCGGGGAGGACGGCACTTCATTCTATGACTCCGTTAGCTCCTTAATGGCAAATTTGCATTAAATATAGCTTCCAGGTATTCCTTTTTGAATGACGTGATGAGGAGTTGGAGATCGATAAACCACTCGACACCGCCTTGTGCTCAAGTTTAATGCAAGGTATAAGCATCGGCTTCGCGCTCTCGAGCGTGAGAATGCTCTAATATCGGTAAAGAAACCAATAGAGCATGCTTACAACCAGTATCAGCAATTCAATCTGCTCAATCAAGTAAATATTCGGGGATGGGCTCGGCTCGCGGCAGATGCGGATGCATCCTACTTGTGAAACATACAGGTATCTTTGGTTAGGATGCATTAACTTCCCAGATTAGATGAATGTAACTGATGATCTGCATAAAACAAAAAGGCGGGAGACAGGGGCTACGAAGCCTTACACACGTGTTGACACTGTACTTGACTACTGTGTGTACTTTAGGTATCGACAAATGGGAGACAGCGGCTCTCGGGTGTCAATTAGCTCGATTGGTCTATTATATAATCCACTCTATGTGTTGATGGGTCGCGGAATTAAATTTGAGGCTGAGCAGCTCGGAAACCGTACAGTATGGTTGGCCAAATTCCGCACTCTAGGACTCGGGAAATGATACCTTTCCTAGCTGGGTCAAGTGGTTAGTCAGCCGTGGCCCCTTTCCCACGCGGCATGCCCTAGCAGCTGCCGAGACGCCACTGACGTTGAAGCAATCTCTGCCGTTGAATCATTCCCCGGACTGCTAATCCCATTTTGAAATAGATCGCGATAGTTCCCCACCCATTCATGACCTTCTCGAATGTTGACACTTGATATTTGCATTCATAATGTAAGGTGCTTACCACTACGCCTCTTTCTCACATAGTTGATTGAAATTAATAATACGTAAACTTGGAGTAAGCTAGGTATATTGACAATATCTTCTGACATAAGGAAGACCTTCGCAGGATTTCAATTATGCATGACCGGAAGGAGCAAACTTAAATACAACCTACGTTAAAGATAGCTTTTCCCAAAAGTCCTAATTAGGTACTCAGTACCTAGTAAAAGTGCCATTAAAACAAGACTACCCGGTGACATCATTCGATATCTTAGCAGCTATACGTAGAGCGAATGCGATTAAAAGTTACCCAGCGCCCAAAATATCATCCAAAGCTTGGGCACTCCTAGGACTTTTGACTCCTGATCCTGAACGGTGTAGATCATTCCAGCCTTGAAAGGTGAATTCTTTAGCCCCAATCCTTGGCAATTCAAGCTGACACGACCCTTAACTGTATTTCTGCCGGAATGGTAAAGGTACAGTAGATCATGTATTTTGCTGGGGAAGATATCGACTGTGTACTACGTAGGTAGGTAATATTCAACCACATGAAGTTGCGAGATGGATATGAAATTGCAACATCCCCTTATTTCGTAAGATACTCACCAATGAACAATTACGTTATCATTAGAAGCAGGTATCTTCTTATACAACTTCTAGTGGCTAGATACTTATATCTATACCCACTCTAGTGGAGTAAATTGATGATAATAAAGACCCGACGCGTAGTCTGCTCTCCACAAAGATCTAGAAATGACAGTACTTAGCCCCCATTCTGGCGGTGGTAATGGCGGGACGGTACGCTCCCCTCACCGATTTTCTACTTGACTTCCGTATCAAGTGCCTTTGAGGCGAGGGCTCAGTTCTGGATAGATGGAGAGGTCATGATCGTCGTGATCAACATTCAGCTTAACCTCAAGCTTTGCCTAATTACAATGGGCATAGACTCACCTACATTGTAGCCGCGTCGCAGGGTATACAGGAAGGATTATACGATTATAGGTCTTCATGACTTTTGACAACACAAATCTCTAGGATGACATTGCCAACAACGTTGATATGGTACGATATTACAGCGCCGCAATGCCTAGAGACATCTAGTGTCGATCGATACCTGTATCTAGTATAGTGACCTGGAGGTCGACGTGTAAGTTAGATGAAGTTGTTGAGAAGAGGAGCTCAAGGAAGTTGGAGGTTGGTTGTCAGAGTCTATTTCGGGAAACAAGGCGTTGACTTCTCAAGTCTACTAAGAGAAGTTGAGTGTGGATATGTGAGGTAGAAAACTATAAAGAGAGGTCGAAGAATCATCATAATCAACTTTCTTTTCTGCATCAACTTCCACACATTCACAACATTCCAATACATTCCAACTCCTTCACCACTTTCACAACAAACACTCAGACTTCTCAGTCACCTCAACATCATTCAAAATGCAGTTCAAGTCCGCTCTCGTCTCCGCTGTCGCCCTTCTCTTCGCCGGCCAGGCTATGGGTGCTGCCATGATTGCCACCGACCCTGGTATGTCTTCCTCTCAACGAATCTGAATCTGGATAGTCTCAACTAATACCTTCTAGTCGCTGCTTGCAACTGCCCCAACAACTGCTCTCACATCAGCGGCTCTTCCTGCAAGTACCGCGCTGGTCCTTCTGACTCTAGCAGCGTCGTCAGCGGAAGTGAGTGACATCATCCACACCTTCTCTCAACTATTTAACTAACAATATCTCCAGAGTGCACTCCCCAGAACGGTGGCCAGCTCAAGTGCATGCCCAACTAAGTGGTTTCACAACCATTTTCGACATGATAGGGATGATTGGGGGATAGACAATAGACGATGGATGAAGGGGTTGGAATAGATGGAAGTTGAAAATCGGGAAACTTGTTATTCATGCGATATGGATAACTTCCCACCACGGTCGTTACCAGATAATATTCTACGCATGGGATGCTTAGTCCGCTAGGTGTTCATTCAATTGATCTTTGTTCTCGAAACATATTTCTCTCTAAGCCTGCCTTGTGACATGGTTGAATGAACTTTTCTCTTCCATACTATTCGAGAGCTTAGTGGCACATGAATAGGTACCTGTGTAGGTTGGCAGCGAATGAGCTGATAGGAAGCCCTTAGAATTTACGCTGAAATCTTAGGATGAAGGTCGAAAAGTGTAGCGATAGATGAAGGGTTCCGCAGTTGGACGTAGCTTCACTATTTCCCGAATAGGAAAGTGGACCAGTCACTCCTTCTCGGTGCCGAAACCGAGTTTATCTTTGCGAAGGAATAGCAGTCTTGTACCAGTGTATCGAGACATTGGATACAACTGAAAGATGTCTATATGATCGCATTTGCTAAAGAAGTTAAAAAAATATAAATTGATTCCATTGATTGAATCTACGCAGTTGAGGTAAAGTTGATATTGCAACATTTAGAGGGTCCTATTGCAACATCAAGCTGAGAAAAGGGGTTCAGGGATAACTCTTAAACTCATTACTAGAATATATGCAGCTAACAATAGCTGAGTCAAAAATTATTGCTAATACTAGCATAATGCTACGGTATGAATGGATTTACATAATCATAACATCTCTATATCCATAGGAATCCACGTAAGAGAGGTAAGTATAGAGTGTGGAAATTATTGTATTTGCACTCCCCTTTTTCTAATTAATATTATAAGGAAGTATCGTCTTGATGTATTAATAGGTAGGTATGTATTTTATTGATAGTGTTGAGTCTTAAGCTTTACTTTGGTACGTCTTCAGGTACTTCAGAGCTGTTGCTGCTATCATTTGAAGCTCCTGGTCTTGTGTTGAGACTTCTTCAGTTTCTTCATGATCCACCTTTGGACTAGTAGCCGGTTGATTCGAAGACTGCGCGAAGCTGCAAGTCCATGTTGACCGCTTTGCGCAGCTCTCGCAAGGCTCTCCAGGACCCCTTGCGACGCACTTCACGTGGGCTTGCCTGCATCTCTCGCAACTAGTAATGGCTTTTGTTTTCCCCCTCTTACGCCTTGCTGAAATCGACTTCAATGGAGGTTCACTGGGATGCGACGAGTCTGGATGGCTTTCGAATTTACGTTTATGTGGTCGAGAACTGGGGAGAGGGGTACGCTCTTTGGCAGCCATTATAGGAGATCTGGGTCCGTCTAGTCGGCCTGAAGTGGTAGCTTGGTGTTGATATGAAACGCTATTTGCTTTGTAGGGTTGGGAGTTCAGTCTACAGAAGCTCTGCTGGTGGTAATAAGATCGGTAAATTGAGAACGCTTAGTGATATTATTTAGAATATGAATAACATTAGACCTATTACTGTTTATAAACCTCTCTTAGTAGTTCATATGTTAAAGAAGAAAAAGACGTTATAAGGAGGTTGTGAAAATTTCTTTCTGGAAAACAACACTGTAATGCAAGTTAAGCCACACCAAAGGATTACAACTGCGGGTTCTGCAAATATACCTACTTGAAATCATTGTCGTACCTGAAGTTGATGTTAGCATTGTCGCTTACACATCCAGAACTCGAAAACCATAAAGCTTTCAATAGGACAATTCTAAAATTTCGAACTTGGTGAAAACTTCGGTAGCAGCAGCAATATGGGGCAACACAGGCAACCATCAATTGAATATTCTATAAATACCAACTAATAGCTGCAAAAACTATGACTCTTGTGACTTATGGTTAGCCCCTCTTCCATGTAGCTTGGCGAGCCATGATGTCGACATGAACCGTCGAATTTGCTTTCCTCGAAACATGAATAGGATGAGTGCCAGATTATTTGCCAAAAACACCGAGCCAAAAACTCCTGCTATAATGACACCATACCCTCTTTCTAGCACCCAATCAAGGACGCCAAATCCCAGCCCGAAGCTCACTGCCTGTTTCCCCACGTTTATTGCGATAAGCATCTCAGATGTGTTACTATTATATGAATCAACCGCATATGCCAAGGTAAAGCAGTAATAGAAATAACCACCGAAAGACGACAAGCCAGACCCGAAGAAGTACCCTATCCAGTGCAAATTGAATTGCGCGGTAAGACCATAGACTACTAATCCGGCTGGTCCGATGATCATGGCCGGTAGCATTACGCCTAACCTCATTTCGGCTTCTCGGATACCATGATTGCGTCTTGTGAGATAAGCTGCGAGCCGGTCTGAAGAGGATGTGAACGGGAGCGCTAGAAGAAAACCAAGGAGAGATCCAAGTGATTGTACCCCGGAATTGGCCTGCGAGGAATTATAAGTAAGATTATCTGATTGTATTTATGACTGGAATATATGCTTACCTCAGACCAATTGTAAGGAGGTGCTGTAATCTTGATTGGAAAGACGAAATTGAATGCTAGTGCGCCCAATCCTATGATAGTGCCAAAGGAGGTGACAACCCACAGGACTTGTGGCACCAAGAAGTACGTGAAGGATCGCCACATGAGAGTAAGAATGTCAACTTCGGGATTAACATAGCCCCACAGACGGAGTGTCATCATAAATGATTTTCGTTCAGGTGTACTTGATGCCTGCTCAATAGTGAGTCCTTCCGGTTTCTCAGAACCGTTCGGTACTACCCCATCCAAATTCTCGGGAGAGGGACTTTGGTGTCTATGAGCCTCCCGATCGTAAGAAGTCTCTTCAACAAACAAGAAAGCAAGGATAAATAAAGCGATGGCGAATGCGAGTGAAACATAGAAGAAAAGCCTCCACGAGTATCTCGTTGGCAACATGTAAGCAGCGGGGATCGTGGCCACTGCGGCAAAGCACATGCCGACTAATCCAATCAATTATTAATAGGGTCACAACTAGGTACCATTATAATAGAGCGAGAATGGTGAGGACGTACATGTATAATATCCGATGTGTTTTCCACGCTCGTGCAAGAAGAATATGTCGTTAACTAGCTGGACTGGGAGGGCTTCGCAAATTCCGGCGCCGAAGGATGAGATAACCCGCCACGCCATTAGAGCGGCGAAGTTATTAGCACAAGCTGATCCAATAAGACCAGCGATGAACTTCACACATAGTTAGTGCAGGGAGGTATATAGGGATGGTAGGTGGACTGACGGCTAACATAGACCCAAGCATTACCGGACGTCTCCCAAATTTCAAATAGAGGGGCACGAGAAGAAGCGAACTAAACCCGTATGCGAGATTTGGATACGATATGAGCGTTGACGCATCTCCTGGAGAAATGTCGAATATCTCTGACCAGAGTGTCAAGTAAGGGCCTGGACCTAAGAGTGCCGAATTCCCAAGGAATGAGTATCCGCACATAATCACTAAGATCGTGATCTTCTTGGCCCTTGACCACTAGAGAGTGTCAACTTTTCCTTCTATGGAACAACTATTAACGGAAGTGAATTCGTATCGTAGAACGCGTACCTGCAAGGGGTCGTTTGGGTCTTCGGCCGGAACGGGGAAAAGGGCTTGTCCGTAGAAGGCATCATCTCCCTCTATTAAAAGGAAAGTCAGTATACCTAGGTATCTATGTTTCTTGGAGCGATCAATTACCACTTACCAACCGCTTGAACATTCACCGTCCCGGGAATATCTTCTTCGTGCGCATGACTGCGTACTAAATGCTGCTTACGCGCCATTTCCGTGGAGAGATTGATAGACCTAGCTTTCAACCGTGGGGTATCACATTAAGTGAAATGTTAGAAATCCTAAGATTCTATCTCACAATTGAAAATGCTGAAGAATGCTCATTGTCATTGTTTATCATTGGACATTCATATACATATAAGTATGTATCAAGAACTGAACTGCCATTCGGCATGTCCCTTAGATCAGCACCGTGCTTCTCGGCTGACAGCTCTAATTAGTATGGCCTGGATAACAATGCCAAGATTATCCTTATGCCTGTGCCGAGAGAAACTTCTATAGCCTACTTTGGAAAGCTTGCTTATTTCCCGTTGACCGTACTGATGTTTGATAGTGCCGCGTTACATTTACCCCGCGGCTTCTTTCCGACGTTGATGATACTTAACGTTCATAGCCAATAATGTACCGATATCTTGCTAAGATATTATTTATGGTTCTTTTAATATTGCCGTGCGGGCACATTAACCGGTCCAGAGCTCAACTCAATCTAAATCGAGGGCCAATGGAGTTACTGGATTTTCTGGAAAACTGCCTAAATAAGCCAATTCTAGTGATAATGTAAGAATCAGCCCTGAGATCCTTATAATTTGGCTGGTAAAGCGTAGCAGGCAATAAGTCGAACCGCCTGTTTGTTGCTGACAACCATCGAAGTCTGGCAGCAACTTACTGGTATGTGCTCTCTAGAAGACATGTAATGTGACTGCAAACTCCAAGTGAACTCGAAGAAATTAATATTTTATTGTACAGATTTGTCACGCATCATCGACTCAGGGGTTCAGGGGTAGAGAATTAGTACTACCCTCCATATTAATGACTAAGCAGACCACAGAGATTGCTTACGTAACAAGCTCTTAGAGACCATGGAAATGAAGCCATTCGGTTGCCAAAGCAAATCTAGCAATTCCAATTCACCCTGAAAAATAATTAGTCATGAAATTATCAACTCAAGAATAATTCACATAGATTATTGAACCTAGGGTATGGCCTATCTAAGATAACCACAATTCGTAGGTCAAATGAGACTACCATTTACCAGGAGTATTAGAAACCCCTATAAATATCTAGGCGCTAGGTATAACTACCGTTGGATTAGAGGCGTTTTAGCGATGCGTCTAGCACTGGGTTGTCGATTTTAGAGGCTTCAAGACATTGATTGGCAGTGAATTAAAAAAGAAAAGCGGGGTATGGCAGGGTGGTATGGATCAATTTTCCCCTTGGAGTTCAACAGTCACTCTAAATCTCAAACTTATCGAAGGCCACCAGTTCATCATGGATTCGCAGCAGATTAGTAAGACGGGTTTGCCATATTAGTATTATGACACTTACCTACTCTTTAAAGACAGACTAAGCCCGAGGCGCCGTGCTTGGCGTCACCAAGATCCACATTACCGGCATCTCCGAGCCCGGATCAGGGTCCGCATATCCCCAAACGCTTGTAACTTTACCAAATAAGAATGTTGCTCAAAACTCGACTCACGAACATAGCGACGCCCAGATTCCGACCTGGAATGCTCAAGAAGGACAAAGTCTCAGTCTGAAATCTGGTTCGCCTCCCGTTATACGAGACGAAAAATGAGCACATAGTGGACTCATTAAAGAAATGGATCCTCTTGTCTGCTTCGCTATGTTCTCATCAATTGTCGCATTAGTATCTGTTATGATTCTTTTTTAGTGCTCGCATACTCAAACTGAGATGGGGTATGTAAAGGGAAAGTGCGTTTTTGCACTGTGTGAGGTACTATTAAGTGTAATTTTCTAAAACAGCTCTTCGAGCCCTGTTCTTACAAAATACAATATCGTCTTATTCTTCCATTTTCTAACTGGTACCTACTCCCAATGCCACTTCTATTGTTATCGCCTTTTGCAACATTCCCCCATGACTATATTTTTGTACTCAGAATGGCTGGAAATAGGGGCATAAGGAGGTTGGAACTTCCGGAGGTACAATTCCTTAGGGTCTGCAACTTTAGTGATCCCAGGGATCCGCCAAACCTCTCGTGCTCCGAGTTCGACCTGGGGCATTTCTTTAACATCAGTTCTAGTAAGGTAGAAGCTAGACAGCATCTCCATTACAATAAGTAGAATAATAAATTGCACTCCAATATAATAAAGGGGGGGCGAGGCCCTCCTTATGCAGCTGCTAGCTAGCCTGCGGCTAGCACAGACCCTTAAGCTCCACTATATTTTAGTACGAAGGTTGCGGCCAAAGATTTTGTATATGGCTTTGCTTACGGCCTGACCATGCGCTACAATGTGGCTTACTACTGCGGATAGTGAAAATACACTGTAGATTTAGCGTTGCTCTTAAAAAGTTAAATGCCAAGTACGTAGGTAAACCCAGTAAGAGTTGAACGTACCTAACGAAGGCACATATAAACTTAAAAATCGGAAATATATAGAATGGTTACAAAATTGACTATAAAAAGGTCTCGTCTACCTCTAAACTTGATAATCTTTCAATTTTCGTCTTGTTCTACAACAGTACAAACTTTACACGGCAACACAAAATGTCAGCAACGCCAAAACCCCCGATCGAAGGGGATAGCGCTCAAAACCCACCCCCCTCCTACGACGAAGTGGTTGATAAAACAGCCCAGGAGAAAAATAGCAAAAGTACAATTGCTGTTCGAACCCAGCCAACGCTTGGTCCTATTGGAAACCGAAACGTCTACAAGGACACGCCGGGCATAAATTCTATTGAGTTGTGTTATTGGTCTGACAATGGTTTGCTCGACAGACCCGATTCGTGGGTAGGAGAAATGAGAATCAAATGTTCTGATGTGCCCCTTTTGATGAGAGAGGGTAGTTACTGGACGATGGCGAACGTAATTAGGGAAGCAAGTTTTGTCGACCGTCGTTTGGGATCTGTTGCATTTGCATGGAATAAGGGAAGGCCTAAACACCCATTTACTATTAGAAGGACTTGGTTGTTGCAAGATTTGCAAACACCACCGCGATGGGTTGCCTATCTGGTGGTCTCTGCAACCAAACTAGAAGTTCTATCTGGAGTTCAATTCGAAGAATGGGCGTCGGACATGGCTAAATTTGCCATGGCCTGGAATCTCGAGAGGAAGATTATTTACAGCTATGATGTTCGAAAACCCAAATGTCATTTCAACTGCATCTACGACCAGATGCCCTTGAAAGGGTGGTGGCCCTGGCCGAAGGAACCGAAGCAAGCTTCTACTACCTCAAATTAGATCAGCAAATACTGAAGTACCTAACGCGAGAATCGAAGTAGCAGCGACCGCTTTACGCTCCGAACTCGAACCCATACGTATCTATAGAGTGATCGAATCAATCGTCAAGGTTATGCAGCTTGCAAAGCCAGGATTGAAAATATGACGGCTAAAAGCCCACGAGTCAGGCTAAAGCTTGCTGTTTATTCTATATTGATTATTTAAAGAGGCATATACTTAGCTAGACTGTCCGCCATCGACGTGCCCTCGTGTGGATACGGAAAGTTACAAGAGAGTAATGCGAGAATATCGCCGAAATAATGATGTTTTCTGATATTGGTGGACGCAGACCCCTTAAGGTGCTCATTCTTAGTCTTGTTGGAGGAGCGAATTATATTATGGTACTTAGAGCTTTCTAGAGGCTAGAGCTTCAAATATCAGGTGTCTTCTCCATAGCAGCAGGTACTGGTAGTCGAATCTCGGAAGACTTATTGGAAGTCTGGGAGACATCATTATTATAACTTACCTACCTACTCATAAATTAATTGTCCTACATGGTGTAGTAGTTAAACACCTGGCAGTACATTAGCGTATAACTACATAAATATAAATAGGTTCGAATCCTGCTGTGGTAACTAACGGTCCGATCTTTCAGGTTTTTTATCCCGTTCTGGGGCCTATTGGGCGTTAGAAGGTAGTTCTAAATGACGTTAGAAGAAAGTGGGTTTGGAGAAAGGGTTTTTCTCTAATATATAAATCGGCTAGCTTAAGTGCCAACACCTTTAGTTAGAGTAATGTGTGGAGAGCAGGAGTGGTGGAAAAATAGAAATCTTCTTATGTCAGGCGATATTCTAGCTCTGTTCCTACCTAAGAATATTTTAGACGTCCTAAAACGGGAATATGACCCGAAGATATGTATTTACCTAGCTAAATACACGTCGCTTTGCGACGTAAAATAGATCATCATCATCATAAATTAATTAAGGTCTTAACACATATTCTTCAAAGTGGATGTAACCCAGTAAATGATTTCTACTTGATTGTCACGATGCAAACCAAGAAGCATGGAAGACTCTACTGTTGCACGAGGAGCTCTACCTAAGCTACCTCAGACCAGGAGACCTACTATATATAGAAGGATCTCTTTGTCTATCTAAGAACTACCTGAGCAGTGAGGAATGCTGCTAGGGAACTCCTCTACGGGCCGATCCTAGCTCATGGGAATCTTCGTAGAAGGCTTGACAATTAGGCCGAAATATTAGAAGCCCTGGAGGCTTAAATTCCAATAGACTGCCCCGGAGAGGATTTCCCACTATAAACCTTGGAAGGAAACTCTAGCTGTACGCATATGCGTATTGATGTATCATACATTGGGGTCATATGATACATTTAAATTGCGAACTTAGAGTATTTTCAATGATCTCTAGTACTAGACGAAAAGGTTTTCCCGGCTCATATTGGTGGTAGCCCTTTTCCCAAAAGTGAGTCTAATTAATATAAGACGTTGGACCGTATATCGCCGACCTGTCCTTCTTCCCGAAAACCTAATCTTGGTCTCTCTTGAGAATTCCCTGCTTCGTATCCCTTCTCATGTGTGGCCAAGAAATGCGACAACTCCGCATCTGAAGTGAAATCCTGATGTGGTGGCATTGCTAGCCCTGGTTGAAGTTGTTGCATAGATTGATTTTCACAGCCCGAATTAACGGCGGTTTCTGGCAAGATCTCTCCATAGCGGAGCTTGATCGGGCGTAACGATGACAGATGCTCGCCAATCTTACTGTTGGAACTTCCGTTCTGTAGCAAGGGGGCTTCGAGCGCTCTCGCAATCTCTAGCGCGCTGAGTGATACCTGGCGACCAAGGCGACGCCATCCAAGCAACAAGAAAGAGATAACAAGTGCTTGCAGAACCATGCAACCGACTGTGATGCCGAGGAATTCATAGCGACTCTGGTACGCATTCGCTACTCTCGTCTGTTGAGCTATGAGTTGCTGCGGTATGACGGCAGAAGCATTGGAATTCGAGTATGCGATGGCGCTGCGGAACATTAAATTGTTGGCAGTGTTTATGATGTCGGCGGTTGGATCCTCCCATGTCATACCACAGGTGCTAAATGTTGATACGTTAGATGTTAAATAGTTGCTTGAAACTTGACCAGTGGTAGTGATACGGTAGTTAACGACGCCCATGCTGACCAGCCGGAGCGTTACTGTAGACTCATACAGCCCTTTTACGACAGAGTAAATACCCCCAAGCATTGTCTCATAACCCTCATCGTTTAATATCCAACCATTTCCAGCAGACCCCCCATACGGTGATTCCGGGGGGAACTTAGTAATTTCAATCGTATCATTCTGTCCTAATTGCCAAGTCTGCATTGTCGTGATGCCATTGCTGATGGACACAGGGTATCTGTTTGTAGCTAGACGCAACACACACTCTCTTTTGATGAGGTTGCCGGCGCACGCTTCGTCAGGTTTGTACCAGGAAGTGGTATTGATCGTAGTCAACCGATCAAGTTCCAGTATGGAATCCCCGAACGCGATCGTAACGTTGAAAGCCGTAATGTTGTTGTTATTGGGATCAGCAGAGCCGAGGTTCTTGAAGTCATACGGTACACTGCTTTCAATACAGCTTACATCGAACCCGGGAGCGGACAATGTGAGATCACATGTCGAATTTGCTCCACAGCCATCGAGATGTAATGTTATATCGTCTCGGTTGGAGTATGCACGGCTAACATTACTGAACAGCGGCGTAAGGAGAGTTGTTCCGATGTTGCTCCCACTATAGCCGCTAAAGTTAGCTGGCAGCGAATCGTTCGAGATGTATGCTGTTACACTATGGTCGGAGAACACGTAAGTTTTAGGTGCGGTAACAGAAGCTTTCTGAATAAGCGGACCGTCGAGTATACTGACGGCCAGAGAGAGAAGTGTGGCGATTACGAATTTATCGATAGCCATATTTTGACCGAAGAGTGCGGAAAGGTCACTTCGGACCTCTAAATCAAAAACGAGCTTCCGAAATTCGGCTCCCCCTAGAGCCTGCAGCCACCAGGAAATCGCATACCCTTGGCCGAGAGCGACACTGAGACAGAGGTTGGCGATCGCGATTATTAACGATAGTAAGACGGACACGGAAACGGTGGAGGATGCGTGTGGCCAGGTAGATACTTCTTTGCCGTCTGATTCATATAGAACTATAGCTAATCCAACACAGCATACCACAAAACCAAGAAGGCCGAGAATTGCAATCCGGGGGGCTTGCCTTAAGAAGCCCGGCCTCCACGCAACACCGGTGTTATCAGACTGGGACTGCATCGCGAGAGACTATCATGGGCTTTAGCTCGGAAAAAAAACTTGAAAAGCCCCCTCGGGTCGTTGGAGCAGCGAAATGGACGAGGGCAAACTTCATGGAGTGAGAGAATAGTTGGAGGACCTACTCAGGGGTATTGAAAAGGCGGCTCAACAACGAGAACCCCTCAGTTATTTATCATATACTAGAAAATGATATGGAGCACCGTCATCCAATGGAGTGTTATTACCCCAGCCTCATTTCCAAATAAGGCTCTCAAGGATTGTTATCCCTGGTATATCACTGTAACCTTCTCGGGGCCGTTTACTATGTACTGTCTGTGTCAGGTCCGGGTGGTCGCTTTGGGAAGAATAATGCTACCCAATTACCTAGTAGTTTAAACAAATGATCTGATCATTAGTGAAGGGGGTCATGGTTAGTCGTATGTCGAATGCATCTTGCTACACGTGCAGCGTTGCTCAATTCGTACAGGTATCATAGTGGAAGATGAGATGTTTGCAAGCAGTAAATCGAATAGACATAACGATAGCTTCCATACTCTCTATCAACGAATGCCAATCCGAGAATAACATTTATCGAAGTTAAACCGTGGTTGAGGGGGTGACATACATCACAGAGTCCTAGATTCCTATCCCGAATCGGAGGTGCAGATGCGCCGACTTCTGGCCGTGGGCATACCGAAAGGGCGCTGGCCATGTCGATCAAAGGTCTAGACTCTGTGGCAGCCTCCCGGACGGAGCCCCCACTCCCACTGGAAAATGTAGAGGTTTAAGAGGATGATACCGGAACTCCAATCTTTACTCCCCGGAGTCACGTCCCGATTAGGTCGAGCGAAGGACTTTGAACGTCCAGATTTGGTAATCACCATCGGTACCAATGATGGTACACTGTAGGACTTTGATAGCTATTATTGAAGAAATGGTGCCACATTTCTTGTCGCGACGAGTAGGAGAATGCATTATTAAGGAGGTTAGGTATCTGTTCGACCACTCAACTTCGGGGCAAAGACAGCGTGGTTGAGCATTTGAACGGCGGGTTCCAGTGGGACTTGGCAAACACAATTGGCATTAATCGGAATGATCTCATTGTACACCTATGTGGAGTATGTGGAATATATGGATTTATATTCCAAAACGAGATTGACGTATTGGATGGATATATGCTGAAATGCAATGGAAATACTGGACCAGAAAAACAGAATAACTGGTGTTGATGTTGTTTGGAGAAAGTTGAAGCTTTAAAAGTGGGCAGCTAGAGAACTTCTGAGGGCGACCTTATAGCCCGCTTAGCGCGGACCGCCTCTGTCGTCACCCGTGGACCCTAGAAACTTGCAATTGAGGGGTTATCTGGAGCAGCCGCACCCGCTAGAGACGCCATAATCCTGCCGCTACAGCCCCACGGAGGTGCCTGTAAGGAACCTTAGAGGCCCCCAAATTAGGTAGGTACCTAGGTTCTACAGAGCAACGCTCTAATGCGCCCAGGTGATTTCGAAGCTTGCCCAGAACATGATATAAGAAGCTATATACCTGAGTATTACTCATTTATAAATACCTAAATAAGACTTTGGAGAAATTGCTCTCTGGATATGTATTGATAATAAATGCTATAGGTATCTTTTTGGCTTTCTATTTGGTTATGAACAAAGAAAAGCCAACCATGAATATATGAATGGTATGATTTCGAATGCATGCATGAAGCTTGATAGATATAAACCTGTCCCAACCGTTGTTATCCAAAACGCCTTCCAATCTTCGTTATGTTCAAAAAGAATTCCGTGATGCCTCATTCTATCATCGTGAAAAAGGCATGGCCCTGGGCACAGAGTCTTGAGGGGTCTCCGACGCGCCAGTGAAGAGACTCCGCACCCAACATTTGAATTTCTCCCAGAGCTTGCAGATCTTATCCCAGATCCAAGATAGGCCGGACTTCAGGTAGTCAAACAGCATATCCCAGGGTATGAAATAGACTGCTGCAGCTGCCACGACTCCTAAAGCGACAGCGGGGCCAGCTGCGGTAGCGATAGGGGCAAGCTTCGTGCTGACTACCCCGAGCTCGGCGGCTGTGATACCGAACGCATATCTCACGTCGATACCGCCTTCGCCTGCTTTCATTCCCATCACGGATTTATACGTTCCGATGACGAGACTTAATATCGCGGCTACGGTGCCTTTAATCTCGTCCCACTGCCCATTGGTACCCGCCAACTTCTCGAAGAGTTGAAGTATCTCATCTACCTCAGTGGAAGAGTAGTCGTCGTGATTCCGTACAATTCGCGACCACGGAGTGTTGGGAGCGATGCTAGCCAACTTGATGCGAACTCCTCTTTGGTACCCTAAGATGAGGGTATGGTACTTGTGACGGTGCGCTTCCCACTTGTCCAGACGGACGTGGTGATAAGTGGAAGAGCCATCAATTAACAATTTTCCTTTGTCGCGCTTGGATGCACATCGCAGGACCTTGAGCTTATCAAAGTGCGACGGCACGTTGAAGGATATCTCAGGAACCTCACTACTAGCAAGCAAGTTTAGGACCGTGCGCTTGGAAGTGGGCTTGATGGTGTCAATGGTCTCTTGCAAGGCCTCAGCCGTTGTGACATGTATCGGAGGGGACCCTTTCATAATGTTAGACTCGGCAATTCATCAGATTAAATAGAGCCAACATACCTTTCAATTTGGACCATCCGCGATACTTGCACTCATCCCGCAATCTTTTCTTAGGAAGGTCAGATATCACAATCGTGACGCTATGGGAATCATTCTCCTCACGGGCCACCTTCCCAACAGCTACCGCAACAACTTCGATCGATTCCTCGATCTCAGGCACAATGGTCGTGTCGGTAGATACTTGTGACATCGCGAAAGACTGATGGATGAGTTTCTGTCTTCGGCGATCTTTTGGGGAGGTTGATGGCTTTAAGGGAGGTTTAGCGAAATTAGCCCCTGAGGGGCGGTGTGACTAAGCTTTGAAATATGGGCGGCGGCTGGGTTTTAGAACACAAGGGTAACAACACTGTCTCAAAGAATGAGGCCTCACCAGTCAACTACACGTAGGAAAGACGGATATCAACTTATGAAGGGAGAGAGGAGAGATAAGATATACTCCTCAACTGGGAATGCATCCTCAGTACTACTAGTATGGGGACCCAGTATGGGGATGATGTGGCACCGCGTGAACAGGTCCACTAGAGGCGTCTACCAAGACTTAGGGCCAATTGAACAACGCAGTGAAGCCGGTTTCATACTATAACCTATCCAGCGAGGCAACATGGCGATGTCTGATGGGTCCAATGTACAATGATCTCGAACCAGCGATCTTCCACGAACAACATGTAAGATGAGGCCACGATAACCCAATCAAATTTATACGGCGGCTTATCAAGTTAGACATCCACTTTGATCGTAGCTGAATTTCCGTACCCCATTTTTCACGGGCCATGTGTCTTCTGTCGCGCTAAAGCATCAACCAAACAACGATCGAAGCTGGCTTTGGGTCAACTGACGACTCCTGAAACTTACATAATGCTCTCTTGAATACCCGACATCCCAGAGTCTAGAGTCCCCACACCGATTCGGCGTTTTCTCAACACCAAATCATACGCGATTCAATTGAAATTATGTTACATGTGATTTCAAACGCCAATTCATTTATTCCGTCGCCGTATATTAGCCATGTGCAAAATGTATCGAGTCTTAGAGTAATTGTTGGCCTTGATATTTATTTCAAGATACTGAGCATGATGCTAAGAATTTTTCACCAAAGAATCTTTCAACTTCCCCAATGAATACTCTCAAATTAATCGATCAGATCTTTGGGAAGAATTTCATTGATAGCATAAATCCAAGTTCATGTATGTATTACAGAACTATCGTGTATATGAAGACGAAAACATCCATCGACCCCATAGGGCCATAGCTATGTGGTGTAATAGGCTTCATGGCTTGGCAGTTGGAACTTGGCCTTCCATATCACTTATGATATCACAGGCCTTGAACCTCGCCCTCCTTTGGTTTGGCTTGATTGGTATGCAGATGGTGGCCACTTAGCACGGCAGCCCAGTCCTTTCGATCCGACAGCAGGATTAGCTATTTCTTGAAAATAAAGTACAGTCTAAGCAAAGCCGTACGGGAGCGCATTCCGAGGTCTAAAAGAATCCAAGCAATAGTTTAACTGCTTAAGCGATAACGATTTCTTCCGACGTCACAGCAAAGCGCCACAGCGGTAAGATAATGTTCTTCTATAGAATCAAATAAAATATAGGACTGTAGGTAGGAGGCATATAAAGACTTCGCGTTCCTTGAAACCTGAAATTTAAACACAAAAATATTTTAACCAATGAAATTAGCATATTTCTCGCAATAGCTAAATTATATGCTCATGGCTACATTCACTACTACTTCATTGGATTATAAGTTGTCGTTTCAGACAGGCTCTTGCGATCCGGTAGATCTAGGGGACCCAGATATCACAGGCTTTGGGGTATGTGGATAGAATTCCTCAGCCCCCTGACGAAGAAGCGTTATTCATTTCTTACAGGTCCTCATCTCATTCATTCTGTCCATCGTAATTGCTATCGTCGCCATCCTCTGGGCCTATTTCAAGGATGCCCTACCGACAAAGTGTTATAACGAATTCGATAACCTTTTAATCAACCGCAAACCTCGCGACCAGGACAACAACCGAGTTCACAGTTTCCAAGGTTTCATTCTTGTGCTAAGTGACCAGCAGCTTGTCTCAGGGTTAGCTCTTGTTATATCCATTAACATAATCCGCAGTGGGGTCCAAGATCTCGATACCAAGATATCTGGTTACGCATATAGTACCGCTGTCGTTTTGGCCTTCTTTTCCTGCATTATTCATCTAGCTACAGTTACTGTCCTACGAGACTACCTTAAAAGACGTGGACTCTTGAAGAACATACGAGTTGCGATGATGCTCTGTGTTATAATGCTTCTTGTCCAGGCCGTCGTCGAAAGTTGGAGCATGTTTCAAGAAGAAACACTGAGATGCGCACTTCGAGAGATGGTGATCATCGGATACTCGAATGATGGAACTTTGGAAGATAGACTTGGAAGTCCGTCCGTCGTGTGTGGCTTGACTATCTTATTCGGCCTTCTCGCAACCGGCTATGTCCACATTCTCTTAGATTTATATGTTCGCAATCCTCAAGGTTTTCTAAACCACCAACTGAAGAGCTTGCTGGAGAAAACAATTGGTTGGCCAACATTACCTGACGCTCAACCCCTGGATGCTAGACGCAGCTTGGCATCAGGATTATCTGGGTCAACATGGGGGATAAGCGAGTGGAGTCGAGTAATATTCTTGGTCATACCTGGGGCTTTTCATCGCTCTTTCATGTTTGAGGTTCTATGGATAATATTCTATTTCTTTTTTGGAATATTCGAGGTTGCCGACTTTCTCGCAACATTTGACCATAATGAGGGATACACAGCAATTAGCTTTGAGCCTAAGTTTGGCCAGTTGCTCCCTCTCATCCTCATGATTCTCCCATTTTTAGCTATAGTAGAAAGCTACTCTGGTAAGACGCCAATTCCAACATGATTTACATATTAGATATAGGCCAAGGAGCATAGACTAAGCCACTCCTCAAGACTTAAGAATAAATCGAAATCATGAAGAACATCAAGCAGAACAAGAAGCTTCCATTGATGATGAAGAGCAGGTGCGTTGAAACCTCCACAATCCCACTCGTTATAATAACCTAACTGATAAGGCACAAACAGGATAATGAACAAGATCTTGAATTCGTTGCAGCCTCTGGATCGCATCGTTTTGGAGTAAAGATTTTGTCTTGGGGTTATGTTATTTGCTACACTTTAATTTGCATATATATATCTTTGGCGGCTGGTGAAAATCTTGTCGACAGGATTGGATGGGAGGTCACTTACCTTATGGTTATTGTTGCGTTTATTCTTTCTGGGTTGTCTGGTATTATGTTTGTGCTCACGAGTCTTATTCAAGTTTTGATTCTACGGGCAAAGCTACAGAACATGGGGAGGTCTATTCCCAACGCATCAAGAACCATCCACGCATAGGTTGTAACTTAGCTAGGTATTTAAATAATAGAATAATATAGGCTAAGGTACATCCATACACTAAAATTAGTCTTCTGTATTGTACACATAAGAGACTTAGCATTGTCAATAACACGTCATGTGGGTTGTTAAGCTGTTGTTATTGATGATTAACTGTTAAACCGTTGGCGTTATAGTTAATCGCTGTAATCAAATTATAAACCCCTCTATATCCACAAAAGCAAAGAGTTAATTAGCGCTAGATCGCTTATAATTATAGGCATAGGTGTTTTAGTCCCTGTACTTTTTCTTAGCATTGGGGGGTTTATTTGAAAGTATGACAACTGTATTATATCAAAGATCCATGGAGGTGTGCACTGGAAATTGTGAATACAAGCCGAAAAAGTCATGGATGCAAGGGATTTCAAGTTGTGCAGGCTCTAAACAACCAACAGCCAACCGCGCATTTTCCATTTTCTAGTAGATTGAATACTCTTTCATCCACTCTCTTCCCTCTTCATACACCACTTTCATTACCTAAAGTGTTTCATGACCGATTATATCCGCGAAGGCGGGCATGAAACAGCTTCTGGTCTCGTGACAAAGTGCTACGAGCATCACCATGGATTCAATCTTAGCGATAAAGATATTGCTCGTGGTAAGCTCGGGAAACACATTCGCCGTGTTGGGCAGCACCACACCCTGTGCGTCGTGGGTTCTCCACCACATCTTTTCAGACAGTCGAGTACTCGCAGACATTCGCAGAGAGGTTTCGACTTTCTTAAATGAGAGTTCCGACGAAGAGAATAAATTCTTTGTCTCCATTGACTTGGCTGACAGCCGCTGACATACGCACATCTTGCCCGATACTCCAAAGCACTTTCCAGGAGACTCTGCACTACGCCATCGTACTGTTACTCCCGGAGCTCGCATACTAGTAGAAGACGCACTTCTGGACGGTCACATACTACTCAGAAAGGGCATTATGCTCATGCTTCCAGCGTCGGTACAGCATACTAATGTGTCGGCTTGGGGTGAGGATGCCGACAATTTCGACTACATGCGTTTCGTGCCTAAACCAGGCCAGAAGAAGCTGAACAAACTTGCTTTCCGCGCTTTCGGTGGTAGTCACGTCCTTTGCCCAGGGCGCCACTTTGCCAGTACCGAGATCATGGCGCAGGCCAGGCAATGGGGATTGTGTCAGAGGATATTGCAGTTGTCGAAGATTAGCGAATCACTTATGCCTTTTGCATGGTGGAAAGTTGCTAAACCTGAAACTTCGGAAATAAGATTGATTCGTTCATAGATTCTTCTAGTTTGCTATCGCAGCCCTTCGCAAGTTCTGGTATGAATATGATGTCAGGATTGTGGTAAGAAGTCTAGATTCTAGGTACCTAGATAACCCCGCTAAACTCTCGCTGCGAATCGTCCCCATAAGAGCCCCAAGGCCCTAGGGCTGTCTGTTTTCAGGGAGGATGACACCAAACCCTAGTGGGGGTAACCCTTCTAAAAAAAAAAAACCACCTGTACGTACCTATCTATCTGCTAGTTTGTTAGAATTTAATGGGTAGATACCTACTAGGTAGTCATTTCCTTAAACGTCTTGTCCCCTGAGAAAGAACGTTATATAATGCGCAAATTTATCAGTTCATAAGTCCTGTACCTGCCCGTCAGATTGTGTAAATTATATTGAAAAACAGGATATTGCATTTTTATTTTCCAAAAACTCTCCAGTTGAGCAAGTTCATTTGTAGTTACTTCCGATCTGGTCTAACTTAAATGCTTGAGCGTGTTTCAATAGTGATATATAAAGGAAAGGTGAGAACCCAAGAACCTTTGTTCGCCGGCATCCATTTTTCCTACGTCTTCTTTCGTACATCAACAACATGTCACGATGCAAACTCGTACTGGGAATCTATCTTGAACACTGAGAGATACTCTGTCAATGAACTCCTCTACAGTCCGATCCTAGCTCTGTGACTATCATGGGATCTTCATAAAAGGCTTGACACCAACCAACACCACACTATAAGTAACAGTCATTCATTCGATACATCACAAGCGCACAAACCAGGTATGTCTCTGCAATGGCTTACAGAGATATTACATTCGCTGATAAAGTACGTTTTGACATTCGAGGTTTAAATTAATAATTATTTATTAATTTAATCATTTACGTAGTCCGCCGAGACCGATTCCCCGTCTAAGTGGTGCGAATACTGGCGTCGAGCGAGTCGCGTAAGTAATTGTTCTAATCAATTTAAAATGATTTATTACTGTCACTAACATGATTTAATATAGTGATCCCGAGGTCACTCGACGTCTTGTACCTACGACATGGAACATACTTGCGATCGTGTGTCTTAGCCGTTTTTTTACTTATGGTTCTCCTTTAGAGATGGAATAACCGAAAATCGACAGCATCCGTAACGGTTAAGAAAGGGCAGGTTAGCAGCGCAACAACACCCCGGAAGCGACGTTGAAACGAGGACGTTTCCTTCTTCAAGGCCTGGCAGGTGTTAAGTATGTTGCGTGCATATGTAGCTTAGTCATTCGTTCATTCGTTAGCACTAGCTTTAAATAGATGGACAAGATCTTGAGAATGACTCTCAGATCTAAGACAATACAATAATGATTTACAGACAGACCATGCGTACCATATGGTAGCACCTCTCCGTTAGGGAGTATAGGTAGCCACTCTAGGGCTGAGAGAAAGCGCCGTGGTCCATGGTTTCGTCTGTGCGCAAGACCCCGCCCCCGCATTCTTTTGAACGGGCGATGAACCGGAAATCAATATCACACCTTCCCAAACGACTCGACATTGATATGAAACTTGAATACAATGGAAATCCATCTATTGCTGGCCAACAAGCCACTTAATCCCTCTTTGGTTATCCCCTCAGAAGACGAAGAGCTCGCTTCTACTGTTTCCGCTTCGGAAGCTCTCGACACCCCTACCACATCGACGACTGAAACTCAGTGGCCAGAACCAGAGCCATCAGAGCCCGAAGCATCACCAGTTATCGCGCCATCTCCCTTAACTGATGGCTCTTGTTATCTTCTTTTATTTGAGGAAAAGTGGAGAAATGAATTGTTCTCCCGAAAGAAGACTTGGTCACTTGGATCCGAGTTGTTAGAGGAGGATGTTAACCATAGGGCGAAGGACGTCAAGGTTGGCTTGTGGCCCGTGTATAGCGACGAGGGAAGACGGAGGAACGATAGAGTTCATGTTGGGGAACCCGATTATGCTCCCGTATCAGGAACACCAGCTGAGTTGATGCGAAACTGGGGCTGGCATTGTTTCTGGCTTGGTGTCAATCCCGCTATCGTTAGTGTTGGCGGGGGCTCCGTCAACCCACCTCTTAAGCTTCCGGATCTCGCGCTTCCCTCCGATGCGGAGAAAACGGACCTTCAGAAGCCGATGGGTGAGACAGCGTATCACTAGAAGAAAACCTATCTTCTAATTGTAGGTACCTGCCTTCCAAGCATAAATGTTAAAGTTACGAACCCACTGTCTCTAAGAGGTAGCCAACGACCCAGTGCTTCCGGAGGCCTGATTACGTAATTTGAATGATTGATTATGTCAGCTTAAAGGCTTCGGGTTTTGCTGACCTAATAGTCATTATGTAATTGCCCCCTGATTCTGAAGACAAGAGTGTTTCCTTAGACAAATTCAACCCTCAAGTAATCTACCAGCCGTTTTAGTCAATTCGAAGACAGCGGTCGGGTGAGGGAAGAGACTGAAGCAGATTGTAAGTCACAACTCAACCATAGATGGGTATTACAACTCAGAGATAACAAACCCGGCCAATATATTTCAGGAAGATCGTCTTAGTTATAATAGGTAGTATAGAATTTATCAACGTGTAGAACTTTGCTAATTACCTATGCTACGGAGCATCTTTTGTTGCGCCACTGCATCCCTTTCAACCGGCTAATGCACACGGATATCACCCCAAAAACTCCGATGAAGAGGGCAAAAAGGGTGAAATACCAACCATATCCTATGGCAGTAACCAGTGGTTGTAGTATAGCTGCCGAGGCAGCACTGACTCCACATCTCATAATCTGCCCTGAGGCGTATGCCGTGCTAGACTTCCCTGGAAACAGGTCGACCAGTAAAGCACTCGCTGTGTGACTTAAGAGTGTGGATACCGCGCAGATGAAGAATTGGAAAATGATGGGAGCTGAGGGATGTACCCTATAATACACTGCCCAGCCGTAACCGATGATGAGAGCTGTCTCGAAGATGACAAATATCAAACAGTTGCGGTATCGGGCCGCTTCGATTGGGAAATCTCCGAGGGTTTCATGATGATTCTCTATATCGAAGTTGTGTTTTCTTGCCACTACGGCGTAGTTGATATCCACGAGTTTTCCGGCAACAATTCCTCCAATCGTCATCCCTGCCAAGCCAGGAAGAAATACAAGCCCGATTTCAAGCTCGTTATAAGAGTAGATATCCGCAAAGATGACGGGGATGGCAACCTGGAATGTGTAGTAGACCGAATAAGTCAAAGCCACCATCCATAAAACTGCGGAAGCATCCTTGTAAAGAAGGATGCGGAGAGAAGCAAAAGCTGTGCCGGGTCGCCATTTCTCTCTTATAGGAACTTGGGAGTAAGACTCTCCCCCGAGAGAATCTTTTTCTCGAGTTGTCCCCCCTTGGATCAGGGCCCACCAAGTCCTCCAGACACCTTTAGCAGGCTTACTTCCATTACCGACAACGCAGCGAGCTGTTTCAGGCAGTGTGAACCCGGCTACTAAAAAACATAGGGCTGATATGATGAGGAGAGCCCAAAAGACCCATTGAACACCGCTAGTGCCCAGAGCCACAGCGCCCCCAATCACAGGACCCACCGCAGATATCCCATTGCATGTCGATAGCATGGGTCCGAGCATGCGTCCCCGCTCAGCGGTAGGCACCACGTCCGCCGCGATCCCATAAGCAAGAGTCGGTATGGCAGAGCCGCCGATGCTCTGCAAAGCACGTAATGCGATTAAAGCGGCGTAGTTGTCTTTGTTGAGCGCAAGTCCCAAGCTGCCTAAAGCGTATAACGCGACGAGAACTAAGAGAACAGGCCGACGTCCAAATGAATCGGCGACAGAGGCAAAGATTCCTGGTGACACCGCTTGTACGACGGCGTATACTGTGATTGTAAGGTTTATGGCTTGGATAGAAACGTGGAATTGGTTGCCGAGTAGGGGGATGAGGGGGAAGTATATTGTTGCTGTCAATGTTGATAAAATCATCGTAAAACCGAGAAGATAAGTTAGGTAGGTCTGCATCGCAGGTGAGAACACGGAATATAGATGTTGAACCTCATTACTGGATGCAGATGTGTCGCCATCTTTCAAGGTATTCTGATCCGATTTCTCGACGGCCATCATCAATCAAGAAGGGGTATGTAGAAAAGATTCAGTACACCAACTTTGGTTTCTGCGTCATACACAATATAGGGCAGTTGTGTTGTCAGTAAAAACTTTCTAGGATCTCGGATTGCGTGTTGGTGCACCAGAAGATGGGATGCATAATCTTCTGCCGAAACCGGTAGGAAAGCGATTGATCACCTTCTAAAGTCGGCGGTCCATACACGTGACATCCAAAGTCTGGGTCAAGATCGAATTGGGATATGTGGGTTGGGGGGATATTTCCAGATATGTTTCTGGAAAAATCTCCCCTGAGTAGTTTGAATGTGAGTCACATTGATCTCCATAGGTACCTGCCTAGGTAACTATAAGAGTGAGGATATAAGCCCAATTCTGAAATACATCAATAAGGATAATCAAAGTTTCAATAAGTATTAATCAAAGATATCAGAGTTTATGGGGGGGCTGGTAGGAATAAGGAAAAGAAGTGAGGTTGATATGTCATGTGTGAGCTACATATCATGACATACAGCCATCATCTCCTGTGTCCCTTCTCTAGCTTTGCGAGTCTTCCGGGATATCTCAAGCTATATACAGGGGTATCTAACCTCATTGGCTTCTTTAAAGTGGCGACTATTAGATTCCTCTATATTGGCAGGTATGTACACGCATTAGTCAAGGTGTAGGTAGTTTAGGGCTTCTCAAGCAACATCGTCGCTATTTCACAGTTTCATCCTAGATCCGCTTCTTTGCAATTGCCGAAATCTCTCATTTTATGTCCTCCCTCTACTTGCGCAGCTTTGCAGCTTGGACGGTAGCCACATCCCCATTCTTAGGACAAAGTAAGGTTCCATCTGGGGTAATTGTGCAAAGCCGGGTCTCATTACTCGTGACCCAGTCTCCAGGGAGAAAGTAGTACTGCTCAATAGCGGTCATCCCTGATTCGGAGGCCTTCCTGCCTTGAAACCTTGACGGGGCAGAAACAGGTAGGCGCCATGTGCAAACCCATCTGTCAACATCAAGAAAAGCCAGTCTCCTGCGTGACAAGAATGCGAGTGGCTCGCGTATCCGACAGGCAACCTCTTGCGGCAAGGGCATGTATGTAAGAAACAAGGGGTCATCACTTGACTCCGTTTCCGAAGGATCTCTCTGCATATTATCTACGTCAATGAGAAGGTATTGACTCTCAAGATGGCCAGAGGCTGTCGAAGACGATATCTCCAGAAGAATGTAAGGGGAATCGGTACAAGATATTAATCTTCCAAGCGTTTCGGTATCCTTCTGAAAATTGCCATGTGCAAACGAGGGAGCTGTGACAGTTGACGATCTGCCGACTCTAGGCGGAAAGTAGCTGTATACCTCGCGTTCCGATAGATCGGGCCAGTTGAAGACGTACACTTTGGTGTTGCCGAATCCAAGAAGAGTATCTGGTACGGTCGGATGGCTTACCCACTTTACCCTTGACATTGAAGACCCGAGCTTCGATTCTCTCAAGGACCTAGACTCCATATCTACGGAGAATAAGATTGTCGGCGAACATAAAAGCAGTTTCTTGCCTGTAGCTTGAAACATAATCTGGTTTACATGACCTTGCTCTTGTGGGATAACGAGGTCAAACTCATCTGAGACATCCCATGAACCTGCTCTACCGGCAGTGCGGGTTACTCTTTTAACGGTAAGACGTCCGCTAAGATCAACAAGGGCTACAAGGCGTCCGTCTTCGCTCCAAGCCACATGCTCTACCGAGATGTAGCTTGTTAGTCTTGCCAACTCAGCTACCTTGCCTTTTCCTGTTTCACAGAGCACGGCAACACCATCTTCCGTCCCGTAACAGTATAGTGGTCCAACTGATTGCCCAGATAAAGTAATGACATTATCAACTCTGGCAAAGTGATGCTCGGCATACAGAGAGACTTTAGCGAGACTTTCGGTTTCGCTATGAGCATCACTATTGCTATTGTGATCCGAGGAATCGGCGAGACGAATTAAAGTGTTAGGTTCCCAAACGTTTCCATAAGATCCGCGAATATCGTAGAGTCTCCGGGAGTCGGTGCTAAAGCAGATGTAAAGAACAGGATCTTGTGATGCCAGCTGGTATAACATCGAGAAGTCGGCAGTTGAATAAACCTTAACTGCCCCGACTGCATCTCCCGTAGCTATTAAAGAACCATCAGCACTGACGGTGAAATTGTCTGCGCCAGCTTGGACAGTTGCGCTGGCCTCCTCCTCATAGGGATCCCAGATGAACAGAAGTCCCACTTGATCGAGACCAATCACCTCTCCAGAATGTGGATGCCACGCAAGTCGGAATACCTCGCCCCATGTGTTAACTTCGGTAGTCATGTCATCTGCGCTCAGAGAGATGCTGCACTGCCCGATCAACATGGGTGGCTCCAATTCCCAAACTGTAGCCGGATGGTTCCGATAGCCAAATGCAACCATATTGCCGTCTGGGCTGAGAGAGGCGACTGTTGGAAAACTAACTGTAGTGTCATCTAGACTCTGCTCGTCAATCTGTACCAATAGTTCGTAGTGTTCTATATCGTCGTCCTCTAGTGTAAACGTTCTAATGGCCCTATCTTCGAAACAGACTAGAACCAACCCGCGCTTCTCGTCAAATAGGATGCTGTGCGGTCGGGGACGCTTAGGAGGATTTTTTATTATCTTTAGACACTCTCCTGTTGCTACATTCCATAGTCGTGTAGTTAGGTATCCGTAGCTGACAAGTAGGTCACCAAGTTTATTACTTTGAATGGTCAGAACGCGTTCCGGGTGCGTTATCCGACGCTGCTCTTCGAAAGTAGCCGCATTGTATATGATAATCTGACTCAACTTCCGAATGACTGTAAGAAGGGCGATTCTACTCCCAGCAGTAATTACGGAAGACGCCACGACCCCTTGAGCTAGGGTAAAACGAGCCAGGCAGTCATCCCAGTTGGTACCTGTGAATCCGGAGATCTGAAGTGATCGACTTTCTTTGCGTCCAAATTGTTGGTAAATCATGGAGTCTTGGGGACAAAACGGTGGTATTAATTTATAAATCGAGTCTGGGTGTTTCCTCAAGTTGCTGCCAAACTTTCCTACGATTTTGATAAAGTCAGTAGCCCAGCCTTCGATTATCGCGGCTGCTTGGCGTTGTATGGGGGATTCCTCGTTCTCCATCTTTCGCAACTTGAAAGCGACTTCGACCAAGTGACGTGAGGCAGTCACTAAGGCCCTAAGTTCCTTAGCCCTGGCAGCAACGTGGATCCATGTGAGGATATGGGGCCCCCCCAGAAAGCTCATGACAATTTCGAGGATATCTGGGTTGGTGATTGACCCGTGGACAAAATGATGAGACCACGAAGACATAGCATAGCCAAGCAATGCAGGAGGTCGGTTCCGGTTAATCTGACTTCGTAGACTCGTATCCGTTAATCGTGCTATACATCGCTTAAATATCATATCGTTGGTAGTGCTGGAGTCAATGGCCAGGAGACCACGTTTTTTACCTCCTCGCACCAAGTATTCTCGAGCCGTCTCGTGCGTCATAGTAGCTTTACCCTCATGGTCTACGGTGACGAAGCCGCCGCAAAGGTCTCCTATCGTCCTATGAATCTCGAGAACTCCATTATTCTCCAAGGCGTCGCCAAGTTCCTCCACACTTAATAATCGCCGAGCGCAAGTCGTCCAACCCAGTATGTTGAGACCGAGATTCCGATCGTTAACATTTGGCTGCGACTGGACAGACGACGCCATTCGATTGTATAACGCTTCCATGCCGGAGGGAAGTTCCTCCAAAGCTCTTTCGACATCCGGTCGCGTATGGCAAGAATTTATCCTCTGTACTGCCAAGTGCAACCACAGAAAATTGCCTTGGGCGCGGGTGAGAAGTTGATCAGTGACTTCTTCTCTATATACAGCGTCGCCTGCCAGATCCATTTCACTGCCAATGTATGATCGAAAGTCTATGAGATTTCCCTCGACACGCACGGTATCTGTTTCGACATGGTTCGCCAACTTCTGGAATGCCGAGGAGATCTCATGAGTTTTGCGACTCACAAATAAAATGCGAAGGGGGACAGTAGTTTGCTCTATTTCCGATAGAAGTCGAATTAGCGCGGCCGGCCGATCTGCTTCATCTACCCCGTCTATAACCCAATAGAGGGGAAAGTTATGATCCAAGTGAAAAAGTGTTTGTTTGAATAGCCATTGCCAAATTGTTCGATAATCCGCAGTTTTAAGATCCGCGGCCGCTGCTTCAAGTTGACGAAGTCTCTCTCCATAGGCCGGCGTTGAGTTGGCAAGCTGACATGCCAGAGATCGGAGGAGCATACTAAGCCCCCGCTTTTCCTGGGACATGAATCGGATGAAAAAGTAATGGCAGGGTAGGCCGAGCTGGACGAGATGATTGATGATAAATGAGGATAGAATGGACTTCCCACTTGCAGCGCTGCCATTCACCCATAGGACTCGCGGCTTGAAACATGTATCCTTGATCCACGCATTAAACGAATCATTAGATTCTATCCATGTACATGTGCCAGGAGTCCAACGATCGCGGAAGAAATTGTAGTCTGCATCGGGAGAGTCGAAGACAGAAAGGTATTCCTCGAAACTGGTAACAGACGGGGCGTCTAATTCATGTGATTGTTCTATATGAAATTCTTGTATTAGCTCTGTTGATCGAAATCTTCCTCATCGGCGTAGAAATGGGTACATATGGACGGAGACAAACCGATCCATAGCTATCGACCTACGTTTGGTTTTAGATTTAGTGATTAATGTTTTCAAGACATTTCTCACGGTTATGTATCGCGGGTCATCAGGACTTGCGTATTTACAAACTCCGTGATGATCGGCGTCGAGGGGCTTGGAGATCTCTCCAGGATAACCTAACACGGATGAGTCCTTCTCCAGGACCATCTGGGGATAAATGGTTAGATGCAAATCATGATACTCCGATTCAATGGTTTTCATACTATTTGAGCTTTTTTGAACATGGTCGTAGGTCGAGTCTCATAGAATGATACAATCTGAAGCTTCGGAGCAACATGTCTGAACTGCTCATTCAGCTTCTGGAGAGTCTGCGAGCCAGCTGCAAGTTCGGCAATGAATTGCATAGGACTGGTGACAAAGGACACCTGCAAGATACGATTTAACGTCTCGGCTAAGTTGGTTCCTCGATGCGGTGTGGAGAGAAAAATGATGGATGAAATAGCTTTGATAATAGCTTCGTAGGTTGGGTCATTCTGTCCCTGCATATACGCCTAGAAAAACACGGGTTCATGTCAGCCGAAAAACCACACCCAGCTGCACGTTAGATCAACGTTTTAAGACTGACCTCTTTCACAATGAGACCTCCCATAGAATGAACTATGAAAATTATCGGCCGCTGCAATCACATTGTTAATCACCTGGGCAGATACCAGCTAAACTTAGCGCAGTCAACCGCACCTCTCCCATGCCAAGATCTTCTATCTCTGGTACCGATTCATCTTGAGCATGCTTCAAGTCAAACAAGAGATCCTTCGCAAAGTCGAGAACAGACATCTTATTCTTGTTGCTTCCAGGGCGAAAATCCGCATTATATCCAAAAGTCAGAATTCGTGCTTCGTTGATATCTGGCTCGTGCGGTAGGAATTTTAGTGGCCAAAAGAAGTCCGGGTTGCGATCGTGTGACCACGTCATCCGGCTACTCCCTCCTAATCCGTGGACAAAGATAATATCTACCAAACGCTGTCCTGAAGGTCGATGCACGACCTTTAAACCCAACGGGTCCTTGGTAGAAGCTTCAAACCCACGATATGTTGACGAAGTCCCCAATGAGGGCGCGAATTGACTCTCTATAGTCTTCGTATGGCTAAAGTTGGAGCTTGTGCCCGATGATCTGTTTTGAAATTGATCATCGCTAGTTGTAGACGCGCTTGGCCGCGGGGGTGTCTCTCGTTCCACAGTCGTGAACTGGGCATCTTGATTTTCAGCATAGTCCGAAGAATCGTCTCGACTATCGGTCTTCTTCTTGCGGAAAGGGAACGATTTCTTGAACTGCATAAATAAGGTTAGTAGACGCGTACCTACGCGATAGTTGCGAGATTATATCGCAGAAAAGTAGGAAACGGTCTCAAGACATACCATAGTGTTGATAATGCATGAAGCTTGAGAAATACTTTCCTAACTTCATGATTGCGTTCGAGAGAGAAGAAGTGAGTGAAACAATAAACGGTACTGACCAGGGTGAAGAGGGGGGACCCATCAAACCCCGAAATCCGTCACGAAATGGCCCCCAACCTCAACTCTTGGAAATCCTCAGCCTCACCCATGCTTATCTATTCGCTTGCTCTAGGCGCCCGGTCGAAATGAGCATGACCCCTCAATGTTATAAGCATGGAGTTGGGGGATTTATATAACTCGATCCGCCATGAACCATGGCGAGTTTCTTTTCCTGATCTCTTATCTTCGTATACATCTTGAAACACTTATACTATTATTATACACTGAATAATATCCCATCATGGCCACAGAAATTGTGCTATCGCCTGGGATCCCGGTCTCCCCTGTAGAGGAGCCGATCTCACAAGACAAGGCCGCCACAATGACCATCAAACAAATTCTAGCACAGCTTGACGGTGTCTTCCCCATGGATGAAGCTGTCATTGAAGGTTGGAACCCCTGTAAGCTTCCTTAGGTATAATTGCTTACCTATATATTGGTAGCACTACCAGCGGGAAGTACATTTATTTCCGTGGAGAATTTTGGGACTAGTGCTTGGACGATCACAGGTAGACTTGTAGCACTTGATGCGGGTGGCGCAGAGAAGGTCTACTTCGTCAAGGTGCGTTCTCAAGTATCCCGAGTAGCAACCCATATATAGTCCAAGTTAACAATAGGCCTTTTCCTTCAGATTGCATATGGCGAAACTGGACGAATCATGCTTGGAGGGGAGTTTGAATCTTCCAAGGCAATCTACGCTGCCATGTCTGATTTCATTCCTGAACCATTCGGATTTGGAAAGTACAAGGTCCCAAGCCCAGCCACTTATTTCTATCTTTCGGAGTTTGTCGACATGGACGTCACTACGGCCCCAGATCCGGCCGAGTTCACAAGCAGACTTGCGCATCTTCACAAGGTGAGTAAATCGCCAACTGGAAAATTTGGATTCCATGTACAGACCTGTGACGGCGACCGAGCACATGTAGTCGACTGGCAGGATAGTTGGGCCGTTTTCTTCAGGAACTTATTCCTAGGCGTCTGCGATCTTGATATTAAAAGAAACGGTCCTTGGGAAGAATACGAGCGGGTTGTTCAACAGGTAGCATGGAAAGTAATTCCACGCCTTCTTGAGCCCCTCCAAGCTGAGGGTCGCCAGCTCAAACCATGTATTATCCACGGAGATCTTTGGGAAGGGAACATGGGAATCAACATGGAAACTGGAGACACTCTCCTCTTTGATGCTGGTTCCTATTATGCTCATAACGAGATGGAACTGGGCCATTGGAGATGTGAATTCAGTTCTGTCTTCCGATCAACGGCATATAAGAAACATTACCTGCGACACTATCCTGCAGCGGAACCTGCAGATGAATTCGATGATCGAAACCGGCTCTATAGCCTCAAGGGTGCTATCAATTATTCCGCCGGCCATCCCGGATGTATTTTGAGGAAGACGTACGTGTTGCCTGTTTTGTTCTGGTTGTCCCATTGCTAAAGAAATCGCATACAGGGCCTACAACAACATGCTCTATCTGTGTGAGAAATATGCTCCTCTAGATGGCGTAGATAAGTATGATCCACGGATAGATCCGTCACTTACAGGAGCTCGGATTGTGCCTCACTTGGCGGAAGGCCTCATCTGAGCAGTAGCCATGATTTACTAGTGGCACGGTCATCCAAATGTTCAAATGGGTCTAGAGCCCACATCGCGGCACGGACCGCGTATGCAACACACGGAGCTACGACGTCGCGCCACGGTTACATTTTATGTAATATGAGATGTCGTTCAAATTTCAGATTAAAAGACAGCCTTGTTACATAGTTGTATGCGTAGGTGACACTCATGTGTAGTACAGGATGATTTTGATTTGTTAACCGTAAATAAAACGTAATAGGTACGTTCTAACGTACCGTCGAGATCTCCAAGAACGGCACCCCAGTTATGAGTAGATCCGAAAATAGAGACTTACATAATTCGACACGAAGCTCTCCTAAGAGATTCGCTTGCACATGAAACGACAGGTATACTTGGGCACCTCAACATATGGGCTTAATAGTATGTACGTAAAAACCATTCTATAACCCTTTTACATTTGAAGTTTTTGCACTTCCGTACCATTCTCCTACCTAAACACCACCTAGGCCCCTACCCGGTTTGATTACGCAGGATTTTTGACTGGGGTGGCACCTGCACCTGTATTCAAAATGGGATAGGTAATGTACAAATTTTACGTCAATTTCCACCGTATCATTCCGTTCTATCAACGTTGATAAGCAGCATCCGATCCCCTCTTAGTCCTACCTAGCACTCTTCAACGTTCATCTCAGTTTCCGTCATATTCAAAGGCAAGCAAAAAGAATCGAATATGCCTCGAGCTCACTCACCCCGGAATAGGGACCCTAATCGTGCAGATCGCAAGTGTCGTACATTGCATGAAGATGGGTCCGAGTGTTTGGCAGCTCTAGCTCAAGCTAGACATGCACTTTGCCCATCCCATCATCGGGAGTACAAGAAATTGTACAAAGCTTATAAAGATAGGGAAAAATATTATAATAATATCAAGACGAAAGAAAAGGGGGCTGACTCCAAGGAGAAGACCAAGATGAAGATAGTTGCTGGCAAAGAGACACTCGAGTTAAGAAATACAGTTAACCATCGCTTCTTTAGTTTATCCAACAACAACCGTGGGCATATTAGGTGGATTTTGAAGATCAAGTCCGAAATCCATAATCTAGAGCAAGGAATAGCAGACCCAGAAGTAGAAGAACCCGTCGGGTCGCCGTCGCCCACGCAAAATGATCAGACCGTCGAAACTTCCGTGTTCCAGTCACTTCTTGATCCGGCAATTCCGATGTCTAGACTAGAACATCTACCACCCGATCACCCTGTCGTTACCCTGAAGAAGTTCACGAATGCAATAGTGACAGCGACAGTTGAGAAACTTTACTCCATTGCTCCTTCTCTAAACGACTCGCCCTCCGGGAGGCTACCAAATGAGAGGGACACCATCATCCGCTTTACCTTCCGCGAACTCATCTTACACAAGGCCGATGCCGATGTTATCGTTAGGGCCACCAAGACCCAAAGCATTGACACATTCTTGAGAGAGTCATTTATAGATGACCTTGAATATTACGTTAAGTTCTTTGAGGCATTTCAGGAGGGACGGTCTGACACATTCCGTATTCTACGCGATGCTATTTGCGACCATATCCTAGAACCAGAACCTTCGTCTACCACCATATTAGGTGCTATGATCAATACGGATGACAGCTTTCGAATGATGAACACCAAGGGCTGGGATATCTTGTGGGCGGAGTTTGGTGACATTGCGGACTGGTGGAATCTCGAGGCCTTTGCTATTCAATTTGGAGATCTAGTGGCCGCTAAGACCTTATGTATCATGCGCAGATACGTAACTTCGCTGGATGGCCCTAAGGACGAAAATGAACGAACATGGTTTGTGCCTGATGAAGATCCCTCCCAAGAATGTGCACTTGCTATGCTCCAAAGATTTCTTGCGGTTGCGAAAGGGTCCTCTGATCCTATTGGACCCCCCATCAAAATAGAACACGGTATCGCAAAAGAGAGACAGACTCGTTGCTACCTTGTGGGAAGAATGGACAACAAAGATGGATACGCTTGGCAGTTGATGCAGGAGTTGAGCGAGAGGGTTGAGAGATTCCAAGTTCTCGTGTATGACCGGGAGAAGAAGAATTTTCCTCGTCACCTCGTCTCACCTCCCTTAGCAGACACGAATCCATGGATCACGCGTTTTCGATCCGGCCCAGAGAAGACCCTTCACCGGCAGCCATGGAAAGTTGATTGGACCTTCGAAAACGTAATCGACGATGTCGATAGCCTGGGTGACATGATGGGTAATAATATGAAGAAAGGCTACTACGAGTTTATCATTATCGACAGAACTCCGGGAGGGAAATTTGAAATTCTTGATGTAGTGGCTGATGCATTGTCTAAATTACGGGAATATCCTACATTCTTGAGTCTTTACAGCCACGCAATCCGGATACATATCCCAGCCGAGGACCAACCTTATTATTTCGAAGAAATATCTAGGCCACAATTTGGCCATCTCGACCTTACCCCATCGATGTCTCCCCGATACGTTGGCAATCGCATTCGATGCTGGGATATACCCGAGGCAGTTCGTGATATCCTTCGAACCGTGCTACTAGACAAGTCTCGGGTTATATCCCAGTATGAGTCTCGACTGATCTCTGATGTGGCGGCAGACCTCGAGTCGAATGGAGTAATCTCAAAAATTCTAGAATACGAGCCCTCAAACATATGTCCCATTATCATGCCTGGAATCGACGGGCTTGATGATGTCTACTTTCCCTACGATTTGGGGCCTAAAGAAGGATACGCCGGAACCGGGAATATCTTTGACTTTGACCCGTCGAACAATGACCTCTTCGAATTCTCGGAGACCTACAAGCGCGCTCATCCCAACGCTATTTTTGCGAAAGGGAGAGTAGACCTCCCGTATTGCGCATGGCCATGTCCCAATCTTAAAGAGTCCCGATTCCCTCGTCTTAACTTCAGTACCCCCGAGGGTCGTATGTACAGGTGGGAGAAGTTGCCATTTGACATGCCCCTAGCTCCCCACGTGTGGCAGATATTTGTGAACACGGAGATCAATAGCAAGTTGCATTTCGTACGTATCGTACAGTCGACGTTGGTCATATGCGGGAAAGACCTTGACAACGCGGCGGCTAACCTCGAAACGTTGCTTGTTAAAGGAAAGGATCATGGCTTGAAATTTTTCGTTCCATCTCCAACTTCATGGACGAATGATATAGGGAAGTTGGGACTTGAGTCATTGTGGGAGGGAGTGCGACTTTTCTTGTAGGTACGAACAGGCTATAGTGGATAATTAGAGCGTAGTTATAGTGGGTTACTTCTAAATCTTAGGGCATTTTATTTTGGAGGAGTTGCAGCTAGAGGGAAGCCCTAGAGGCCTAAATCTCTAGGGCTCTATCTCGGACTATAAGCCCTGTAAGCTCTCCATAGACCACCTCTATCCACTGATGTAGTTTTAAACCACAGGATTAGTAAGTCAACTCAATGCAGGTCATTTTCAACAAGGATTGACATTATGATCAACGAGATAATAAAGCATAAATTTTAAGCAATAAGCTTTGGAACCTTCTTCATAGGTGCATATAATTCGATAAAGCCTTTCTTATACCAAACTGAGGGGTGAACAAAATAAATTTCCTCAGTTGCTAACCTAGTAAATATCCGTGTTAAATTGAGACAAGACTTCAAACATACTAGGTTTGATCATGCAACGTGTTCTTTATAATAACCATCTATTACTATCATATTTTAGTTCCGCCGATAGGCATTTGCAAGTGCCCCATACGCAACAGTCCGGAACCTAAAAAACAAATGAGGAAAGTAATTCGGAGGTGACTGGCCGGGCACTAAGGAGAACCGGTCCCGACGCGGCCCCACATAGTCACACATAAGCTTAGAGACATTAGGTGCTTCATTATGAAGAGAAATGTTGCGATAATGAAATGATGAATTCAGAGATAAAAGAGGATAGAAATATTCAGAATAAACATATCATACGAATTAGAAGTGATATGCTCTTTCTAAATTATACTTACTTTCATCCTATGAGAAGGTCCATTATTAATCCGCACTGGGGAAGAGTGAAAGTACCAATTCGCACTTTCTTGATCCAGAATCAATGAGAACTTACAAGATTAGGAAGATCAAACTTACCTAAAGTGTGGATTAGCCAATAGGGTATCCAATAATACTTGTTTGTCAAACAAAAACTACCGTTCTAAGATGGCATATAAATGACAATAATGCTCATATCCTTCACAATCAAATAGATATCCAGGCCGGACTGGAGTGGCCTAACGGGGCATGTTGGTGTGATTTGTTCCTTGTCAGATTATCGTGTTTAGTCATGTTTGATTTGTACAAGTACAACTGTCAGCGCTTCAGCGCTAGGTCTGGAGGTTCGATTCCTCCGGTAGCCAATTCTTTTTTTACATGTTTTTATGACGAAATATATAGATAACTCTAATATGTATCTTTAGGATATATTTTGGTAAGTGGAAATAACTATATCGAACACCCGGCCATGGAGAGTTTACATAGAACCTTTCAAAAGTTACTAAAAGCTATGAGAGGACTATATCGATTATGGAATTTGGAAATGGAGGAAACATAAGTACCTAGTAGATAGGTAAGTATTTAAATTATGCATAGTACACACCTAGGTAAATTAAGGCAATCATACGTATCATGTACTAGGTAAGTATTAGACAATCTATCCCGATGTGTATTGTTTGGTTACTCACCTATTGGGTAGGTAGGTTCGGAAGGAACATTTAGCGCGATAGTAATTGCAATATAGAGTTGTAAAAGAAGCTGTCCTTTACTGTTTCGCACCTCAAATATAACCCATTCTTATTGATTCTCTTCGGAGTATCTAGATTTAAGTTCTTGTGCCATACTCTTGATTTCGGAGTCAATTTTTCAACACTTAGACGTAGATACGTGGGTACCAGGAGAAACCCCATAAGCTAAATTACCTACTTAGGCACCTGGGTAGACATCCATAGCGGTCGGTAGTGAGTAGGCAGCCGTCGGGCGGTTCAGGGCGTCTCCCACTGCAATGCCTTAAAAATTACGGCTCAGCAATCGGCGAAAGTAAAGGCATACTTTTGCAAGGCTACACGTTGAACATTCCCAATTTTGCGAAGCCATGAACTATTGTTGGTTTTATTGGCTTTCATACAAGGCTGATTGCGCACGTAATGATCAAGCTCCAATCCCTTCCCCGATAGTAAAACACATCAAACCTTTTCAAACTCTACACCGTTTTTCAATTTCTGCAACGTTAATGACATAGTTCTAGAAAATTACATTCTTATATATAGCTTAAAAGCTGTTTTAAATAAATATAATTGCAAGTATTGGCAACGGCTCAGCAACGGCATGGCAATAAATGAAAATAAAGAGCTTCAGCGTTAGGTCCCGAGGTCATTATAATGGTTATAGTGCATATATTCAAGCTGTTGCTAAGCTGTTGTTAAGCTATTGTCGAGCCGTTGCTAAGCCGTAACTAAGACTTGTAATATTTTATTATATATCTTAATTATATTTATTTAAAAGGGCTTCTAGAGCTATATAAAATAGTATTATTATTCAACCTAAAGATATATTATTATAATCGTATTAATTGAATAAGGTGTAGAGGTTAAAAAGATCTGATGTGTTTTGATGCTTTGGCGGTTTCGAGCAAATGGCCCGCCATCAAATACGGGTTTGTTTCAATGAAGCAGGTCTCTAATAATAGTATTTACCAATGGTAAATGCCCCACTATAGGAGCCCCGCACTGGCTGCGGTCACAGCTCCAGCGATCGTAAATATTTAAAGCAATTACAACTAAATTGCTTATTCATCTCTTATATTCTCACCGAATCAAACCAACCAATTCCCACACCAACGACTGCAATGGCGACGACAACAACATCCACCAACTCAGCCTCATACGGCGACTGCGTCGCCGCACTACGCACCTCTCTCTCCTTCCTCGAATCCTCGGTCTCGACCCTGGGAACCGGCGTCGCAGACTTTCCGCGTCTAATCAACGTCCTCAAGAGCGTGCGCGTACGTGTCCTCCCCTCTCCCTCAACCTACCCACGCTCCTCCCCTTTCCTCCAAGCCAACACATCCATAGAAATATCAATTGAAAGAAGGAATATCTAACATTGGCCGAACGCATAACAGCACTACGAACTAATCCCCCAACCAACCCTCGTAGCCGCGGAGTCCTCTCTCCGCGACGAGATCGGGCCCGCCATAACCACGCTCCTCGACCGCGCCGACTCCCACGTTGCACGCGTAGAGCGTCGCATCGACGCCTTGAAAGCGAAATCCGAACTTCAACAAGGCCGACTTTTGCGTTCTTCGTCCCCCACGCCTTCTCGGCCCACAAGTCGGAACACGAAACCACCTGCTGCAACACGAGGAGGAGGGGGAGGAGGGGGTTACGGTGGTGGGAGAAGAGCAAGTCTACCTGGGGACAGGCTAACGGTTGAGACGAAGCTGCGGATGCGGCAGCGCGAGGCGCTGCAGTATAGCGTTGAGAGGCTCGAGCTCGAGGTCCTGCAGAAGGAGCGGGAGTTGCGGAAGAGGGTCGATGCGGCTACCTGATGGGCTACATATTATGGTACGATACGACTTGGCGCGACACGGCACGACATGATATGCTACGCTCAATGATACAGGAAAAATTGGAAGGCGGCTTCTTGGCGTGTAAGAAGAGCAGTGTTGGAGGGGATCGGTCTACGAGGAAGGACAGGGAGTTTTGGTCGACCTCGGAAAAAGAATTACCTGCCCTTTTTGATACCGTACTACGTGGACACGCACATTCCGATAGGACAAAAGGATTATCCTATATAATCTACGAGTCGATGGCTACTTCAATCCTCAGCCATGATGGTGAAGTCGGATTAAACGTCTAGATCTGACCAACCATTTGGCCCACCGTCACCAACATAAGGATGATAACAACCAAGATTATAATTTTTGGGATCAGATAGCAGATCGGGGTAACGACGCGATATTCTTGAACCAACACGTCAAGAACGGGTTTGCCTATTTTGGAACGGGATATGAATAAGCACCGATGTTGGTTCTGCTTACAGGAGAGGAATATTGTATTCGGAATCACCCGCAGATCGGCACAGAGCCGCAGTTTTGGATCTGACATCTTGACGACATGCCATTGATGCGAAACCTCATACTCCCTAAGGTTCTCAGATAGTTACTCAGGCTTAGATCAAACTCGTACAAACGCTGTCAACCCACCGCACCAAGCTCAATCTGACCTATGCCTAGTCCCGTGCCCCTGACCTAACCTCCATACTACACGCGATTCTGTACGCCCACCAAGCATAGTTACAATACACGAGACAAGAGTACACAGAATCACTAGCTAACTCGGTCATCGCATTACATTTTTGATTGGTCTTCTTTCATTGATTGATACCAGAGCATTTACCTATCTCCTGGAATCCGTGAACCAATTGGGCGTGACGTTCGTAAATCCCGTTTCGTGTCAGAAAAGGCTGCTGCTTGCTCCGTCCTATTTCGCCGGTTCAAGTAGAAAAAGTATATGTATGTGATCCGAAAGGCCGGGAGAAAAACAAAGACGCTGTCCCACAATCCGTGCTGTCGGGCAGCGAAGTAGGTCATGCTTCTCTGCAAATCACACCTTGGGTATGATGCCGTAGAGAAGAAGCAGTAAAGGGAGAAGAAAAAAAGTAATAGACAATAAAGCCAAACCATCGCGGAATAAAATAATAGAAAATAAAACCTCGAAAGTGAAAAAAACTACATCCGGCAATGTCGGCAAACCCCCATTTTACTCCAACGCGCATCCGTGGCCCAGTGTTTTGTATACATCCTCTAAAACCCGTTCAAATACAAGATTACTCTCGCTATTGTCCTTGGTGATCACCCAGACAAAGCAATTCAACGTGTCGTATCAAAGCCGAATGAATCCAGAGCCGGGAGCCCCCTCCCAGTCTAGGAGCTGTCTCATAATAGTATGAGATAGTTGCTGGGCGCTATTCCTGTCTCGCCATTTTCTTTTCGTGCTTGCCACCATCGTCCGCTTACGTCGCTAACTTCTAGTATTTCGTGCTTGGAGAATGAGATCTCGTTCGCGTCGTCTGGGTTGGCTTCGTAGCTGTAGATAGCCTTCGCCCGATACGGATATTCGGTGGGGGCGGCGATTTCGGGCTCGTTTTGGGCTGGAGACGGCGCCTTGGGAGCACCGGGAAATCCTTGAGCACCACCCGAGTTGCGTGGAGCGTTTCCATTAAAACCTCCTACGGGCGATGGGTTCTCGAATCCGTTCAGCTGGGCTGATGTGTACATCTGAGGCGGTTGGACAGAGGTAGACGTCTCTGGACGATATCCGCCATTCATAGTTTGTCGGTTGTTCGTCGACTCTTTGGCCAAGGCAAACGAGTCGATGTAGGCTCGCGGCACCGCAGATGGCGCAGACCCAAAGTAAAAAATCCAGACGATCTAATAATAGTGTCAATCAATTAATTCTCTAAGCCGCCCCCATAAAGCCAATAAAGATGTACAGCTGGGGTGAGAAATCAACTTACGTTAACCATGGATAACAAAATAAAGCCGGCTGCGGCAGCCTCTCTAGCAGCATTAGCATCGTAGACGAGCGCGTTGACCGACGAAGTAGTAGCGATAAGGCCGCAGGCCAGGTAGCCGACGAGGGCGACATGGTAGGTCTGAATACAATCGGATGCAACCACAATAGTTATTCCGATTATCAACGGCAACATGAAGACCAGCGCAAACCACGAATATGGCGGGAAAGGATCTCTCTTAGTTTCTTGTACCCGAGCAATGATGGAGCCAATGAATGAAATAACCCATGCAAGCTGATCAGAACATTTATAATTAGCACTAGATATCTAGAAATCGTAAAAATTGATGCTGGAAGGGACGAAAGAGAATTTGTTTGTAGACTTACCCCTGCAATGGAAACCGTGGCCAGGGCGAAGGGATCACCGATGATATTAGACATATTGAAGCCTCTACGGCCATAACTCGCCCGGGAGTGTTCCATTTTGCGCAACGAAGGGGAGTGAAGAGAGCCGTACGAGGGCATAAGGAAGGAGGAAAGCTTCACGCTCTGGAAGTTGGATTAACAATTGAAACCTGGTAGGCCAGGATTGGTTATTCGGACATGCGATGCGAAGCGAAATGCGGGTGAGGGCAAATCGTGGGTCTTATGGATCGCCAGTGACGGAAATGTGGCTGTGCCCTGGAAGGTTGCAGAGGCAATAAGTCTAGTAAGTTGTTTTGTTTAGTCTGATTCGTTGAAATGCCTAGAATCGCGACTGATGGCTTGGCGGGAGACCAGGTGGGATTCAATTCTGAACAAAGGAGCGACTGGAGTTGGAGGGTCGGTGGTGGTGGATGAGAAAAATGTTGAAAGGTTGGGCGAACGCTGGTGCGAGTTGACAGCTAGGGGCCGCTAAATAAGGTCTTTAGTAAGTATAGATGCTAAATGCTACCGCAGATAAGGCCGCGCCGTCTGCGAGTTTGATCTGTACGTGACTGTGCGTGCGAGGCTTGAGATGCGACCGCGTACCGTTGTGAGTAAAATATTCGATAGGTAGAATATCTTTTCTTCTGCAATGCAGGTAAAAACAAGAATTGAAGTCAATTGCGTAAATATGCGATCGAGAATCCAGTCATCAAATATGGTAAAGATATGTCGGATAGGAGGGTGGAGAAAGCCTATAATAGAAACGTAGAAATTGTGTAGAAGTCTATTTGCCGTTCAACTTCTTGATTGTCGAGATTTGACTTGATTTTGGTTTGGTTGGGTCGAACCGGCTGATCTTCGATTGATACGATTGATGCGGCGGCGACGACGAAAGAGAGGAAGGGATTAATTCGACTACGATCCCAAATCGAGATTACAAGATGAGGTTTGTAGGCTTGTAGGCTGAAGGTGGAGAGAGACGTGAGGGGATTCGGCCTTGTTCCTAATTTCTCTTCCTTTCTCTTTCTCTTGTCTGGTTGTCTTCTCTTTTAATTTTTCCGGAGTGACAAGTATACGATACAATTAGACGTTACTGCCAAAAACTCCTTTCTCCTCGCAGTTCCTGACGGCGCGTAAATAATCCTTAGCTGCAGAACACAGAACCACCGGCCACAAAAAAAAGATATGTACGTCGTGAGAAGCGAAGTTGGATCGTTCCACGGTTTGCAAAGCCTGGCTGAGAATCGAACAAAATGATTGACAGTAATAGGCTCGTCTTCGCGATGACGGACGACGGGGATATACGGAATAGAGGAAAATGGGAAAAAATAGAGGGGGTAGGAGTGAAAAAAGAAGGGACAGGCAAAGGCGTTAGAAGGGAATAGGAAGGGATGGGACCTTGAATGGGATGGGAATGGAATGGGTGGAAAAAGGTTAAAGGAATCAACCCGAGCAATCAAATCAAATGGAGAAGGGGAGACAAGGGTCGTAGAGCAGGCATGGGAAGGCATGGGTAGGCCAGGTAGGCTTGGGATGGGAGTGGATCGTGCGTCCTAGCTGGTACCACTCGAGGAGCCCTGGTGAGCAAAATTCAGAGTTGATTTTTGAATCGTTCCTGACGAATTCTTGAATAATGGGGTATGAGTTGGTATGATTTTGTAGCATATGGTAAGAGAATGGGTGAGTTGGTACGAGAAGAAACTCGCGATTTCCAGACGAGAGTACAATTAGACGCAGCTAACCGCAGCTAAATTGTAAGATCAGCGCTTTCCGTCTCATGTACTTGAGGAAATTACAGATTTGTACCACCATTAACATGAATTACTGGAGGACCCCTTCCTCCAAGCAAGTCGGGGCTTACGAAATATCCCCTGTCGCGGTACCTAGCCGATACCCAATCAAGTTAGAAGGTTATTCGCGGTGGACCTGGTTAAGCCTGGCTATCTTCCCTCTTTTACTTCTTTTACCCCTGCCGACCCTGCCCAGGTGCCTTCCCGAATTGATTCTGGCTGGGGGAAGTTCAATGAACTGGAGCTCGATTCAAGATGATTGGATCTGATTGGTTTACAACTCTCTCCGTCTAATGTTGTACACACAACCTAATCTTCTATTGGACCATACTCTCTCTTCTTCATTAACCTTACGTGCTTACACTTGCAGCAGTACCTGACCGTGTTCAGGATGTGTTGTAACTTGTAATAGATAAACGTCTAGACCTCCAGGCGTTGTGAATCGTGATTCTGCTTGTTACGCAATATCTCACTGCTCGGAATATTTAGTGGCAGATGATACCCCGTGAAATACCACAGATCGTCCGCGTGTTTCCGTGACGAAGGGCGCTAAGGCAGGAACACGACGAATCGACAACTCGAACCTAACAGGTGGCGGCAACGACCTGGAATGTAATGGTCGAATTGACAATGGTTGGATGATCCGCGTTATGGTATGTACGGATGTATGGGGAAGACGGAGTTGCATCTGGCTGTGAAGTGTTTGAGATTTGGCTGGGATCCAAGGCCACGCCAAGGATGAAGGGGACGCAAAGTCTCGGGTTCTTAACCTGTCGTGCACGCTGACAGGCTAAAATCTGGTAAACGAGCAGCTGGCATTTCTTCCTGGACAGTAGAAAAAAACCTCTTAAGCTTCTTCTCCTGCCTCATTGAGGTCGACAAATCTGTACAAGATCTGTATATCCAAATAAGTTAGCTCATGGATTCATTTATTGCTCGGTGTTGGATACACTCTTCCAAGACTTGATTCTCACTAACGGAACTGTCCTCCCGCTCAAAAGCCAAACTCTTATGCACAAACTACAATACATCCCGTGTATCAGGTAATGAAATATGAAATAGGTAGTCTATTTCCGAAGGGCATCTGTGCTGCTTCAAGCTGTCTAATCGTCATTAAAGCCAACTGAAGAGCTTTGATGAGTTTTGATAGGTAGACCGATGTGAGGTGACGCTATCTAAGGGGTAAGCTCGATTGGAGTTTCACATCAACCCGTCAGACTCCCGCGGTTGCAGGGCTATTGCAATAGAGGGTTGCAGTGGTTGCAATGATGTAAGCTAGAAGGCTAAAGTACGGCTCCTACACGGCAGCCCTATCACCAAACACACTTGGATATCTAAATCGCATCGTACCTTTTCACACTCCATATTTTCACCATGTGTGCCATGTGGCACGTTTCAAATCGGAGGTAGACCGACCCATGGATCGTCATCGATCAAACATCCGATACATTTGTTGAAGCGCTAAAGATAATGACGATTGATGGTGTTTGGAAACTCAATTTGAAGCCATTAGAGGTCATATGTTACCTGTTACCTGGGTACTCTGAACGGCACTCGAAAGCCGGTACTGAGGTTAACGGTGAATTAGGTAACGTCGAAACATTGCTGAAGGAATAAATAATTTATTTCATCAGCCAGCCGACTCGCATCCTTTCGGGAAGGTCAATTAAAAATTCTACAACGCATACACGTGTGCGCAATGCATTGAATCCTACCCGTAGGACGCTTCTAGTTCCTCCTACTATGGTAAAGGCATCGAGCGGCACAGACCTGTTCTGGGCAAGCCGAGGAAGACCGGCATCTGAGCCTCAGGTGTGTCTTCCGTAAAAGGATACATCACAGCCCGGATCTGAGCACTCCAGCTAGATCTCCGTTGTGACCTTTCATGCAAGCCATACCTGCTTAGGAGATGACGGTGATGACTCTGGCCGCATCTCTCACACAAGTTTCCGACCCTTTGGCTTTTTGGCTTGGATTGAGGATGGAATGAATCACAAATTTCCGTCAGGTCAAGACAAGCCGAAGCATAATCCGCGATGCCGATGAAGCCGTTGGTTTCTTTTCATCCAAGAGATAATAATTAAATGTTAGAACCAACAGGGTCGCATTAGTTCTAAGACCGGTTGTATCAAGTGAAGCTACCTGAAGTTAGAGAGACTAGAGAGGCTAGAGCGTGTCAAAGCTTAAGACTTTGAAATTTAGCGCTAGCTCCAGCGCTCCATCGCCCCAGCTGTCGCGTCGTAACACACTCGCCACATGTGGCTTCCGTTCCATACGTGCCGCGTAGCCGCCTCATTAAGAATTGGATCCCATGAACGCGAATAATATTGAATATTGAATTTCTATGAATGAAACCTTAGGAACCTTAGAAATTAGAAATATTCACTTAGGTGTTACCTCAGTTACTCAAGCACCAAGAGAAATATTCAACGTCTGAATGGAGCATTATTCTGTCATATTGCCTATATTGCTTAGCAAATCAAGCATGATTCAAGTTCATCTGGTGGGAGATTGGCTCGCTATCTATCCTCTCGCCAAGAAACTTATAATTCCTCAAGCGCGAGCTAACTGCCACATTTGTCAAATTTGTGCGTGTAAACCTTGTTCCTTGTTCACGTGTTCTGTCAACTCGGAATTCGGATTGTATTGGTATTTATCGGCGTGAAAACCACATGATGTATTAAAGTGATGTGTAATCTAACATGGGTCCAACTGCCGGAGATGTGATTCGTTCAGCCATGATCCCTAACACACGCATCTCATATGAGATGAGCGGTTCTGTGTTGCGGGTTCCCAACAACCCCAAACCCACTTGAATCTTGTAGTGTCATCTTGGAATCGATAAACATGCTCGACCCAGGTGACCAGTCCCAATCGGTGCCCGATCCAGAGATTTTGATCCGGCGGTTAACAACGAAGTTGATATGTCCTTTCGGCTTAAGAAGCATATTGCTAAAATCTCCCCTATTGCGTGGGTATCATCGTGATTATTCGTAGACTCTTGAAACGTGAGCGGATTATCTCTCAACGAGACGCCATTGTAGACCTATCGTAGACCTAACGCCCCCCAAAAAACTCTCCGTAGTAACTTGCTCACCTCACCTCTTCAAACTTCCCCCCTAACCCTCTCCACCCTCTTCACAACCCTCTCCGCCCTCTCCACGCGTCCCTCAATCCCCGCCACGTACTCCGCATACCGCAGCACATCCGCCTCGTACCATCTGCGCACCAAGCCCTCGCTCCGCGCCCGCAACTCCGCGATCTCGGCCTCCTGGGCTGCCTGCGTGGCTTCCACGCCGCGCATGCGCGGGAGCAGCGCCGCGAGCGCTGCCGTGTGCGCCGGGTCCGGCACCGGCGTGTCCGAGATCGAGGTCAGCGCCGACGCGGTCGCCGGGTACGAGGCCGCGGCGCTCAGGACGATGGCGCGCAGGGCTTCGGTTGAGAGGGAGGAGGGAGGTGAGGAGGGGGGTGGGGGGTGGAAGAGGTCTGGGTGGGATTTATCTGCGTGTGACGGTTAGTCGAATCGATCGGAGTTTGTAGAGAGGAAGAAATTGAGTGGTGAGTGAAGGTAGAGGGGTGAAGACATACAGAGCTTGAGGAGTTCGGCGTACACGCGCATGCGCTGGAGGAGGATGCCGAATCGGTGCTCGAGCTCTTGCATACTGCGGATCGCTGAGACCTTGGGCTGCTGGGTGGTGTGGCCGTAGAGGACATGTTCGAGGCGGAAGAGTCGCGCTTCGAGGAGGGAGATGGTGGAGAGGGTTGTATTGTCTAGTGTTGAGTCCGTCGCGTCCATTTTGAAGCTTGTTCAGGGGATGGCTAGGTGAGGTCAATTATTATAATGCGACAGCAGCAAAGATACCAAAAAAGACCAATTGTTTAAACGCAGCTACAATCAACGAATAGTATTTTGTGGTTGAGTATTTGGTTTGCATTGCTCAGTGTTGCATTGGAAGCACGACGATAAAAGATAAGGCTGAACTAATGCCGAGCTCCCCGTTTTTTAGAAGCTCCGTCACCCCTGTCCGTCCAACTAACCGCTAATAGCCTAAGCCGTGTTATGAAAGCGAACTGATTGGTCGGAATCCAAACTGCCAGCGAGACGCCAATCTTTTTACGTCTCCAGATATGGGAAGATCGGGGTGGCTTTTGACGACAACTGTCAGCTGAATTACCTACATCTTATGTCAATACCGCTATTTCAATCCAACATCACCATCACTAGGCAGACGCATATTGCACACATAAGTAGCACAGGTATCGTCGCCTTGCTACTATATACGATAAACGCCCGGCAAATCGAGTTCACTTCATCCAACGCGACGCCTAAGACCGTTGTCGACCCTAATCAGGGAGAGAAGAACCAAGACGTTCGCACAAGTTACACGCGTACAAACGCAAGGGGAGGTTACGTGAGAACCTAACTAGTTCGTGTGACTGGCGACTGGCGACTGGTGGAGCGATTCGATTCGATACTGAGACACGAATCTTCAGCGCAGCGGATTGCTGCTGAAGGAGAGAGTTGGTGAACGCAATAGTGCGCCTCCCAGGCTATTATGCCGAATTACTCGACCATTTCGGGAGAGGGCTCCGCCTCGGCTGGCGATATGACAAGGTCCGTGACTTCGATAATTCGGTGAGAAGTGTCAGTGGCTAACTATGACCCCAACTTACAGGCAAAAACGACTTCGCGGCCGCCAAAAAGAAGGCGGAGGAGGCCAGGCGACCATGATCAGTAGCGTCGTCAACCTCCTCAACACCATTATCGGCGCCGGTACGCTAGCGATGCCCTCGGCTATGTCACATTTTGGAATGGTAATCGGAATTATTGTCATCATATGGTCTGGTTTTACATCTGCCTTCGGTCTATATCTACAATCTCGATGCGCCCGATATCTCGACCGCGGTTCTTCGTCTTTCTTCGCGCTGTCTCAAATGACGTACCCAAATGCCGCCGTAATATTCGATGCTGCGATCGCAATCAAGTGCTTTGGAGTCGGTGTATCATACATGATTATTATTGGGGACCTGATGCCTGGTGTCGTGGAGGGTTTTGACAGCAGAGCGGCTGCGATCCCCTTTCTGATGGACCGCAACTTCTGGATCACGGTCTTCATGCTCGTCATCATCCCATTGAGCTTCCTCAGACGCCTGGATTCTCTCAAATACACCAGTCTAGTAGCTCTTGTTGCCATTGGATATTTAATTGTGCTAGTTGTCTATCACTTCGCCGCGGATCCCCTCGCTCCTAGAGATAAGATTCGATTCATCTCTTGGGGAGGTCCCGTTGAAGCGCTAGCTAGTTTGCCCGTCGTCATATTTGCATACACTTGCCATCAGAACATGTTTTCGATTCTTAACGAGCTATCGAACAATTCTCCCGGAAGGTAAGAATTCCAGACGCAAACCGTATACATCTTTGAGTTAACAAAAATAACAGTGTTATGGGTGTGATTGCTTCAAGTATTGGCTCCGCTGCTGGCGTCTACGTGCTAGTCGCAATTACCGGCTACCTAACCTTCGGCAACGATGTGATTGGCAATATCGTTTCGATGTGTATGTAATCAGATAATCTCAACGTTCCACCTACAGAAAGGCTAACAATTTTGCTATAGACCCCGCATCTATTGCTTCGACGATTGCTAAAGCAGCTATTGTGGTTCTTGTCACATTCTCTATCCCTCTACAGGTACATCCGTGCCGAGCGTCCGTTGACGCAGTTCTCAAGTGGCGACCCAAGGATGTTTCTCGCCCGCAAGCGCGAACAAACTCCCCTGGCGGCCGACCACTCCTTTCTGGCGCTGCGCCGTCACGATCGGATCATGGATCGACTACACCTATGTCAGATTTACGCTTCGCTATTCTCACCACTATCATCCTCATTCTAGCATATGGTGTAGCGTTGACTGTCGTCTCACTAGAAAGGGTACTGGCCTATGTAGGATCAACGGGAAGTACTAGTATTAGCTTCATTCTGCCAGGTCTATTTTACTACAAGATTTCTGATCCGAACTCGATCCATCATCAACGCCTTGCGAAAGAGGACGACGATGCCATGTCACCTCATAACTCCGAAGATGAGGATGATGTAGACGATGGTCTTCTAGGAAGAAGTGTAGAGAGCATTCGCAGCGCAGCAAGCGGTTCGAGCGTGAAGAACACGAAATCGCCGTGGCGCTGGCGGAGGAAGTGGAGGTGGGATATGGAGCATCTCGAACACGAATTCCTAAGAGGTGCATCACTGGCCCTGGCTATTTACGGTCTCTGTGTCATGGCTGTATGCTTGGCGATGAATTTGGTCGGCACTGTTGTGGCTCATTAAGCTGTAATCACCTATAACTTATACCTATTACCCCAGTCGAAGTTGGATGGACCTGGATAAGATTATCAGTATCATCAATTAGGACAGCGCATTTCAAAGGAAGCATAAGGGGGTTGCATCTCGCTCGTTCGGTTTCTTTTACATTACTAGGAGTTTTAGGTTGTCATTCTTGTACATAATTAGGTGTTGATATTCCCAGCGCATGAGGTGGTGTTGGGATTGTTGAAATTGTATATGATCATGTATCCCGGTCCCCTATTTTATGTACTCATAAGTCGCATTGGTACTCAAAGCTCGTAGCTGAAGATTGTTTTATTTTGTTTTGTTCTGTTTTTCTGTTTGTTTATAACATAATTCGTGAAATCAAACAGTAGAGATGTATCCACGGATCCGAGCCTCACGTCATCTCGGACCTTTGCCTCCCCCCTATTTCTTAGGGGAAATGTCTCCACTTATAAGGCGTGGAAGCTGCGTGGCGGGGTCGGCGGCATATTGCCCCACCATAAAGGTAAAAAAAAGTTGCACTGATTATCAAGCAAGCTTGGAAATATCGACCTCCTTCCTTAACTTACATATCCAAAATAACGATTTCCCGGAGGAATCTAAGAGCTTTATAACCTCGATTAGTGCGCTCTCATTTAATCTATTTTATACTGCATCCCTTCTTTTTCTTTGCATACTACTTTGATACCCAGCACCACACTAGCTAGCCCCTCATTATGTCCGCCCCTCACCAAGACGATCTAGACGATGCGCCCGAGCTCCTCGACGCCGAAGATGCGCTCGAGGAGATTGTGGACGCGGAGGGCGACATAGCGATGGACTCGGACGAAGAACCCGAAGAGATAACTCTGCACAACGACAGCATAGCCTACTTCGACGCGCACAAGGACTCCGTATTCGCCATCGCACAGCACCCGACGCAACCCTCTCTCATCGCAACAGGAGGCAGCGAAGGCGAAGGCGACGACGCCCCGGGAAAGGGCTACGTCTTCGACACGAGCCCCGTAGTCGGGCGCCCCGTGCTCCCCGCAAGCTACAACGCGGACCCCTCGGCCCCGCAGCAGAAGAGCACGGAGCTCAAACCCCTGTTCACGATCGACGGGCACAGCGACTCCATCAACGCCCTCGCCTTCACCCTCCCAAACGGCGAGTTCCTCGTCTCGGGCGGCATGGACGGGCGCTTGCGCGCCTACCAATTATCCGTCGACGCGCACAACAAACCCACTTTTGCGTTCCTGGCAGAGGCCCAGGAGGTGCCGGAAATAAACTGGGTGGCCGCGTGTCCGTCCGCCAAAGTGCCGAATACGATTGCGTTGGGAGCGTCGGACGGCTCCGTCTGGGTTTATACGATTGATGCCGCGGATGCGGCGAACCCGCTGCAGATCGCGCAGAGCTACTTCTTGCACACGGGGCCGTGCTCGGCGGGGGCCTGGTCGCCCGACGGCACGTTCCTGGCTACGGTGTCGGAGGACAGCTCGCTGTACGTGTGGGACGTGTGGGGCGAGGCCGCAGCGAAGAACTTGGTGAATGATAACGGACAGACGGTCGTCTCGCTTACGGGCGAGGACCAACGGTTTGGTGTGGAGGGGGGGCTGTACTCTGTTGCTATCGACCCTAAATCTACATTCGTCGCTGTGGGAGGTGCGGGGGGTGTAGTCAAGATTGTTGGCCTGCCGAGATTAGGCGCGGATACGCAGCCCGTGAATAGCAAGCAGAGCAAGACGAAAGCGAAGGGTAGCGAGGCGGGCAGCGCGCAGGGCGGTACGATATTAGCGGACTTGCAAACGCAGTCAGATGGCATTGAGACCCTCAGCTTCTCGCCTAAGCAGAGCTTGCTTGCAGCGGGCAGCGTCGACGGAAGTATTGTCGTGTATGATACCGCACGTCGGTTCGCAGTGCGGAGACATATCAAGGAAGCACACGAAGAGTTCAGCGTTGTGAAGGTCGAGTTTGTGCCTGGATTGGGCGACGGCTGGGTGTTGACGAGTTGTGGTATGGATGGCGTGGTGAGGAGGTGGGATGTCAGGGGTGCGGCTAGTTCAAGCGAGAGCAGTTTGGTGAAGGAATGGAGAGGTCATAGGGGTGATGGTGAGGGTGGTGGTGTGCTGGGGTTCGTAGAAAGGACGACAGGAGAAAGGGTCATAACGGCGGGAGATGATGGTGTTGTGCTAGTTTTCGAAGCTTAGAGAGTTTCGGAGACTCAGTGATTATGTGATTGAGAATATCAAGAATTAAGCTAGGTTGTATGGCGGCAACTATGCTCTGATAAAACAGTTTAGTCACCTATAGCCGGGACTCGGGAAAAAAGATCAATAGAAACGCAACCAAAATACTAAAGATTACGTAATTTACTTTGATCTAAGACACAACACGTTCGATCAGGTACTGGTAGACAATTCTTAGGAAGGCCCTGCGCATCTCTAAAAAAACATTAATGGAATTGCCATTACTTTCTATCTATTAGGTCCATGAATTCGCCAAAACGTGATACTAGACACAAGGAATTTTTCAATGGGGGTTTACGCTATGAATAAATTTGGGGCGTTTAGTGGATGATAATCTTTGAAGTTGCCCTATAATATATAGTGGATTATAGTGAGCTACAGCATATACCTCCCTATAAGGAAAAAACTTCAACTACCTACTAGGTAGGTAATGGACCCATGGACGTCACATTTGTCCCCTTAACCTCGATATTTTAATACATGTATTCTGAACAAATTCGCAATAGAGTATACGGCCTATCTCAAAATGTCATATATACTACGGCGTATCAATCGAAAGGGCTAAGTCTCAACGGTTGATTGGTATAGGTATGAACTGGGTGTGTTGATCGCTTATTAAGTCTTTGAAGCGTAAAGTAATTATTCGCGGATATCTTTTTATGGATGGAAGGACAATCTTATCCATGCGTTATATGCGTGCCTGCCAGGCTCTCAGTAATATCATATGCAACCTATAAGTGTAAACGAAAAGGAGATTTCCATGGCTTAGCCACGACTTGGCGTTGGAGTTCCAGAATTTGATTGATAGGTTAAGCCTTATAGGGAGGTGTGCGCTGTAATTCACTGTAGGGTAGGTATGGTGGAGTTAAGGCTGTTAAGCGCTGGAAGCCCTATATATATAGTGTACTCCTGCTGAAAAGTGGCTTGCACCAGCTTGCGCATCATAGATCTTCACCCAGGCCGGGGCGCTTCCTGAGCCACACTATTGGAATATTACATCTTTTTAAGCGACTTTTTGTGAAGGCCCGAGACAAGATCTTTCAATGCATATATGGCCTCACTTAAGAAAGAAGATACCAAAACGAATAATAAGCCAGCGATGGCACAAGCAGTGAAGAATATTGTGAATAGCGAGAAGCCTCTTGCTACTCTCGCAAAAACGAGCCATGCGTCACCCGGCTCGAGAACTGTGCCAACTTCTAAAACTATCTGCATAGCGCTCATCAACACTGAAAATACAGCAATGAACAAGATGGGGCCATAGAACCGAGCAAAGTACGCGCCGTATTCCCACTCCACCTTGTGATATGTTGTCTTGAACAAGAATATGCGAGACCAAAAGTTAAGTCGAGTGAGCCGTAGCTCGCCGAAGCCATAACGTGGCGATACGCTCTGGTCGTCGATGTCTGCTTGGCATCGGCTAATAAACCTGGCAAATTCCTCATAGTTTATGTCTTTAGGGACGAGTCTTGTTGTTTCCTGGGTGGCAAGAATGAAGTCTGCTTCGTGTTGGATGAGGTAGGCATAGGTCCTAATGAAGCCACGGGCGGCGTAGACTATGCGGTCTTGAAGTTCTTTGGTAATGTGCAAGTGGGGTTTAAGGAGAAAGTACTCCCAAAATGCATATGAGAGAAGGTATTTAGGTAGTGGCTTAAGAAAGACCCGGTTATCAGCCCAGACGAGGTGAAGCCCTGGCTTGTGTGAGATGACGATCTTGCGACCGCGTACAAGTTGTTCCGTTAGAGACGAAATATTGTCGCTTCTCTGTGTCGTCATCAACCAAAGGTACCGTGCGAGTTTGTTGAGATCTTCCGTTAAGAACTCCTCTCCTAGGTATGATCCAATTCCTGCATCTTTCAACTCGATTCGAGGATCCCCAGGTAAGGTTATGGCTGTTGCTTGGGTCGTTAACTGGGAAAATATCTTGGAATTTTCAATCCTCAGATCATGGCACAGTTGATTCTCTTCTCTGAAGGCTGCTCCCGCCATAGCTCCTTGTCATTTTACAGCGACATAACATCTAGGGAGAAAAATGGCTGAAAAAAATGACAGAACTGTGGTAAGGCTCCGTTGACGGTTGTCTGCCAGCGTGTCTTCAAATACCCCTCAGATACATAACATGTATCTCCCCTTTCTATCCAATAAAATCTTTCAGCTTTTCGAGAGCATTCCGGTGGCGTTTTTGCAGATCATGAAGGCTGTAGAGTGAGCTATTAGGCAGACAGCCCCCTATATTAAGTGTCGTACCAGTGGCACCGTTGCATCTGCCATAAGACAGGCTCACCCAAATTCTGTTGTTTCCTTTTCTTTCTTTCAAGTTAAATTCTCTCGAGTATCTGAGATGCGAATATGCCGTCTGAATTAAGCCAGTATTTGTTCTTTGCGATTTTCTTTCTCGTTTTACTTCCACTTTCCTCAAACCAGCCAGGTCTTAATCTTCCTATTTGTTTCTTGGGTGCCCTGAGTTCTTGGTTCGTATTGCTTACATTTCCGACGGCGACCTCGCAATGGAGATTGTGGGCAATAACCCTGATCCTTACATTTTTGGCATTTTCCCTATCCCCGTTCAAAACGCCTGTATTTAGCGCCGTTCGCAAAGTCTATCATATGTTTCGACAAAACCGAGAGTTAGAAAATATTGAGACCAAACGTGGTCGCCAGGGTACCGAGTTGCTCACCTGGTATAACCCCGAAGCTACTCCAGCCGTAGAGTATCCTACCCAGTTACCTATCCTCAGCTAGGTGCCTTATCATTAACAAAGTCCTATAGCATCGTTGCTGTTCATGGCTTAGCATCCGCAGTCGGAAAAACATGGATACACCCCAAGTCGGAGAAGAACTGGCTGACGGACTTCCTTCCGTGTGAAGGCAACAACCAAGCGAAAGACGAGTACCAAAGGAGGCTTGCCATTTTTCGGAATGCCCGCGTCATGGCATTCAGTCACAACTCCGAATGGGGAAAAAACTCGCCATTGAAAGATTTATCCGATTTTGCTAAACAACTTCTAAGTACCTTGAGAGCTAAAAGAAGAACAGAACAGGCAAGTACATAGTACCTAGCCATCAAGAATATGGAAAAATATCTAGGTTGACACGTAGATATCTCTAATTGTCTAGAGCCGAAACACTCCGCTCGTTTTGATTGGCCATAGCTTTGGTGGACTTATAATAGAGCAGGTAACGTCGCCTCTATCTCTTAGGTTTCATGTGGAGGATAGGTATATCAATTAAACACGTGGTACAGGCTTTGGTACTCGCTTCTGAACCAACTGGAGACGAGACAGTTGACAAGGAAAATAAATGCATCAAAGATAGCTTAGCAGGAATCATATTTCTGGGAACACCTCATGGAGGGTCCGGCTTCTCAATACTTGCGAGGATTTACTGCGTCTTCCACTATTGGGATGGCGCGAGTACTACTTTGATACGTTACCTGGACCCCAATTCTGAGAAAGCCCGAAAGCTGGAGGATTCATTCGCACTCTACAGCAAGTCAGTACGAACTATTAACTACTATGAAAGCATACCCGACTCTTTCCTGGGCTATTACACCCAACCTGTGCGTACAAGTGATTCATTCAATTACCAGTACTGCTTAGGTACATACGCTGACATCTTCCTACTCTCACCTAGGTTGTGACAAAGGCTGCTTCCACTCGACTAGGAGGCCGCTCGATGCCTCTAGATGCTAATCATTATGGACTAAATAAATTTGAGGGAGAAAATGACTCTAATTATACTGAGGTTCGGAGCACGATCCTTGAGATGGTCGAATATAAGCTTGGTAAGAATATCTAATGAAATCGAATAAGTCGGTCTACTAATGGCGAATGAAAATCAAGAGCAAGGGAAAAAAAGTTAGTAATCCATATGTTCCTATGGCATGAGGATACGTCTAGTGGAATTATAGTGCTAGAAGTCTTCATTACAGCCCCTTTACAATAATGAATACGTGTAACCTAACAGACTGTTCCAGGTCAGGAAATCCTTAATTGGCTCCTATGCAGTGAGCCTAAGCCGTCTAGCCCTGATACATTCTATAAAGGCCACCTTGAAACCCTTCAAACGTCGATATGTGATGATTTGATCCACCCTGATGCTCACTCTTCATGGCATAATGGCAAGGATAAGTGGCTCTGGTGCCATGGCATGCGTGAGAATTATCTTCAATATTGCTAGAAGGAGTAGGTAGCTGACTCACTGCAGCTGGAGCTGGCAAGTCTTGTCTAGCGTACGTACCAAAGAGCTTCAAGTAATGGTAAAATACTGACGCGTGTGGTGTATGCGATGTAGGACAGGAATCATTAAAAAAATCTTAGAACAGGTGAAAAATGACACAGAAAGAACCGGCATTGCGTATATTTACTGTGTCTACTCTGACAAAACGCAATCTGCAAGAAACTTTGTGAGGATCCTTCTCCATCAGATTTGTACTCTCACCAAAGAGATTCCGAAAAATCTGGAGTCGCTCTATCAAGACAGCACAAACAAGGATACCCCGACGTCCCCATCGCTCGATGAACTCGAAGGTGTGCTCATAACTGAGATCCGCAAGTTTCACAAATTCTACCTTATTGTGGATGCCCTAGACGAATGCCAGAAGAATGACCGCAATCCATTAGAACTGAATAGCGATACTAAATCACGCTTTCTCCGAACATTGCACTTTCTAAGAAATGACATTCGCCTACTAATTACTTCTAGAGACGCCCCTGGATCGACTCTTGGACCCCTTTCTCCGATTCCATTTAGAGAAATTGAGATATCCCCTTCACATGAAACTCTCCAGGTCTACATCGGGACACGAATCAATTCCGAACCTGATCTAGTAGGAATGGATACCGCTAAGAAAGACGAAATTACGGCTACGATCGCTGAAAAGGCAGCAAGGATGTAAGATAGATCATGCATCTATGTCTTTCAAATGACGACTTGCGCGGAATTACTGCTGACAAGTTTACTTTGACGTTCTTAGGTTTCTACCTGCACATCTCTACGTAAATTTCCTTGCTGGCAAGGCAGCGTCTTACGACGACGATACAGTTATGGATAGTGCACGAACATTGCCATCTTTTTCCGATACGACGCTTGAATTTGACAAGAAATACCGAGAAGCTTACAGTGCGATATTGAAGGATATCTGGAGTAACGACAGACCCGAAACACTGCATGCTAAAAAGGCATTCTCCTGGATAGTTTTTAGCAGAGATCCGCTGAATCTCACCATCAACATGGTACAACGTGCCCTGTCTCTCGAGGAAGGCATTGATAAAAAAGGTTCAGATGAGGACAGGAGAAGATTTGAGAGTAGCATCCTGCCTGCATGTCGAGGATTGGCTCACATAGACCAGGAGACTGGCAGGTTTCGCTTCGTCCATAGCACAGCTGCAGAGTATTTTTCTCATCCACAAGTCCGAAAGACAGATTATGCTACTGGAGACGAAGATATCGCAAGAGCTTGTCTTTCTTGTATTCTTTCTCGCAACGAGGATGCCATGGGACAGAAGTCATTATTTCAATATGCTAGTTTGCACTGGGGTCATCATGCCGAAGGCCGAGAAGAAGCAGTAACTGGGATCCAAGAACTTTTCGATAACGAGGATCGGCTGCAGGCCTCGCTTCAGATTATGGAAAAATACCTATTTCCAGGCCGCAGTAGCGTCGGTGGCTTAAAGGCACTTCACTTGGCGGCATATTTCGGCTTGGTGACAACGACCGAAAGGCTTCTAAAAGGCATGGGCGAGAGCGAAGTCGATGCTAAAGATGCCTATGGCTGGACAGCTTTACGGTGGGCAATAGTTGGTGCTTCAAATAGTACTTCGAGCCCGAGTCCTCAAATATCCCTACTTATCGAAAAGGGAGCATCCCTACTATCCGAAGATGCCAACGAGCTACAAACTATATTTTGGGCCGCTGGAGAACGAAGACTCACCTTCAACCATGATTTTCCCAACACTGACGTTCCTCAAGGTAATGGGTCGACAATAGGCTTCACCAAATATATTGCTACTGTTGAAGGTTCCAAACAAGGCTTTTTGATAGTGTTACAACATTTCAGAATATCGAGAACAAGTCTAGGGAACTTTGAGTTTTTAGTTAAGCAGCTTCCGCAAAATGACCTGGATATTAGACGGCACTCTGATACTCGAACACTTCTCTCGGTCGTCGCCGAAAACTGGCAATGGGGGGCAGTTCGCTCTCTGATTGAGCGCGGAGCAGATAAGGATGCACAGGATGATGTTGGCATGACGCCATTACTTTGGGCACTCAAGCCTCTTCGACGGGTGCATCAAGTTGAGAATATTCAAGCTTTCAGTGACAGAGAGCTTCGCCTTTATCAACTTACTGAAGTTCACGGTCCAATGAATATCGAGCCTCATATTATCAAGCTAATTGGGAATGACATAGAACAGAAGGATGAGAATGGAAGAACCGCCCTATCTCTTGCAGTAGAAAACAGATTCCACAAAGTGGTTCAAAGCTTGCTCGAAAATGGAGCAGATCCAAATGAGGCCGATAATCAGGGTATGACGGCGTTGCACTGGGCCTGCACCTTACCAAGGTTCCGTATACTTATCGTAAGAAACCCCTCCTGGGAGCACAGGACTACTATGGCGGTAGCCATAGAAGATATCCATCAGTTGCCGGCCCAGTCATTCTCACCGAATCCTGAGCCAACGGAAAGGACCGTGGAATTGCTATTGCGCTTTGGTGCCAATCAGGATGCTCAGAACTATCATGGACTGACACCATTAGAGCTCGCAAGAATGGATGGGTTTGAGAGTCACGAAAGGCTTCTTGGCATCTATGGATCAGTCTACCGTAACAGAACCTCAGGGCTCTTGCCCTTGGTCAGCATTGACTGGGCACCGCCCGATATGCAAAGACGCGACCTTCAGCGAATTATTATGGCAATGTTTGGTTCAAGTTCGCCAAACCCAATCTATTCCAAACCATGTGATATTGTATTCAAATGATGCCTACACGACACAGATGCCTCCGGGACTGGAATTTTTGGGATCTGAAAATGGCGTCCCCTATGCCACGTGCGACCTACAGAACGAGCTGTCCTACGTGTATGCATTCCCAATCAGAATTGGACGCGGTCGTTGATTCTAGCTATTTCCAAAGGCCTCACTCCCTGTTTTTCAAATTATATAGAGCAGATAGGTTGTGTAATACAATGCAATTTTATACTTACCAATATTCCTATGCGATTTTTTCCCCGTTACGTTTGATTAATGGTTAAGTATGACATTATCACCCCCTTCTATAAAAGATTAATTTGTCACGCGACACTCCAGCTCTGCTCCTAGGTCAAACTAGGAGTACTCTGGACGTCTAAACACGCCATCGTTGCGCTCATACGTGTATATCGTCCTATATAGCACAGTAGCACGTCCTACAGACGTAAATGTATTCACCACTATAAAAGATTAATAAAAAAAAGGCGGCGAGCATTCAGTTAATCCCAAACACATTCCGCATACAATTGCAAATCCGAAACGCTGATTATAATATCACCCTCTCCCTCTCCTTTTCCCGGACTTCGAAGAAACAAGAGGCTAGAATCTAATACTAACGCTCCCCCGGTGACGTTATACGAGATAAGTCTTGTCTCTTCATTACGATGAATCGTAATCGTCTGTTGTAAAGTAGGTTGGAGAGCCACTGCTTGCCTCGTAGTCATAGCTCCAGGCCTAGCAGCCACAGGTTCTTCCACCACCCATTTCTCCAGTGTGATCATCCGCTGATCGTTGTCAAGCTTTGCGAGTAAAACAATCTTGACGTCGTGGTTCGATGCCGCGAACCACCATTGCATGTCTGAACGTAGCTGAGCTAACGATTCGCTCACCCCGGCTTCGATGACCAAGGTTGGCCATTCGTCACGGCCGCGGCGTTCGGGAATTGGCCCACCAGTCGAGTCTCCTTCCCCCCTATCTTGATTTGCTGTAAAGGTGGTAGCGGCTTTGGTACGCCAAGTACTTTCTCTCGCGGGGACTTTGTCACGGAATTTCTCATAGAGTATGCAATGCAGCATCTCGTGGGCATGTGTAGGTATTGCGACAATTAGAATTTGGGACTCTGCGTAATATCGACGCCAGCGGAATCCTCCTCCCCGCACTGTTCGCTGTTCGTCGAGATCGGCGAAATCTTGAGGAGTGACGTCTATTTTGTCAGTTACTAACGCAAATAGGACTTGATAATAGTGAATATACCGGTAATAATCAGAGAGTCTCCTGATGTGGTGTCTATGAGTTTGAAAAGGTCTTGAGGATTCGTGAATTTAAATGTAGAGCTCGGCTGACTTTGATCCGGCGAGGACAAAGTGGGCGCCGTTGAAGATGCGAATACAGACATTATGAGATGGTGAAAGGCGCCCACGTGCAAGAGAGGTAAAGAGCGAAACAACTAGAGGTTGCTATCTACGAGGCACAAGCGTGCGAGACCACATGTATAAGCTCATTTACTGATACAACGAATCCTTGGGCATGGCCGGCGCGAGACACGGCGCGGAAGACAAGAAGGAATGGGAGCTGTTTGTTCACGAATGTAGAAAAAGGAACTGAGGTTGGAAAAGACGTTGTAATCTAAAATCTAGCTTCTCCTCTAGGTTCACTTTCGAAGTTTACTCAGGGATATTGTGTCGTAGTTTTTTCCTCATGAGAACGGAAAGCTGAGAATTACCGCTTTGGGACGTATAAAATTACTATATAAGGCAACTGGTCTATGCTTCTACGTTAGGGGTTGCGATTGATTGGATATGGACCCGTTTTTTATATTTTGCGTCAAGTCTTCGTAAACTCAAAGTAAAAGTACCTAATAGGTCTACATTCGATATTACAAGACAATTCATCTTTAATTATCTCATCCTTAATTTCTACTTATGGGTTATCCGCCTCTAACCATTCCGGGAATTTTATCCCGTCCCAGGATCCTCAGAAGGCCTAAGACAGGGCGCAGAGACCATACCAGCCGCCAGCGGGACGAAAGGATTTGATATCCTGATCAATGATATGACCGCCAGCCACGAAAGCCAGATAATACTTATCGCCGATAGAAGTCAAATTGAATATTTAGGCATATAGCCTCTGACGACATCAAGGTGGAAGCTATGGGGGGAAACGACGTCGCATATTTACGTGCACAAGACCATGCTCGTCTTGTATTGACTAAAGGCTCTGTCAAGGCCTTAGTTGTCGGGTCAAACGCCGTGATATCTGGCGATGTACGCATGCCCGTGTCTGCTTCAAGGTATCAGAGAAACTCATTGTACGCCATCCACTACACCTGATAATGTCATGTTGTATCCGATATCTTGTTATTGTACGTTATTTCCTCAAGTACCTCTATATGCAAGATATAAACAGACGAATGCATGTATATACAAATGAGCGCGAACGTGATCGCTCCAATGTTCCATCAAATTCCTCGTAACGCCTCGCGACAGATCCAACTGCCAGGTATAATAAACAATCCGCGATAACTCTATCGTGAGTCGCAGTTCAAGACACTAAAAACGCCGGACATCCGCTTTCTTAACTATGCCGTTTCTCAAACACAATGCAGTCTAGGTGATGATTATGACCCGTCGGCCCACACAAATCCCATGCCGCCTATTAATCCGCTGAGGACGAGGGCTGTTAATATGCCGGCGCCGGCCTTGTCGGCTGTCGTGATGGCTCGCGGTTGTGCGATCTTGTCGTCGTCGTTCGAACCTGCGTTTACGTTGCCCGTGGACGAACCTCCGTTTTGTGAAGTATACGGTGTGGGGGCGTTGTCGACTAAGGTGGCTATGACAGCATTAAGCGCATTCATTTGCTCACCAACACCATACTCGCCGTCGAAGGTGCTTCCTTGTAGCCAACTGAAGCCGCATGCTGTTCCATCTGGGCCCTTGTAATCTGATCCCGCCGCTCCGGAGCACTGTTCGGCAACCGCCTTGGCGTTCGATTTAAGCAGAGGCATGATAGTATCGTACGTAAAGGAGGCGAGCTGTGTTGTTAGAGCCATCCATCGAACCAGGTGACCCTTGAAAGACTGTTGATCCACATTGCACTTGGCGGACGTCTTTTCGCAACTAGGTTCCCACATGACGCCGTCCTGGAAAAATATGTTCGACGTGGAGTTGACCAATCCATTAAGACGCTCCTTCCAGACATCTGAACCGTTGGTATAGTTGTACATATTGGCAGCACCATGCATAAATAGGCCGGCGTTGTACGTGAATTGAGCTGCGTTGATCGCAGTGCAGTTATCGGACCCCGCATTTCCGGCACCATCTAATACGTTGTAGTTCGAGTTGATGAAACCGACGCCTTGCTCCCATTCGAAAATCTTAGCCGCCCAGTCGGCATACGTCTGGTTGCCGGTGTACCGAGCTAGACGCGACGCGACATTGAAGAAACATCCATTGGACACGGAATTCTTGTAATTGTAACCGTTGTTGAAGGTGAAAATCTGCCAACGCATTCCACCGCCGCAGGTATCAGGTTCCCATCGGCTGACGTACTCGTTGTACACGGCTTGCGCTAATGCAAGCCACTGCGGTTGATCAGAAGGCGGGTTCGTGAAATTCAGCTCAGCAGCGGTCATTGCCGCCATCGCCCAGAAACCTTGATCATCGTTTCCTTCAGACTTCGTTTGGTTCGAAGGCATGAAGTCGGCGTCGTCTCCTACCTGATGTTCAAGAGCCTGGAGGGTGATGTCGTTATAGGTCGTGTCGCCTGTGAAAGCCCAATACTCCACTAAGAGCCCGAACATCGCACCCGCTTCCCACCCTGTTGACTATGTTAGCTAAGGCAAGCTCGCTCAGTCAGTCATTCAAGTTAAACATACAGTAGTATGGATCGGGCAAGTTTCCGGGAACATCGCCAGTGTTGTTACCTATTGCTTAGGTTAATACAATGATTCTGATTATATTGTGGACTACTATTAATTTACCTGTGTAGTACTTGACGAGACCATAGGCGATCGTGCTGGCAGCCGACTTGATGGAGGCTTGGCAACGTTAGCATTATCATCGCGTGTATTGTGGTGTAAATATCTCACAGTCGCTTGTCCAGTCAACGTCAATGGCTGAGACCGAACTGAGCAGCAAGCTCGAGACGCCGAGTAAAAGTGGTGAGAAATGCATGGCGCCCTGGATTCTAGACTAACTGAAAATCTAGATTCTGGGTTGAAAGAGTGGAAGGTCCGGATGAAGTGGACTTGGAGGATGTTGACATGAGAAAATGGCAGAGTAAGCGGGAATTTGTCAAGGTCCGATAAGCCAAAAACATGTCCTAAACGATCGACTCGGTATGCCCACTATATTTTTACGATTCTTCATGGACTTCCATGGACTAGTGGATCTCGCTCCGCCCGATTCTCGTGGGTAAATTACGACTGTGTCGAGAGTGACTCCACCTAGTCAAGTTAATGGACATGGCTTGTGTGGACCTGAAACTGGCGAATATAAAGCCAGTGGACCTCCCAGGCTCATGTCAAAGGCTAGCAGTACTCATTAAAGGATTTCTTTTGTTTCTGTCAGTTCCAGAAGACAAGCGCTTGACCAACCGACCAGGAAACCCAGACTTTACAGTATGTTACTCGTCACCAGACAGCAATTTCGATAGCTCGTAAATGGTAAGGGGTGGCTTACGTAGCCTCCGCTAGATCACATTGAGCGGTGTTGTTGCATTTGGGGGTATTGGTCGAATTGGAATCAAGGGCACCCTATCGCTGGTTTCAAAGCGACGACGAATTAGCGTGGTGGATCCACCAGTTGACGCCATGCGTACGCGTTCCCATTCCAGCCCATCTTGGGTCTGGTTAGGTCCATCCCTATTCCCACAAGTTCCCATAAGTTCCCATAAATTTCCATAAAAAGTCTCCAAAGTAATGGACCGGGTCTGTGCAACCTGTTTACGCCGTTCAAGCAAGCTTTTCCATCTAGGGACCTAGCTCTGACCCGCTGAGAGGCTGAGCTTGGCTGCATGATCATCAGGGGAATCGAAAGAACAAGCTTTTCTACCGCGATGCAGAGCCCTATTTCCCTGGGCTGAGGCGCGTTTTGTGGATTTTGCTGTTGGTGTCGCGCGTCCGGGCCGAACAGGGGGGGTTACCGTCTCGGTTGCACAGCAGCATACGAGAAGAGAAATTAGAAATATGCACAGGATGGTATGGATTTGAAGTCGCATATAATACCGCTGCGGTTCGTCATCAAACTTAACCCCTTCAACTTCGCGACTCGAAGGACTTGAGACGTTCTGGACATTGTGATCGATTAAAACCCGAATTGTGTCCTGATAAAATTGCGAACCACAAAATCCGCTGCTTTTTTTACCGTTCCTTTTTCCCCATAAAATAGCTGTCCAATAACTTGATTTCAAATAGAGCAAGTATTACCGGGAGTGCCGCGAATACGACCAGCCATAGTGGCGAACCTGATAAAAATCAATTCCTAACTACTGTCTATACGAATATCGAACAAACGTATTGACGAAAATAGCGCCGACGAAGGGTAAGATATAGGTGTTTACCTACCTACCTAGTATATGACAAGCGGAAGTTGTATTTGGTAGGTAAGTTAGGAATCCAAGTAATCCGAGCCTGGATTGGTGGTTAGAAATGAGTTCGACTACGGATTACGTAATAGTTATACCCTCTGGATTACATAAAGTAAGTTTGATTAGTAATTTCATACTAACATATCTCCTGTTTCCCAACTTAGAGCCCCCTTTTCGCCAGTGACAATATATTCTTTGCTTCTCACAACCAGTAATGTGTTGAACGGAGACTTTTATAACATGCTTGTTTAAATTTTTCGGTATTGATACTGAATGACAAGCTTTTGGATTAGACATGTGGCGCGCCTGGTTTCCCATAATTCAGACTGTCGAGTAGCTCATGTGGTGGTATGCGCTGCATGGCGGGTTGGGCATCTCGCAGTGTTAATTGCGGTTTTCCACGTAGCGCAACTCGGTTAATCCAGGGCCCTATCGACTTTGATCCTCTAAAGATCCGGAATGGTGGGCGGCTAAGATTCATGAAGCCAGGATATGCGTCCCGTTCCATCGCCTGAAAAACGTAATCCTTCGCCATGTCAAACACTTCAGGATCATCTCTTCCGAACTCTTCTACTTGAGACACGACGTCTCGTGTAATAGACCCTGGAAGAACTATTTCTCGTTCGGCGCCCGGAAGTAGGAAGGTATACACAATCTTCTCTGCGCTGGCGCGAATGCTCTCTCTTGATATCCTTGAAGGGTCAGTCTCTTCTGGAGATTTATCCATGTCACGTATAGCCATCTCACGCAATTCCCTCACATACGCTCGACAGAGAGACATATGCTGTGCGATATCAAGCCTGTGTATTCACAGTTAGTCAGCAAACGCGGCTACTTGCAGGGTTATCCAAGCGGATGAAAGGGTCCGGGATACAACTGGCCAAAACTCCAAATAGTCTACAGATCTTTGTATATCCCGCATATATGTGTAGAACTCAAATAGTGTATACGGCCTCTTTGCCCGTCTAGTGAGAATCTCAGACAACGTCGGTAGCCTCTCCAAAGGCTTCGTAGACGCCAATGTAGATTTGGAGTTGAACTCGGCCTCCAGAAGCTTCTCGTACCCTGGGGCTGATAGCGAATCCTTGCCGTCAGGTGCATGACTAAAAAGCGAATCAGATTAACCGATTAAGCATTGGGTAGACAATCATACGAAAAGGGTTCAATATACTCTGAATGTTCCAAATCTTCATCCGCTGCACTAGGAGTTGACAACGAACGACTGCCTATAGCTTCGAGGCCATTAGTATTAGGGCGTTTTGCAGCGATAGTAGTCCCTGGTTCGTCCATCAATTGCTGCTCTGGTATCTGTAGAGATTGATCCCGTTCTATCAGATGTTCTTGGTCACTAGCGCTAGAGTCGGTTACTCGAACATCGAGATCAGGCACAATAGCACTATCTGACTCATCCGCTGCATCACCCGACTGCTCGTGGGCAAGAATCTTGCTTGACCCTGGTACCGGGTGCTCATAGATTTCTTCTTGCTGAGACCTCATCAAGTTTCGTACAAATGCTCTTCGGTAAAGAGTCGTGTTAATAAGGAGGTCATCGATCCCGGAACTCTGCCCATCATACTCAAATTCTTGGGTATCTGTTTCAATGCTGTCAGTTGCATTATGGAAAGAATCCTGGAGTGAGACCGAATCGCTGGAAATGCTAGCTACAATTCTCTTGGTCTCGGGGCTACCCAGAATTGCTGTAGCCCGAGCGAAATTTTCGCTGAATCTTATAAGCTAAGGTTATCAATATGAGGTATAATATCTTACTCCTCGAACGCAGTGCATATTATACGGACTCCACGAGCCAATCCCATAATAGTCCTACTGACTTGATCCATCTGGTGGTTTTCCGACAGAGCCTGTAGTTTCAACCTCAAAGAAAACTTGTCTGTGTTCGGGGAAGTATCGGCTCTGATAGCGCTCATATGCTTATTGAGAATGTAGAATGTCATATGGCAGCTTCCAAGCAGAGAATTGTACTCTTCTAGGATATCTTCTCGGAAGATCTCTTCCAATGAATCGCTTTCTACTTTACTGATGACTGTTTGGATTTGGATGAGGCCTAGGCGAATTGCTGAGCATTCGGTGATGAGGGATACAATGAACAGAGTAGGAATCCTCGCTTTGAGAGCAGCTTGTTGACATTGACGCAACATGCCAACCGCGCGATTCACCACTCCAAGTGTACTAGACATTAGAGTAAGTGGATCCTGAAACGAAATAGTTGCTAATGAAGTGGTCTCGATGTTAATTGCGATCTGGCTGTCCCCGCCTAGCAATGGTTAACCCATTTGTTATTTCAGATATAGATACCGGACTAAATGGAATATATTACTAACTTCCTGGAGTTAACATCTTCTCTGCGCATGCTTTAATCTTGTTGAAAACAGCCTGGGACGTGATGTAGCGCAGTGTGGCCGCAGCGATTTCTTTTTTCCTCTCCGACTCTTGTAGACCGATGACTTCTAGTCCCCGAATGACATTGAATCGGTAGTATCGACCATCATTATCAAGAGTTGCTTTGTCTTGATGAAATCGCTCTGCGGTCTCTTCGCTCTCCGTGGATAGCGCAACTAGTGCCTTTCCCATATCAAGCACACCATCTTGAAATGGCTTGAGGCTTGGAACTCCTGTGCCAATGGATATCAAACATAGGATCTTATCCTGCAATGGACCATCATTCCAGATATCTTGAGCCTGGTTCCAAACGGAGTAAATTGGATTGTTCTCCCCTAGTGCCCCGTCGACGAATTCTTCTTCGAACGGCCCAATGGTAATCGGATCGAAGAAAGATGGTGCTGCAGAGGTAGCTCGGCAAGCCTCCCATATCTTGACCGATTCAAGTAGGTGACTGCCTCCTCGCGGCGATCGGTAACTCGTAAGGCATACCTTGTCAGCACTGGTACTCCTAGTACAGACGAAACTTTTCATGTTATGTTAGTTAATTACTGCTATTTGTTGCGTAGCTTCTAGTTCCTACACTTTACAAGGTGCGTCTGCCGTATCCTTAAGTAGTGCATCTTCATTGAAGCCCTGTTGGGTTAGAATCTTCCTCACAGCTTTCTCTAGCTCGCTAGAGTCAAAACGACCTTGAATATTTCCTCGACGGTTGACTCGATGTCTCCGCTTCTTGAATACGTCGCTTGAAAGTTGTGTATATGCCGTGATGCAATCGCCTACTGTCATCCTCAATCGGCCAAGCATTATGGCAATGAGCCTAGTGAGAAATTAGATAAATTTACTAACACGTAAAGTATCACTTGCCCTCCAGTGCTTGTGCCCCCTATTAGGTGAAAAAAATCGCAAGGCTTTGGTGGGGCATCAGGATTGAGGGTTTCCATGAGGTGCTGCAAGACCAAGAGCGATGAGAGACCGCGAACTCCGCCCCCGTCGAGAGACAAAAGACGTAGCCATGGTTTCTCTGCGCAAGGTTCGTTGGCTTTACCCTTTCCTTTTAGCATGATTCAAGAATTTTCGTGATCTGGAAGTAGTTGTTACCATATGATGCTGGACGGACAGCTGGGCAACCATTAGGTATAGATTGCTTACGGGGCTTTGCAATAAAAGGGGTTTTGCCGCAGATACAATTCTCCTATCCCTTCAATTGCCTAAGTTGGTAATGGGTATATTCGTGATGCTCGCTTTGCAGAACAGGTCAATCGAACCAGCATAGCTACATAAATCTTTCCGAGTAAGTACTTATTTCTTGCTCTAGCCATATGTAACTTCTTCCTGAATTTATCAGGACTGCCTTGAATGGTATTACCTCTGTACTATTGGTAATATCTATGGATGCTGGGGTGTCAATTCTGTCACGCAGATATCTACCTACTGGGTACTTAAATGAGGCTGCCATGGGATAGTTGTATTATTTTGAACGTCTTGAATAGTAATACTCTTTCCTCCAATCGCATCAATGAATATGAGCTAGGATCATGCACTGTAACTGTACGATGCGACAAATATCTCGGCCAATCCGCAAATCAACAAGAATGAAACTAGGTGTATGTGCTATTTGCTTGACGACTATCTGTTGTTACAGCTGCATTCGTACTTATATTATATACCTAGGTCAGCGCAGGGAATCAGGCAGTCAGGCCAGGCCAGACCTTAAAACTGACCTGATTGGCTCGTTCAGAAAAAGCAGCCTGACTAGGGCCAGTCAGGCAGTCAGATTGGTCAGGCAACTAGGAAAAGTGGACCACTTAATAAGCTTAAATCTGGAAGTGGATATTTATCAAATAAAATTGGGCTTAAAAATAATGTACTTAGATACCTCTCTAGTGAACCAATCAAAACACGTATAAAAGCGGGCCTGTATCTGAAAACTTGGCCTGACAGGCCATCAGTCAGGTAAAAAGTAAAAACTGGCCTTACCCAGTCAGGCTAGAGGGTGTGGCCTGGCCTGAGCCTGACTGGCCTGATTGGTCAGGCCGCTATTTTGGCCTGCCCGATTCCCTGCGCTGACCTAGGTAACTTTCAATAGAGCAGCTTTGTCTGCTTCAGGGATTGGCACCCCGAAAAATGAACTCGAATTAAGAAACCCGGGCAAGCAACCCGGGTAGTACCTCTTTTTCGGTATCTTGATTCGATATCGACTCTAACAATGGTTTGCGACCAACAAATGGCGTTCTAACAAAAACATGAAAAAAATGAGCACCGCTAGCCTCATTATCGATATACTTGAATTATCATATATGATTGAACTATTGTCACAGGGTGGTTATGTAAGCTAATCTCGGTCTTATACGGAACTGAGGGACCTAGTCAAGGGATTAGGTAAGGACTTACTCAGCCACGTATAACCTCGGCTAGACAACCACCAACCTGCTTAGTCATTTCATTAGTCAGCTGCGCGTGGGTATATTAAGTAAACACTTCTTTGGGAGCTTCGCTTCCACCAATAATACAATCATCCCTTTCAGTATGCAGTTGATCAGGCACCCAATAACTGTGTGACAACTATTTAGCTTGATCATTTATGAATTTCAAAGTTGCGTGGTGTAGAACTTCCTGTCTCGTTAGATTGTACGGCAATTGTACCGCCAAAAGCGTATTTGTTGATGCAGGCGGTGGTAGTACTCCATCACGATGTGGACTAGACAGCTTCAGACAGTTCGGGGGCCTTACGGTGGGATCTTCGTATAGGCAGTTATGATGTTTCCATTAGTCTTAGACAAGGAGACAAAGAGTGAGTTCCTAGGACCTAGATACCTTTGAAATTTACCTACCCAAGGCGTATTTGTGCATATGCCTAATGACAGTTTACGAAGAGATAACCTGCCTTTACTTCTTACTGAGACGGGATTTTCAACATGAAAATACGGATAACCCCCCAAGCGGTAGTATGAAGAAACACCGTATTGTTGCTCCGAAAGTACAGGGCTTGATAAGATGCCGTAAGATCTTACAGGGGGGACTAAATGCCTACCTACTTGCGAATTCTAAATTGCCTAATGGGCAGTAATTGCCACCAGTCAAGCATCTCCTGTCCCTAGTAGGTAGGCATATAGCCACGCCTAGACATATTCTTTATAGAATCATCTCTTAAATTGGTTTCTAGACGATTATTAGCAGCAAAAACCAGGGCAGGTCCCCGGAACTAACCCCGAGATTGAAATCCGAGCACGCATGAAAGAACTTAGCGATTACCAACTTATCTCACCCTTGAAAACAGCATGCTGGGCTAAATACAGTGTACCTATCATTGGCCTGCCCTACCAGGTACAGATCTTTCTTTTTCTCGGCCGACTACCGATTTGGGTTACTTGCATGTGATGGCTGGGCTTTCCCCCACGGTCTCCGGGTCATGAACCCGGCGCGGGGCCTTCGGATGCGGTCATACTGACCCATGACCCATGGATGCCCCACCCTATCGCGACGCCGACCTCCTGGTATCTCCAACAACCCAAGCCAATGATGTAGAAGTGCAAAAGCACAACCTATCAAAGCCTATTGTGGCGTTCGCAACCCCTACTAGTCGTGGCTGGATACATGGAAGCGCATAGATTCGACGGTGTGTCTCCGTGGGTGAATGATGACTACAAGGAAACGTGCAGTAGGACTTGAAGTACTTTAAGGAATAAGTATCCCCGTGAAAAAGATACTGTGAAGGTGTCAGTCAACTACCTAAGTACCAACTTGCTTAAGCCACTGTGCCCAGGTACATCATCACCCATTTCGCAGGGCATGGGCGTTTTTCACTGGTCGCGGGGGGCGGGGAGTAGCTGAGGTATCACAGAAAAAGAAATGGTATTTATCCTTGCATGAGGAATAGTTGCGTATCTTTGCCATAGTATAGGCAGACACGAGACTCAGGACTAATGCTTTCTTGGTCTCGGTATAGCCCGTCCTATTAAGAAATAAGATGGAATTAAAAACAAAACAATATTTTATCGAAGCATTGTTTACCTAGGTAACTACCTGCGTATCTAGTGGGCACTTGAGTTGTGAAGTTGTTTCTGGTTGTTGTGGAGATATAGGCATAGGGCTGTGAATGCAGCAACCCATTACAGTGTTAGTTAGGTCGTGACAGAAAGTACCAAAGTTCGACAACAACAACTCCAAGTGAATTTCTTTCGTCACTTCTGTCGACGGTTGCCTAGCCACTAAGTACTCTAATCACCGTCCGTAGAACGATTTCTTCTTATCACTTTATCCCCCCTCCCAACTTTTTAACTTCTCTCTTTCTTTCTTCTATAACCTTCACACCTGTGTCCTCACAAACAAATTCATGGTTCATTCTGAATTCTATTTGGATCTACACTGCACGACTTCGATACATAGCTCTCTGTTCAGTTGATTACACTTCGTCTTCTATAGTACGAAGTAGAAATAACCAATCTACCCCTTGTATATTCACACTCTCACCTTCTTACAAAACGCTGCAAGGTAAGTAGCCATTTCACTCCTCCAAGGCACCATTTCCTTCCATCAAATAACCCATCGTTAACATGGATGCCTATTCAACCCTACCTAATACCTTCCACTAACGGCATCCATGTCTCAAACAGATGGCCCCCGAGAAGGTAGACAGGGCCCCTGGCCACCCTAAAGATGACTTAATGTCGTCGGGAGAGTTTAAAATCATCAGTTCAATCTTCAAGAACGCCAAGCCCACCAACGTCAACGTCAACTGGGAGGCCGTTTGTCAAGAGCTAGGATTCAAGAACACGAAAGTGGGCAAGGATCGGTTTGGCCAACTTTGCAAGAAATATGGATGGTTCGGTGCGAAGAAGGATGATGCCGCCAGTACCGACAACTCCAGCCCTGTGAAGCCTAGGGCACCTGCCGGCGCTGCCGCATCCAAAACCTCCGATAATGAAGATATGAAGGCTGGCATCGTGAAAGCTGACAGCGGAGGTAACGCAGACGTAAAGAACGACTCGCCCAATAAGAAGCGCAAGCTGGATAAGGTAGTTCGCGCCTCGAAGAAGAGTTCGTGCAAGAAGATCAACGGCAACAAGCGTCATCCCCAACTCAAACACTATGCCTCGGATAGCGACGAGGCTTAACTCGGGGCAGGGTATTGTCGGCATTCGTTTGATTAGCTTTTGACATCGTAAGCCTCTAGTATATTAGCCGTCGCTTAGTATTAGTATCACAGAGCTTTTGGTGTCCTGTATAGCTCTTGATCATGTTGTCGCTAAGGGGAACTCGGGCTGCGAGTCTCTATAGGGGTAACACACTTACGGAAGGGTCATAACATCACCCGTTGGACTTTTTATGGTCTGTTTCGCTCCTGTAATAGACGGGGGTATTGTTATGGGGGATAAAAGGTGGTGAGCGGCCACTTAACTGTCATTATAATGATGGCTTGGTTTCTGTTTTGCCATGATGAGTCTCTTTCCTTTGCGCTCTGGATGTGTTGTCGTTACAGAATAGTTATTGTTCTGCCTCGCAGTGTAGTTGGTACACTTGAGAAGGGTTTGTCATGTTGTTAGTTTACTCCAGAGTCAAAGGCCAGCCAGTAATTGACGTCCCCGTACCAAATTCTATTGGTCAATGTTGATATGTGATCTCGTCATCCAGATCCTCCCTGCATTTAATTCAACCAATTGTCTCCTTTGATGATTCCCCAGGATATCGGGCCAGAATTTTCCATGTCTCCCTTTTGCTTACTATTTATATGAAGTAGTAGACAAGAAGTCTCTATGAAAATGCTCATGTTTCTGACATGTGATCGAATCTCAAGACATTTGGAGAAGAAAAAGGGGTAAGTACCAAGGTAGGCTTCCATTTTCAGACCACCATAACTTTCTTAAAAGCACATGGAACTTCTTTCAAGTACGTGTTTCCTTCTCATTCTACACATGTCAATTTGAATTCCGACTGTAGCCATTGTCAATTGCGTACTGTATCAATGACGATGGTGGCTCCTTCGAGTATCAACAAGAAAGACGCCAACAATCAATATAGTGTACATCCTCACATGACTACATGTAGGTGCTGTATAAAATCACCCCTTTTTCATAACTTAGCGGAGCGGGGTTTCCTTCGAACGAGATGTTCCATTATTGGGGAATTCACGGCTATTATTGGATGGGCAGCTGATTAGTTGAGACAGCATATGTATTACCTAATTACCTAAGTGAGGTAGTTTCAAGTACTATGTATGGAGCAAGGAAGGTTAGACGTACATGTACGATGAGGTAGAATTATGCAGTGATCCGCTTTCGTCGGCGATTCCTAATCAAGTAAACGTGGGTGAAGTGGGTGAAGGGAAGCTACCACTACCAGCATTGGCACACTGGCGCACAGTATTACCACTAAGTATTACCACTAAGTGCGCAGATGCGTCAGGTTCAATGTTCACAATCATACGTTAAGAAACTTTGAGTGTGCTCATGATTAATTGGAAAATAGGACGCACCTCATGGATCCCTGACTAAGGACTTTCCAATAATACCAATATATGTACAATTGGATATATATGTACATACACGTACGCATGGCAAACATTACCATATCTCTTTATATAATTGCGAGAACCTCGAAAGCCAGATGTTATCCCCGCATCTTCCTGCATGACAATCTGAAGTCATAATATTGAACATCCAAGACACTACGTACTCGGCCTTACAATCTTGAAGATATTCCCTCACCTCTCTCAGCGGAATAACTTCTTCCAAGTCAATTCTATCTAGACACGCCAACATCACCCAAGATGTCCGGTGGAGAAAAGACCTACTCACCCGCGACTTCCACGAACCAGAGGAGACCCAGCAAAGGCTCATTGACTCTGGTCACCAGCACCCAACAAAGTAACAGCAACCAAAGCTCCAATGGAAATGGGGGCAGTAAACATCAGTCCAACACCTGCTACAGCGTCAGTCCAGATACGGATGACGAGCTCCTCTTTCAGATCGACGACATAGAATTGGATGACGGGAAAGACAAAAACAAAAAATAGCCAAGAGTTTAAATCGCCGAGCCTTTCGCCCGGTAGGAGCCATGAATTCCTTACTTAGCTTGACATGACGGCGTACGGGATGAAAAAGGGGTTCTGGTCACAGAGGATCAGATGGAAATTGAGGATAAAAAAACCACCATCGTTAGAGGTGATTTAGATGATGTTTTCAAGGCGAATAGGGTGTCAAAAAGGGAATGGCTTGGTATTTTGCTTTTGTTGTACCGCTTATCGCGGTTTCGATGCGACCGGTCGCCAAGAGACCCAGAGGTGAAATGGGGCGATCCTCTGTCGTTAATTCTCCCTAATATTAGGTATCTTTCTTCAGCGGGAGTTTAGGAAGGGCACAGATAAAAGTAATAATGAAAAGAACGGATGGGGTAACATTCGTGATAAACCGCAGTACGATACCTAATGTTCATACGTGGTGATCAGCACAATCTATACGTTTATCTTTCGCTGCAGGCTCTCCAAAAATGAGGTAGCACTCTTAGTACGCTCATGATCGTACCCGGCGTAGTGCTTCAGCTCCCTCACAGCTAGCCGCCCATATTTCAACGCCAACTCGATATCGCCGATGCTAGAGTAAACCTCCGCAACAATGTTATAAAAGTCTCCTATTTGAGCCGCCAACCCCTCCTTTTCGCATAAGTCTAGTATCTCGTCGACCCTCTTCTTTACCGGCCCAGGTTTCCGAACCTCCGGATCATCTAACTCTGCCAATAGGTCTTGTATCCGACCCCGGCGACGATCCGATATGGCTGTCTTTTTTGGGTCGGTGCACAGGGAACAGCTACAATTAAAGCCCCATTCTCGGATAAGCGTCTGGCGCTGTTCGGATACAAGATTCAGTGGTAGATCTATCGTGGCTGTCAGAGATTGCAGATCATTTTCTGCTTAGGGGGCTCACAGCTAAAAGTTAGCTCCTCTCCCGGCTCGATGTCCCTATAAGCAACTACTTCCATACCGAGACTCGTCGAGGAGAATCTACTGAACATACTAGCTAGGTTGTCAGCTATAAAATAACCCTTTGAAATATTGCCTGGTGGTTGTGGAGACATACTTCGGCTTGCATGCATGATTTAACCTCTACATTCAGAGTTAGCATTGCTCTTCTCCGATACGGTGTCTTTCGGGTACTTACCGACACATCAATGTACAAGCCTGAATGATCCACATTATCCAACAGTACTCCAAACGCATTTGTGTTGATTATATCATCAATAATATACCCTCCTTTCGAATGAGCCAGCTTTAGCATCTGAAGCCCCTGATTCTTGGGGAGTTGGACTGTCGCTCGGTGAAGCAATCTCATAACGTCTTGGGGTTTCCAGGGTCTCGGGTCCAGAATTCGAATAATTGTGGGATACCTGAGCATGACAATTTCGTCCTTGCGGATGGTACGATTCGCAATGACACCCATTCCCTTATCTTTAAGATCTACAACTTCATACGGAGGTGGATCGGACACGGTCATAGGAATACTTCTGGCCCATTCTTCCCACCTGGGATCTAGATCTTTGAGGATACCAATACCGGCGGATGCTGTCTGCGGAGTCGTGATGAGACTGATCCCAGCATCTCCCCGTAGTTTGATGTAAGTGTATACGCATAACTTAGGGTCTGTTTCCTTCTCGGCCTCTATACACATTGGAGGATATGTCCACGGATACCATGACCGCTTGTCAAATGCGGTCTCATCATCGACGGGAAGCGGGCAAGTAAATTCCGATTCCCTGGGATTCAACGGACCTGCAGGATCGGAATTACACGCACCAGGGGGGTCAAAATTGTAGTCCTTGAGCCAATCGGGTACCTCGGCTTTTTGAGCCTCAGCGACGACATATCCCAGTCGTAGGGCTAGAATTAGTATATAGTGTCTCATAGCCAGGTTTAAGGTGGTGTTTCTTGAGAGATATGTAGGCATCTAGGCTCTACAAATAAATGGAATAAGTGAGTAACACATTGTCTCTCTGAATGAACCATTTCGTGACATCTATTCCTTGGGATGTTAACAGATCTCTACATAAATCCGTCTCGTACTATCTATGGATAAGGTAGAAGATTGAAGGCAGCCAAGACGAATGCGAATTAGCCGAGATGGCAAAGTGTAGATCTCTGGTGCAATCATGGCGATCTCTGGTGGGATGCATGCATGATTATCTAACTAATCATGTGTAGATTTGATTTAAATATCTAGGTATAGAAATCATCTTGTAGGTATTCTTATGGATGGTAGTTGGTGATAGTTCAGGGGTACTATCCACTCACTGGAGGTTTAGCAAATGCATTCATAGACGCTTCACTTAGATTGTTTTCAGGGCTGCAAAACATCAGCAATTCAACGCCATTCTAGAAAGCAGCATGGAACTCACAGACTTGAACATATTCTCTGACTAACCTAGAGACGAAATTGTGCCCATTCAAATGAACAACATATCATTGTAAATCCTTCAACTCCCTCAACGGCCAGAAATGTTTCTTTGTCACGTCCGGGATCTCCCTATCCCAAGCCCACCTCTTTGCGAGATCTGGCTCTAGAGTGCCTTCCAACATCTGAACGACGTAGGAGCCTATGATAGGGAAGAACTTGAAGCCGTGAAAGGACCCGATCGTCGCGACGTACAGTCCCTTAGCGGCCGAGTGTGGGGAGATGATGAAATCATCGCTTGGAGCAAACGCCTCCCTAGGGTATCTCGTGTAAGTAGATGGGAAAAAGGATGGGAAAGGGGGTATGTAAGAACCCACCAGCAAATACGATGCTCTTTGATGTCCCATGCCTCACCTCGTGTGCCAAATGTATATTTGTTCGCGAGTTGGACATCTTCGATTAAAGGACCCGAGACCTTCCATTGTTCATAATCTGAGGAGGCCGGGGGTGCCGAGATCTCGCGACCGGACGGCATAGTTTGAGTATTCCTGAAAATGATTTGACCCCACCACTTCAATTTGCTGTCTGCAGTCAGAGGTAAGCTACCAAAATCCTCCCCTGTATTTTGAAGGTAAGTCTCAATTAACCCGAATTCAAGAATAAGTATTAAGAGTACCATACCTCTGTTTGGCGGGTTCTCCTGAATGCAAACCGGCATCTTGGCAAACTCCTTTGCGGTCTCGTCATCCAGTTGCGCCAACCCCGTAGTCACGCCTGCTGTCAATATCCTCCTGCCGGCTAGAAATTCGTCTTTCCCGGTGGCTACCGCAACGCTATCCAAGAGTTTCGGCGTAAATGCGCCAGTCGACAATATCGTATGGGTCGCCTCTAATTTCTGCCCATCTTTGGTCTTCACTCCAACACACGCTCCCTCCCCATCAAAAACTAATTCATGAATTTCTTCCTTCACAAACTTCACTCCTAGCTCAATTGCCCGCTCCGTGACCCTTTTCAGAGCGCCCTTAGCGTCCGCCCACCCACTCGTCCGATTTACCAGGACCTTACTTACGCCCTCATAATCGGCCTCCTTGAACAAACCATCATACTCCTTCTTCGCCTCCTCAACGGGTAACTCCGCCAGCCCACTCGTGTCCCTTCCCAACTTCCTGTAGTTTTCCAGGACTTTGCCCGCGAATCCGGATTGACTGATCCAGTAAATACCCGACTGGTGATAGAAAGGAGACCATAGCGGATCGTCGCGCCAGACGTCCTGCGCATCAAGAGCCAACTTGCAGTATAGCGGATCCCCATAGTCGGCGCGGACGACCTTGTTCCAGTCCCATGAGGCAGCGACGCGGGTCAGGTCCTCCGGGCCGTTGCGGTCGATGAGCGTTACCGAAGCATTCGGATATTTGGTGATTAGGTGGAAGGCAGTGGAGGTGCCGAAGACGCCGGCACCGACGATGATGTACGAAGGTTGCGCCATGGAGAATTGATGAAGTCTATTTTTCTATAAAATACAGAAAAAAAGATTGTTTGGAGTAGAAGTAATGCCTAGAGCATGAGAAGTAGGAGCTCCTTATCTGTATAATATCATCGGTCGCGCTTGCCCCTCAGTAGGACGGTCTAGCTCCGATTGGAGGTCCGAGATCGCGACCGGTCGGGGCCGTAGCTAGAAACGAGAGTTAGCTTGGAGATAAGACTAAATTTGTCCGTTATTTGAATAGACTAATTTCTAGAACTGTTTAGAACTGTTTGGAGAATTCATTTCGTTAATTCGGGGAAGACTGCTTCAATTACCTACTGAAGCTGGGTATCATTTCTATTAACGGGGTCTGGGAAAGCTATTATCTTACTACTAAGAATCTGAACTTCCCCCTAATTAAATTCTGGAATAAAGCCACTTCCCTAACATCCCTTCTGTGTTGGACCCGACTTTCTCGATCTCGGCTCTCTTATTCGTTGGGTATAGAAGTCACCACGATCGCGTTTATTATGCCGTCCGTTATCGCCGCATATTGTGTGACCGGTGAGAACGTGAAGGGGGGACGATTGAGGGTAGAGGACCTAGGTAGGTATAAGAAGTGCTCGTAGACCATCAAAAAACCAACGTAATCGTCGCATATCCCCTGGAAGACTTATGACGCGAGATTCGCAGTTGAAAATTTCCACGCACGACCAATTGTCGCATCACCGAAGCCGAATCGACGCCTCCAACGAACTCATCATCCGGACCCTCTCCTCGCCCTCACCACCCCACTCCTCGTCTCCCTCCTGAACCACATCATCAATGGCTCCCACACTCCCCGTCTTCATCTGAACGATACAATCATTCTGTTTCTGAAAGAACAGCGCAACCTCAAGAACCTTCTGGATCGCACGCCCGGTCCCCGAAACCACCACCTCGCCAGCATTCTCAAGCCCACCCCCTTTACCCTGGTTTTTCGAGTGCCGCTGTATAGCGCGCACGCGCTCATCTAGCGACGCGTTCTTACTCGCGGCTAGCTTATTAGTGAACGCGGCGCTCGCGGACGACGCCTCGCGCAAGTTCTTGTCGAGCTGTTTGCGCACGCGCGCCGTCACGGACCGGAAGGGCGTCTTTGCCGTGACATAGATGCGCTTTGATGCGCGCGTGGAGGGGGCGCGTGTTGGGATGGGACGTCTGCGGACGGTTGCTCCTATACGGTTGTTAGTTAATTTCATAACGCTGTTAAGAGACTGTTGAGTTGCTTAAGTAACCTTTTGGTATAGCTGGAAGCTTTGCAGGCTGATTGGCCTTTTCGGGAGCTTGCGTAGGGGCGTCTGGCATCTGTTCGGTAGCCATGGTTTTCGCGTATGTCAACTCTGATTCCTCCCCGTTTCGTGTCTCCTCGACGATGTGAACACTGTGGTCACATCTGCGGATATCTTCGACTGTTTGTATTCCGGGTGACAGAGAAGGCAGCAAAAATAATTACGAGACGGAAGCTTCAATTCAAACGACAGAAATAAAAATGACGTGGGGACCTAGAAAAAGATAAGGTTGGCCCCACACCGCTATCGCTAGCTTCCATTAGCTCAACATAGCTTAATTTGTAGGGTGTCTTCCCCCTAACCAATCAAGTTATTCTAGCTTCAACATCACCAGTTCAACTTGGGAGCTCCCTCTATACTCCAAGTACCCCGGTATATAAGAAAATAGATACCTAATAGGCTGCAGCATAATATTACATCCCGTAATCGCCAAACCTCCAAACCAACAACTCACGATCCCCGCCATAAGCGCCGAATGGTCTCTTGAAATGCGGCTGCCTACGCCGGCCTGCGTCCACGATGTCCGTTGAGATCTGGCCTCCCATCTCGCCAGACGAGCTTAAAATACAAGAAGACGCCACTCAGGTATGATTCTCGATCTCACGATACGACACAGAATATCTCAGACATAAATACCTATATACACAAACATCATGCTCCTGGTCGAAGATAACTTCGTCCTGGTCCCGCACCCCGTCACCCTCTCCCTCCCACTCCCGCGCCCGCAATCCCCATCCCCTCACCCAAGCTGCAGCACCTCTCCTTCTCACCCAGACCCAAAACCAGACCCATACTCACAAGCCACACAGGCCCGCGAACTAACCTGGCTCCTCACCTCCCTCCGCGACACCCTCTCCCAACTAAAGGCAGGTCTCGAAGACTGCTGCGCGCTGCTCTCCCCCACCGACGACACATCCGGCAGCACCCTCGTCCTCACAACCCCCCGCAACGAGACCGTAAAAGGGCACACAACACGGATCGGCACACGGCTAGTCCGCGGTCTAATCCACCTAAAACTACGCACCGTACCTCCACAGACACTAGTCCTGGACCCAGCGCGACCGGTCCGCGTAGCCGCGCTCGCGCGTTTAGACACGTTGCTCGCTATTAGCGTGGGCATATGCCTTGGATTAGAAGAGCACGCGGCGGAGCACGGGACGCCGTCCGCGGCGTACCTCTCATCGCAGCTACGATTACTCTCTCTGCACATAGCGGAAGCAGTAGCCCTCGTCAAAGGCCCCGCTCACCCCCCACCCTCTCCCTCACCATCACTACGAAGCCGACCTCCCTCTAGCATCGGGCGACCGACGACGCCCCAACCGCAGCCGCGGCCTAGCACATCCGGCACCACCAACCTAAACCCGAACACCCGGTTATCCACCGAGCGGGGGCAACAGCAGCAGCAACAACCGCAACAACCCCCTGACCTCTCCTGGACCACCTCCTCGATCTCACTCTCCCACTTCACGCCGCCCCTAAGCCGCAACCTATCGCTGTACCTAACGATCCAAGACGCATCCCTAGTCCTGTACCTCCGAGCCCTGGAGCCCGCCGACGCCCCGGTGAACTTCGGAACCAAGCTCGCACTCGCGATTGGCACGACGCGGCGGCTCGAGCACGACGAAGCGGACCGCGTATTCACGTACCGGTGCGACGACTCGACCTCTCTCGAGGGCTCCGAGGCACAGTTGGAGGGGAGGAAAGGGGTTGAGGTATACGTGCGCGAAAAAGTGTGCGTCGAGAGCGCGGACCCGAGTTTGCTGTCATTATCCGCGAAGCTGGGCGCGCTAGGGAATACGTTGGGGTTGGCGAGGAGGAACTTAGCTGCTGTTATGGGCGAGGAGATAGATGATTAGTCGAAAATAACGGTTAAAATAGGGACCTATGCATTTTGGGATGGAGTTTTGAGATTTACATGGGATTACGGTGAAGCAGAGCGATATCCAGTATCTACCATCTTATTTAGGCATGAAAACACATGAATATAAAGCGAAATATTTCGCATTGGTACTAATCAAATCAGGACCATCCATATCCCTCGGAGCGTGACATTCAGATTTTCCACTCCGTGTTTTCATAAACACCCGATCTCAGCAGTCATAAGCGTACAATACCTAGGTACCTTCGCAAGTTCCTACATACCATTCCCTTCAGCGCAGTCACGAAAGAGACGACTGCCTGGGTACCCTCCAAACTCCGATTCTCCATTTCAATGCTTTGTTAGGTTTAGAAATCATCCACAATCCTGATTTGTCCTTCATTTCCCATACCAGACAGAGCTCTAAGAAACAGGCGACCATGGCATCGGGATAAGGATCCTCGACTTCATAGTCTGGATCAGGGGAACGGTCTTATGAACCGTCTCTGCCCATCCTTCCTGTTTCCAGCTCTCTTCTCGTCGGACCTTTCGCTCCTCCAAGTTGGCAAATTGCCAGAGGTGGTGGACGGTGTTAAGGTCACCGATCTGCACGAACCAAGCACCTACGCCTTCCATGACTTCTCTCCGCGCCTTCAAACCTCGTCGCCAGTGGGTCTCCCACTCCAGCAGGTTACCAGGGTGGAGAGTGTACGATCGTAGCTCGAATAGGCCACCTAGTTGACGTGGCGATGTAGTGGGCCAGAAGGAGAATTCTTGCATGATCGATGTGTTCTTCGACGTAACTAGCGTCTTAAGCTTCTTGTCGAATTCGGGGAAGTCGGGGTGTCTGGAGATGGAATGTAGCGATTGGTGGTATCCTTGGTAGCGCTGGTATTCCCAGATGTGAACTTTATATTACTCTATTAGCTAACTGTCACGTTCAATCCGCTAAGATCAGAGGATTGGGGTAATTTACCGAATGTGTCGCAATCGCCGACTTCAGTTCGCCAGCTTCCAACAAGATGAACCTTATTCTCCTCTATGGAGGCCATGCGCGGATACCACTTGCCGACCAAATCGACGTACTCGTCTACCTTATCGGGCTTCACCTGGTGGAACACGATTGAGTGAACATACTTGCCGCGAGCTAAGACTGCGGAGAAGCTCGCTTCGAGTTGAGCATCCATCTCGCGTCCCTCCTTGGTCCCGTAGATGACCCTGCTAAGGAGACCATCGGGCCGATCGGGTTCCTTGTTTGCTGCCTCCGCTCGTTGTCCTGTGTGCGTGCTTAATGAGCCCAAGCCCTGGGTGGATTCACGAGCACCGGCCAAAGAATTGTTAATAGAATTAGAGGGAGTTGTAGTGAACCTACTTGCTTCTCTCTCCTGCTGTGCTTTCACCAACTGCTCGCGGAAGTCTTTCTGCCTTGAATTAAACGAGTCGACGCCTTCAGGTGTAATGTCGGCCAGGATGGGTGTGCGCTGGTTAGCGGCAGTGGAGCTGAACGCTCGCAGAGAGCGTGGAGCTACCACCGCTGCTCGGGCGATACGTCGGGTAAACATGATGGTGTTTGTGGTGATGTTTGTCTTTCGAAAGGGGAAGGTGGAAGGTGACAGAGGAGAACAAAGGCGAAAGTTGGAGTTAAGTAGTATTTGGTTTGTGATTTGAGAGGGAGCTGGGAGGAGTATGAGGAGTATGGATATTTGGAAGTGTTGGAAGTGGATGAATAAGGAGGTGGCAGCGTCGAATTTGACGCAAGCTTAGGTAGTCGACGAGGCACGGTGGCTTCGGTGACTTGTGCTGAGGAATGCTTGGGTCGGGATTGGATAATATGAGATGGATGGTAAGGTGGTAAGGTAGTGGTGGTAGGCAATGTAGTGATAGGTGTTAAGTGATGCTTGTGCTTGTGCTGATTGCTGGTTCAATGTTGCTGGTAGCGGTGATATGTAGGTACAAGGGTAGCTGCAGATATGCGGTATCTATTTCGCGGGGAAGTTCCAACTTCAATGCTCCAATCCCTTACGACGATAGGCTTATCCTAGATACTATAGGCAAGTGACAGACGTTCCGCGAAGCAGTTGAGTACTTTGTATTTGGAGACGAGAGGCGAGCACAATGAGACGGAAGAAGGAGAAGCAATTTGAAAGGATGATGGAGGGTAGAGTTTTGGATTAATTGGTTAACGTTTATTCTATTCCCCCGCATTTACACGGGAAGTGTCCAGGTGTTTGAAAGACCATGCTAGTCGTACTATGTAAGTTCATACCAGCGCGATTTCCCCAGCTTTTTGATGTTCAATGGGTTTAATGGGGTCAATCGTGTTAGTAAATGTGGAGAACACCTCCAAGAGCTTCAGGTAGGTCCTACCTATTTTGTAACCCTTGTTGTAGGGGTTTATGATGTCACGAGTAGCGAATTAGCGTTCCCCGGCCAAACCATTAACCCTGGTTCCGGCACTAGCGTCATCCAGCAGATAGGTTCCCTTATGTCAGCGATCTAGTGCCTTGGCCTCAGGCATCTTTTCTTTAACACCGAATTTGCTAAGGCAACAATCGTCAAGTTCCGGCTAGCGGAAGAAGAAGCTTGTCCTAAGAAAACCACTCGTTCCGAAATCACAACTTCGAACCATTCAATTATCTCAACACCGTCTACATCCAACCCCTCCGAAAAACACATTCAAGATGTCGTGGCTCGGCGTTACTCCCCTTAAGAAATTCCCGACACCAATCCGTACGTCAATTGACTCTGCAGCCCGCACAAGTAATTCGCGTAATTTGCGACAGCTACTGACATGATCAAATAGTCAAGCCCCTAGGCCCCTTCTTCGCTGCCGGTACGATGACAGACGATTCTTGCGCCATTGCCCAGATCCTCGAACAATTATATCTAACATATTTATAGGCCTAATCATCCTATACGGTGTCAACGCGGCGCAAAATGCCATGATGAAGTGTACGTCTTTTGCTGCGGTCCAGGTGGAGAGGGGAAAATTACTGACGAACTCCCAATAGCCGACGAGTGGAAGAACGACCCTCGTAACCCCAACGCCAGAGCAGGAGGACATTAGAAAAATAATGGACTTATGGAAAGTGGTGTATCATTCCCAACGAGAAACATCATAGAGGGTCAAACTGGTCAATTCATTCCGCTAGTCGAGCAAGACAGGACTGTACCATAGATTACGAGCTCACGCCGAATTGAGAGCCGTGTCCACAATCAATTACTATTCATCTGTGCTACGGACCGATTTCAATGGTTTGGTTTCGAGAGAAACATATGATATGTTGTTTCCACTACGCTCGCTTACGCAGATATCGTCCGATATGCTCCACAAACTGAGCATCGTATCAGCAGCCTCATGTCTTGAAAGTACGAGCGCAACCTGATACTCGAAAAAACCTGTTCATCCAAGCCATAATTTCGTCTCAATTCAAACTCGGTAGTGCCTATTAGACACCGTGTGTGCTGACGGCGGCGCCACTGAAGGCAGCTAGTTCTTAATGCTGCAGGCTATGAAATGCTGACTCATATTTCTTATTTTGATCGCAGATTCTAGCTCTGAAGAAGATATATAAGTATAGGTGAGACTCTAGCTTCTACGTTATCTATGAGGTATGCAACTCAAGGTTCAAGGTTATCTATCGAAATCCACGTTTTGTTATCGATCATGGATCCGTTTGACCGAGTATTTTATGTGATGAGTCATACAGCAGCAACTTTAGCGTATAAACTTGATGAAAGTGAAATTCTCAACAACCATGCGTAAACAAATTCATTCATTCTTTGGGGTTATTCCAACTTCGTATAGGTCGGCGACGTTGAACATACCAACAAGTCGCGGGATATTCACGTTCTAGCCGAAACCCGGGCCAATCTAAGAACAGCCCGTCACCTTAAAAATTCCCGAATAGCTCATTCACACATCCACTCGCTCATCCACGCATGCAAATCCTAGACATTATCTTATTTGCGTGACACTTCGTGTAGCCGCACATAGAAAGCAATAGAAGGAGATAAGGGAAAGCGCGATTTACAGCCTCAGCTGAAAACAGTCCACGGCTATATGAAACCCCTCACCTCACTCCCACGCAGCATCCTCACCCGCCGCATCCTCACATTCCAACCCCACACTCTCCGGACCATCACCATGTCCGCCCCTACACCCACAGACGCACCCAACGGGGCCGCCAAAAAGGCCCCCCAAATCCCCAAGGGTAAAACCGAGTTGAAGATCCTCATGCTGCACGGGTACACCCAATCCGGGCCCGTCTTCAGCTCGAAAACCAAAGCCCTCTCCAAGCTCCTGACCAAAGCCGTGTCCCCCGCCCCCTACAACCTGCACCCCACTCTCATCTACCCGACGGCGCCGCACCGGCTCCGTCCAAGCGATATCCCGGGGTACGTGCCGTCAGATGACACCCCATCCGGAGAAGAAGACGACAGCGACAACTGGGGCTGGTGCCGCAAAGACGAAGCAACAAACACATACCGCGGCTTCTCCGAGGGCATGAGCACAATCGCGTCCTCCATCGCCGAAGCCGGGGGCGTAGACGGGGTCCTAGGATTCAGCCAAGGCGGGGCCATAGCCGCGCTCGTCGCCGCCGCGCTGGAACAACCTCACCGCGAGCCCACCCCCAATGCACAAGAGCACAGTACCTGGTTAACCGAATTACGTGCCGCGAATAACGGCAAGCCGTTGAAGTTCTGTGTTGTGTATAGCGGTTTTTACGCCACGCCGGATGATCTGCAGTGGTTGTACTCGAGCCCTATTGCGACGCCGACGTTGCATTTTCTCGGGTCGTTGGATACTGTTGTGGAGGAGAGCCGGAGCCAGGGGCTTGTGGAGCGGTGCGTGGATCCGATGGTTGTGGTGCATCCCGGAGGTCACTACGTGCCGGTAGCTAAGGACTGGGTGTTAGTTCTGATAGGATGGTTGAGAAAGCAGTATGAGCCTAAGACTACGAAGAAGGATGATAGCAATCTATGATACGCAGTTAGATGACAAGGGTATAAATAGGAGTATAAATAGGGGATTGGGCAGTGTGGAGATAGAGACGTTTGCAGGGCACATAGACATAATAGACCTAAATCTAGAAATATCACATACATTTGGTCACAAGATCATGATGATAATCGAAGATGGGATCTAAGAAATAGAAGGCCATTCCAGTTCTACACGGGCATTCCGTGCCTCCTAATCTAGGTAATGTACATTCGCATGCCTTTTGATGCAAACCTGTGCTGTGCTGTGCCTGACGAAAATTCCAAGCCGTCTCCAGCTCCGAAAGAATTACTCCCCTAAGACCGGATACTCGTAAAGCAGCAATCACCCTTACGCCTTCTTCTTCCCCTTCTTTTCCTTGCCTTCCTTTGCGCCGGGCTGGATTCTCGCCATCATCTCTTCCTTGGTGATGAGATGATCCACACGTTCCAATAGACCGAGGAGGCTCTTCATGTTGTGGCTCCACTCGTTGAGGATGTCATCGACATCCCTGGGCTTGGCGAAGCTGACTATGCGCGCTGGTCGATCGATACGGGCAAAAATCGTCTTTGAGCAGACCAACTCGCTGATATACTTCTCTGTCTCATCCTCGGTCAGGTCGAGCAATTGGGTAAGACGCTTCATGCCAATGCGAGTGTAGTACTTGGCGACCACTCTAACATTGTGTTCGATGACGCGCTTGCGGAGGTCCTGCCACCTCTGGTGGGCTTTCTCGTCTTTGGACTGGCCCGGGCGCTCGTCAAAAATGTCAGTTCCGCAAAGATGGGGACCGAACTGTTTGGCGACCTCGGGCCATCGCATGAGTTCGTGTAGCGTAAACAGCTTTAATAAGGATGCATCGACAGGGATTTGAGAGTTCCGTGTATCGCGGAAGATGCGATGGAGAAGATCGTGTTGTTCGTTGTCGTGAGGAGCGAGAATAACGAAGTAAATAATGCGTTGCAGAACCTAGTTATTATTAGCAATGTTTGACATATCGAAAAGTTAGTGATCAAACGCACAGGTTGCAGTTTTGAGGGATCTTCCTCGACGGCTTCGGTATCTAGTACTTGTCTGTAGTGTTTGCAAGCATCGAGATATTTGTCATCGTGTTTTGCCAAAGTAATCTGTTGTTCATAGTAGGCCAACTTCAAGTCAGTGGTATCATCCTCTTGCTCTGGAGGTACTTCCTCCCCACGCTTTAGCTTTTCTTCCCTAGCCTTCTTCTCTTTTTCGATCTGCTCTGGCGTCTTCTTGGGCTTCCGCGCCAAGTATCGGGTGCTGATCTTGCGACTAAGAATGCCAGCCTGTGTCCAATCGCCGTTTTCGATACACAGCGCGACTTGAGCAAGTATGAATTCAGTCTTCTCACGTCTCTCCATCGATCCGAAAGTCTCAACTTGCAATTCGCAGAGGATGTCCATGGCGGACTTGAGATCGCCTTGTTGCTTCTTGATGTCGGACAGGATCTTGGTCACACGAGCACGCTCAACCTCGACGAAAATCTTGCCCTCGGTTACAGTTCGTAGGGTCTCAATTACAGTGAGCTTGGTGTCTAGGTTCGGGGTAGCGTCGAGAAAAGTCATGACGGTCTGGACCATCTTGGTGATGGCTTGTTTGAGTTGGCCATGTTTCTTGGAGAAGACCAAGACCTGGTCATTGAGTAAACTCCAGTTGCCGGCATCTTTGCAGATCGTACATATGGCGATGAGGGTTCTGGATGTGGATGCAAGGTCGGAAGCCTAGGTTTTAGGGTTAGTAAATATTTGTGAGTGATGATAATGCGAGGCAATAGCTGACCTGGCGGGTTTGCTTCTCAAATACGGTCAACTTCTCAATAGCTGCTTGAACGTCGTTCTAATCTTCTATGTTAGCTAAATGTTACAACATTTAAAATATTCATATAAATAAGGCGCACCTTGGCGAGCTTCTCTGCTTCGGTGATCTGTGTGTCAGCTTCCTTGCTGAAGTCCTTCTCGGGCTTCAGAGCTGCGTCGGCCATGATTTCTGGACTATTGCGACGACGTAAGATTTAAACGGACTAAGGCGCAATGCACTCGAGATATAACCTATGTGGAGGCCTTCGTGGGTTATTTTGAAATGTAGTAAATGGTACGGTGGTTGGTGGATGATGAATGGTAGAAGAAGGTAGTAAAAGTTCAAGGTTACGACGATGGAAGCTCAGATCCAATACGTCGATACCTGGTACGTTAGTACGTTGCTGCGAGGCGACGAAAGCTCACGCCTGCCTTGCAACATTCAATTGATTGGTCCGAGCGCCAAGCTTGGTCAGCTCGATAAAGATCGAGTCACGTGGAGATAAAAATACAGTCAGTTGATATTAGGTAAGCCCAGCATTTTATTCCGGAAATCCCCATCGTTGGCAACAACATCCTTCATCCTTCGCCCCTCGTCCCTTCGTTCATAGCCAAACTCTATAACATTCAAGATCTCATGGGGTACAATTTCCCATATATTTATGACCTAAATTCTGGTAGACGAGTTCATTTGGAGGAGCAAAGAACGACCAGGTGATGAACGCTGACTAACCCAACTAGCCCCATTTTAACACTCCCCCTTTTTTACAGGGACTCAGGGGCTATCATTACCATACAAACTTCTTCAACTTTTCCATTCATAACCTATTGCCTACTTGTTTCTAGCCGCCGAGATATTTCCTCTCACGTCGAGAACTTGGACAATTTTTTAGATTACCGTCCAATTCATCCGTCTCATACAATGGCTAAAGCATTCGCCGTACTCGATACTCCTCCTATAGGTTCTGTCAGTCGTTTTTCTGAAAGGGAAATTCCAGCGCATCAGTATACACACCTTTGACATGATTGGGAGCACTTGCAAGGAAGAATGTCCATTGCTTCCTCTCGGCGCACTTTTCAGCCAGTCTCTCAAGATCCCATAGCTCCCCTATCGGACAACCCCAAAGCGCCAGCAGCTTCTCATGGAGGTAGTAGTCTAATGTTAAGTATGATATGTCAGCGCAATCATACATCCATAGAATCCCAGAGATATAATGAGGTTATACCTTTACGAGAGGGCCATGCCTCGAACGCGGGCTGGTCCCCCGCCACTGCTGAAAAATAGCAGTCGTGCAAGAAGTCGAGCATCTCCTCGCTCTGTTCCACGCCGATATAGCGCTGCCCGTCATCAGGCCCAAACTTGTGCGGCTGGAGGTGGTGAGCTGCCTTCTGCTCATACGTGAGCGAGTTGGCATTCTTCAAGAAGCCAGATCTGACTAGCAGTATGTCGCCGATTTGGATGTCACCTCCTTGTGCCGCAGGCCTCAGGTCGATTCCTTGCACCTGCGCCACCTTCACGAGATCACTGTACGTAATGGTGAAGTTATCATAGAACACCGGCTTGATGTTATTAGCTTCAGCATAGCGAGCGTAGTCCAGAAGAAGGCCCCTGCCTGCAATGCCTCGAGTAGCCCATGCATGCATGCCACACTTGGTTGAGGCATTGGGGCCAGTTATATCCTCAAACGTCGTCTATGGAGTATTTTTAGACAAACTGTGCATCACTTCAGACATTTATATGATGAGCTTACTTTGTTATAAAAGAATCCAGAAGGGACATGGGCGAACTACACTAGGTTAATTGCTGATCGGATAGGTGTTTCTAGCTACACAATCAAACTCACATGACGAAACCCATCCCATTGAGATGTACTTTGAGGGTTCATTTCGTAACCATCGTCGACCGTATGTCTGGCTCCTCCTAAAGAAGTAATTCGATGCTTGAAAAAGGCTCTCCCATAGCACGGGGGCATTGGTTGGTCAAACGGAAGTCTCAACCGCAAGTTAGCGGGAACGGACATTTCATAATATAGATGTCTGTCATCATCTATGGCGTAATGAAAACTCTGAGACCTACCCAAGGGGGATGGTTTCACCCGAAGATACAGTTTCGAGTGCTCTCTTCACCCGCTCCGGCGTCTGTAGGTTCAGTCTACCTAACTTTGAGCACTGTCAATTAACGATTTCAAATACACCCTATTATATGAACCAACCTCATCGTCACTTCCCCATATCCATGCCGAATCTTCGGGTTCGCCAGATTTTGGCCGCAAGTCTTTTCTCAATGGAAGTGCCATTTGAACCTTTTTGCTGGTAAAAATACAATTGCATTTATAGGTTGAATGGAACTTGGGTAAAGAGATAATATTTCTTTTTCTGAAAAGGAGGGTCAACAATACCAGCAGCGGGGGTTTATAAATCAAAGCCTGCTAAACTATTCCTTCGTCCCCCTATTGCTTTTCACTACTCTGAGCTTCCCCTCATGAGGTAACCGTAACCTCGGCCTGTAATTACACATTAATCACCAATGACGCGAATATGCAGCATTTCCCCAAGGCATTTACGGCTATGTGGATGTCGATTTTTTTATAGAATTAGTAATCTACCTCTTTTTCGATATACACTGGGTTTCATAAAATCGAACTGATACTCGAGCGATACATTAGCTACAATCTACCTATCTTTTCACATCGTACACCAGTACTTCAATACATATCGAAGAGGTCTTTTACCATTTTCCCTTTTAGTGAACAGTAGATAGTGATCTGCTTAAACCGTCAACCATAAGTGCACTGAATATTTCGGGGTCTTTTGTATGTGGGTTCTCCTTCGTCAAGCTGTCTTCGTTTGCGATTCAGCTCGGACGAACCATTATCAACCGGAAATTCCACTAAGTGATCGACTTTTTTACTAAAGAAATTGTTTCTTATCCGCAAAAGACATGAGGGCGAGAATTCCTGCTCTATAATTGGTAGGTACTGATCGATGTCATGATGGTGCATCTTGGCCATTGATAGGAGTCTGATCGTAACTTCAGTGAAGAAATGTTCGTTAGGAGCAACGGTGGTGGCCGAAGGTTTGGCAAAAACATGTCCCAAGTCAATCCTTGGTATCAAGTCGCCCCGAACCCGTGGGTCCCAGGATTCATTGAGGGCATGCAATCTAACAGTGCAGGCTGCTTTGAAATCATCGAGGACCTCGAGGGCCAATTTCTCAGACCAGCCGTCTCGCATGCGCTTCCAGCAGCAAAATTGAGCAAATTTGATCCAGGCGACGTTATCTCCGACTATAACATTTGGCTCTGCCCCATACTTAAGCATCAGTGAAAATATGCCACACCTTAGGTAACCTTCGTAGTTACCAATCTCAAGCATCCGTTCCCAGGCAGACCTATCGCAACCATCCCAACAGGAATCATTAGGGGTAATTCCATGTTCAAGCAGGTATTGTAACATGCTCTTGTGACTTTTAGAATCAACCCGATCATAAATATTGCCCTTGTTCAAAAATTCAAGTGCTATCATCAAAGTCCTCCCTCCAGTACGAGAGAGGTAGTCAGGAATCTTCGGCAAGATATACTCGTAATATCCAATGAACGACGATTCGAGTATGAAATCACGGATCAGTGAGTCTCCCTCTTCGCCTTCAGCAAACGCCACATATTCCAAAGGGTCGTTTTTCATACGTCGCGTACACCATTCTAAATGCTCGAGTAATTCATATGCTTGACGATTATCAAGTCGCCGAGCATAGTAAACTGCCTCCTACAATAATTCCTTCAGCTTCAAATAGTTAAGTATCCCACCATCAGAGACTTTAGGATTTATATTCTTTATACGCGCAGTATACGCTCTCAAGATAGACAAGTTCGCGTCAAACTTTGTCTTTATCTTTCCGTCCAGATATCGAGCCATTTGATCAGTGCTTAGATAATCTATTACGCTTCGGTGAAAGAACTCCACAAAATGATTTTCTGGATCGACTTCTAGAAGGCCCCGAGTCCTTGCGTTGAGGCGGCGACAAGTTGTCTTGTGGGTTGGGTTGACCCTCTTGTCAGTTGCCGCTCTGATTGGTAATTTGATGGCATAATCTTCATCCTCGTGCTCCAAGTCGAGAAAGCCGTACATAGCGGTAGGTTCGGGGCTTTTGGCTATAAGAGCGGTCTTTATTGTTTTGGCCATCATTCCATGATAAAATGGATCGACAGATTCCAATATATGCTTGAAAAAAGCCTCTAAGCCATCAGGAATTGCTTCAAGTCTTTTCTGTAGGTCAAAAAAGCTATCATATTCGGTCAAACCGGATCGCAATTCCCTGACGACAAGGTAAACCCAGAGAAATACACCAGCAGCCCTCTGTGTAACTTGTTTAATCAGCGAATTCGCATTTTTTATCTCGACGTCAAGGTCATCCCATCTGTAATGCTCTTCCAGAGAGTCCTTCACATACTTGTAGATATCATCTTGTGTCAAATCGTGAATGTATAGCTTAGACGAGGAAGCTCTACCGAATGAATCCTCAAAAATATTCCAAGGGCGACTTGAAACGCATAGTTTCATGAAAGGTGAAGTTGAAAGTTTTCTCAGCGCTTGGCAGATTTCAAAATGATCACCTTCAAGCTCATCCAGACCGTCAATGAAGAAACAAAATCTGACCGATAGGTTGTTACATTGAACAATGCGGTCTATGGCTTTCGTAAGTTCTGTTATACGCCATGGTTCACCATGTAATTGTTTATCGCTCTTCAGCCATCGCTCAGGACATGAAACTTCAATCAAGTCCGGTTGTTGTCGAAATATATCGAAAAGCAATGTTTGCAAGAGACCTTGTTTCGATTTTTGCATCCAGCTGCCGGCACTCCAGAAGAAGTGGCCAGCAGTAACCACGGGTTGTGGGTAAGACCATGCCTTTAATGCGGGTAGAGTTTCATCGTGGTCTGTGATAAACTTCATCAAAGTCGATTTTCCTGAACCTGGCTTTCCCGATATCCAAAAAATACCGTCTCCATATTTGAGCCACCTAATAACACTACCTGTCGACGGTTTGTCCTGCGCATCAAGGACGTCTTTGAATACCCAGGAAAAGGTCCGCTTGTGAGCATCATGAATGGAATCATACCGAGAGACACGACTATCGAAGTGGAGACTTTTCAAGATTGTATGCTGCTTCGTTGCATCCGAACTTGCCATCGACAACAAAGACATTTGTTTCTCTAGAGCAGAAATATCGGCTGCCGAAAACGAGGGGATCCGCTGCTCAGTTTTGATAGATGCAAGACGATTATCCAGCTCTTGAATGGCATTCTCAATTGTGCTGAGCTTTTTAGACTGTTGCGAGCCAATACATTCATTATCAACTTGCAATTTTGTGAAGCTGCGCTGGAAAATGGATTGCCAAGTACTATAATGCTTCTTACGTTAGCAAGACCCTTATTATAGAGTACGCGACGGATACTTTACCTTGACATAGCGCAAATTTGCAATGTTAACGTTGTCTGAGTATGTTGTAATCGTTGCTCTAACTCTACGATTTCGTTGCTTTTCAAGATGGTTTTCAGGGCAACTCCGAACGAATTCCATCGATTAGGGCGCCCATTTTTACCCTTCAAATTGGCGATGACGTCTAACAGCTTAATGCAATCTTCTCCACAGACTCGAGATAATGCATTTATTGAGTTGGAATGCTGCAGTAGTCGATTCAAATCTGTGTCAGTCAATTCTAGAAGACGGGCATTTTGACCAATTTCTTGTAAAGGAGACTCAAGTCTGGGACTTAGATCACGAAGCTCTCTGTACACTTCATCGAGTATGGTGATTTTGCTCGTGCATGCTCTCGTTGAGGCGTGTATCTCCCTTGCAGCCGAAAAGAATTTGATGGCGTAGCCCACAAACTGGGCTACACTCGCAGATGCTCCCAGAATTGTGAATGGGTCCATTGCTATCGTCCGAAAGGACGCTTCAGATTCATCATAGAACGGTTGCTAGAAATCTATCCAAATAATACTGATATGTAAAGTTCCCCATGTTGGAATAATCACACGTCAAGTGAGGGGGTTGGTTACAATATATGGCCTTTTGAAACCAATAAAGCCAATTTCACTAATATGATCGCCACATAGCCATTTATAAAAAGATTAGGTGGGTTCAAAGGCCCTATCTTATTGGGTCAAAACAGGTAGACTGCCTTGGGCTACGAGCTTACGGCTGAATCTCTACGTACTTTAACATAGGCTTCCAGTACTTCATGATCTCCAAATCAACCTTGTGAATTGCAATCCAATGGGTTGTATGAACAATTTAATTTCTACATTGACCGCACCATGCAACTCGCATGAAATATTAATTGAATAAAGGCTGAGTGATTAGGGAGAGGATCATAGGTAGACCAAGAAGGCACTGGTATGTAATATAAATCGTCCGGAGAACCAATGGATTAAGCTAATCCAAGATGTTTCGCGAGAACATTATTTTCTTATAATAAATCATCTTGGTATGAGTTGGGTCTCTGTCAGATGAAGAGTCGGGTTAGGGAAGTTCAATATACTTTCGAAAACTCGACGTATTACCCATTTGGAATAAATTCTCCTAGGCTGGAAGGAAAGAGATAAATGTAATGCGAAGCTTTCGAAAGAATGCTTGGTAAGACTAGAAGGCTTAGTAAGCAGTATAGCTGCAGTGCTACAACGAGCCAATCAGAATTGGATGTGTCAGGAGAATAACAATGAGACTACTGTCGCTGCAGTCTTGACTTCGTTTCCGGATCAAAAGAACCGACAAACTCGTTGACAAAACTGTAAAGCAAGCCTGAGCCATGCTTGTTTAAACAGGCAATGTTTGAAGTAGGCCTGTGTTCCGAGGCTCAAGGGAGATTAGTAACCGACTTGTGGGAGACCGTGATGGCTTCGGGCAGCTCCGTGGAAACTGTTGGCAGTTGACCTTAGCAGACACGCAGTGGTATAATTATGTAAGCATACTTCTCTGTTCCCGCCCGCCAGAGCGTTGTTGCATAAAAAGAAAGAACTAAGCAATCTATGATACCGGCCGATAAGTTTTCTAAATGAATTATGCTTCGATTCCTGTATCTCTCGAAATACTTGTTGCTTACCTAGGCAATCTCGTTTGCGTGTGATGGACAGCCTCTCGAGGATAGGGACCCCCGTTACTTACCATCATATCGATTCATACTACATCAGTCGCCTTTGGTAAGTTTTCTTATATATCGAAGCAACAATGTTCCTCCCAGTAATCCCCCAAGAACTTGTTGAGATGGATTAGTTGGCTCATTTGTGCCGCATGTCGTTATACTCCAAAGAAGTTCCCGTTAGAAACATGTGCAACGTGAGCTGCGGCAGTTCGAAATAGGTTCTTGGAACATTTTTTTTTCTTTTCTCTGTTTACATCCACCTACTTGTCTGTCTGTTACTTATAGTTCTCAAAGACTGCTTCGGAATGAGGGTAGAGATATAATCCTTAATATAAAGGGGTAGTTTGGGATTTCTCGAATAAGAACATCGCCGTCCCTTAGTCTCCTAGATCCACCGAATGGCGGTCGACATTGCTGTTAGCATACTCTGCGCAGTAGAGGATTGCGAAGGGATGATGTATTGGCCTTATCAGCCCATATTCATTAATATTGCCAGCTTGATGGGAATAAACCAAGGGGCGAGTTGGTAGATCTTCGCGACTGGCGGACCAAGATGTGGAGATGTTGCCTTCGCCGACGACATTGAATTTCCAGTTGTCGAGATCCACTGTCGCCAAAAGGTACGCCATATTAGTCGACCGAACATGGCACCATCGCAATTTCGACCTGAGTCGCCGGCGCACTCGGAGATAATTTAATCAATAGCCCCAAACACTTGATTGGCCACAAGATCCTCTCCCGGCACAACAATATCAGCCCGTCATAGATATTATCTATCCCTAACAGCCGACCCACGTATAAACAATGACTCACCGCAACTATCACCAAACTCAGCGAGAAAACATCCGATGCCTAACGCGATACGCACATCTTCATCCCTAGTCCGATCCAATAGCTTGGAACGTTTCATCGATGCATCGACGAACGTTACCCATCCGAGACGTCTGGGTAACAGCGCAGACGTCCAATCCGAAGCAGCCCCGGGCGGCGGCACCGAAGGTACGGTTCGTTCCAAGAGGCGAACATAACACGTGTACCCCAGGCCAGCGGTGAGGAGGAATCCCGGTCCCGTATTGTCCCTCCTGCATGCCAGCGTCGGGACGTTCTGCCAAAGGTGCCTTAGGCCAGGGACCAGGTAAGGCTGTCTTAGGGTCTAGCGACGCGGTCATCTGAAACAGCGGTAGCGTGATGACGAGGCCCTATCTCGTTGTTGCGGCAAAAAGATCAACGGGCACGCCGTGGGTGTGTCTAGATATGGATATGTGAAGTAAAAGCTGACGGGGCCTAGATCGGGACCCATCGTCGACGAAAAAAGCGACAGCGTCCAGGATACAGAGCGGTACGAGCAGAGTACACCTGACGGAGGTGGCTGCTAACAGGTCCTTCGTATCCGTATTAGCCTGCGACGGAGCCCGCCCTGCATGGTACCTTCGGGGAACTTCTACGCGGGTCCCGTTTCCTCGTAGTCCGACCCTGTGAGCTGTCGTCGTAATTTATGAAGGTGGCAAAAAATAAAGAGAAGGAAAACGATAAAAATGCGATATATGAAGTTGGATTGAGCCAAGAAATAGGGGTCATGTGATGGGTATGTCAGGGGACGATTGTCGGTAATGAATGTGGCTGTGTTATGTGGCGTCATGTGGCTCATGCAATGTAAATCATTGACATGATTGGGTCGCCCAAATTGGTTTGCGATTGCCAATAAATTGGTAGAAGGGTGGCGAACCTTCCCGAAATCTTTCCCCGAATTCGTACAACGGCGTCAGCGGCGGATCGGCGGATGAGGTTCGCTCCGAGCGGAGACAGGCGGCTTTTTTTATTAGAACTAATAAAGCTTGAGGCTGCTTTCGTCAACTAGGATATGCCTGCCTGTTCCTGCCTGTCCAATGGTTCTTATGGCCAAGTAAGCCCTAGCAAGCCAAATGTTTCCCTAAGAAGACCTGATCGCCGGCGATGATCGTTGTTGTGCAACTGACGGGAGACACACGACATGTGATGCTGTTCCTTGCATTCGATTTCGTCTTGCCTGCTAAGTATTCGTGGTTGTAAAATAGTGATGACGCATGAGTATGTGTATACATATGCTTAGGTATGTATGTACTTTTGCTGTATGCGTCGCATATCATTGCCGGCAGAGCGATGTCCGTGTACGACTTGACGGTGGCGGATGTTAAGTAATTTTCCACGTTCTCATACTGATGAAAAACATGGTCAAGCTTATGTTAAACCTTTTGGTGGCTGAGACCGTATAGTCCCGTGGGTATGGTTACTCTAAGCATGTGCTTAACCTAATATTCATCGTTATCGGTTCGGATCGTCAAGGTTCACGGGTTATTATTCTGTTTAGATCCTAGATCGCGTGCCGTTGATTGCCAATAGCGTATACTGGAGCTTCATCCGTATCCTAGTGACGTTTAGTATGTGGGACAATCCACAATTACACTCACCGATTTAGACGAAGGTCCCAAGTGGGTGGATTGACTTCCATAGGTAGCCATTCGTAGAGACATCTAGTACCTAGTCGAGCAGTCTACACAATAATTAATTTCATCCAGGACAGCAAGGGCAGAGATTATAGAATAGTAATAAGATAAATGTGAGAGGCCGAGTGGGTAGTTAGGTAACACCAATCCGCAGGGATCGAAGCGACATCGCGGATAGAGAATAACTTGCCCGCAAGTAATAGCCGTCTCTAACAAATCTCGATGCCGGAAATTTCGCATGAAAGCGACGTGCGTTATTCCCAGTGATATGTCCAGGAGTGAAAGTTGCAGTCTATTTAAAAATGGGCAATTTGCGACGTCTCTTGTTTACATATCTATCCGAGCGGTAGAAAGTCTCCTGCTTGGCATCTACCCCGAACGGATCGAACCGCTGTAAGATTAGCAGCCCGTCCGTGTCTAGGGGCGGAAAGGCGGGACACGACAAGCTTCACTGTTGCAGTTGGTGGGTTGGGCATGAAGCTTAGGTACTCCTTAGTTTCAGGCCGACATCATGAGGATTGGTAATAAATGAGAAACATGCAGAGCGAGTAAACTAGTAGGTTGGCAGGTTGGCAAGCTGGTAGGCAAGCAAGATGAATTACGCATGCTGTAGGAGTATGCATCCATCTGTTAATGCGGATCGCGGGGAGAATTTACGAGATTGTGGTTGATGGTTGAGTGGGAACGATCCCGAGGCAAGTGGGGGATTCTGATCGTTTCGAGAACGATGGTCCCTTGTCGATCTCCCTTTTTTCCCTTGCTATTTCCCACGCGAGCGGCGAGAGGGTCTCAAGGGAAACGAACTAAACTAACTTGAACATCAATGATCTTAGTGAGTTCATTCGCACCACCGGCGCCACTGTGTCGGTACCGGTGGTCGAATAGGATGTTATCCTGTAATAGATGCAGGATATTGTTGGCTTCTTTCCTCGTCTTTGTGACCTAAGCACCGTGGCTGCGTGGGAGCTTTGGAGCTTGTGTGGCACGGCGTTCAGGTTTAAAGAAACCCACCCACTAATTAACGATGATAGGTCTCTATAGGGCTGTATAGGTCGTACTCGCATCCTTCTGCTGATCGTCACTAATTTACTAGCGACATAGCGACATCCATAGCGACACCAGTTAAGTGTCATGGATACTCTGACCCTCTATCAGGGCTATCCAGTGATCAAGATCGTATTCCCCTTACCGCTACCGGACACTACAAAAATTGTCAGAATAGACAGGCCAACGCTGGAACTTTCGATTAATAATTTTTTCTGGCCACGAGCTCGTTCCCGATTGATGGTTTCTCATGTAGCGTGGAAGATCGGTGAAATTTGATCTAGAATCCAGGAGAATCACCTGACTGTAGCCGGAGACCGAGGGAAAAGTGCGAAAAAAGTGCCCTTCTTCTGGCACCACTAACAAGGTAAGCGCCGCAGATCCATTTTGACCTATCACATGCGCCAGGGAGCAAAAGCTCCGGTTCTTTACAGGGCGAGTAGCTATGCCTGCCCCCATTTACCTAAAAGCTGAGTGCTGGATTAGACAGCACAAAAAATAAAAAAATTAAAGAGGTAGGCAGTCAGTGTAAACTGTTAGAGCAAACAGAAATGAGAAGTCTCTTTCTTGTACAATTTCTCGGGGAGTTATCCGTTAGCATCCCCGTGCCCTGCAGTCGCCACAGCAAGTTTCATCAGCAGAGCATCAGTGGTCAAATGTGCTTTTTGGGTCCGGCGGTGGCGATTCTAGCGGTCGTGTTACAATACTCTTATGGGCGTGTACTCCGGCCTATATCAGACTCGAAAGCCACACCCACATCTACTAAGCCACGTTTATACGGATGGTATGCCAAATCAACAGTTGTCGTCAAGACTTTTGTCCTTCCAGGGACGATCCCATAATATCGTGTTCTTTGCAATTCAGAGCAAAGAGCCATCCTGCAACTTTAATGTGCACTGAGCACGCCGCGGAATGCCCTGTTTGCGGGAAGCAATACCTCATCTATGTCGAGTTCTGCAAAAATTACCATCCTCCGCTGCTACGCTGCCCTAGGGGAATAACCGAGAAGAGCGAAGACATGCAAGAAGGAAGATGTCCCAGTCCAGTTTGTCCTTTCAGTCGCACGGGGGGTTGCTGCGTCAGTTAACCCGGCAAGGGGGGTGCCCTCGCGACAATCCGATATTTCCAATCCGAACGATTTCCATACGACCGAATGTCTGTCATTATAGCTTCTCTCCTCCAGTGCCAACTTCCACGATCTGGTCAATCCCTTGGTACTCGGGGACCTCGAAGTCATACTTCTTAGCGATTCCCGGAGAGACAAAGCTACCGGTACGTCAGCCGCTAGCCGGTACTTCAAATTCACGACAAATTACTCACCGGCCGCCTATAAAATGACGACCTTTAAAGTACTTTACCAAAGGCTTAGGAGCCGTCAAGCTGATCAGGTAGTCAGGGCTAAATTTGCTGCCTAAACCAGACTCGAGTGGTCCAGTTTCAATATTCCACGAGGAAGGCGCATCAACCGATGTTACGGGAATCTTGGTCTCCTCTAGAGCTCGGATCACGGCCGGAAAGGGTTCGCGAACTTCACCCGAGAAGCTGAAGCCTTTTCCGGATGAGTTTTCTATCTTCGAAACACGACAAAAGAACATACCAAAAACCGCATCCACGATGTGATCCGCCGAACTTAAAGCCGCCGGGAAATCCTCCACAAACGGCACCTCAAGGTCTTCTAGTTGCTTAGCAAGTCGCTGTGGAGACGGTGATAATCAGTTTCTCGAGCGTTCAAGTGTATTACCCAGATTGGAAAGCGTTATGTACAAGCGAAACGATCTGTGACTAAGAAGAAAATAGACGAGCCTAATGAAGGGGTAATCGATGAGGCAGTGCGATTGTAATTTCTTGTTAGGAGTATTGTGTTCTGAGTTATGTCAAAGATTTGATGTACTAAAGGATATGGCTGGATCCATGGGTCATGAAGAGTCTACGCTCCGGTATCTAGAAGGTATTTAGAATAGCATTTGGGTGACTAACATACCTGGTAGAGCTCATTCTTACTCCGCTTCGGATAGTAGACGGTTGGCGAATATCCATAATGTCGAAGGTGACGAGCTGCAACGAGCCCATCACCGCCTTCGATCCATTAGAAGTCTATGTGACCGTAGCTGGACAAATTGGCGCACCATTATTACCGGGACCGCAAGCCACAAGCACTCGGTTACCCCTATTCGGGGGACAAACCCGATAGACTTAACAGAAATTGCAGTTAGACGTACTCGGAGGCGTGAGGTCGAATTGAAAGACGCACCAACTTGCGAAACTGACAGTCCCGCAAGCTCCATGAGTTGATCAATCGAAAAAGCGCCGGTACTCATAAGCTCTTTATCTAAAGCCGCCGCGGCTTTTGCGGACAAAGTCTATGATAGTGTAAGTCAATTGTACATTTATAACCTTAGCTAATTGCTTCAATTATTAGATACAAAACTTACTTTCAATGCCATATTTTTCACAATCTTACTATTCCACAAAGAAGAATTGTAAATTTTTATAAATTAATTTAATAAATAAAAGTTCCTTTTGACGAAATGGGGGAAGTTGTATGCAGTTTAGTCGATCGACTGACATCACTGGTGTAAATACCATACGATTGCTGACTAAGAAAGTGGAGCTTCACCGATTGGTTCGATCGGAGAAAATACTACCCAGATCCGTCAAAATTATTGAATCCAAGCAATCGCAGCTCGACGAAGTGCAAGTGCAACTGCGAAGGCGAATATTTAACGTTTAATGCGATCATTTCTGACTTTCACATAATTGAAGCCGAATCTTCACAATACAGCTTCCCACGATAATCAGTATGGTCATTAAGATTCGATTGGCGCGATTTGGGCGCAGGAATTCGCCTTTCTACAACATAGTCGTCGCCCATGCAAGGTTAGCTTTACGAAACGCACTTTCCAACTTTGCGAGTTAATTCCAAGACCGTCGCTAATCATGTCTTAATCGATGTAGAACAGCGAGAAACGACAGACCACTCGAGGTGATCGGCACATATGACCCTATCCCGAAGCCTGATCCATACGATGATTCGGGGAAGTTACATAAAGATATCAATCTGGATACGCGAAGAGCGAAGTACTGGATCGGTGTAGGAGCGCAACCCACAGATACCGTTTGGAGACTCCTATCAATGGTACTCAATATTCAAATTCGAATTAAATGCTCATACTAATTGGAATTTCAGCTGGGAATCGTAGAGCCAAAGTATCGAAATACCTATCCTCGAACACCTCCGCCTCTGCCAGGCCAGAACCGCCAACCGGAAACGACACAATGATGACCTTCTCTGAAGGTATGCTTATGTATATAAGCCACTTAACAACGCTTCGAGGTCTCCATGCGAGCTTGATATCTATGACCGGGAAAACGTCATATCTACCTTAGGAGCGTTAAACCGACAACGCATTCGAAGGTGCAACCTATCCACCGAAATTCCCGAGTGCTTACCTTGCCTCACATGTATATATTGGATGGCAGAAGGGGACTCTTCCACTATAAAGAAGGGAGAATGTACAATTACGTATCGTGAAGGTAGCTTAGATTCTCAGTCAAATCAAGCTATCCGCAATCTTTATGATAAAGCTTTCTTGACTTCTAATACGCACTCACCACTATGCTGAATATGATGCTTCCTACCCGGCCGTTCTATCCTATGAGATGTCCCATAAACTCGAAAGGCGTTTAAGAATTTCAACCTAGAAAATTTCGAATACTTATAAATAAATTCCGAGTAGGCTGTTTTCGTTTCCATAAAGAGAACTATTGTAGATATATATTGCGAAATTCAGGAGTTCATCGACGGTCAGTACATCGATGAGGGGTTTAAACAAGATGAGCAACTGGGAACAACACCCTAGCCCCAATCAATTTCCTAGGAAGGTCAAGTAAGTAGTCATTCTCCAACACATAGACCACATGATATACCCCTTATACATCAAGACATTTTTGGCACCGCCGAAATAGAATTATAGGATGAGAATTTCCTGCATCTAGCCCAAAAGTCAAGATTGATAACCGACCAGTAGGAGAGCACGCTATTTACCTCGTGAACCCCCAAGGGACCGCCAATGCTAAGGGGAATAAATGAGGTCACTGAGATTGATTAACTTTGGCTTCATAAAAGGTTCGTAAATTAAATGCCGATTCAGTCTTATATAGTACATAGAATTGATCTTGATCTTGTAATAGAGGGCAATTTAGACAAAGGTACCTGACGCAGCTTACTACGAGCTATCGTCAGAATTTTCATAGACAGCGGATCATCTCACACCGTTCACGCCACCTTCCGACACTAGGACCCAATCCTTGACGCCACCTTTCCAATCACTGGTTCTTATATCCTTGATATGCACAAGGATAACTCTCACTTCCTCACCGGCGACGAAACACTCGCGACCCCCGTCCTCGGGCGCGTGCTCGCCGCTCCCACCATTAAACATGCCGACGCCGCCTTCCGAGTCGAACGTGTTGTTCTCGAGGTGCTGGCTGCGGTAAAACGCCTCTTCCTCGGAGCCACGCGCGACGAGCTGCGCCGTGCCGTTGATCGTTGCGCTGATGCTCGATATAGCGCTCGTATTCAGATTCAGGAGAAGCGATGCCAGACTCGATCTGTGCTCGGGTCCGGGAGATCCGCCGGACATGCGCCGGCCTTGGGTCGGTGGCCTATGCGAGACCCCTAATATCCTCTATCAGTATATTGAACTCCGCATATCGTACATCCTATATAAATGTGTATATATGATTATATGGCATTTATGACGAAACCATCAGTGGGCCCTCACAGTCGTGGACTAATAGCGAGACATTTGGGTTGACGACTAGATTGTTGGTCTTCTTCGACGAGGGATTCGTCGTCATTACGATGACGGGAGCGGAGGAGTACTGCGAGGAAGGGATGTAGGTATAGTTCATTAACGAGACATGCGGCTGGTTGTCAATGCATGTCGCTAGGTGAAGCTGTCCCGCACCCTGTCAGCGGCCGGGGTCTCATCTCAATGCGGGCTAAGTGGAGGAGGCGGGCTGGATTTGGAGATCGGAGACTCACGAAACGGGCGTTTTCGAGACATTGTACGACATCCGGCGGTAGCGACGACACTAATTGCTTATGCGTGTCGCCGGCCGAAGCCTCGTGGTTGAGGGCGATCTGATCCATCGTAGTCGCGTGAAGATTTTATTAGTGAGACGTTGATTGGGGAGCTGTACTGGTTTGGAGGGGTTTGTCGATCCTATCAGATCGATGATGACGTTGGGGTTTCAGGGTTTGAAAATGACCCCCTGCTATTTGACAGGGAAGCCCCGCTGAGGCTGGAGCTTGGACCATCCCCGCCGCTTGTTAAGGTTGAAAGGTTGAACAGCTGTGGGTCGACGGCTTTTCGCGGGGGTGGAACCGCTTAATCGCGGCCTTCACTTAATTCAATACTGGGGATGGAATGAAGTTGAATGGCTGACCTCTTCTTCCGAGGCTCCTTCTCCCTTTGATCTCATCATATTCAAAACTCACCTAGAGGTGTATAACACACCGAATTACACGCGTTTAAATATCAGTAAATTAAAATATCGTCTTTATATAATAATTGCAAGATGCGTTCAATAAAGCCCAGGCACCTACGTCACCGTCCATTCTCCCGCTACTTCTCCACTAGCTCATCTCTCCAGTCTCAAGTCACCCCCATAACCTCACTCCTAATTGCAAACCGCGGTGAAATTGCCTTAAGAATAAATAAGACAGCTGAACGCCTTGGTATAAAAACTACCACGCTATATACTGACCCCGATGCCACATCGCAACATGCCTCTTGCTCGTCACATTCCATAGGCCTCGGTGCTGCTAATGGGTACCTCGATGGCGACAGGATAGTGAAATTAGCTAAGCAGCATGGTATCCAAGCCTTACACCCGGGCTATGGATTCTTGTCAGAGAACTCTGCCTTCGCTCAGAAGTGCGAGCAGGAGGGAATTGTCTTTGTTGGTCCTCCAGCCCAAGCCATGGCGGATATGGGCAACAAGGCTCGGAGTAAAGAGATTATGACTCAAGCCGGAGTCCCATGTGTTCCTGGATACCACGGGAGCGAGCAAGGCGAAGCGGAGTTGTTGGAGCACGCGAAGCGAATTCAGTTCCCCGTGTTACTGAAGAGCGTGAGGGGTGGTGGCGGTAAGGGTATGCGTATCGTGATGGAAGAAGGCGAATTTCTTCAGCAATTGAAGAGTGCGCGAGCAGAAGCAAAAGCTTCTTTCGGTGAGGGCGGTGAGGTTATGTTAGTGGAGAAGTACATCGTTAGGCCCAGGCATGTTGAGGTGCAAGTATTCGCAGACAAACACGGCAATTGCGTGGCCCTTGGGGAACGAGATTGTAGCGTGCAGCGTCGGCATCAGAAGATACTTGAGGAGTCACCGGCACCTGACCTAGACGACGTGACAAGACTAGATCTCTGGGAGAAGGCCAGAACGGCGGCTTTGGCAGTAGGATATGTCGGAGCTGGGACAGTCGAGTTCATCCTCGACAAGGATACGGGGGATTTCTACTTCATGGAGATGAACACCCGACTCCAAGTCGAGCATCCTGTCAGTGAGATGGTCACAGGGACGGACCTAGTCGAATGGCAATTCCGGGTCGCCGCCGGAGAAAAGCTGCCATTAACGCAAAAGGAAATCATAGACAGGATTCAGGAAAGAGGAGCAGCCATCGAAGCAAGGATATATGCCGAGAATCCTGAAAAGGGGTTCATACCTGACTCCGGACATTTAGTTCACCTGAAAACTCCCAAAACTAATGAGGACGTACGAATCGATGCCGGCTTCATCCAGGGCGATACAGTCACAGAGGCTTACGATGGCATGATCGCAAAGCTCATCGTTAGAGGACCTGACCGTGAGACAGCTATAAGGAGACTTGAGCTCGCGTTAAGAGATTACGAAGTGGTCGGTCTAAGCACCAATATCGAGTTCTTAAAGCGTCTATGCAGATCACTTGCATTCATAGAAGGCGACGTCGAAACCGGGTTCATCGACAAATGGAAGTCTGAACTTTTCGATCCTGTGACAGTCAAGCCTGAGATTTATGTGCAAGCAGCACTTGGCATATTCTCGGCGCAACCAGCGGAGAGAATTGAGCCTCATGGCGAAACACTTGGATTCGGTTCGCCTAGCGGCAGCGAACGTCAATTTTCTTTCAAGTCTCTTGACGTATTAGATCAAAAGGAAGGAGAGGTGGTGGACGTCAGCATTACCCAGAAATCGAACAGCTTATTTGTTGCTCAAGTCACTCGGAAAGGAGAGGAGCCTAAGGTATTCGAGAATCTTGTCTCCTCACCGCTTCCGTCCTTGGAGAATACCAGTATAAGGACATTCTTCCCTCATACACAGATAAAGACTACTGTCATCCAGGATCCGAACAATGATAACAAGATCACCGTATTTCAACATGGCGTTAAAACAGAATTGTCGCTTATGTCTCCTACTTGGTACGAAAATGCCTTGGGACTAAAGGAAGTCGCCGCCTCGGTCGCAGCGCCGATGCCTTGTAAGGTGCTCAAGATCGAAGTCAAGGAAGGCGACAGTGTGACTAAGGGGACTCCCCTTGTCGTGTAAGTTCCCCTGGATCTTGGTCTAACTGATTGACTTGACGGCTTCTAACATGAGATCTAGTATTGAATCCATGAAGATGGAAACTGTGATTCGATCACCGCAAGATGGTGTGATCAAGAAACTAGCTCATAAGGAAGGAGTAAGTCGTCACTTATCCTCTTAATCGAGACATACAATTGCTAATACGAATCAAAGGACAAATGCAAAGCGGGGACAGTACTGGTTATTTTCGAAGAGGAAGAAGCCACCCAATGACATGTGGGTGAATGAGCATAAGATGAAGCTGTTGAAGGTCTAACACTGTCGTGTGGAGAGCGATTCATTATCATTGGACATCTTGACTTTAGCATCATTCTGACAGGAGATTTCAATGCATATTAGGGAATGGAGTTATAGCTATGATTTATTATATTTATTTCAGGCATCTAGAAACTCACTCAAATGTCGATCTACTCTACCTCGTAGAAGCATCGCCAGAAGCCTAGTACTTCCACCTATCGGTATTAGCAACACCGTCTAACTTCTGAATACAATCTAGGTATTCATTGATGAGAACTAGAATACCACCAAGGCATTTGCATATTGTTGACAAGTATACCTGGTACAAAGCACTTTAAGCAAAGAGAAGCTTGGATATACGACCTACCATGGCTCCATCGCGACAAGACACAAGCACCTATCAATATGTCAACATTTAGTTGATAACTACCTCTCAGATACATGACTGATATTTTCATTGATAATATCTAATGATAAACTTGCATCCATGTCAACTCGGTACTCATTTGTAAGTAACGGCCAAGGATTGGCTGTGTGCTAAGTATAGCATTCGGTATTATACAGCAGCACAGTAAGCAGTATCAAGCTTAAATACAAAATTAGAAAGCTGCTAATTTATTCAGGGGAAATTGGCTGCCCCTAGCAAATCGCTTCCATCTCGTATCAGCATCTGGCAAACAATCGCTGAGAAACAGGATAGCCCAGAACAAGAACTAGTTTGCTCCCCCAGAGCTTCCAATCCCAACCATGAAAAACAGCTCTCAGTGGAAATATAACTACGCGTAAAATGAAAGCTTGGCAACGAGGTTCCTAGACGCCCACCGATAAAATTCCCTTATGTCTCACAAGTGTATCTCGGTACAGGATCCTCGAGTCGCAACCGGAATAAACAGCGCTCCCCTATCCACCAGCCACCACCGACCTCGAGTACACGGCCCTACTATTCGTCACCCGTCGCACCTAGTCCCCATATCCAGGGAACATCGGCGACCTGTCAAGGTACCTCACATACCCGAAAAGCGCAAACAAAGCAAAAACAAAAACAAACCTTATCTATCATACCTCAATATAACCAGCATCATCGATCTTGCCCGTAAGCAAGCCACCGAGGGAAAAATCCCTCGGTCTGCCGCTGTGTTGTGTTATGTAGTGTGTGTTGTGGAGTAGCGTCGGGACCAAGAAATCCGTTATGTGTCTCGTCGACGCCATCGCCGCGCCACGGCGGCTTCTGTGGTCGCCGGTAGTCCGGACTAATCCCCCATCTGCCCCCTTAATCCCCAACCCCCCAAACCCTCATTGCTTTTCGGTGGCGGTAACGGTAGAAGGATCCCGCGGAGTTGTGGACGTATGTCTCAGCCCTTTCCCGCTCGGACCGCTGAGTGGCTTGTTGAGTAGGCAGGTAGGTAGTATGGCTTCTGCATACGTACCTACTATAAAGGCAATATTAGCGACTGGGTACGTAGGTACCCCCTTTTATGCAGATATTTATTAATTGCGAAGTGAAAAGAAGCAAAATACCTACATAAACGGGCGGCAGGTAAGCGGGTTACCCAGCCCGCAACGCACGCCGTTACCTGGGTGTAGAATGAATGTATACCCAGGTAACTTACCTACCTAGCTACAGAGCATAGTTCTTAGCTCGAGGAGAGTACTATGTATGGCAGACCACTTCTATCCGCACCCTTCCCCCGTCCCTGGGTGAGAGAAGCTCGTACGGGCCGCGACTCGCAAACTTTTTCGTTGCCGTAGTGTCAAGTTTGATAATTGTACGACCTCTAGTACCTACCTCCTCCATCCACCTCTCATTTCCTCTCTTCGAGATACCTACCACATATTCCTTGAACTCGCTCATATACGCAATAAGGCAATAAACTAAGCAGGTAGGCAAGCAATCAAGCACGGTCCCATCCATGGCATACGTAGTAGGTCAACTTAATCCCCAGCACCATAAACGGGACGCGGCCGCGTCTTGCGGCTGACGGCATCTAGGCTACTCGAAAAAGGCTAAATCCCACTTTTACCTACCTATGCCCGCCGCTTGCCTGCTTGATTGCTTGCCTTCCCTAACCCCCCTAGCAAGAAAGCAGCGTGCCGTGTAACGCAACGCAGGAAAATAAAAACATTCGAACAAAAAGGGCAAGCCCGCAAATAGGAATCGGCGCCGGGCAGCTAGCGGCTGCAGGAAACCTCTCAACACGCCACTTACCGTCGATGAGGAGTAGCGGGAGGTCCCAATTTGCTACCCCCTTGAGGTTTGATGGGCTGGTATGGGCTGGTGGTAGAGAGGGAGTAGAGTGTCATATTTGTAACCTAGTAGCGATGCGGAAATATAGCGGCATGGTGATAGGGTGATGGGTTAATGGGTACCTGGTAACATCCATGAGCGTGGGAGGTAGACATGAGACGGCCCGTACCTAGGGTGGCCGGCTAGCTTCGCTGTGCGAATTTGTAGCTAAGTACGTCAACGAGCCATTGAACAGGTAGAGCTACGTAGCGGGGTCACGGCCTCTGGAAGTCACCGTCGCATCTCAAGGACGCACCCCGCGGGCGGGATCGGGGTCGAGACAAGGAAAAATGGACGAACGAGGGGAGAGCGTGGTAGTGAACACCGCGGCAGAAATATATGAAAGGGCACAGCAACCTCCCTACTTACCTAGCTCGAGCTCTGGTTGGCGAGGGCGTCGATGCGTGGGAGAAGGACAGTGTATGATCTTGGGTATAGACGGGAAAATCCACACGGGGGACCTTGCGCACAGAGGTTTCCCCAGACGTAACTGTGACTGGTGCGCGGACGCTGGCTGATGGCGTCCATCGGTGGCTAGATGCACGCGATGCGTGTCTTAGAAAATGGCTTACGACCTATCTTTTTCCTACTATCTTCCCGATCGGCGGTCCGTTCCACCACGCTGATTGGCCCGAAAGCCACCAAAAAGCTCGATGCATACATATAAACACATACCTACCTGGGTATATATTCAATCCAGAGAAACAAGGGTGAGCCGTGCCGTAGGAGCCATGCGCGGAAGCCGCAGATAGAGAACGGGATGGTAGTGGTCTTTTGATCTGGTAAGATGATCTGGCAAGGGGCGAGGATGAAGTGGGAGGCAACCAAGCTCTCGGGGTTTCGTCTGGAACCGCGAATCTTTCCCCGGTCGGCGACCCAGAAGATCAGCTAACGCGGCTGTCGAAACGGCTGCGGTGGGTAAAGCGGTCCGGAAGCGAGTGCAACGTCTTTCGCGCTAACGACCTCAAGGGTAGGGAAATTGCTTCGGGAATTTTGCTGGATGGATGAATGGTTTCTCCCGTCGTGATGTGGGGGTGGTAGGTTTGACGATAGGATGTCATCGAGTCACATAAAGAAAGAAAACTCCTTGTGATGAGAGGGAGAGGGCATTTTCCTTGCTTGCGCGCAAGAACGGCACCGGCAAGCTATTGAGAGGTGCAAGACGAGAGCGTCGCTGAAGAGAAGGTCGCCGTTGGAGATTGAGATTGGCTCGGCATTGTGATATGAAAAGCTTCCAGGCGTGCTCGTCGCTGCGGGACTGCTGCAAGGCGATCCAGTCTGACGAATAAGGTATGCCGGGTGGGAACCGGCATAATGTGAATTATAGATGAAAGGGAACTATCGGGAGATCCATCTCCTCACTCATCTTGACCAACGTGACAGGTCGCAACGGGACGTCGTTGTGTCGGCGTCGTGACTCTGTGATACTGGGGATAGTTGTGATATTCTGGCTGGGATGCGACCTGTCCTCTCGTGTCCATTTGCGGGAGGTAGGACAGGTCTACCAGGCCTTCGATGTTGCTTCAATTTTGCCAGCTGTTGGTTTGTGTCGTGGGCGTTCTGCACCAGCTATTCCACCGGCTTGGCGTAACACATATCGCGATTTTCTGCACGCTGCCGTTGGCCAAGCTAGCTACTAGGTAGCCTACCTACAGGATTTCTGTTCTCCTACTGAATTGCCAGTGCTAGTGGTCGAAATGCGGATGAAATTCGGTGCGCAAAGGAATTGAAGTCCCCTGGGATTCTAGGATACATCGTGTGCGGAATTTGCTAAATAAATCTGGTCTTGGCATACTATTCGTTCTTGATGTCTTTTTTACGCATTGGCTCGGATAGTCTCGGGCAGAAACTCGTCGTCACCGATTATACGCAATTTTGGTCTCGGGCTACATGACGATTTAGCTTAATGCCAGGTATCATTTTGTATGAGAGCGCTTGCGTGGTCTCCATACACCTTGGTATCTAGCTGTATAGTCCGATGGTGCAAGTGTGTCTCGTAGTACTCGGCAGGTAGTACGTGACAGAGAGCACAGCAGAGCAGAATGACAGGCGCCGTTGGGGTTGTGCGATCTCAACTCAACCTCAAGTGCGAATCGCTGTGGGAGCTCACGAAGCTATGCGCGTACGCGCATTGCAGAGCATGAGCTAAAAACCCATGTGTTTCAACAATCCAGATATAGAGGCGTTGAATAGTTCATCGAGGTAACCCAGGGCCAATAAGCACCCCTAGTTACCTGTCTGTCGGGCTGTTCCAATTCTATGAATGGTGAAGACCGAGTGTCGATCTTCTCGATTTTGTGCAGATCTCACGGCAAATCCGGGGACGTCCTTCGACCCCCACAGTAGAGTTCTGGCTTTGATCAACGCATGGATGCGAGTTACTCAAGCATTTTGTTCCTGTATGCCATAGGTATGGCAGAGTAACTCTATCGGATGGCGACGACGAGAAAAGAAAAAGAGTTTTCATCTTCTACCTCCAAATCTGCGCAGTTCACCTGCCGCTCCATTAATGCATGTGGTGATGCGATACCCAACGCTGATCCGAGAGTTCCGAATACATCCAGGGTTGCTGCCGACTGCAGCTAGTCCCCGATGGCTTTAGGTGGAAGCCGAGGCGTGGTAGCCGTGATGTTTGGATGGGATAACATCCAACGAATCACAGGAGCCATGGCCCTAATCTCATTCTAGGAATCACATATCACGGTACTTTAAGTGTGCCACTATTGTCCGAGGGTGGGTAACCTTGATGCGAGTGGGAGATTATAATCCAGCTAAAAAACCAGTGGTCCATTTCGAGCTCGCCATCGAAGGATCTCGTGTTCACCGCCGTCGGCTTTATTATGAGATGTTAAGTTTTTTTGCGCCTAGTAAATAGTAGGATGTAGTCATTAGCTGTCAGTGAAGTGCGAATTCTCATTCTTCAAGCACTAGTTGGGGTTGGGATAAATGAGTTGCATATATGTATGCGAGTAAGATGCTTTGGAAGAAATCCCGATGCCTGATATACAACCCTGACCGGAAGAGTTATTGCCGACGTCTTCCGCTGCTGCTATAGCAGCTAGCTATAGGTGGTTTTCCAGAACTTCTCTATCCAGAGCCAAATGGATCCCGCATTGAATAATAGCGGGCGTTGATAGGCGTGTGAGCCACTCTCGGTATACCGAGGAATTTGTGTCCCTCTGGCTTTGGTAGTCCCTTGGCGTACATATCGGTGGTTGTCTATTTCTATGTAAGTCTTAGATTGACCCAGTGCTGTATCGTGGTGGCGGAAGCAAAGGCGGGGTTAGACCACAAGTTGAATGCAATAGTAATAGCGCTTGGCACGGGTCGTTGGAGGTTCACCCGCGATCCTCTGTCCGATGGGCAATGATATTATACGATACGAGTTTAAGACTTGATATGCCACAGACTATGACCTATGAAACAGGTAGTGAAGAGAGACCCCCAAGCAATTATTGCGCTCAGGTATTCAGGGTTCCGTATAGCTGCAGCTATCGTCAATCTCAGCCTACCTTTGTCGAGTCTAGGGCGATCCCCTGCGTGTCCTTCTCAAAGGACAGCATATGAGGACGAGTCGATCTCACACCGTCTTTTTTCAGCCTTAGGTTTAGATAATAGGATCCTATTAAGAATGAGAAGGAAACGATCCTTGGTCATATTTGGTCTCCCATTATATTTGATATTTACCGAGAGTGTCGTTTTGAATGTTCCGTAAAGTGGGATGTTGACGATCACTAATCTCACTGGTTAGCTCTTTATAAAACCCCTACCTAATCTCAATTAGCTGTTGGCTATTTTCGGTATACCCACCATACGCACTTACATACTACCTACTACCTACTACCTACTACCTATACATATTACGATGAGGCTGACATGGATGACGATTCTGTTTCTTCTCGAAAAGCTTGTCGCGCAGAAGCTTGCGCGGATTGGTGGACGGGACAATCTAGTTTGGTATCGTTGAAGACAGCGTCGATGATACTTTGCTCGCTTGTGACGCTGTGCTACGATGGCTATTGTGCTTGTCTGCGTTGTGCAACCAACAGCATATTTCGTAGCATGCACATTAAGTCATACGCTACCTAGTAGGCAGTTAGGTTCGTGAACCGACCGCATCCACGTAGTGTATCACCCTGTCGTTCAGGCAAGGCCAGGTATCTGGCAGGCGCTGTATCTCAATAATCGCCACCGAATGACGTGCCCCGCTGCCACGGGGTTTGCTTTGCTTTGCTTCCATGTTTTGCTCTACTTGGCTTTGCTTGCGTGTTTAGAGTAGTTTGCAGGCATGTTACTTCAGCTTGCTTTTTACGATCCCGTTTCCATTCAGATGGGAAATTCTGCAACGCGTCAGCCGGCCGCTGAATATTCTTGAATTTTCTTTTTCTTGCCGTGGGGGAGGCTTGACAGTTCAGTCGACCGAACCGAGCTAGCCAGTTAGTTCATTATCTGGACCGTCTCGCCGGTCTCATTGCCCGAATAGATCGAAGGATTATTCGAGAAGCTAGAGACGGATGAAGACTAGACGGGACGCTACCGAGCTCACAAGATTGATGATGCCGTGTGTAGTTCACGATCTGGCGCGATGAATGGCAATCGGTGTCCGATCCCTGTTGCCCATAGCCTTGAATTCCCTGGGTACGTAGCGTGTCTTGGCTGTTGGTATACCTTACCCATCACAGCCTGGCGCCGCATCCATTGTAAGCACCAGTCTGGGGTAAGAAAAGATCTGGGTGAAAGGATTCGGCCTTAGCATATAAAATCATACATCCATACCTAGGTAAGCAGACCGTAGTACAGCCGCAGTACCTCGGATCCTCGACTGTATTATACATATTATCGTAATGAAATGTATGGGATTAGTGTAAGTTAAAAGGATCCACGGATTCTTAGAGCTGATAAGTCGAACCTGGGCATGAGACCAAGGTTTGATGGCTAAGACCCGAAGTCGGGATTACTATAATTCAGGACAAGTATTATTAGTGGACACAATTCCCGTCATGAGTTTGTTGTTAGTTGGCTCTTGCAGCTCATACGATGCGCTGACTGAGGATAGGCCTGGAATACCTGGTAAATGATCATGATATTAGGACAGATAAGAGTCAGCGCCCATGGCATGACTTTCACATTCACGTTAACGTTCACTAGTCAACTATACCTGGTAGGTTTGGTAGATTGGATTGATTTGGTTGTTATGTTCTTGGATGTTCTTGGCCTTGATCGTCTCTTTTCAGCTGTCTATCGTGCCTATCGTACGTAGCAATAAGATTTGTTGGACCGTTGTATGTTTTAGGTAATGTCTGGCCAGACATGTCTCGGGTATAAAAGGTGATAGGATCTTCGAGTATAATTAGACTTATACTGCCCAGCGTATTCTGACCGAGACTTTAGCCCTGGTGCCATCCATGGATGTATTTCGTACGTACCTCTGATTTGTACGATACGAAGGATACGAACGATGCTTACAGAATATGTAGTAGTGGTAGAAATTATATATACTGTGAGGAAACAACTGTTGATAACATACTTATACAGCTAGTAGTATGTACGTGGTATGTATGTAATAGTGGTAATACTGGCATTAATGGTAATAATAGTAATAATAAAAATAATATCAATAATAATAGCTGAGCTGGCTGACGTCGGAAAAGGTTGGCGATAGAGAAAAAAGTCCAATGAAAGTTTCGATGGGGTACAAAAAGGTTGGAGCCGTGATCCGTGATCCTAGTTTCCGTTTAATCGTCCTGACAGTCGCACCTGTAGTGGCACTCGGTACCGTTGTTGCTTCCCACTTCCCACTGATCGCTAGCCGACGTCAGGTCTGGCTTACCCTACGCAGCAAGCATAGCAAGCACAGCAAGCACTGGAGCTTACCTAGGTAGCGCCAAAAGCACGGACCTTAACTTAATTTACAGGGGCACCTGGACAATCGAATCGATTGAATGTACCTAAAGAGAGTATCAATTGAAGCTCTAATACCCTCTAACTGCTAGGTATTCCATGCGCGTGAGTCGTAGATTTGTCTCGCTACAAATTGCGAATATATTGACTGGACCATTAATTGCACAAGATCAATGTCGAGCGACCACTCAAATGTGCCATAAGACCAAGTTTCATAAATGGAAAAAAAGAGCGTGTGTACATGCAACCAGGTATTGCTAGGTAGGTGATGTACAATCCTTCTAAAGCACTTACACGTAGTTTAGGTGGGGTACCGTATCTTTGAGAGGTAGACGGCAAGTTCCTATTGAGTTTTAGAGTGTATCCCCATAGAAATGGTGGAAATGGAACGCTCAGACAAGAGATCAGTCAATTATCACATTTTAAGGTGAGCTACAGGGCTATCGTCGCCGTTGACCTTATTCCGTTTTTGGGAATCGGGGATCAAAAAGGCATTATCCATAATCCATAATCCATAAGTCTCCAAGGAAAATAAAAAAACAAATTCCCCTCTATTCCCTAACGGCTTTTTAGTTATTTTGCTGCTATTTCTGCAGCTAGATTTTATTATTCGTACCCCCTAGACGTACGCAGAGATAAGGTACCTACACAAGAAGGTTCGCTACACAAGCAATACATAGCCCTGGAAAACCCTGGAGCACCCTGGAGCAAGCACCCAAGCATCCAAGCAACCAAGCATCCCAACCTAGCATCAACCTAGCAGTAGCATCCAAGGAATCTACAGGGGGACAGGGGGGCAGCAACTACTGCCGCTTGCTGGTGTAACCCGCGCTTCTGATTCTCGGTGGTCAATCTTCCTTTTAGACAAATGCCCGCCCATTACCAACTGTCTGGATCCCCTCTTGCTTTCTCTCTCTTCTCTCTTCCTCCTCCTCTCTTCCTTTTTTTCCTCTCTTTTACTCTTCCTCCCTCCTACTCTAACTCTCCTTATTCGCATTTTACCCTCTCTTGTCATTTATAGTATTTCCATCTCCCGTCGGGGAAATACATTGTTGTTGTTTCTCTTCACCTGTCGCTGCTGGTTACAGCCTCGAAGAGAAGCCCTAATAATTCACGCACGAGGGCAAAGACAGAAGACCTGCAACATTGAACCTACAAACCTACAACCGCAACGCAACGCTACGCAACCTTGAACTTTGCAGCCTTTAGAACATTTAAAGTAATCTAAAATCTATTTGCAAACCTACCTGCGAATTGTACACACTGTTGTACTCAATCCAAAATCCACAATCAACAATCTACTACTACTATTAGCACTAGTCCCTTCTTCAAAATCTACCCGTATGAGCCCTAGGCAATCTAGAAAACTTATACCCGGGATACCCATCCTAAATCTGATCAAAGATCATCCACCCGTTACCGTCACCGTCACCTAGAGCTTTAATGACCCGAAGCTCCCAAGGTTGGGGTCAAGCTCTGGCTCGTCAAGCCCAGGCACAGGAATGTTCCAGCCTCAACCCACCCCGTATTCTTCCTCTTACGCTTCCTATGGAATTCACATAGCCAACGCAGAAGTTCCCGAATACGCCTTCCAGCCTACTCCGTTGGCACAATTCGGGATAGGGCATTCTGGCGGCAGCGGTGGTAGTGGTAGTGGTAGTCTCGGTGGCGGTCTTGGTTCCAGTCTCGGTTCAAGTCTCGGTGGTGCAGGTTTAGGCGCGGTTCCAGGTGCTGGTAGACCAACGACGAACGCCGACGTCTTCGCCTCGCATATATTCCACAATCCTAATCCTCTAATAGCTACTCCAGCCAACAACCCAAACCATCATCTTCCTTACAACCACAACAATTCGCAAATACCCCACACTCATAATCACAATCATAATCACCACCAAACTCGTCGCAACATCAAGATGGAACCGCAACTCCAGACCGACCTCGCCCAGCAGGAGGCTGCAGCCCGCGAATTCAAGCCTCAGTTAGAGGTAAGTAGTTGCATCTTGTGTTACTGTAAAATTTGTCTTAATCATCACCGCACCTCTTACCTCTTACCACTTGTCCGCACGTACAACCCTGGGGAGCCATGTGCATAGCTACAGTACATACCTCTCACATCCCCTTTCGCCCTCGCACCCCACCATGTCCACATCGACGAAAATGACGAAATCCGTCCATACATACCTGAACATCGCCAAAAATATCATGACCGCTCACATCTCAACCGCAAAATGTAGGGACCCCTAGTCGGCGAGAGAAGACCGAGCACGGAAATTACAGAGGAATATGCTAAAGCAGACCCGGTATATGTCGCCAAAACCTTGGTTAGTTAATTCGATTCGAAACCGAACCTCCCACATCTCGAGTCCGGCCAATTGACTTCCTTATGACATCGTAGGCCTTACCTCAAACATATTCCCACTACCGCCCGATTCAGGGCGACGGCAATTGCGGTTGGAGAGGTAAGTTATAACCGAATTTTTATAACCTCATACACCCTTCTCATCCTTCCCATCCTGATACCTGATGATCCTTCTGCATCACGTACGTACGCACGCATACCCCGCACAGATAATGCGGTTCATGCGCAAGCCATGTCAACTTAAGCCGGGGCATGGGGTCCTCCAGGTCTGGTTCTCGTGTGCCCTATCTACGATTCTCAATCGATCAGATTGATTTGATCGATCGACGATCAATCGGTGTGAAGACCACGAACTGCACAAAAAATGTAGAACCATCTTCGAACCTCAATTCTTTACACCCCCTCATCCCAATTGAGATTATTCACCTATCCAACCCAGATGTCCGATCCGTAGATGACAGAGTTGACTTTTTACGATCTCTTTGCAGCAATCGCGTTCGGTTATTTCGAGAGTCTAGCAAAACGTGGCGAGGTACTTTATGTTCGGGGAGAGTTGGCTCGGTTGACTAGCTTCAACCACTACATTGAGCATGTCGGCGGCCACAGTCCATGGCTATTCGAGGATATGGTGGCCGAAACATGGGCCCTGCTGCATGCTGTAGCCACTGCTATGGCCGCTGGCCAAGATCCCATGCCGCTAGTGTTGGAGAAATTCAACAACCCCGAGTCGTCGCAGTCTATTGTCTACCACATGCGTCTGATTGCGTCTTCGTGGCTGAAGGGCAACCCTGCCAACTACGAACCCTGGATATCCGGTACCATTGAGAATTACAATCAGGACACCATCATGCCCATCGACAGAGAAATTGATCACATAGGCGTTGTGTTACTCCACGACTTCTTACTCAAACCAGCCAATATCATTCTCGAGATCGCCTATCTAGACAGGAGCGAAGGTGTGGAGGTTAACGTACACAGGATGCCCGAGGAAGCCAACGGCAAAGATCCAGCCACATTAGGACCTATCGTCTATTTACTGTACCGCCCAGGCCACTACGATATCTTGTATCGCGACTCCATTATCCAGCCTCCTCCTATGCCACCCGCACCAACCACTTTATCAATTAACCGGGCGACGCCTTCATATCACCATGAGATCGAGAGCACTGTGCCTTCGCTTTCGGATTTCGCGGCGGTAGACATGAGCTCGTTAGCCATGATTCCCGGCTTTGGCGCCCCTCCCGAAATGTCTCCATTAGGGTCCCCTCCAGCCGCTCCGTCTCCCCTAACGGACCCATATGCCCCCTCCCCTCAATCACCATGGATGCCACAGCCATTTCCCGACGGGCTAGCAACCAGGCCTCCACCTCCTCAACCAAGCCCACCATCGCAACAACCCACAACACCCATGACGGTGCATCACCCTCTGCGCTTCAGCAAATACAACTTTCCTGACCTAGTAGAGCCTACTGGCGTCCACGAACCCGCATTCACAACCAACACTTTTAAGAACAGCCATTTCAATGTCGCCCATTATAACAATATGAACTTCCAACCGGAGATGTACAGGCCCGAGGCGGAAGAAGAGATACCACACGGAAAAGGGGGTGGCCGGAAACGGAGTAGCGAGCATTGCGGCGCGGTCATCAAAAAAGAGAACAGGGGCTAGAGGTGTTGTTTTCCTCCTGATTCTATGAGCATTCTTCCTTTCGGGGGTCGGCAGCAATTCCCGTCTATTTCATCCACGGCGTTACTTGGTAATGAAGAAAGACTGCGAGATACGAGGTCGGCTTATTTTTTTTACTGACCCCTTAAGGTACGACGAATATTATACCACCGAGACGAAATAATGAAGACGAAAGGTTTTTGATCCAGCAATCCAGCATCTTAATAAGAGAGAAAGGGAAAGGCCTATGAGTTTGATATTCTAATATAGGAAATGTGAGGGCAGCAGAACTACTAGTGCACGGGAGGAATCCTGCTGCCCCCTTCTGAGAATCGGCAAAGGCGAAACGCGAAAAATTTAAGTTGATAAAGTTCGAGCCGAAATTAATACGATGTCTCTATCTGATCTTGATGTGGTTTTCTGAGATGTGACAGCCATGATGGTTTCTACGGTTTAAATATGCGCGGATGTGGTGAAAAATGCTGCTACTACTTGCTAGCGACGGACAGAGTTTTCTCGACAATGCCACATCTCGAGAGTTGCAATGGGTATACGAGCTGCCGATGACGACGGTTCATCAATTGATCAGCCTCGATAGGACTCGCGTCGGTATTTTCCACTTTTTCGCATTCTATAATTTACATCATCCGTGCCAACATATCGCCAAACTCACAACGCCCCTACATAGTATTGGAAATAGGTCAAGCATGTAGGCAAGTAAAACAAGATCCATGGATAGATCGCCGTATTTTTTTCCAAGGTTCGTATGCAGCTAAGGCAAGGCCTACAACGGCAAGCCACGTCGCGTCGTAATTAGAAAACCTGCGGTCTGCCGCCCGCTATCTATTCTATTCTACATACATTGATTAGGTATATATATATTTTTCCCTCGCTCTTTTACATATAGAGATACATATACATATGCGATGTACGGGATCAAATATGTACGGGATGTAATGTATGTGCGTTGCGCACGTCCGCCTTTACATACATATTTTACTATCTATCATATTTTTTTCTGTTTCAATTTCCAGGTTGATGGGATAAAGGGCGGCCGAGATCGGCGTCGGAAGGCTGCATATACACCCCTGATATGCCAATTCCTTCGAAACCCAACAGCCTGCCGCCCCCCTGGGGCATATCCGGTTTGGCCAGGCCAACAAATGGTCGAGTGCGGAAATGGCGGGCGCCGAAACCCGTCTCGCTGCGGTTTTTTTCGCTTCGAACCCCAAGAATTGGGACGGTGGGAAGGTTTTGGTTGATTTGATTGAGGATTGAGGGGAGAGGTTTTCGGATTGGGGAGGCGTGTATACGAAGGTTAACCGGGTTTGCTAGAATACGTGTATGTATATGCTATGTGTATGCCCGGCCTCTCAGGAACGGGAGTGCGGGTATCGTGACGTATACGCGTACTCCCGCGTGTAGATTAACAAACGGGTAGCCTCCCAACTGGTGCGCCGCGCGAGTCGCCCACCCGGCTCTGGTCTCGTGGAACCCGTTCGAGTGAGCGCTCGCATCGAGTCAACGGTTCCTTCCCACAGGCTTCCACGAGACGATCCTCGTATTTCTCGCCTTTTTCCCTTTCCCTTCTCGAAGACCTGGAGACACGTGATCGCACCCAATGGCTAGTGCTTCCTCTTACGCGCCTCGTCGAAATACTTCTGCCATTTGGAGGGGGGTCCGAGCAAGTTCAGGTCTATCATCCACTTAGACCAGGTGTCGTTGATGACGAGGGGTCCGGCGTCCGGGTTCGCGGCGTTGGCGACGCCGAGGCGCCTCGCGAACTCGTTCGCCCAGGCCGGGACGAACCGCTCGGGGATGTCCTCGAGGGGGAATTCGCTGTACTTGGCGATGCGGGAGACGTTGGTCATCTCCTCGGGGTCGCCCCCGCACGGCGCGATGCGCGACCACGGGCTCTTGGGCTTGTCGCCGGAGGCCATGCGGATGTTGACGGCGATGCCGAGGCCCGTCACGTGCCGCTGCAGGTGCACGCCCAGCGAGGCCAGCTTGGCCGCGTTCTCGTCCTCGACCTGCTCGTCCGTGCCGTCGGGCGCCAGAACCACGCGACTCTTCCGCGACCACACCCCCGGCCGCTCGGGGTCCGCGAACGTGTCGACGTTGTACACCTTTTTCAGCGCCGCGATCGTCGTCTGCTCGAGCAGCGAGACGTACTCGCGCACCGTGAAGTGCTTGTGCAGAGGCGACCGCAGGTCGATGATGGGCCAGAAGACGATCTGCCCCGGCCCGTGGTAGGTCGTCAGCCCGCCGCGCTTCGTCTGTACCAGGTGCGTCTTGTTGAACCAATAGCTAGCCTTGCCAGTAGGCCGGAAAGTTTCTACGAGCAATTTCTCTTGTAGCATCTCGCGCTCTGCGGCAGATGGCCATGGTTGCCGCCGCCCTAGCGTATAGGTGGGCGAGGGAGTGAAGGACATCAGGTATGGGGCGGGAGGAGGCGGGGCGGAAGAGGAAGGGGAGGAGGACGTGGACGTGGACGTGGGCGTGGACCCCGCTGAGGCCGACTTCCATGATAGCAGGTTCTGTTGTAGCACCGTCTGGACCCTCTCCGCTAGGCGGTAGGTCGGGCACCTGGGCGGATGGCTCCAGGGCGCTGAGGGGATGTAAATGTGGCGGAGCGACATTGGATAATTCGAAAATTCTGCATTCGGTGGTTTGTGCTTTGGCTTGGGCTTTGACTTGTGATCTTGATCCTTGGTCCTTAATCCTTGATCCCTTTTTCGCGCGCTCTCGTTAATTCTTAGGTCGGCGATGGGCAAGAGGCTCGTGCGGTCGTTGCATTACTAATGGGTAATGACTTGGCTTGGTAGGCTCGAGGTTGGGTTTATCGAATTGCGACGACCAAATTACGACGACGGTGATGGCGTTCAAAAGTACGATACAGCAAAAAAAATTTGAGGCTGTTAGTCGAAAATCTTACTTGATTAGGTAAGTTATCACTAATCTTAACCCGTTACGGATAGCTCCTAGCTAGCCCCAGCTTTAAAAATGTCCCCGCCAAATTGACAGGGTCTATGCCTGTAATTGATCTGGTCCGAGCTCCTTTCAATGGTAGGAGCTTGCTGGCTTACGGAAGCAGGGAAGACACGCCCTGGACATTGGGTTTTTGGTGGGAAGGTGGAATTGGAAAGTAACCTTGGAAGCTTAAGCTCGGACCACACATTGTTGGACCTAACATTGACGAGGCACGGGACGATCCAGCAGGGATTACAGGGTGATCCTTGTTTCCATCACAAACGTATTTTGTGAGTTGTCATTTTTTTATGTTGATCTAGACAATCTGGACAATTTTCGAAGAAGTTTATTCTTCCTTCTCCTTCCAACCCTTCCAACACCTGTAAGGCACTGTAGGGCCAGGGCGAACGAACTAACAACCCACGCCCACGCCCACGCATATCCATCTCATATCCATACCATGTTCATACCGTGCCCAATCCCATGTCCATATTATGATCATACTACGCACTAGTTTCATGGGACACAGACGAGAATCGAATGTTTAAAACCTCCAAGATCAAGTTCTCACCAATTCTAGAATCTAAACTACTAAGCTACTAGGTCACATCACATACCTACCTATACACACTAAGAAACCGGCCAAGGAAGAACAGGGCTACAAGCAGACAAGGTAAGATAAAAAACAAAAATACACTAACTAATGCCGCTGCCAAGCGAACCTCGTTTGCATCGTTTGCGTCCTTTGATTCGGTGTCACCCTTGGCGATAGAAGAACTTCAACCTTCTCCTTCGGATACTTTCGAGATACATGTAAGCACTTGCGCGTTGCAACCATATCTACCTCTCTCACCGCATGATGGGTCGAACACATGACCATCGATGGTCACCTCTTCTGTCACCTCCTTTTTGGCTCACATCAGCCGCAAGATACAATGCCACCAGCCATACAACGGCCATACATTGACCATCCATCACCGTACATGACCGTTACATATCTCTCCCAATATCCAATTTACCTGGTGCTCCCGACGTTCTAGCCCCAGATTTACGCATTTGCGGATTTCCCTCGTGTACGTCGCCGCGACTTGTAGCTACTTCCGTGGTACAATCATGTCAGAAGCCGCACGTTTTCTGACCAGCCTGACCTCTCATTGCCGAATGCGGGTCTTGTACATTGGGCGCCAAGGCTGATTGGCAGCTATTGATCTGCTCGGAGTAGGGCGGAGAGTGGAGGGTGGGGAACGCGGGTAAGGGGGTTTAGGGGGTAGAAGAGTACTAGGGGAGTACGTCTATTCAAAGTCGGTCTATCACCTCGCACCTCGCACATCGCAGGCAACCTCGCAGGTCCCTCGCAACTTCGTAATGTGCAGCAGGCACTAATCTCGTGCGGCTCCGTTGGGACCAGACACGACAGAACCATGGACGAGAGAGAAGCGGAGCCGAGCATACGTGTAACCGCGTACCATACACTTGTCTGATAATTACAAGCCAACGCCCCGGCCGCGACGGTATTGGAAGCGCATGGGAAAGAGTATGCGCCTAAGGAACAGACCTCCGACGGCCCGGAAATGCCTTGGTTTACAAATCAACCGTTCGTCTGACGACAAAATACCCGAGGTCATCGTTCAATTTTTTTACCTCCTATCGGAACTTAAATGCAGCAGTAGCCACGGCTATTGAACGGGTTTGTCGATGGCCTTCTCGAACATCCCTCAGGTAATAAGCGAGCGTATTCCACCAATCATAGTTACGCGGCTAGCTTGTCAGACGCGATAACGAGCAGATCAACGTTTCCCGGTCACGAACATGCTGTTACTCGTAATATATCAAGCTAAGATCGTAAGGCGGGTCTTTCGTCACACCCACCTCTTCCCCATCGATCTCCTCGTTCTCACTTCAAACTACCGATATATCTAGCTAGTTTATTCCCCAAGAGGTGCATATCCTGCGGTATCCTGCGGCAGCGGCACGCCCGCATTTCTTCATCGTACTCATTAGCTCTCACATAAACGGGGCCTCCGTTCGTCAGCGAGACTCGTCCGCTATTCCCGCGCGGTCCCGTGGAGCGTGCTAAGGAAACTCCTGCCGTGGCATGTAGGAAGAAAGCCCTGCATCTCATGTGATTCCATTTCTCGTAGGTAAGGTCAAATAAGAACGCTATAAATCCGACAACGAACCCACAATGCTCCCGCGATGCTAGTGTAAAAGTGCTAAACAGCGAGGTTGGACCACATCGATCACCTAAACCAGCTTTGGGAAGCCGGTAATATAAGATTGCCCGGCCACTATTTCATAGTACATGTGATACCAATATTAACAAATTAGATATTCCACCAGTGTTCCTCACGTCATTATGTGTATCCTTAAGTCCGTGACTATGAGATTGTGAAACGATACTAATGTACGGACGTTGAATGCACAACATGTCAATTCAACCCATATTATGCATCTGTATCAATCTCACAACAGTTATCTGGGTCACAATCCCCGAGTTTGCAGATTATTTCCTCGAATATATCCAGATTATAGATGTCATTCTAAGCAATATGGGCTTCGTAAAGCAGAGTTCTGGTTAGCTTAATTATATGATGAGCGATGAAGAGATAAATCATAACCTAGTATGCCTCAGTAGAGTGATCCTATTTGCAGTCTTGAGCCCATATTATCACACCCATTATCACACGGAAAGATGCATCATGTCGTTCAACCAGAAGGGGGATACAGAGATAGATAGTATATCTTAGCCAGGCATCTTGAGAAGCAGTGCCTTCCATTTCAAAACCAAGTGACCTTATTGTCTTTGAGTGTGTGGGTGTAAATATTAAGTAGATCGCTATTCTTAAGGGAATACTTTAATGAAGGCACCTGGACTGATATCTTGTGATCTTGCATACCTACCAATGCCTTTATATCTAACCATGAATTGCCTCCTGTATCAGAAGATGCCTTTCTACCATTTGGAGTATACTAAGAGCCTGTTTTGTACTCTATCCTCGAATGAGATCTCTAAACATAGCATGAAACTAATCATCGTGAGACTTTCATCCGTTAGAAGAGACTATGAAATTTTCATGAGTAAACATCTAGATCCAGACATGAGGCACGTAGAAGACTGGGAACTAGATGACGAGTATTTTACGCATATAGTCTTAAACCACTCTCATACAAAAGAAATTATACATGTAAACCTCCCCATTGCATGGTCTGCCTTAGAAATAGTTACCACAGATCCTCTCCGGGTAACCTGAGACCCTCTCGAAACTACCTCCTATCCTTCTGAACCACGCATCAGCTCTAGCAAGACCCGTAGTTACCAAGTCTCACGGAGAAATTTTCTGGAAAACATGAAGGTAAGTATTAAAAAGTGAGCCCCAATGTCAAATGGGGAGGTGAGACATCTGAGGCTGATGAAAATGATATCTCCGGTAGTTCCAAACATGCTTGCATGTTCAGTTGCAGTGAAGACATCCCCTTTACTGCAACAGAGCATAGACTTATTGTTGAGCAGGTTATATACCCCTCAACGCGCAAGAACCCCCATTTAAAACCAAACCCTAACCCCTATCCAAATACCCCCCTATACCACAAGAATCGTGACTCAATTCTTAACTTCGGAGAACTTTTGAACTTCTCCCTATGAAGTCCATGTCAAGTCCCCACGATAACCATACGTATCTTAAAAGAGTGAAGTTGCTCTTTTATGGTTGCCGTCCTCTTAGTTGTCGACGAGCTGCTAATTTCTTATACTTTTGGATGATATAAAGCAGCGGACTCTCGACGAAAAAAACGTCGTAGAGGGCCCCTAGAGCCTTGAAAATGGCTGCGCCTGTCCGTCGAAGTCCCATGATGATATCTTTTCAGCGTACTGACTCAAGAGTCTATAGTTCGAAAGCTCCGCTCGTCGTCAGCGGCGTAATCAGAGCTTCTTGCTAGAAGGCTAGCTTGTTCGCCGTCTTCGATTTGTGTTTTTGGTGGTGAGCGATCCAGAGGGATCAGGATCATAAGAATGGAGACGAATAGTCCGATTAATAAGAAGCTGCAGATGAGGATCGTGTCGGGAAATATCATGCTCTGCTCCTCTTCGGTGTTGTATTCCATCGAGCCTGGCGTACTCGTGTTTGGCCCAGGAGAGAAGGAACTTAGTATCAAGCGACTTGTAGTTATGGTAGTGTTGGAGATTACGCAGTTTGGTTTCTGTATTTTTCTCTTACAAGAAAACTTATGGCAGAAGCTCGCCTCTTATATACTATCCAACTAACTATTTCCATAGAAGATATGAGGCGTAACTATATCATAGCCACGCCAAAGGTAGTCCGTAACTTTCCTCATTCTAAGATTTTAGATACTAGTCCCGCCATGTTGTTATATGGTGGGGTTTAAGTTCAAGCCCAAGGTATATCAGCTTTTCTGAGGGATCATCCAGACATGCCACATAAATGAGGTTATTTTTACAGTATAGAGTTCTAGATATGTCTTGGGCACAATTCCAAGGGGCTCTAGGGCTAACATAGCTTGCGAGTTATGTAAGAAAGGTAATTCCTTACACCAACTCAACCGTAATTAAGCATTCAAATCTCTGTTCGTGGCCTAGCTTCCCCTATAGCCTTCAGATGGGTATTTGCTATTTCTACCTAGATACTGAACAGTTCTACGAGTGAGTTCTCATAGAAGGATAGCCATGAGTATGTTCATTCAGCTATTACTAAAGAAACCTTCAAACACAACTTTTACTATTACCTAGTTGACGCCACTGGTTTCAGCGCTTACGGAAGTACAGCTAGGCCTTATGTTCGGCGCCTCGGCTCTCTAAAGTTCTCAAATTAAGGGAAACCAGAAGCCATCCGATAGCTTAGCGGCGAGCCAAATAAAAGACATTAATTAAACATACAGCCGGCATACATGCAAGAATGGAAAAGCGCTCACCTACTCGTAGACCTGAAGCTTTATGTTTTTCATTGTTCTACTATCTTATTCATTGATGCTGGTGGAAGAGCAAGGAGGAAAAAGCTATCAGAAAGGTCAACTTAGGGAAAATAGCTACCTAGGTACCTACCTCCCTATATATAGCAGATTAAAGACGTCCATGCTATGCGAACAACTCTCTCGGTAGACAACTTAGAAGTCTTCAAATACTAGCAGAATAGAACGGGACGATGTTAATCCCCGAACCCGTAGATGCATCTGTGTAACTTATGCAGCGATCTAGCACGATCAAGCAGGGGAAGAAGCAAGGAACGCCTTCATCAACCAGAGAATATGGCCCTATATAGATGCAGGAGTGCAGGAGCGTGGCTTTCGGGGCTGAAGCCTATTAAACCGAACTGCCAATTATCGATGTCCTGTCTCGACGCCTTTTCCTTGAATGTCTCAGACCAATTAAAGTCGGATACGTAGTTGATCACTTACGTAAGTCCGGAAAACGTGCGAGAAAGCCTCAATTGAAATTCCGTGGCTAATCAAAACTCCGGATGCCGCGGGCCACGTTATTCAGCGTTACTGTCATCGCCTAAGCCTCATTGTAGGTGACGACTACTTGGCATCATGGTGATCGCTCAATGGCATCACGACATTTTTCTATTCTCTTTCTTTGAAGACGCTATGTGGATGACGTATGAAAAGTGTGGCTTTTGTAATTAAATTCTGTGTAGTGCAGTAGGCGCAAAAGTAGTCGTTGGTAAGCGCGAATACTAAGGCAAGTATTGTACCTATAGGCAGGTAGTACTGTATAATATTCAGTAACGCACTAGCCACGCCAACCTCACTAAAAGTTTAACCCTTGATTAATTGTGCACTCTACGTTGTATCGAACCTCAAATAACCTTGGAATAGGAAGTTGTGAAGGTTTTCCTTGGGATGGAAGTATTCGGAAGCAGTCCAGCTTATGAGGAAACTACCTGCCTGAAAACTACCTAGTACCTAGGAACGGTACTATGCGGTACTATTCAGGCTAATCGGCAGGCCTAGTCCCTTTTTGGCAATGAGCTATTCCAATAGCTTCCTCAGTGTCGTCATGCAGCCCCACCAGGCGCACACCCGTGCCCACCTTTTGACGACGTCTTTCGATGATGGACAACAAACTTTGAACTCTAAAGAAGGGCTTCACCTTTTTCCCTTTCCGCTATATTGAAAACCTTGGGACCTGAGGTGCTACTAATTCGTCTCCATCTTCTAATTTCTTCCTACACCACCATTGCTATGAATACACATTCTGGAATAATTCCTCAATTTTGACAACAATACCGCATCTACCTAACCTAATATCATACACAATTTTCAAATCAATCTCTTTGTCTTATTTATACTGTACAGCTGAGTTAGAAAAAATTGGTAGCCTAACCACCAACCCGACCCGGCTTTGATCCCCGTCATCCGGATTCGGATCTAAGACATACCAATCTAAGAGCCTGTTGTCTTGGCCCTAGCGTTTGGGGACAAAACAGCCTCCTGTCAAAAAAAAAGTGTGTAGCCGGTGTACCATCCCTCGCTACGATTTATTGCACGCCTTCCCCTGTCGAAAGTCAAAAAAATCCCATCCCTCCAGTCGCAAAACTTTCCCGCTGGTCGAAATTCTAACTTTTTTCGACAGTCGGTTTCAGACGATCAAACTTCCCTAGAGAGACCTGGATTAAAACCAAACCAAGCCCCCCCAGGCGGCAAGCACTGCGCTACCTACGCAACAAGGCTTTGGTTCCGACCGGCCAACACACCAACCTCGCAAGCATGGCGCGGCCTAACACCTACCTGGCGCCTCTCTCCCTCGTCTTCCTCGCCGGCTCCCTGGTCATGCTCTTCTTCGTCATCCTGTCCGCGGTAAAATCAACCTCGCCGCTCAGGGAAACCTACTTCCTCAGGGCCGACACCAACGGCATCACCGGCGCGCGGTCCATTACGCAATGGGCCTACTTCTATATCTGCGGCGACGGCAACACGGATTGCAGCCGCGCGACGCCCGCTCCGCCGCTGGGATGGGCGTGGTCGGGCGACCCGTCGAACGCGCCGGCCTCGGTCGTCGGAACGCACGGCGGCCACACCACTAGCTTTTACTACTACTACATGTGGCGATTCGGCTGGGTCTTCTACCTAATCGCGCTCGTCTTCTCCGTGCTAGCCTTTTTCTCCGGCTTCGTGGCTTGCTGCGGCCGTCTCGGCTCCGCGATCGCGGGAATCGTTGCGCTGACCGCTTTGTTCTTCCACACTATCGCCGTGTCCATGATGACGGCGGTCTTCGTCAAGTTGCGAAATGCGTTTATCGCTGATGGTCGCGATGCGACTTTGGGTCGGTGGGCATTTGGCTTTAGCTGGGGAAGCTGGGCCGCGCTGCTTATCGCTACGATACTATTCTGTGTCGGCATCCGAGGTGGAGGCGACAGCAGCGCTCTTGGCAGTGGCCGCAGATGGGGACGCCAGAGGAGCGTCCGGAGTCGCCGGAGTTACGACATGAACGGTCGACGGGTGAAGGACGACTACTCTTGAGCTTAGATCCCAGCCACTTACGGATTGCGAGTGACCTGCGGAATTAGCCGCCGAGTTCGTCGCGAGTACGAGGAGGAGTACGAGATTGCGATTTTTCAACATTGGAAAATTCAAGATACGAAAAAAACGGCGGGATGAGGGATCCGCGTGGCCCTTTAGTCCCGCGCATATAATGCTATAGCTACGCTTACTTGGAGTAATGGATAATGACGATAATTCACGACGACCGGCGGATATCAATGCCTACCGCAAGCCATACGAGGGGAACAATCAAGGGGGACGAGGTCATGCTGATGAGAGAAACATGATGTGCGGATGTGGCGTGTGGCGTGTGGATTGTGAGGTGTAGGCTGTCGTGGATGAATACCTAATAATAATTGGGAACTTTTGTGATACCAAACTTTGTAATCTACAGCCAGCTGAATATTACGCCTACTCGATCGTTATGGTAGATTAGTTTAGTGTGGATGGACTTGAAACCTGAACTACATAGGCGTCTTTAAGTTCTTGCGATAGGCAATATACGAGAGATGCTATCCGCATTTGAAGGGGTTTCTATACCTAGGTACCTATTTAACAGTAGAAGTAGTGTAATGTGATATGATGCTGTAAACACGCCCATTCCCTAGTTTAATAGCCTCTTAGAAATCAGGGGATCGGACGCATGCATATGATCTACGACCAGCGATATTCTAGAAAATACGAGAGGTGATTCTCCCCAGCCCCAAATTAATAAGGCTCTTCGTTCCATAAAGCTACCGAGCATGCCGGATCATATAGGCTATCTGACCTCTTCACGCAAACCACCTCGTATTACCTAATATCCTATTACACGTTTACCCACGACTATTCAACACATCGCCGTCTCACATCCTATCGTATCGTATTGTCACATCACATATTACTCCAATCAGATTGATTCAGACTCTCGAACCTGACAAGACATTACTCCAGCGCAATTAATTTTCATCAATCTTGTCACCATTCAACTGCCTTCCTTTCTGTCTGTCCGTTCATCCGTCTTCTCTGCTTAACTCGCATTACATCAACTTCTCATTCACTATCTCTTATCTTCATTCTTATCCTCGACATCGCCCTCACGCCACTTTAAACAACGGCGCTGCTTCTCCGAACGTGGCAGCCGTGGTAGTCGTGCTATGCCGGCCCCTTCGACAATCTGACCCGGCCAACTGAACAAATCCCACATACATCCTCCTTACCGTACATTCCCTTCCCTCTCCCCCAAACTCCGGGCGGAATGCGAATTCCCGTCTTATTTCTCTTCCGGGCCCCTTTCCATTCTTCAAATCATCGCATCCTCCCTTTCTGTCTCGTCCACTCTCTGAAAGCCTTCATTCATATATAAGGCCAAAACCCCCTACTTCATTTCTTCCTCCGAGTAATGCCAGAAAAAAAAACACAATGGTACAATAATTTCTTTGTTGATGATGAAAATGAAGAGCCTTCCGACACTATAATAATCTGACACGCGGAATTCCTCCGTTTTTCATCGCTTCCCGTCCGCCGTCCGTCCTTATCCCGATTACGTATACAGGGACGCCTCCTTAATCGCCCGAATGCCATTTTAATAAATCCTGATAAGCACCCCGTTTTGCGTAAATGGAAGGGAAAAATCGTGAAATGTTGAGACAGAGTGCTGCCGCCCTCCTGGCCTGCTATGTCGAACGAAGTATGTGTGCGCCAATGTAATGCTATGTTCTCGAAGTGGTAGTGTGAGAGGATCGTGAAGAACCTGCTCCATTGAATTGTAGAATTTCCCCTCTCTTTCGTTGTCCTTGTCTAATGAGTATTATCGGAAAGGATCCCTCTTTCTCTATTTTCCAATTCGCGGGCTAGCCAGCGGGCTCACGGCATCTAAAGGGGCATGATGAAGTGCCGGCTGTCCTTCCGTCTCCCCATACTGTCCAGTTTCCTTCTTCTCGAGCACGTCCTTGACCCATATAGCAACCTCATCGTCTTCCGTGCTTGAGTGACTGAGATCCAACTTTCCAGCGGCACCGGCGACGGCCTCAGCGCTAGCTTCGTTCTCAGCGGCCTCCTCGTCTTCCTCCGTGATAGTCTCCGGTTTCGTAAGGTCCTTAAGCCATTCCGATGCCAGCAGAGCTTGATATGTTGGGCGCAATTTAGGTACCTTGTTGAGACATCCATGCACGAACGTGCGCGCGGCTTCCGAATACTTGTCCGGTAGATCGGGTGGATCGCCTTCTACGATAGCCTATATACGATGATTAGATAATCTGGTTGGGGCGGGGGTAAGTCCGGTCATCCACTTACGCTGAGTTGACTGAATATTGTCGAGGATACCTCCGGAGGGTACGGATATTTCCCCATGCCACATTCGATGATCGTCAAACCCAAGCTCCATATATCGCTCTGGACGCTGTAGGTGCCATCTCCCGCACCTGCCTGCATGTAAGCCCCACCAGAAATCCGTTCAGGAGCCATGTAACTCTGGCATCCAATGTTGGTCTTGGCAATACTCGCCACAAGATTTCCGCTCACGCCGAAATCGCAAATCTTGACCTGGCCTCGAGTATTTATGAGAATGTTGGTGGGCTTGACGTCGCGATGAATGATATTGTGCTTATCCTTCAATTCCTTGAGACCCATCACGGTGCAGTACGTGATTTTGCGGAGCACATCCTCCGGAATACCCCCAGAATAAAGCTTGTCGATTGAACCGCCATCCATGTATTCAAGACACATATACACCGCACTTTCTTGGAAGAATGCTCCGTAAAATTCAATGATGTACGGAGATGCGCATTCGTGCAAGATTACGAGTTCCTTCAAAATTGTTGTCAATTTTGCTTCGTCTAGTTCCAGGCGAATTTCCTTCATGGCCATGACTGTCCCGGTAGTAGAGCCAACCTTGGTTTCGGCCTCCGTCTTGTCTTGCGGAACTGTCGGTAGATGCGCTAAAGACGTTGCTTTGAATCCGGAAAGTCCCGGACCGAAACGTGGGAATCGTGGCTTCGTATGTCTCACCTTGTAGACAGTGCCATAATTGCCTTTTCCGAGCTCATCCAGCTTCTCAACCTCATCAAGTGATATCCTGAAGACGGACCCGTCCGAGAAATCAACACCCTTATTAGTTATGATCGCCTTGCCCTTAAATGTCAGATATCCCTTCTCAGAATCGATATACTCCTCAAACTGCTTCATTTGTGACATATGAGCATTCCCGTTCTGACTGGGCATCTGGGGACCTCCACCAGGACCGCCAGATCCGGGCGAAGGAGGTGGAGCTCCTCCACCCATGTCACCGAGTTTCAGCCCAAACCGTCGCTTGTTTGCTAAACCTCCACCTCCAGGCATTGAGGGTACGGTGGGTGCCGATTTGGGAAATGAGGGAGCGCCTGGCCTCTGGGGAACACCGGGCATCTGAAGATGCCTAGGCAAACCGCCCACGACCGGGCCACCTGCTGAAGGTCCAGAAGGGGGAGTACCCTGCGGTGAAGTCAGAGCAGAGCTTCCCTGACGCGAGAGGTGGAAAGCTCGCATTTTGGCGTTGATATCTTCGGGAAGACGGCCGCTAGACATATGTGGACCTGCAGCGGGGGGACGTCTAGCATTAGACAAGACTCCTATATGCGTAGACGAGGCGGTCATTGGGTGACCCGGATTTTGCGGATCAGACACAGAGCGTAGGGAGGGCATTCTTCTAGGTAGTTCGGAAGGGCTTTCGCCTGGCGTATCGATCGGTGTCGTGGCTTCTGAGGAATCGGCAGAACCGGGCGACACGGGGGTACCTAGGACATCCCTATCTATCAACTCATCTGGTGTCGCAGGCACCGAGTCCGGATCGTTGTGTTCGCCAGCCATGGTGAAGGTTATGGCGTTTGGTGAAGAGAGATCTAGGAATGCGCCTCTGCTATCATCACCGAATAGCAGCTAGTAGTGAGACTTTTCCTGTGTCGTTGGGTGACTGGAGGTCGATATATTTGTATGGGTAGTGGTGGTCTGAACTATACTGGGTGAGTAGAGAGGTAGTCGGCGGTTGGTAGCTGACGGAAAAGGATTAATACGACAAGCGACAAAGTTAAAACTGTTGGTCTGTGGAGTAGCGCTTCGGTGACTTGGTGGTTTGGTGACTAGCAAGGAATATGGAGTTGTTTCCTTGTGAAGGAGAGTCGTAAATTTTCTTGCAGGTGGAAAAAAAAGTGGCAAAAAGCGCAATACCGATTCGTCGGCACAAGAGGTTCTGAGTCGTCAACAGTCTACTTCTGAGAATGGTTGTTTTATTTGATTAGCGATTTATGGTGCTTAACGGAGGAGTCGGAGCCCGAGCTCGACTCTGTTCAGGTACTTTGAGTACTTTGAGGTGTTATTGGGTTGCTTGGGTTCCATCTATCGCGAACAAGCCGCTAGGATCTTGCCTGACGACCCAGGCAAACCAGACAACCCAGACAACCTTATGAGGTAACCAATGTAGGGCTGCACGAACCTTGTCAGTTTCGAGACACTAGCTTAAGCTGCCCAATTGTGATATTCATTCAGCTGTCAATTTCTCGGCAGGTCGATAGTACGTTAAAGAATGAATAGTAGTATGTAATATGTAGTATGGAGATAAAATAGTATGGGGATAGTGGTAGTATAGTAGTATTGAAGTTCTGACGTTCCAAGGTTCCAAGGTTTCGTTGGGAATGAGTGTGTACAAATGGTACAAATGTGACAGCGGATGTAAGCGGCACCACCAAGCTAACTAGGTACTGAAATCTATGGGACAGGCGAGACGGACGAGACGGACGAGAAAGACGTAATTACTGAAGAGGAGTGCTGGAAAATTGAGGAGACCGAGAGACTGACGATTGCTAAGATGTGGAACCTCTTTCCAGACGTGTCTATTCTTCCTTGGACCTTTAGAAAATTTCAGAAGGTTTTGGAGCTCAGTCTAGTAACGTGAACGGGCTGAACGGGGTGCGATCGGCCTTGAATTGCTTGAATCGCCTAGATGGTCTTTGGTAGCTTTTTTTTGTTGGAGAGGAATGATTTAATGACTTGGGGGGGAGACAAATTGGGGGACGTCAATGGTGGTAGTGGTAGTTAGTGGTGTTAAGTGGTCGTAGTATCCGTAGATTTTAGTGGATAGATTCAATGAATTGGGTGGCAGCTACGATGGCTTGGATGGCTTGACTGGATTTGTTCTGGATTCTGACTGGGTTCGACTTCCTAGGTGGGTTGGGTGGGATGTGCCCCGCGTTTCTATTCCTTCCACCTTCCAAGGTGCCCAGGTGCGCTCTCAAAAAAATTGGTGAGACTTCGCTGAGCCTCTAAAATGCACAGAATGTGACTGACGATTTAGGAATCTCACGTGGTCCTAGCTTAAAGCTTTTTTTGTGCTAACCCAATCAATTGGTTTTGATAGGTTTGGCAATTAGTACGAAACAATGATTGCAGATCATCAAAGATCGAATTCTTGTCAACTCGATCTTTCGTCCTTTTCATTTCTGCTTAATAAAACTAAACAAACTATACCACCCTAACTACCCTTACTGCCAATACCCAGTACTACCTACACTATACGTACTAGATCATTTCTGGTAGCTTGAGACTTCGATCATAACATGGTGTGTTTGGATATGTCCAGTTACGTCTTAGGTAGCTTAGGTAGGAACGTACCTACTACGCAGTGACGAACATCCAAGGAGAAATCTTTGCGTCACTAATATGGGTCTCGCTAAGATATTCTCTGGTCGACAAATGATAGGATGGTCATTCTAACCGCACATGTGGCTAGGGAAAACCTGGAAAAAAGTGTAAGGCTTGGATGAGGTCAACGATGGGCTTCTATGGTTGGAGAAATTTGGAAATTTGTCGCCATACAGCAAGACTCCGGGTGGGGGAACATGATAATTATCACGAGCCGACTTGAATATGCACCTGGGGGATGATTTTGGCATGCTGCAATACATCACACACCACATAACCCAATGCCAGCACTGTCCAACACTGGCCAACACTGACGGCAATCCGGAGATCTTTTCCTATACAATGCCTTAACACCCCGCAAATGATGCTGTCAAAGTCGTACATAGATAGAATGCATGGAATTCCGGAAATTCCAAGGCAGAGAGAGCCACTCCATCAGCTCCATCTGCGCCTGCACTATTCCGCGCTATCAGCAAGGTACAAAGACCCTTAAGTCTCATGTACATCATATTTGAACCGACTTCTATAGGGGGTTTTCACGATAAGAGGAAGTATAAAGAACTCGACCAAGATTGTACCTCTTTTTTTTCTCTTACCGACGCGTATCACCAATGCCCCTTGCTGCTCTTCAAACTGCTTGACAAAAGGATTCAGTGTTCCAAGGTTGAGGTGTTTAAATTGTCGAACCATACAAACTGCATACAGCACCTGGCAACCTTTGAATGCCCAGACGCTTGTAAAACCTTGAAATGATAAGAACGCCCAGTGACAGTCGAGTGGCTCAGGATACAGCTTAGAATCCGGTTGGGCTTTTAGCGCTCTCTGTCAAGCCACAGATATTACGTATGCAAGTTTGATAGGTAACTGATAAGATCAAATAACGTCATCGCCACCATCGCAGAATCGTCATCACTTTTTCAACCCAATTGGAGACATTTTTATTTTTCTGCCTGCAACTTGCAGATATTGTTTAGGACAACCTTGGGAATGTCGTCGTGTCTTTTCGCTGTTTTAACCTTGGGCTTTGGCCTATTGGCGATGTTATTCTATTCATTCGATCGATTCTGCCTACAAGTCTCGGTCTGCTCGGGGGTCGACTCGGTGGTACTGGCAAAGTCCACGTACTTAAGGTAGGCTTCCGCGGAATGTCATTCGCCCTTGGCTGCATCGAAGAATTTATATGGCCTCGTCAGCCCTGACGGCTTGAAGCGTCGGCTCGGAGCATGAACGCCACCGTAACACCGCAGATGTATATCACCGTTCGGTTTACACGGCTTATCGAGAGATGATTCAGCTAATCTTCGATGATGCGATGACTAATCTATGCGATCTGCGATTATACTTCTGGGTAATATGTATTATGCTGAGAGGGAATGTCGAAACGGCGTATTATAGTCTAGGCATACATATTATCGCACGAACATCGTCAGGTGCTGTGTCGGTTTTGCAGAGGTTCAAAATTGCCTCGGTGGATCAGACGTGACTTTAGCACGGTTTAGACAGAGTAAGCGTAATGAGCCAAGAGTTTTTGGCTGCGCACGTTGACGGTTTGAGCGGGTTGAGTGGTATCGTGAAAGAACCCTAGAGAGTTTATTCTGCAGCTATGCATTCGCGATACCCCGGACCGGCCTGGATATTTACGAGTCAATCATGTCAAATCACATCATTATAACAGAAAACATATCATACATACATACATAAGATACCATACATATGTAAATGTACGTGACAAAGGTCAAGCAGTACATCTGCATATGTACGTCTCTCAAGATGTTAGGATTTCCGTTACGATTGCCAGATTTTATCTTGGCGATTGATAAGATCGATGCAAGCGCTATAATACGATGAGTACCGAAATGTAGGCGTCATGGTGTGGCAGTTTGTATGCTATTCTGATTGAAACAAATTAAAGGAATAAAACAAAGGTTGACGATAGACGAATACAACGGATGAAACGAATCGAAGCGGACTGGAATTGATTGAGGGCTCCGACAAGTCGGTACGTACTACCTAGTACAGCGCCTACCCATAGATAGCAGCACCCGAGTGCGCCGAGTACCTACTATTCGAGCATCATTGATCGGGCTACGGGGTTTATTTGCGTCCCCCCACTTGGCATCTGCACATGTTACGACCGTATGCGACAAAAAAAGCGTGAAGATAGGTTTTAGCGGCATTAATAAACCAATGAGGTTAGGATATGAACCTAAACAAGGTACCCATCTGTAGCGGACCTGCAGGTCTCGCCTCAACTGCTTTGCGCTAAGCAGACTTAAGGACCAAAATTCGCGATCCAAAATCTGAAAATGGCTAGAGATCTCCAGGGTCGCAGGGCGGACGCCAAAAGCAGAATTACCCGGTGTGCCTTCAGGTGCCTTCCAGTGCGTCCAGTGCGTCCAAGAGCGGCGAGGCTCATCCTTTGATGCACTTCGATGCATTTTTTCACGTCTAATCTTTCCCTTCTTCTTAATCCCTCCTAATCATTTTCATATTCTTTCTTAATCCCTACGTCTGGGCACGGCTGGGCAGACGCAAGGTTGTCTGTAATAAGAATAATTCTTAAAGTGACAACTTATCACGTTTTGTTTCTTTTAATCTTTTATTTTTGTTTATTCCTTTTACCCTTCCCTCTTCCCTCTTCCTCCCTTTCCCCCTTTCCAACATCTTCGTTTCTTAAGGGATTGAGGGATTACATACCGTGTCCATATCTATATCCATCTCCCTTCGTATTTCCGACGACCACCCTTCGGTCTGCCCGGACTTACATTTGACGGCTGCAGCTGGTCTGGATAGCGCTAGGATTTCTTGACGAAACCAACCCAAACTAATATCGTGACTATCGTAGCTTTGGTCTACCCGCTTGCTGCGCAAAGTCCATCCAAGTAATCAAGGAATCCTTTCGGTCATACGATTGCGCCATTCTACCGCTAGCGTCCGTTAAATCTGTAAGAATCAACAACGAGGACAGATCTACTACCATCTTTAACATCCTTTTCATCAACATCATTCCAATTTACCAACCCGGATATGTTGGAAAACATGGATTGGACGTCAACAAACCCAACCTCCTTTAGGGCCAATAATCCTGGGATGGACTGGACACCCCAACCGACATCGTTCAAGATACTCGATGTGCCCCACGATTCCCACCCTTCCATTGACCACTTGATATTATTGGTCTTCGAAGCCGTTTTAGAAGTTGTTTGTGTTAGCTTGCCCGGGTACATCATCGCAAGGATAGGGCACTTTGATGCCGATAAGCAGAAGTTTTTGGCCAACCTCAATGTTATGCTGTTTACGCCATGCCTGAGTATGCACATTCTGCGCCCACACCTAATTTGTTTGGTTATCCGCTAACAGACATATAGTCTTTACGAAATTGGCGTCGCAGCTTAACGCCGACAAGTTAATCGACCTCGCGGTAATACCCTGTATTTTCGTCATCCAGACTGCCGTCTCATACGTGGTATCGGTGGGTGTATCCAAGGCATTCCGGTTTGGCAAACGTCCTGCGAACTTCGTGACGGCGATGGGTGTGTTTGGAAACTCCAACTCGTTACCCATTTCGTTGGTTATCTCGTTATCGCAAACGTTGAAGGGACTTCATTGGGACAGGATACCGGGCGACAATGACGACGAAGTGGCCGCGCGCGGTATCTTATATCTCCTAATCTTCCAACAGCTCGGACAATTGGTTAGATGGAGCTGGGGATATCATGTCTTGTTGGCACCTAAGAGCCGATACGAGGAGTACCAGAACGAAACAATCGAAGAAGGAAGATATCGGGATGAAATTACTCAAGAGGCTCTAATACCAGGTTTGGATGGCAATATCACGACGGAAAATGACTCGGAAAGCTCGGATGAATCGGAAGTGTACGAACCGGCCGGTCGAACTCCAGTAGCTGGCACGTCGGTAGCATCGCCGGACGACTCGGAGGATGATGGAAGCACGCGGAGACGTCTGGGAAAGAAACAAGATAATGGCGTCAACGGACAGTATGTAACGGCTGGACCCGGCGATATCATGACATTCCCGCGTGTGCACGATTTGAACGACCCGGACATTCCGAGCGGAATCCAAGGTTATTACGTTCGCGCAAAACTCGGTGTCAAGAGGGCCGCCGCATCTACTGAACAGCGCGTGAAGGAATTCTCCAAGCGTACATACCAACGCTTACCTCGCCCCGTTCAGATTGCCTTGGCCGCAATGTGGAGGGGATGGTTACGTGTGTACAACTTCTTGTGGGAGTTCATGAACCCGCCGCTATGGGCCATGCTTTGCGCTATTGTTGTAGCCTCAGTACCTGATCTGCAACGACTTTTCTTCCAGGAGGGAACGTTCGTCAACAACAGTGTTACCAGGGCCGTGTCACAAAGTGGCGGTGTCGCAGTGCCTCTTATTCTTGTGGTACTAGGTGCCAACCTAGCCCGAAACACGCAAAACCACGCGACCATGGATCCTGAAGAAGAGCGAATTGGGAAGAAGCTGCTCGTGGCCTCGCTCATCAGCCGTATGCTGTTGCCTACTCTTATCATGGCCCCCATTCTAGCTCTTTTCGCCAAATTTGTGCCGGTCAGCATCCTTGACGACCCGATATTTGTCATCGTCTGCTTTCTGCTCACGGGTGCGCCAAGCGCTTTGCAATTGGCACAAATCTGCCAGATCAACGAAGTGTATGAAGGAGTCATGTCTAAGATCTTGTTCCAGAGCTATGTCATCTGGTAAGTTATATCATCCGTCGTGGCTATTTTGAATCATTACTAATTGCGTCCAGGATCCTTCCTTCGACACTGGTGCTTGTCATGATGGCGCTTGAGACGGTTGAATGGGCTATTAGGTGAGGTGCAGAGTTACCACTGCTGAATACTCACCCTTGTATTTGTACGAACCTATGTGCGAAGTGCGAAGTGCGAATAAAACAAAAAGGGAATTCATAAAACACATGCAAAAATTGGAGTAAGGAAGGGTGTGAAAGCCAAAGGTGTTAGCAACTTGCCTCAATTAGAGAGAGCATGCACACTGCGGCTCAGCAAAACAGGGTTAACTATAATGCGGCAGCGCCGATGTCTAACACAGCGACGGTTATCCGATGGAGACCGTGATGCCAGCAATAGGAAGCCGTTTTGCACATTACCTTCGTTGTGGATAGGTCAAGGGATAAACGCTTGGAATAAATTCCGAGTTGGTCCTATAGGAGTATATAATTTGAGCCACCTTCTCCATGAAACGTCCATATCAAACATGATCCGGTGTACGACATGTACGACATGTATGCGTGTAAGTGTGTGTATATGTATCCAATGATCAGGCTTCACGTTGTGGAATTCATGAAACATGTGACGACAGAAATTTGCGAAGTAACACCCGACACAGTCTGAGGTGATTCAGCATTATGTAGATACTGATACATCCAATACAATACGACGTAGATAATCTGACTGTGTGGTGGAATGTGAGGCCAAGACTAAAGTGACCGAAAAGTCCACGATGTCCGAGATACTGTGTATGCTTGTACCGAAATTATGCATGAAACAGCAACTGCCCCGCGGTGTCATACGATTACAGAACCTGGGCAGGTAACACCAACCCCTCCATACGATGTCTCCAGGCTTCCGGCTTCCAGACAACATTTATGAACTAAAGATCTTCCCACAAGTACGGATTGCGCTAAAGCTAGCGTGCTAGGTCGGGTTGCTCCGTTTTAATAATTATGAAAAGTGCAAGGTGATGTAACCTGCATCTTACATCTCACTCTCACTTTTCTTACAACTTAACCATCTACAATTGCTTTTTTTCCCACAATCCAACTTTCCTTTCCGACCAATCCTATTCGACTTATATATTGTTGGTTCGAATTCGCGAATTCATCTTCCAACAGTTGGAGTCGTATACAAAGTTTTCATCCAATTCTCGTCGTAACCGTTCAATATAGGTCGCAAGAAGAAACCTCGTCACCAGAAGGGTTCAAACCCACGTCCGTGGTCAAGACGCAAGATGGGTCAAGAACAATCTAGCCTCATCGACCCGGATACTCCCCCGGAGACGTTGTCCGAGCGCAGCTTAAATGCTGTCGCTCAACTTATCAAGAAGGGTAGCGCGAAGAAAATCGTGGTCATGACCGGCGCCGGTATCTCGACCGCAGCTGGAAGTAAGTTCATTTTTTTCAATATGATATGCTTCATCCGATGATCTTTTCATTACCCCCACTACTTTGCATTTCATATAAAGCCCTTGTAACACACATCGCTGACCATGTCTCAGTTCCCGATTTCCGCTCACCCAAGACGGGCTTGTACCACAACCTCTCACGCTTCAATCTGCCCCACCCAGAAGCCGTCTTCGAGATCGACTTCTTCCGCCGCAACCCGGCACCCTTCTACCTGTTAGCCAAGGAACTGTATCCAGGCAACTTCAGCCCCACGGTCTCGCACGTGTTCATCTCGCTGCTAGCCAAGAAGGGTCTCCTTCGCATGCTCTTCACGCAGAACATCGACTGCCTGGAGCGAGCCGCCGGGGTGCCCGCCGACAAGATCGTGGAGGCGCACGGCAGCTTCGCGACGCAGCGATGCATAGACTGCCGAACGGAGTTTCCGGACCACATGATGCACGACTTCGTGAAGCGCGGGGAGGCGCCCCGCTGCGTGCGCGAGGTGTGCCAGGGCCTCGTCAAGCCCGACATCGTCTTCTTCGGCGAACAGCTCCCCGAGAACTTCTACAACAACATCAACGTGACCGCTACCGCGGACCTTGTCCTCGTCATGGGAACCAGCTTGCTCGTGCACCCGTTCGCCGGGCTCCCGCGTAACGCGCGCGAGCGCGTGCCCCGTGTGCTCTTCAACCTCGAACGAGTCGGGGACCTCGGGACCCGCGCAGACGACGTCCTGGTGTTAGGTGACTGCGACTCCGGCGTGCGCAAGCTAGCGGACGAGCTGGGCTGGCGCGAGGAGCTCGAGGCCGCGTGGCGCAAGCTCGTCGGCGACAAGGAAGCGGACCGCCAGCTATCGAAGACGGCGAAGGAGGAGGCGATCAGGGACGAGCTGGACCAGCTCGTCGGAGACGTGGAGGATAAGTTGGCCATTTCCGCGGACACCGAGGACGACCGAGACGAAGCTAACCTCAACACGCAGCAGCTACAACAACAACAGAAAGAGACTGATGCGAGCGGAGCGAAGGGCGCTCAGGACGTGTCTCAGGCGACTGATGCGCACAAGCTCGTGGCTGACGGCGTATCGGTTCCTGTATCGAAGAGTGCTGAGGCGCGCGAGGGAGCTGCAAAGGAGAAAGAAGGGGTTGAGAAGGGAAAGGGAGAGGGGAAGGTCGGTTCCGATAAGGACAAAGAGGCACTGACTTTCGAGCCCCTGAAACCTACGACGGAGAAACCGGTCACCGAGGAGCGTGGCGGCAAGGTGGAGGATCAGGGCGGAGGCGATAAACCAGCTGTTTAAACGCGGTCTGGTCTTATACGTTTTCTGCTTCCTGCTTCTGATCATTGCGTGCGTGCGAATTCCCGCCTGTGTACATGTACCAACAACAAACGACATCAAACATCAACGGTGGCGGTGAAAGGGTGAAACGATGACGATGAACAACAACGACGAACAACAACGACGAAGGGGGGCGGCAAATCTTGCTTGTTTGGCCGACTTCGGCTCCCGCTTTTAGGGCTGTGCGGTTTTACGGTTACGCTGGGCTCGATAGGGGAACTTGTGCCTAGGTAGGCCGTTTGTACGTGTATAGCTTCCGTGTATGAGAGAGGAATATACCCATGAGCTGTTTTACTACGAGAATGAGATTTTATTTGTTTGAGTGATAGCATGCGATTCAGATCTAAGCAACATTGCTCATTCGTGATTTGATAGGGGTGTGGTAAGTAGTCTCGTGTAACATCTACTTAGTAAAGGGGATAGGTAATCCTATAAGCCACAAGCGGGAAACCTACAGGGCTGTTAGTTACCTCCTTATGCCCTAGGTAATGCTCTGGGTTGTCGATAGTCATCCTAAGATGGCAGATACGTCCCCTAAGCGTGGCTTGATAGGCGTATGCCGGAGTAAATATGGTGAAGTCCGGACACACTGAAGACTTACAGAAAACACCAATCACTCACATATCACTACTAAAACGACGCTCAACACGAGTAAATCTAATCAGCACTCGAACGCGGTGCCAATACTCATTAACAATATACACTAGAACCTAACCCTACGTGAACGTAGAAAAAGCGAGCAACCTCGAAAAAATGCGAAACTTTTAGTTTGCCCTGCCATCCCTCCGAAAAAACAATACACAGCAAACGATGATGATAATATAGCACAGAGACGTTCAATGTAGTAAAAAAAGGACAAAAACAAAATAGGAACCTGCCTCCCTAACCCAGGCGCCCACGCGCGGTCTTTCAAAAGAAATTCGTCCTTCGGGGGAAAAAAAATACACGAGATATGACACGCTAGAGATATATATGCAAGAAAAAGATATAGAGATATGTCCCGCCGATGCTATGATGCTGCTGATGATGGTACATGATAAAATGCTATGCTGACAACCTCTCAAAAAACAGATTCCCGATCCAAAACGCCCTAAAATCAAAGCCTGGAACAGCGAAGAATGGGTATGGGGGTATCTCAGCTGTAAATGCGATGCTATATGGGGTGTCCTGACAAAGGAAATTGGTTCTTTTCAAATCAAAAAGCGAATGCTGCCGTTGATGCCCTAGATGATGTAGCCGCCAGTCCCGCTCGTAGCTGTACAGAACGCAAGAGTTTGGAAGTACAAGCCTATACGCAGAGGTGCTTAGATAAACCCTCCGCCGAAGTCATCTCCCACGATCGCCGGGCTCCTGAGCCCATGGCCTACGTTCACGGCGACCGTGTTCGCACGAGGTGGTGGCGGTCTGCCCGGTGAAGGGGAAGATTCATAATCCCTATATCCGGGTGACACGGGTACGGTCTCGGAGCGCTTCGGCGGATATCGAGGTGGTACCCTACCAGTCGGTGGTGTGTCGTCTCGTCGCAACGGTGGCTGTTCGAGAGTAGGCGTCATAGGTCGGCTAAAGTTGAAGGATCTAAAGCCAAACGGTGATTCGGAACGTCCAACCACACCTTGTGGTAGCACCCGTGGCGGCGTTTCTAGTGGAGAATCATTCCTGACGAAAGGCGACTCGGCACGGTAAGATAGGGCACCCTCGAATGAAGATTCAGTAGGCGAAGTGTTAGGCCATTGGGAAGAGTCGGGTGTCGGGGCGTTGCGGTTTCCCAGGCGTGGGGCTGTTAGCGGCTCGTCCAACTCGTCATCATCCAGGGCAAATGTCGCGATATGCAGATTAGATCGAGCTCCTTTAAGCGGCGGTGGCGCGAGTTGGGAATCGATCGGCAGGAAACGCGGACTAGCTAGCGGTCCGGATTGAGGTAGCAGAGGACTATCGGGCGAGGTTGGACGCGAGCTATCCTGGGATACTCTACGGGATTGAGGCTGAGACGAAGGTTGGATTACGTATTCATCCGCTGCGGGTCGGCGTACATTCTTAGTATTTGGCCTACCAGGTCTCCCACGAGCACCAATGGCACCTGGGGGCGGTCCGGCTCTGTCTCTCACAGGTCCGCGCGAGTTGTCGCCGGTTGGTGTTTGAGGCCTGTGGTCCCTCATAAAAGGGGAGGGTGGGTATGTACCAGCACGGTCTGGCGTTCTTGGACGAGGGTCAAGGTTCAATGGCGGGGGCCGTACAAACTGTCGAAGTTGAGATGCAGACATTTGAGGTGGCTCCATTTGTTCCGGTTCATCCATAAACGCCTTTTCAAGATCTTCCAATTTGACTTGCAGACTAACTTTGTGGTGAGTCATAGAAGTCATGGTATCTCGTCTAGCCGCCACTGATCGAATGACAGGTTCGCACCATAGATTCGTAGGGTTGTTTGTGGGCGTCTCCTCGCTACCGCGGGGTGTTGATACGGGCGACGGGATGGATGCAGGTCCATAGCTTGGCATATCCCAAGCATTCCGTACTTCCCTAAGGTTGGTTGTCACGTTTCTCTGGCTACCTCTGCTCGGCGGGCGGAACATGTCGTCCTTGAATGATGGCGGTCCACGAATCGGGCTATAGTTTCCCATGTCCTTGACGGATTGCGGAGGGGACGGGGGCTTTTGTGGTGATTGACATGACTTCGGCGATTCAACGATCTGGGGGTTCGATCTCGTAACCCGTAGAGGCGATAGGGCCTTCGGCGATTCGTCATCTCTCTGGACAGGAGACTGATCGTTAGGAATTTCTAATTTAAGTCCGAACTGTTCCAAAGGCGACTTTGAAGCGGACAATGCCGCCAATGTAGGACCTCTCGTAGAATGCATATCGAGTGGGTTCATCCAAGTTGGTTTCTGTTGCACGGGAGTAGCCGGTCGAGAAGGGTTTCGCACCGGCACTGGCGGAACAGCCGCTAAATCCGAAGTTGAAGCATTGAATCGATTCGCGCCTAAGTTGGGATTTGACACCCATTGCCTAAGATTTGGGTGAATCGAGTCTGTGAGTTCGGACATGCTCATAGCTGCAACACCACCCTTAGATCCATAAGGCGAAGCACCCGGCCGCGTAGCTGTAATCTTGCACGTGTGCGACGTGTCAGGGCGAGAAACTGCGTAAACAGTCCCCTCAGGCGCAGCCCTCACATTCTGTTTTCCAGCCACAGCTTCTTGTTCATGTTTTCGGCGCAGCTGAGCTGATGAAGCATCCGCTTCGTTGGCTAATTTCCTGTACACCGTTAATCAAAAATTTCATGCGCTTTCGACCTTTTAGAGCTTACTTCTTTTTGTCGCCGCCACCGATCTTAAACCCGAAAAACGAAACCATTTTGTTCCTCCACGAAAATCAAACATGAACCGCTTTCCTCCTCCGGTAAGGTTGCCGTAAGCTCTAGCAGTCGGGGGCTACAAGAGAATTGAACATCAAGATAAAAAAACAAAGAAAATTCTGACTATCAATAATATTCAGAAATGATATGCTCGGACCGCTGAACAGTAAACCAGGACGGGCGACAGGATCGCGTCTAACAGCGGGGTTGAAACGAGGATGCTAGCAGTCCATGTCGATCGCAATAGGGACAAGGAGCAAGACGTCACGATAGAATCGACGTTTTTCTGACAGGATGCTAGGTAAGATCCTTGGGGCCTTGAAAAAATAAAATAAATTAGGAAGCAATTGGCTCCTATTTCGAAAAGGAATCAAAACAAGTCTGCAAAACGCATATAGGTTTGCGCGGAAGGAATTAGAGATAGTTCTTTGGAGCTCTGGAGCTCTGGAGTTTCTGCAAATATCACGCTCGCGTGCGTGCCTTTTGGTGGTCAAATGGTGGTTTAAGGTAGCATTCAAAATGCCAAGCCAGAAAAAGGGTCCTTATGTCCTTATGTCCTTATGTCCTTATTACTGATGATACCCGAAGTCTTCCTTCTCGTCTCCGACGGTGAAAGTTGAGCATAAATTAAGCTAATCGTGAGAAGTCGAAAAGAGTGTATAATGGCATTGAAAATATCACGACAATGCGACAATGGAAAATAGGCATTATGCACAACAAGCAGAGGATGAGTAATAACAATAATAAGAGACACACAGAGAGATGTATGTAACGGTTGTAATGGTGATCGATCATTTAGAAGATGAGAATTGACGGAATTGACGAGAAACTGTGAGACCCGAATGGGAAAGACGGCTAACGGCCCCACTAAATTCAGGGGAAACTACCATTTACCACCATTACCAGGGGGCAGATTAGGGTAGTTTACCCATGTCTAGGCTCTTTTCTAGGCTCTTGGCAGGGTGTCCCTTGCTCCTCATTATGGCTGTTGTGTCATCATTTTCCCCTTTAGGTTCTGCGCGCAGTCAAAAACAGTTTGTTTAGTGGATTCTTCAGTGGACTTGCAGCAGACTCGTAGTGGACTTGGTTACCTGAGGGCATGTTCCAGCCTCGATAAGGTGGATGCGACATCTTCGAGCCGCATGAAGACCTGATATGAGACGAAATTCTCCAAAGCCAGTCCCTCTGCCGACACGTGTAAAATACCCTGCGCTATAACCCGGGCTCGTATCAAATCATATTATTTGGGTGGGTTTTTACGTCTGTCGGTAACACCGGTTGCCCCTTTTGGCTCTCAGGCCGCCGAATCTAGTAAACAAGCTTAAGATGGATTAAGATGGATATGACGATGATTTCCTCACTCGACAATCGACAATCGATACTCGATAAAAAGGGATGAAAAATCTGGATTACCCTGGATTCGCTATCAGGTCCAATGTTGTATAATATCTGCAAAGACTTTTAGATCCCTTCCTTCCATTTGATTAGAGTTTGGGGGCGAGATATGATTACTGTATGAAACATCAAACAGGGATAGAGGTTTTTGGCTCGGCGCCATCCGAACCTTAGCACTAAAACAGCCCCAATGCAACGTCCTAACCGACGCCTACTACCCGAAACTGAGCCTTGAAGGTGCTAGTGCCTCTGCATCTTGCAAATAGCTCGTTTATTTTGGAGGTAATCGCGAACACGCTACGAAGGGATATCACTTTTAGTGACTATATCGACTATATCAATGTCTCACTGGTGATAATACCTAACGATAATAACAACATAATAACAATATGACATATGACCGCGTCACGCCCTCCCCAGGTCAGGTCAGGTCAATCACACCGCTACGTTGCGAACTATGACCAAAGGCTTCTTCTATGTTTCAGGTGTCTAGGGCTTACCTTCTTAGCCTACACCTGTACAACAATATCACGAGGGCTCTAAGATCTTTCGAAGAACGCCCTCCTCGAGTCCTGTCGACCCTCAAATTTAGATCGTACTATTTTCAACCCGTCCCGTCTATGCCGAGTACAAGGAATCGACTTCACCTCGGGTCGCAGGCATTGCCGTAGAATCTTCTATGCCGCTGTGGACCGGCAAAGAAGACATGGTGTTGAAACAGAGCCCAAGAACTCGTATGGCGCGATAACAAGTTTTGAAGCTTGTGGGGTGAGGTTTTGAACAAATTAGAGGGTTGAATTTGCCTTCTCACTATGTAGGTATCTGGATGGACGATCTTATATCGATTGGATATAAACTATAGAGTATGCTCAAGGGTTATGCCGAATATTTCCTGATAGCCTATCCATCCACAAACTAATTCTTCTCTAGTATCCCAAAGCCTTCGGCAAATTTACGCGCCAAGTTGATTTAAGCAGGTAAACTGACAAGTGTTTGCAGATCCCAAAGATTACCCCTAGATCTTGAGTTCTCATAGGTGTTCAACCCAAATGAAGCCTATGATAGCCAACCTTATTGCATCTCATCAACCTAGTACTACTAAACTTACACCGATCTTCAGAGTGAGTGAGATGTTTGGCATGATTCAAAAGGTCGATGAGCCGATTCTTGACCATACGTGGTTTGTGTAAGAGCGAGACATCAGTCTCCGATGATGGGTTTGTCTGGATGTGTTTTGCATACTCCCCATAGATGAGAATCCACTCCTTATATACAATGTTTATGCTTATTGTATCGATCCCTGAATCGGACTGAGAATCCACCCCCTAAACCCTTAAACTTCACTTCAGCCCCTATAACGTGATACCCACATAGCCTTGACCTACCAAATGCTCAAGCGGGCGACTACTTCATCTCACGGTATAGAGTTCACAACCTACTCTGTTGGTAAAACTCATGATGGCGGTTATGCTAGGTAGGTAGGTAAATATACAGTAGAAACACAAAATACGGCTTCCAAGATATAATCGTCAAAAGTGTCAATATCTATATTCACCAGGACGGCCTCTAAGGACCTAGGTATATGCAAAAGACTTTCTCCTATATATCAATATCCCAAGCACCCAATCCCTCATTCCCCGACGTCAAAAATATGTATAATTCGTATGTATCTAAGCTATGATTCCCTCCGTGCCGTTCTCCGTACCCGTGACCATGCCCTGCTTCCGTGCCATATTCAACGCCTTCAACTTCGCGGTCCCAAAGCCCGCCACACCCTCCTCCTGATTATCGCCCAACCACGGCTTCTTGCTCTCACCCAGTATACTCCCCGCCAGAAAATACACAGCCAAACCCACGATAATGAGCACGAAAGCAATCGGGTACAAGAAGTGGATAGTATACCCGAAAACATGGATCCCGATAATAGTACCCCAGAAATTCGCCGTAAGCAGGGAGATGTTGTAAAACGCGGCGGAGGCGATGCGCAGCAGGAACGGGACGACGGAGTAGAAGAAGGCGAGGACGAGCGTGTACCCGACCAGGTACCCGATGACCTGCCCGTTCCACGTCGCCTGCTGGAAGCTCGTGCGGTCGAAGATGGCCGCCTGCACGCCGTTGATGCACATCCCGAATAGACCCATGAAAGACAGGACCTCGTACATCGGACGCTTGCTGACGTACCATTCCTCGAATACGTTGGTGAGGCCGTAGCAGGTGGCGCCTAGTAGTGCGAACAAGTCACCCTTTAGCATGTTCTCACCCGTGCCGCCGTTGGTGCCTTGGATGTGGTCGCTAGCGAGTAAGATACCCATTCCACCGCAGCAGATAAGGATGCCGAGAATTTGAAAAATCTTGTACCGCACGCGCAGCAGTAGGAAGGAGATTATAACGACACATACGATGGCCCAAAAGTTGATTAGCTGCGCGGAGAGGATGTTGGTGTAACGGTAGGCTAGCACGGTGAAATAATTGCCCTGGACATCGAGGAAACTAAGGATGAAGTATTTCCAACCATCTTTCAGCAGAATCTTGCCATATTTTATGGGCCCGTAGGTATAGAGTGTATAGGTAAGGTAAATCAGCGATAACAGAATGTAAGTAAAGACGGTCTGGAATGCCGGAATGGATGTTCCGAAGTTGGCCAGAAACGTCGTGAATGTGTTCGTAGCAGTGATGCAGAGCGCGAGCAGCTGGCCCATCAAAAGGACGATCCAGAAATCAGCAGTTGTGAGATACGAATACCAATGGACCTTCTTGGCTTCGATCTGCTGTAACCCATGACCGACTGCTTCATTCGTGGCACGGTCGTTGTTAGCAGATCCTTCATTGCTACTGCCACCAGTCACCACCACAGTAGTAGTAGGCTCAAATCGGCCTGGTTTTCGATATTCGTCCATTTCGAATTGCTGAACCTGACTGTATCCTTCGTTTTGATGATCCAGTCCCAAGAAATCTCGAATTGTCTGAACGTAGGCGATTGCGATTTCCGAAATTCTCATACAAACGCGACTGTCAGACGGGTATCTTGTTAAAAAAAAAATGCGCCAACCAATTACGACTCCCCTTCAGAGTCGTCCGAATTATTGGATGAGTTTGGGTATCTGGAAAATACAAAACTAAAATCCTCCGTGCAAGTCTTTCTTTCCTCCCCTACTGCAAGCGCAAAGACTTCAAGTCGCCTGCAATTAGTGTTATCGTGATTCACGCGCGCACATGAGAGGATGTACGCAGTGAGTGTAGAGCGAAGGCGGGGTCAAGATAGTTGAACGAGAATTCATAAGAACGGGATCTTGAAAGATATACCGATTCTCGATATATATCTAGTCTACCTTTCTAGGTACCCTGACCCTTCGCAGGCAAGACTAAGATAGTTCAGATGTTAAGGCGAAAATTATTCATGAGGAGAAGAAAAAAAAAAGTCGTCCGGTCCGTCTAGGTCGATCGATGTGGTCGGTCGGCGTGGTAGGTTAGACAAGATCTGGGAAGTAACCTCCGTAGAGGGTTACCAATGTGGGGACTCGTGGGGTGTTAGAGACGTGCTTGCTTTCGTAAACTCCTGTAAAATCTTTAAATTCGGGGGTGTTCGGCCCTTTCATTGGTTACAATATCCCAGTCAGCGGTCTTTTCAGCTAACTAACAAGGCTAGCCCTGGACCAGGCCGCTGATTATCGCCGGACTCCACCGATTAGCACATGTTTCCAAGGCCTGCCCGCGGGAGCTCCCATTGGATTCTGACCTGGCGGTAACTTTTAGCGTCAAATCTGACTTTTTTCTTTCCTTTCATCTTCTTTCAACCTGTAACTACTAGCTATGCATTTTTCATCATTAGCTATACTCTAGTTATAATACGACTCACTTATCTAATAATTACAATGAAGTGGCATTTAGGAGGACTGACTAGAGGTTCAAGACTTGTAAGTATTTTCAGCTGGGGGACACTAACTGTAAGACGTCTACGAATATGTTTGCTTGCTAGGGTGCGATATCGAGGATACGATTTCATAACGTAAAATCTCGTTGGCCAGCCACCTCGTCTTCATTCCAACGCGTCAATCCAAAAAATCGACTTTCATAGTTAAAATAAAGACACCTATCCGACGAGTTCCAGTTGAGCTGAACATGCACGAGGCCGCCACGTGCAAATTTGAAGCCTTGATAGGCTTGAGCACGCCGCATTAGCTTCAAGTGGCGCTTCAAGGTTGTGGGGGATAAGATGCTTGTCGATCTGGATAGTGAGATATGGTTTACATTCCGCCATGTCGTTGATTACCTCTATATACTCGAAGGGTGAAAATAATAATGCGATCGTATATTCAATGATAATTTTCAGTTGTTGCGTCTATAACTGTGTTCAAGTTTCGACTCTTTAACATCCGCGTTTCCTCTTAGATAGGCCTACTACCTATAGGTGGGTATTTTCCACATGATGGTGATGATGTAGCTAGGGCGCATAACAGCCAAGCTAACTCAACCGTCATATATCATTCTAGATCATCTCGCATTGATAGTTTCTTCGCAGGATGTTACATAAGGAGCATCTAGTGATGCGGGAATAAGAATGGCCGATCAAGTTGATGCTATCTGATAGGACCCGAGAGTCGAATGTGCTGACTAATCGATCCAGTATGAGGTTTAAACGTTGATGTTGCCCATTTAATATCTAGCATCATATCCAGGTACGAAGTTGTCATTGTGGGTATGAGAATAGATATACTTGTTATACATTGCGATATTTCAGTTGTATAAAGGTCGAGCCCCAAATACCCTAATGAAGGTGATTGACTCTGGCATCTGAATTTTCATTTCAGATTCTAGTAGAGGTACACTAGGTATTCATACGAGACCTTATATACTTGAACCAAGGTTCTTTTATGAGAGTCACGGTGCTGTGTTCTCTTTTCGTTTGAAAAATAAGGGGTTCCGTTCTGGTTTGTTAGGCACTTCGACGAAACTGGTGATGTTACTTGATACAAGAGAAGGGGATTCCAAGGTATGGTCTTGACATGAAATATTTAATTGTTTACCTCTTATGTAAGAGATGTCATAATATTTGAGAGAGGAAGTGGAAATGTTGCTGTTCGATTTATTTTCCCGCGGTTGATTAATATCACTGTGATAATGAATGTACGTATCCAACAGATACCTAGCTAGGTACCTACTTACCTTATAGGTCTCTGGTAGTATCAAATTTGATATCTACAATTTGAGAGTAACACTGTCCGACTTAGGCAGTCCGAACATACGGTAGCTTCAAATACTGCTCTGGCATAAGTTTTATCACACCAAAGTTGAGCGGCTTAAGATGTGGCAATATTGCATGTACCGTACAACAATACCGAGCGCTATGATATTCTACAGATCAACCGCACCTGACACTTATATAGATAGCCATGATAGGACGTGATAAGCCTTCGTTCGGCGGAGGTAATTATCGTCGAATAGAAAATCAGCCAGAAGTAAGCCTCAAATAGAGACAGAATAGCCTGTCGGATTAGCTGGAAGAGATAAAGGGGGCCAGTATATGACATCGATTGGTAGCCGATTCGATCGAGGCGCAGGATCCACCGAGACATTCTCAAAAGAACTTGGCAGCCAGTCCTACATACGTTGTTGGGTGTATGTTAAAGCACGTGCTTGATGTCTTACCAATAATGGTCGATGTTATACATATTATGACCCCAAATGTGCCTGAAGCGCTGGTCCGGGGATGGTCGCCCGGACTCGCTGGGACGACGGAAATCTAGGAAATTCCTCGGCTGGATGTATTCCGGGCGGATTCCCCCAGAAACGTAGCTGCCTGGTTGCTGATTTGGTCTTTGTGAGACCGGATGGCAAGAATATGGCATCTATCGGTCGTCATGTCGACCTCGTATAGTCCGCGACCAATAAGAGGCCAAAGTAGTTCGCCATCCGGCAGGCACTGACTCTTTTGTTACATCTACCGAGCGCAACTGACATCCAGTAGAGAACAGAGATGTCATCGCTAGGAAAGTGACGGCGTATGATTCGCATCCTAGTCATGGGTAGCGGAAACGCGGGGAAGCCCTATTTGCTGGATGATGATTGAGGACGAAGAGGAAATCTTCCAAAGATCAGGTGGTGGGGGTCCATCATCACCATCTCCCATTGCTGGATAGGCTATATAGGAATAGCCACCTACTTAGTAGATAGGAGCCTACCCAGGAAAGACTGCTAGTCATAGGGCGTATGTAAGAAGTGCTTGCATCTGCATGCAAGAGCTTTAAGTTGATAGAGATCGTGATGGAGTGTGGAAGGATGTTAGTTGACCCTTTTGGCCAGTGTATATCACCTGCTTGCAGTTAGGTTCAACCAGTCGACCATAACTATATAATAACTTGAAAGTGGATGCAGGCAGTGCTGTCCATAGATACTTAAGTCTTAGGAATCAGGTACCTGATTACGGAGACGAGTAGAAAGTAATGCCATGATGAATTAGGAAACGGCGATAAAGTTCCAGGCAATATATAAAAAATAGACGAAATCTCAGATGCCATTTGACCCAGTGCATCCCTGGAAAAGACGCGGGAGTAATAGAGCGAGCTATGACATCTTGAACTAAATAATAGAACTTGTGTAATGCGTTTCATCGAAATTACTGAGCGGAAATTGATTTTGAGATAATATAGATCACTTAGATATGTGTTGAGAATGTCGCGAAGATATTCTATCGTTGTACACCTGTTCTGTTACTCGGCCGAATTTGGCTGGATAAGAACGGCTTCCAAGGTGGAAAAAAAATGTCCGAACTGCTGACGTGTTGAGGGAAGATCTTCACACACACACATATCTATTAGATTAACTCATCCTTCTTGTCAAGATAAAACCTCCCGCTTGCCGCTGTAGATCTAACAATAGACCGAGTCCATGGGAGGCGGTTTACTGGGTCTTTACAGAGCACCTGAACTCAAGTACTATTAGGAAGTGATGGGCATCAGTACTGGCGATGCCCTGAACATCGGATTTTCAATTTTTGTAGAGTGGTATTTGGAATCGCGATTCAGGTCGACCATCTTCAGGGGTACTAGGATGGGCGGTATGGGGTTGTGGAGGTCCAGGAATTGTGAGCGCCATTGAACCGAAAGGAGCAGATTGCCAATTCAGGAAGCTCATGGGGGAAAAGGACGGTCAGGCCCTTTCGATCGACTCGCCGAAGAGACCCTCTTCGCTGGTCACCTTGACTTTCGAAATGTACTGTGTAAGAACCTTGTAAGTTGTAATCCGATCAGGCCATTCATTAATTGATGACAGTGAGAATGCTATTCCAGTGGTCGAATCGACGGACCATTCCACAATTTGGTAGCCTCGGGTATTTGGAGCCACTGAACAAGCTAGTTTCTAGAAAACACCCCGAACTTAATCGTCGCTAAGAGCGCTTAGCGGAATAATAAGATGCTTGGGAGGTGGACGGACAAACCAGAGCCCTTCAAAATTGTTGAAATATGTACTATTTGCCCGCGGGACTTTGATAGTCTGGTGCTCTAAATCAAGGACGCACGACTCCTCATTGCGATCAAGTCGCAACCACGATATCTCGATAATGTACCTGGGACCCAAGTATGCAGAACGCACAACGGACAGGTTGGGGAAACTAGAATCTGGAATACTCCAGCGATATGGATGGCAAACCTGTTTAGTCCATAATCTAGGCTATCCAGACCCTCGGGATTCGGCCGTGACGAATTGTTACACTTTTGTCTGCTTGGTTCCTATATTGAATGAATGCATTGTGCTTTCTCTCTGGTAGTCGTTACACTGATGAACCGCTTCCCTGGGTGGAATATTTGGTGTTGGTTCTCCACGTGAGGTTAGATAGTGGGTGGTTTCCCTTGCTATTAGTTGACTTGAACTGTCACTTATGCATAGGTACCTAGGTATGTAGGAATCCCTGCTCAAGAGCTGCGAGGTGCCAAGCCCACGTACTATGTAGAACGTTGGCTCCTTTAGGATCAGCGCTCATACTTCCCCCATATCTACTGCAGAAAAGGCGTTGATGGTGTGTTGTCGTGTCTTGTCTCATAGCAAGATAACGGTGAGAGACTTAGTAACGATGGCATCCCCCGCCGGCCTTTTTGGTGGACTATGCTGTTGTGATCAAAAGGCTTCATTTAGCTAATTTGTAAATAGACAGACGGACATTTTATGCCTACTCTGCTTTCCTATGTACTTTTCCATGTACATAAGTATTAATTCAAGAAAATTATCGCTTACTGTTTTTGCCGGGATGTTGATCTCATCCGTGAGGCTACCTGGGTTTTGAACAAGGGGCATACCTCTATCTGCATGCGCGAGATTTGGGGCGCCGTAGGGCCAGATTCGAACTCGGGAAAATTTACCTTGCCTCGGAAATGCTGAACCGAACGGAAATTGAGGCATGGTTCTCCCAGCTCGGCTTGCCGCACAAGAGGGCTTCATTACATACCTAGATAGGTTTTTTTATGATTGTCGAATCCGATATGCCAAACGAGGAACCCGAAATATGTTGATACCTTCTGTACTTAGGTATGTATTAATCCCAACAAAGCCGGTCCTCATGACCATTGGTTCTTACGTGTATGTGCAGACTCGCGGGCTTTGGCGGTTGTGCAACGTTTCTACGCCGGTATCAACTGGCGGTAATCCGCGCCGTGAGGAGGGTATTTTTGGACACCCTTGCACCATACGGAGACTCATCATCCAAGGCGGGACAATGTTACGTGACGACTTCTACCACGTGTAACAACAGCGAATCGCGCAGGGGTGGAATCGAATATTCTTTTTACGCCGGAGCTCCTCCCGGGTCTTTTCCATGCGAGGTACGATGAGGGGTGTATCGAAATCCAAATGTGATAGAACACCAAAGCCTCAACAATCACATCAATAGAAGGTAAGGCTACATGGAAGTTAGCAATAAAAATCCTCGTACCTAGTATGAACAAGATTCGGACTAATTTCAAGGGACAATTCGATATCTGCCAATAACAATGGTGATAATACGAGTGCGTGTTAGTTATATCGGGCTACCCATGGGTGGAAAGGAATAGACAAGACATGCATGTGTGCAAAGCGGTCAAGTCGAGACGAGGTTCGTGCTGTTTAAAAGAGCGTAGTAAGGATCTTTTTCAACGGTGATTTGAAGCTTGAAACGCACCTGGAGCCGCAAGTTTCAACGGGTCGCAGGGTCCAAGATGCGACCCGAGACAAGACGGGAGGCTTCCATAAGAAGATGACAAGATTCAAAACCCCTACCTCCCTCCTTGACCTTGGCCTAATTATGTGGAGAGGGCCAGAGAGAACTGGTGGGCGCCGGTGGGGGTCGTGGTAATCAAACGAAGTGACATGGTGTGCCAGGTGAAAGCGGACAACGGTTCAGACGGCAATAAGCTCCGTCTTTTAACTTTGTCAACTTTGTGATCTGTGCTTTCAGCCTTTTTAGTCTTAGATGATGTTATTGCCTAGGGTTGATTAGTGTTGGTCTTCGATCTCATCTCCAGATTTGAGCCTCTTCTTCTCTTGTAAGCTTGTAAGAGAGCGAGGGGAGCAGGTGGATGGTTTACGATTTATTATAATTGAGGTAAGTGGCGACAGCAAAGACAACAATCTAACGTCTAACGTGCGGAGCGTTATACTAAATCGGTAGCTTACTTACTTATTAGTACGATGGCCACAGACCACATGAGAGGACATTGGACGATGGTGGATTCGGTTGATGTAAAATATCTGCAAGGTGACGAGTGTAAAAAAAATCGTTGGCAAGGCACAATACATGTACCCAAGTACAGATTTGTATGTACCACCTGTACTACCTGCACCATCTGCACCATTTTTTAGTGTGCTGTAATGGAAGAAGTAGACACCCTGGAGACATTCCATCCATCCACTCTTTCCAACTTGTGTGCTTATTGATCCACACCAGATCCTGGCTCCCGTTGATTACTAACAGGCATAACCCTGAAAGTCTTTGTACCTCCACCACCTACACTGCGATAAATTTCTAAGGGAGCCGGTAACGGTGTTACTTCTCAGCTTTGACCGTTCCATTAATCGTTTGAATAAGAGACTATCTTTAAGCACAAGGTATTACGGAATAATATATTCGTTCAATCTTCCTACACTCTCAAATATTGAGCAAGACTTTTCAAGGCTTACCTAGGTCAATTAGGTAAGTTCGTGATAGGGAATAAACAATGAGTGCTTTATATCTGCCAACACATATTGACCGGCAACCCATAGTTTTGGTCGCACAAACCACTTATATCTGAACAGATTTCAACCAATCCAACTGTCAAGAAAATAAACAAAAAGAATTAACCGAAGTTCTTTGAAGTCCTATGACAATCACAATTTGCATGGGAAGCGTGAGATTGACCCTTTCAATGTCAAAGACAATGCTACTCTGATTTGACAGCGGTTAGAACAGCCGCAAACAGACAAGCACAACATTCAATATCATGATTACCTGCCTAACCTCAAAGTATAGGTACTATCATATAGTGCATGTATCAAGTCAAAACATCAAAGTCAATTCCTATAAGGATGAAATGTTCAGTGTTCTGATTCAAAATTACACAAGTTCCTACCTACATATGTACCTACCTAGGTAGGCAAGTAGGTTAATTTATAACAGAACCATCACTCCTATATTTAAATTGGCCATCAACAGTTCCAAGTTCAAACTTAGGTCATAATCTTAAATAGAAGCTTAACACATAGGCAAACTGTCTCCGTTGATTCAGGTAAAGCTAAAACTTAGAGGAACATTCAAGCAAGCACATGTACAATATGTTGAAACTCTAGGTCCCTTTTTTCTTCTCCACACGTATCTTCATGTTGTCCTACTATCTTAAACCGCCTTACCTCATCAGGATAGGCCCTTGCTGGAGAATTTCCCTACAGGGAACAGACAATTACCTTACAAGACGAAAAACAGAGGTCTCGAAGAAAAAAATCGTAGGCCAACCACGATTCGGTCAGTTAGATACTACCTAATCTGTGCCCCATTAAAAAAAATTCACCATCTTCGTCAGTCCACCAACCCAAGTCTGCCAGGAGCAGGGAGCTCAAAAAGGACCACACCAACGGGACTAAGAAAGCGACCTTTTCCATTAATTTTTTTTCTCCTCCTGTCGCGCGATACGATACTTATCCCTACTGAAAATTTCTACATCTTGTACCTGAAAGATACCTTCTTGGCAACTGAACAATAAGGCAGCGTGAAAGTAGCTTGACCGTACTAGGCAAGTACTACCTCTTATAAACGGAGTACCCCTAGCATCGATTGTATTCCCACCTGGCAGTATTCGAAGTAATTTGTACATTTTGTAGCGTATGTAGCATTTGTAGCGTATTGTATGTAGCGTCCAATGTACAATACCTACAGTACATTTCATACCCATACATAAAACAGGTATGTACTGCGTACACCTAAACCCCCCCATTCCCATTCCCCCATTCTGACCCGGTCTGGTTGATCAACTTACAACTTGTCCCCTCCGATAATTTCTCTTATTACTCCTATTAATTACCTACTACCTACTTGAAGGTAGCCATCTCCCGTTACCGTTGCCGCCTCCCTTTTTCTAACCCACGTCTTGTCTACCCCCCGTCGCGTGTGTACTGCGCAATTGTGTGGTGCAGTCTTTTCTTTTTTCACTTTTTTCTAATTTTCCTATTTTCTCCTTCATAGAACCTTTGGCGAGCATTCCGTCGCCAAATCGATCAAAATAGGTGTCGCCTTAAAAAAATACTTGGGCTGAAGATTTTCGGTAAGTCGCGAAACCAGAGACATTTTTTTAATCCACTTGATTTTTTTATGTTGCCGTTTATTTCCCGCCCCCTCTCGCGCGGACAACGGGCAACGGTCAACGGTCAACGGCAACTCTTAGGGCGAAGCTTTTTTTATGTCGACGCGCTCGGAATTTGAAATGGCAGCGACTACACGACTACAAAGCAACCCTAGCCGAAACTCAATATTCTTTTAGTCGGGTATCTTAGTATTGGGAACGCCAACCTAAAAATCCAATCTGGTTCATATTCAAAATATTTGGATGTCTAAATATACGAATACTAGAAATACCAGGCCCGAATAGAAGAAATGCCTTCGATTTCTCGAAACTACGCTTCCTAAACAAGACAACAATTATTTATTATATAATCCAATATTATTGTCGCCGCTGTTGTCGTCGCCATACCCGCTTTACATTCTATTCGCTATCGGATTTAGTCATGACGAGGCTGACCCTAAATATTCTATAGGACCAGTAGTTATCTTCACACTTTTATCCAGTCGTGAAGAGACTAGCCAGGGAATCGATAACACTTAGGCATTAGACCGAGTAATATTTGCCCAGGCAACATGTCGCAGCAGTACTACGGAGAATCGCAATGGCCTGGTACGGGTCCATCGCAGTCAACTTGGGATCATCAGACCCCTCCGCCGCCACCGGCACGATCTGGTAAGACCGATAGGCAATCATAACAGCTAGAATTGCCGAAGAATATTTGAGATTAACTTTGATCATATAAGGTACCAACTCCACGAACCCGCCCCAGGTCGAAACGATCGCCTTCTCCTACCAAATTGAGGGTACGTAACTCCGCGACGAGCAAACACTTTAGAGGCTGGACGTTGCGAGATGAATTGCGCAACCGAAACCTTGCGAGGAAATCCATATCATAACACCGGTCGAGACGATTATTACGCCTGCCGATTGAACCTTACAGCACGTTCTAATACTGACATCATAAATTAACAGAGGTTGAACGAGCCATCGATAACTTGATCAAGAGCGGGAAGATGTACGGTCAGCAGGGTCGACGTGAGTTCACTCCAACAACCATGGGTAGGAAAAGGGGAAAGGTGTATTGAGGGTGCTTGGGGAAAAAATAAAACTCGGAGGAGCTTTTGCGAAGACAGGTGCTAATTGGTATGTAGATGGTCGAGTTGCATCTGGGCATGGTCCGCGACCACATTCCGTGGAGTTTGGCGACCCGCGCGCCGGTCATCCTGGTCCCAACCTGCAGAACTTCTATGCTGCGCAACGACACCAGCCTTCGCGCGGCTCCAACGAGGCGGAGCAGATGATGCAGGCCAAGCGGAGGATGGCAGCTCAACGGGAGCGTGATCTTCGCAACTATCATCAAGAGCAGCAATATAACCGAAGTAGGCCTCCCTCTTCTGTATAGCACAAGACTTGCGTCGCAATTCAAACAAACAAAAAAAATTCACTAGGCGGAGTCAGCATGTTCTATGTTTCTCCCCTGATCTCGCACGCGATGTTTCTATTCATGCCTCTTGACTTCCCGTAAAAAACACTATTTCAAATTATGGCGATGCGCCGAACCACTGCATTCTTATATCTCATTCTTATATCTCACAAACTGACGCTAACTTTCCAACTCAACAGATGTCCTTGGTGATCTGTCTTACAGCAGCAAGCCTGATCGCGCACTAAGCCCCGGTAGCATGTCTGAAGATGAGCGCCGCGACTTGATTGCACGCCAGCGTAGCGCGCTCTTCGGCGGCGACGGCAATTTTGCGGACGAGTCTAGCGTCGGCCGACCTGGAGTTGGAGTTCCTGGTTTGCCAACCGGTACTTCTGGTCACCGCGGTCCTTCGCCCATGGCCTACGACTTTGGACGATCGAGTGCTCCCAATGCCCCCGAAGGCGCATCGCAACCTACCGAAACTCAGGGTCTATCCCGTGCTAACAGCAATGCTAGTCCCCAGTCGAATCCCCCGACTAACATTGGTATTTTTGACAGCGCTGTCGGCCAGCAGGCTAGTCGCACCAGCAACTCGTCCCCTACCGGCGGCTCCCCTCCTCGAGTAGGAGGAGCCTCCAAGCCAACTCAAGGTGGAAGTGCGGTAGCTCCTATCGGCACGCGTCCGTCAGTAACTTCGCAGGCACCCAACCCAGCGCTCAACAAGCGCTCTACTACCCCTCTACCGTCACCTTTAAGCCACGGCTTTTCCGCCTCGGGTAACGGTGATGATGCAAGTCAGAGTGTATCGACTTCCGGGGCTCCCTCTAACCCCCCTAGCGCTGCAGCTGACGGATACAACGGATGGGGCAGCCGTTCAGGTGTCTGGGGAAATAAGTCAAACCTAGGAGTTCAGGCGAGCGTTTGGGGTTAGTAGCCAAAATTACGCTCGATGCGCCCGAACTGAAACCTACTATTACACATTGATGATGAAGCTATTGCGGGCTTGTTTTAAAATGGAAGGCCGATGCTGGAAAGGCGCAGGAGAAATCTTATGATGATTAAATCAGCACAAAAATCGGTGTTCAGGTTGGTTGGGTTAGGCGAGGGATGCGTATATCCAGCATGAGCATGGGTGTTCAGGCCTTTGACGACATGGAAACAAAGATTTGGCAAAATAGGGGTGGAAAACATTTTTCTGTTCGGAGTTAATTGTGTTTCTGTTTTATTCTCCTTTTCTCGACCTACGATACCTTTTTTTTCGACCGTTTCTCTATTCCCTGGCGTATCGTCGTTTTCTACTCAAGACCATACACACGGGCACCTATGTGAGAACGATATATAAGAGAGGTCTTATTCTCTTACTGATACCTGCAAAGGTTTGGCCGGACAGAACCACGAAAAGAGGATATGGCATTTTTTGGTAATGGAATGGTACGGTACGGATACAAGGGCATAGGGTGGTCTGCGTTTTCGGTTGAAGTTGCAATCTCTATTCTCTTCTCTTCCACTCTCTAATCCTAGGTCTTGTACCTTGACGCATTCACCACGGGCTCACTTCCTCAACCCGATCACCTAGACCGACACTTGAACATCAATCTCCGAGCAACAACCTCGATCAGCACATGAAACACCTTTCGACCCATTGACCCTATCGCAACTCGGAGGCCCTGATACTAGGTTGAAGCTATTTCACTCTCCTCATAAGACAAGATTAACAACCGATTCGGCAATGGGGAGAGTTGCAAGTCCTCTCCGTTGACATTGGTGCGACGTTAAACACAAAAACCGACAACCGCTCTTTACTCTTGGCGCCCATTGCGACATTTTTCGCATCTAGGATTTGGCCGGATGTCGTCGAAATTAGAGAATTAATTCAACCGATACTATCACGTTTCAGAGAAGGGGTGTTTTTTAGGGGAAGGGCGGCATAGTGGTGTTTTTCCTTTTCTCTGAAATTAAAAAGGGCCGGTTAATGGAAGAAGGCTAGGTAGTGTTTTTCGCACGCGTAGAGAGGGGGAAAGGGGATGGGTGTTGCTCGTTTATCCTTTTTTGCGTCCTAAGGTGTTCTTTTTTTTTCGTCGTCATCCACGGGTTTCACGGGGTGTGTGTAAAGCATCAGGCTGGGGATGGGGGAGGGGGAAATCTTTGCGTTTGAGTCACGTACAGTCCGCATCAGGGAGTTTGGCACATCGATTCGGCATCAGCAAAGGCAGCAAAAGGAAACTTGGCAAATATCCTGGCATTGTACTTGTTCGTTTTTTTGGTTTCTCTCCGAGCTTATGCTGATGGGTTCTCCCCTATCGTGATTTTGTGAGTGTGTATGCGTGTTTGATGAGTGAGTAGTACTTCAGAGTAGGCTGTTAGGTGAGGTTATGAGAGGTGTGCGGTAAGAGATGATGTGTTTGGACTGGAGATGCTGTTGATGAGTATATGTAGCAGATACACTAGCCTACCTAGTAGCTAAGTGCCTATCAAATACCTAACATCAAAGCCCTTCAGAGTGACCCTCTCTAGTTCATATGATGTAGATAACTATAACAAGTCTGAAGTATTTACTAGAAATTCATCTAACCAACTGGACAGCGTAACACCTCATACCGGTTTCCATACCAGTTCTGGAAGATGTCCTAGTGGCGGTTATATTTCCAATGTTGAAAGAACAGGTCTGATCTTGATAAGTACATATACAGCTTCACCAGCTAAAGCTGATGGGAACTACATATAAGGATAATGCTCGGAATTAACGTCAAAGGGAATCATGATTTCGTAGCATAATGAGCTCACAAGGCGAGATGTTTCTTAGAGTGAAGCGAGAAAAAAGTAAGAGGGAGAAGGGGGTTGAAATGATCTCGGAGAGACTTGAACTCTCGACCTTCACACTTTCATGCGATGCTCTGATCACCTAAGCTACGAGATCCTGCTGCCAGAAGTGCGACTAATGTGTCCTTCGATGATGGAAGATCGCCGTGTTCGGCCGTGTTCGGGCTACCTATAACCCTTATGTCGGCAGAGGTTTGGAGCAGACAAGGAAGGTCCGGCCGTTCTTTGGGTTTGTAGTTGGGTGGAAGGGGAAGAGCGAAGGGTTGTCACGTGAAAGGGGCTCTTACGTTCTATTGGTATAAGTGTTAATAGCTGCCTATTTGCTACTGGACAATGTGGTAAGAAGTTCGACAGCGAGTTTACTTGTGAATAACATTATCAACATATAACAATGATTCCTTTCAAAGATGTTCTTGGCACCCCTGGAATAGGTAATATCGTGATGGTGGGAGTTAGTTGAAGGAGTCTTGTAGGAGTTACTAAGACGGCTCCTTTCATTCGTTTACCTAATAGTATTTGAATTTGAAACTACCTATTTTATTACATAGGTATTTATATTCCCTTTTCCGTCTCCCCCTATCTGTATATTTGTCTCGTATATTTAGTAGATGGACCGACAATCGAATAACCTAATACCCAGTTAGTGATTCCATAAACGTTTCTATGCATTTGAGATGAATTGAATATGAAGTCAGATTACGGGATTATACGACAAGTTGTCTACCTATAAATAGATCGCAACATCTTGGTTGGTCGTGTTGTCATCATTATACGAGTCATATGGGTCTAAAAGCTATTTAGGAGGCTAAGCGGTAACTAGACTCACTGACACGACTAAGCACCTTGATCAAGCTTCTCGGCTGTTATTTTCGTATTCTATGAATACCTACTCCTTGCGTTATTGTTGGCTTTATCTTCTAATAAGTAGCTATGTCTTGTTTGGGAAAGATGATGTTGCTGATCTAACTACCATATCGTTGTAAATCGTTTGCTTCCCTGTTCATACGCTATGCGTGTGCGATATCGGGTTGCCCTCAGCTTGAGATGCGTTGTGGTAATCATCATACTAGGTAGGGAGACATAAATTCTTCGCGATACTACCAATTCTTCCTCCTTTTCTTTGACCTAGTTTAAAGGTGAGAATAAACTACCTATTAGAACTGGTATACCTAAACGAAGCCTTGAGTTATCAATTTGAAGATTCGAAAGGCTAAATTTATGTGTCAGATGCATTTCGTAAGACAGCCATTCATCAGGAATATATTTCTGTCTTGTTGGCCTGTCCAGCCAGGGGTATTAATTCCACGTAGATCAAAGTGAAGAGACGACCATTCTCGATCGTATGAACAACCTCATCTCACCAACGACCAGCATACGTCATGATACATACATTCATCACGCCGCAGCTACCCCAAGCTGCGCATTAAAAGCCGAGCGATACGGCCGCGGCATCCAAATCCATTGGGTCGTCCGCGCGCAGCGCCTTGGCGGCCCATATTATAGTCCCCCTTCCATCCACGGCAAACAGGCCAGCCTGCTGCCACTTGTTACCCATAACCGTCGAGGGACCCTCACTTGCATCTGGCGCGCTTCCTGCGCCCGCAACAACGGTGCTGGTAGCGCCACTTGGTGTCCCATCCGGCTTGATACTACCCGTCCGCTGGAGGGAGTTCGCTACTTTTATACCGAGCCAGCCCTTCTCCTTCCAGCCTTGCATTTGCGTGGTGGGGTTGAACATGTACCAGAAGTTCGACAGGCCGAGCCCCCATGCGGCGTAGATAGCGCGGTCTTCGTCGATGACGACCTCCACGTTCCACGCACCGCCTAGTATATCGACCCATTTCCACGTCGCTTCGCGTGAGGAATGTGACACGGCGATGCAGGTGAGTCTGCCTTGGTTCTTGATTGCGAGGTCTCGGAGGGCTAGGAAGGACTTTTGTGCGACTGTGAGCTCAATGTGGTTAGTAACACAAGATGGGCTGTGATATGTTGGTGGGGGCAAGTCATACAAGCACATCCGACGCAGCGTAGGAAGAGAATTATTACGGGTTTTCCGCCGCCAAAGGTGAGTTGGCGATCTCGGTCTAGAGGGGCCAGGTCTCCAGGCTTAGGACACTCAGCAATAGGAACTGGTGGAGGTGCAGGTGACAACCAGGCTTGCGCGGTAAGTGGAAGTTTCTTGGTACTCATCCACGCTGGCCAGCCAGAGTTTGACTCTTCTAAATCGTCGAGGCCAGGCAAAGAACCATCGCTGGGTTTGCTGGATTTACTGGCTTTTGATGAGAAGTCGAGAGCGTCGCTAGACAGCCCAACCTTCCTCATCGCCAGTTTCGTAGTTAAACTTGCAAACATCTTGAACTCTTTTTTCTAAAAAGTAATAATACAAATGACCAAGAAAAAAAGCAGCGTCGATGCAAAATCAAAATTGTCGAAACCAGGCCACAACAAAAACTCCGTGATAAATCTGATGGATAATGAGAAATAAACGAACAGAAGATCCTGAACGAGGATCATTCAGATAATAGAGGGGGGAAGAGGAAACATAAAACGAAAGCAAATGTCCCTGGCGCCATAGCACAAGGCTGAGGGAGCTCCTTGATACAGGGACCGTCTCAACCCTTATGTCGCCAGAGATATAATCCTAGCACTGAGATTGAAACCCTAGCTGGACCCCTTGAATTTCGCGAGGCTGATGCCAAGCACGCCTCGAAAATTCGCGTCCCAATTAGTTGAAATTGGAACTAATGGGGATTAGTTTCTCATTCGACCCGTGGTAGCGAGTGCAGTCTCCGCGGGGTTAGCTAAATTCGATCGAAGAGAGTTCGGGTTGTTGAATGTTGAATCCTTCAGTGGTATGCATAGAAGGCCATGGGTAGCATGGGTAAATCTTCTATGTAGAATGCTCTGATGTTCTCAGCTCCTAAATCAATACCAAGCTCTATTATTGGAGGATTAATCCCCCACTCCGAAGTCTTAGAATACCGGCTGAAGGTCTCATGCTCAGACACGGGAGATCCTTTACTAGAATTCGAGAATTAATATCGTTGGCGGAAGAGGAGTCGCGACAAGTCCTCGGAGCCCCCATTCCGCGAAAGCAGTACGTATTTTGAAAGACAAGACAAGTGAAGTCAAACCAGTTGTTCCGCATCCCATTTTCTCTGATCAACTGCTCGCGAGGTTACGTTACTTGCCAATAAATTCATATGAAGAGCAACTTACGATGAATAAATTGATTATGGTCATACATAGTAGTTCTTATACCAAAGGGCTACGTTTCCAAGTCTAGACCGCTTAGTTCACCTGCGAACGGTGGGATCGGAGATATGGTACCTGCAGTCAATTCTTCCATACCCCCTAAGTTGTTTAAAGTAGGTAGGAAATGTTGGCCAACCCGGCGGATTGAGGTGGAAAGCTGAGCAGTACATATTATTGACGTAATAGGAAACGCCCAGGAAGATAGTGTAACCAATTTTGGTGAGACCTAGAGGGGACATGACCAAGTTTCTAAAGTTCAAAGTGAGCGCTGTTCTCCCAATTGCTTAGCTCATCTTGACATGCCTGTAACCAATAGCTCTCTACCAAGCAGCAGCAGAAATAGCAGACTGATGTGACTAGGTAGACTGGCTCTCTGTGAGCCCGATTGATGGCACCATCCCGAGCGAGATCTGGCAAAGACTTAGTTGTGTCGACCGCTAGGTTCTAACTCATAACGGCGAGACTAGACCAAGATTCCGTATATTTTCTTTAGTAAACTTATGTCAGATTCGCTGACTGCTGAGGCGTGGCGTTTACACTTAGTTGGGACAGCCTGGCTAGCTGAAGAACTCAGTATTTGTGCTGTTAACGTACCAATAAATTGGGTTGTGTTGGCCGGATATATATAGGTCGGTAATGTAGGTAGCTAAATGGTCATACTAAGTCCTATTGGTAGGAGTTTGCGTATGACGTCAAAGAGACATGAGACGAATATGTACCTCGAATTATCGTCACGTAAGGTACTAGCCTAGGTAGATAGCTACCTGTCTAGCTAGTGACCTCTGTAATTCCAGCAAAGCTGAAAACACAAGATTGGCATATATTTCCATAATCGGCGTGTGCCTTGCTTCAGGCTTTCCCCTCCAAGATACATGCTCCAAACGGGCGAAGGCAGGGGATGCATATTCACCGGTCAGATGTGATAGGCTGGCGAGGGTGGTTACATCACTCGTACTTCGCGACTTCGCATGTTGTACAACCATTAACATTAGGTAGGTAGGTAGCGGCGGAGTCTCCAGGCTCCAGGTGTCTTAAGGGTTCTTATATCTAGAGGCCCTTTGCTCGGCTATCCGCACAGTCGGATGTGGTGAGAATCGATTGGGCGAGGCGTTTACGACTTGATATCGTGGGACCAACGTCGGACTATAAGACTCCAGGGGCTCGCGAAAGCTTGTAGAATATTTGTTATGTATGTAGGTATGCATGGAATGTTATAATTAAGTTAAATATATTTTTGTAATTGATCGACAGGGACAGGGTCGTCCCGTGTGGTTGGTTTCCCGTTTTACAGAGGCATTATTGGGGACCTCGCCGGATGCTCGGGTTATAGGTGGTTCCAATGGCAAAACTTAGGTGGCCAATAACTGAACGTATTCCGAGGAAGTCTGAGGAAAGACAGCCTTACGACAAAGCGAAGGCTTAAGAACACCCAGGTAGCAGGTAGGTAAGCAGCAGAATGCAATACTGCTGTTACGTCCTTGGGGCTTTGATAAGATGTAGGCATGTATGTTGGCGGCGAAGATAGTTACCAGGTAGGTTGCTTAGCAGGGAGGTAGACTTGAGGAATTGCTCATTATGGTCGATTTCAATGCCTAGATCTAATCTGCACCAATAATTGAGGACTCGATACCTCATCTACCTACCCAATGGAGCAATTCTTTGTAAGATATATATGATGTTGGGTGATATTAGACATCAAATGTGGCAAAAAGGATTGAGCGCAATTATGTGGCAAGAGAAGAGAGAAGTGGTTTCTTCACAATTTCTCAATTGAAGAAATAAATATCATTCGAGTTGACAAAACATGGAAGGTCAAACCTAGGAAATTCTATCCGTCCCATTGATATTTCCTCCAGTTTCGCGAATTAGAATTTAAACTTACAACCCATCTGTCACGAAGGAAGGGAAGGGGAGAACCTTGAGTTTAAGGCTTTAACCTGGAAGCGCCCAAGATGTCTCTCAACTCATTAATTTACTTGCTGAATAGGTACATACCTACATACCTAATGTACCTCTTTCCCCTTACCACATCGCCTTCTAACGATTACCTCATAAGTGCCAAATACGTTGGTAATAGGCTACCTTTTTGCTCGCTTAAATACATATTCGTTTATCTAACAACTTAATGCCTTTCATGCCTTTCTAACTCTTAATTTCAAGGATATACGCGTTAGTAGGTTGGGTCGCTCTAATAAAATAATAATTGTAATAACTGTAATAACCTAGCTTCCTATGTCTATTCTGACTGGTCAAATATGAAATGAAACTATTTTATTATGACCGTTCCAACATTCTTCAACGCCGCTGCAGAAAGTGCATTTCGTCTATTACACTATCTCGCGTCGTGTCGTGTCCGTTGTCGAGCACCCTGTTGACCCCCTTTCCCCATCGTTGGTGCGTTTCCGCCCTTCAGTTGTTGCCGCAAAATTGTTAGTCACATACGCCTGCACATGTAACCCGAAAGTGATCATATCGGATGGGATTAACATTGCCCAGCGTACCTAGTAGTGTGATTGTACTTACAACTAGTATGATTGTATGTAGAAGGTGCTAGCGCGCCTCTGTAATCCCGTGCTTTTCAGGTAATTCGGTATTAACACCAGACCACTGTAGAGGCATAGCACGCGCCACACTCCGCACGCTAAACCTCCTATAGTTGGCGTGTATAGTGGGTGGATCAATGGAAAGAAGTACGCGCTCGCGCTCTTGCTCGCTCCAATCGCTCCAGTTGCTCCAGTCAGGCTCAGCAGACACATACACAAGGCTTATTTACCGTATTACGCACAGGCGTGGGTAGTGGCAGAGTGGGCGAAGGACATGGAGACATGGAGGGTAAGGGGGGTAAGAGAAGAGAGCCCTGGAGGTAAGAAAGGGCAAGGAGCAAGGTACCAAGCACTCTCCGACAGGGGAAGTAGACTCTGGGACGACCCGCAATATACCTCCGATAACCCTTTCCATCGCCCTGTTCTGGGTCACTAGGGTCTCTCTAGGGTTTCCTCTAGTAACACTTTCTAGCTGGTAACTGCATAACGAAGACGGGTAATGCATTCTGCAAATGCACTTGCACTTTGCACTTGCACTTTCATCACCCCAGTGCCTCAGTCTAATTAACTTTACCTTTACTTTACCTGCCTTTTACTTGCTTTGCTTTGCTTTACCTTGCCTACACCTGCCTCCACTGCACCCGTTGCTAGTTGCTACCTCCTCTACTTACAACTTTGTAGTCCCTTTTTTGTAACGCTTGGCTATTGGAACTGCCCTACCAACTTTCTTACTACCACCATCACATTACCACATAACCACATAACCGCTTTACAACCGCCACAGCCAACGATCACAACCACGGCCACGACCACGATTACAACCACGATTATCACTTCCAACTGTATGATATACGTAGTTGACGCCCGTCACAACTTCTGTGATCTCTGTTTGACATACCCCCGTATACCTCTCTTCCCCCTTTGCCTTGAACATTAAAGCTGGAAGTGGAAGTGGAAGTGGAAAAGGAAAAAAGGGTACAGCGACGGCAACCACAACGTTGAAACTATTACTTTGACTTCTTTTGACTCTTGCGGATTCAAAACTTCATTTTTTCTTCTTCTTTTCTTCTACTTCTGGAGATACCCCTTTTATAAACCCACACGTCGATTCGTGTGCGTGTGTTGCTTATTTCACTCACTCGTTCCTTCAATTGAATCTATTGTCCCTTCTTTTTAGCGCGTCTGGTTTATCCCTCCAAAAGCCATACCGTAAATGCTTGTCAGTTTATGCGAGTCTGCTCGGAAATCGATTTATTGATGTTTCCACGACGTCTTCTGAGAACTGCTTCATGAACCCCCCGTCAGCAGCCTTCTAGCAGTAAAGACATTCCATAACCTTCGGTATCGATACACCGGCTCGGCCTTGTCCCAAACTGAGCGCACACATTAGTGAGCTGTCGTCCCAAAAAAGCCGATCCAACTCTCGCTCCTTTTTTGGCTTCGTCTTGCCGATCCTCCGATTTCCCATTCTTTCCGATCTGATCCGCCTCTTTCGGTAGGCTAGCCACGAGAAAAAAAGAACGTCGATAACCCCCTATTACCTGTAGTCTCTACCGTTTACGATCGTCGACAATTTGTTGTTGTGGATAATAAGATAGAGGAAGAATAGGAAACGCTCCTCGTTTCTTGTCGCGTTGCTAGCCATCCGTTTGACCACCCACAGTCTCGGTTGTTTGTGCGGGGCCCATCTTTAATGGAAGGCCGGCCTATAACGGCAGACTCGAAACATAATTACCCATCTCAACCTCTTTGGACCAGGTCGACCTCGAGTCCATCGGTTCCTAGGCTCAGTACATTGGCCCACGGGAATTCTGATCAAGTTCTTGCCTCCCAATACCTTACAACCCAGGTTGACTGGATTCCAATATTTTTCCCTCAACAGTCTTCACTTTATCAGGCTCAACTTCTGCAATATAACAAACTCATTGCGCCTGGACGAGGCGGTGGTCTTCAGACTGCTCCCTTGCCTCCGTTATTATCGACTCATAGCGTCCACGTCGGACCAAGGTCTCGATCATCTTCCAAAGTGTCGAACAAGGATTCCCGCGCTAGGCAGAGCTCCCAGAATTGCCATGCTTCTAGAGGCAACCACAGTGCTAGCAATAAAGCCGATCGCGCGCTTATAACAGGCAGAGATACGCCGCCTAAGATGCCGCCCAAAAAGACAGATCTGTCACATCCTCTTGTTGCGAGGCCCAAGCCGTCTACATCCCCTTCGAATCTACCTCCGCATTCGAATTCCGTCCCTTCAACTCCTCAGCAACACGCGCGCAAATTTTCCTTCGAGTCGAGGGATCATTCGCCTATTGCTAACCAATCGCACTCCCCCCGATCCGCATATTCCGAGAATAATGGAGCACTTCCACCCTTGCGCCCTCTGCCGCCGCGGCAAGGCGGCTGCAAGTTCGAGTCCGGCCAGAAATTTCAACGCCGACGAATACCTTACAGTATCGGGAGTGATATGCTGGAGAAGGTAGATCCGCAGACTCTGAAGAGTAAGCTTTCCGAAGACGATGAGCAAAAGCTCACTGCGGATATGAAGGAGCTCTACGGCCGGTTAAAACCGACTGACAAGGTGGAGGTAAAACGACATATGCTAGTGCAGAAGTTGGAAAAGCTTCTAAACGATTCTTGGCCAGGCCATGATATCCGTGTACAGCTTTTCGGCTCTTCCGGAAATCTTCTATGTTCGGATGATTCTGACGGTTCGCGATTTCTCACCCATGAATGCTTGCTTCCTCGCTAACTTTCTCGTAGTGGACATTTGCATAGTAACCCCATGGAAGGAGCTTGAGGAGGTCTGCAAGCTCGCGGATTTACTCGCTAAACGTAAGAATCAATAATTCTTGCATTTGTGTCAAGTTTGCTAATACATCTGTTCTAGACGGAATGCAGAAAGTCGTCTGCGTTTCTTCCGCTAAGGTCCCGATTGTGAAAATTTGGGATCCCGAGTTGGAATTAGCTTGCGACATGAACGTCAATAACACGCTAGCTTTGGAGAATACTCGTATGATCAAGACCTACGTCGAGATCGATAAACGAGTACGACCTTTAGCAATGATAATCAAGTACTGGACGAGACAGAGGATTGTGAATGATGCTGGTAAGGGGATACCGATTACTCGATATTTTGAATGTTTTGCTGACACAGACAGCTTTTGGCGGGACTCTTAGCTCATATACATGGATATGCATGATTATTGCATTTCTACAGTTGCGACAACCTCCCGTCTTACCTGCCTTGCACCAACGACTTCAACAGCAGGTACCTGGAATGGAAGGCGAGATAGCTTCATTTGATGATGATATCGATAAGCTCAAAGGCTTTGGAAGCAAGAATACGTCTACCCTAGGGGGGTTGTTATTCGAATTCTTCCGATTTTATGCCCACGAGTTCGACTATAGGACGAATGTGCTGTCTGTGAGGTTGGGCAAGGTAATAAGCAAGCAGGAGAAGGGTTGGCACGTGATTCTTAATAACTCACTTTGTGTCGAGGAGCCATTCAACACGAGCCGCAATCTTGGTAACACAGCTGACGATACTGCGTTCCGAGGGCTCCATCTCGAACTACGCCGCGCCTTCGATTGTATTGCTCAAGGTAAACTTGACGAGTGCTGTGCGCAGTATGTGTATCCGAAGGAGGAGGAAAAGATATTCCAAAAACCACCGTCAGTTTCACGACCTGTTATGTTGCGGAGCGCTTCCCAACAACAATCTAACCGTGGGGGTCGTGGAGGGGGTTTCCGTGGAAACAGACAGCAGGGTCAGCACCGGAATAACAGCAATAACAATAGTCGGAGGGCGTCGTCAAGCGTCCCCTACGATGCCAACGGGAGCCCGATGTTTATTCCGACTGGATACCCGGTAGCTATGACGCCCCAAGAGGCTGTGATGTACATGCAGCCCACATCAGAGTTAATGGCGCAAACGATATCTGCTCTGACACTTCAGGAGAATAATCTTCGGTTCCTACAGTATGCACAGTCGCAAGCGTTTCATATGGGTCAAATGCAGGGCAATGCGTCCCAGGCACAACCTTCATCAACAGAACGGCCTAGAACCAATTCTTTTGATACTCCGCCCTTAAGTGCCCCTTTGCGTCCGGAGATGTATTACTACCCAGTGCAATTCAACCCGGCATTTTACGCGCAACAAACCTTTCCTACGTACCCATCGTCGCCGTCAACCAACCACGGTGCTGAATTTCGACGAAGTTCACATAGATCGACAGCTACTAGCGAGGCTAGCCATGGCGTAGCCGGTAGTGCGATGAGGTCGCAATCTCAACCTGCGTCGCGGACTGGTATCCCGACTGCTCAGAACTTGGCCGGTCCCAGTCAATTGTCCAATGGAACCACAAATATTCCTGCTCGGCATATCAATGGAATTCCTATGCCTAGTTTCATTCCGGATGAGGGTCATGACAATGAGCACGATGGATCGGTAGCAGCTACTCCACCCGATGATGAGAGAGGTCAAAGCTACCGCGCAGATCCGTCTAGTCCACCACGGCGAACAAGTGCCACAACTAATAGCATACCTGCGTTTGGAGATATTGGAAAACATGCCCCTAACCCCATTCTTCATAACAATCCCAACCCAGTTCCTAACCAGAGTCGAGGACGCTTATCCTCGGATCAGCTCCCCCAGTCCATTCTGGATAGGATTAAGCACAACTCGCGTTCTCCTTCACCATTGGGTCATAACAGAGCTTACTCCGTGGGTCCAAACTCGGCCCCTCTTGCTTCTGTTCCATTCACACCTGCTGCAGGCGTGCAGTCCCGTGATACGGCGCCTTTAGTTGTCAACGGCTCTATGTCCAAGCTATCGAACGGTAGCTCACCTCGACAGCCTTCTCAGAACGAATTTTCCCCAGCCCAGTACGCTGGCTATGACAACCCCCTTCATATCAACCAGCGGCTTGATGTGAATAATTTCGTCGCCGAAACATCTTTCAATCACCCTACTGGCCCTCCCACGCCTCGAAAAGGAAATTCTCCGACATCAGACCGACCAGTTGTCGTCAATGGATCATCAAATACCGCTACGCCCACGGCTAATCAAATGGCCACATCCCAGTCGCCCTACGACATGAAAATGACCCCGACAACCAATCAATTTCACGCTATGAATATGTCCCCTGTGCCGGTTGGACCTGATGGAAACGTGGTTGCTCCGAATGCTCTACCGCGATTTCCCATTCGCCCAACGCCGAGTCCACTCATTGCACAACTAGACCTGGCGACGGAACATCGCTTGCGCTCGTCTGAACAATCACACCTCTCCCCGGTGTACGAGGCCAATAGTCCATCCCCGAGCTTTAGTAGGAGATTGGAACCATCTTTCGACCAAACGCCAGTACTTCCAAACAGTACATCGCGTAATCAGCCGGAATTCAAGCCTGAAGTAGCGAAGGGAAAACAAAAGTCGCCAATCGAGCCACAGCCTTCTAAGCTGGAAGGCATCCCACTCCCGAATCCGAGAGTTAATGGCTTAGCGAGAGAGAATGGGCACGTACGGGGCGCGAAAAGCGAAAGTGACAACACTGGTGGTGGATGGCAAAAGCCGCCGAGAGGCAGGAAGAAGGGCAACGACGCGAAACCACGAAGCGAGGTGTACCCTCACAGTGAGCAGTTGCCCAAGAATGACTCGGAAAGGAAAGGAGGCTGAGTCGCAAGTATCACTTTGGATACTACCCGAGCAGTGAGCTGGTGGACATATTTTGTCTCGGTGTCAATCTCTTATCTGAGATGCCTAGTGTTGAATTGGACATGATCTCAGTCCTGGTTATCTGAATGTGGATAACGTTTTCAACCAAGTTACACGGTCTCCTAATCTTCGATAGCCTGTCTACTCGCCGAAGATGGGTACACTTGTTAATACGCAAAATGACCAGGTCTTGTTGCATTTGACACGAGATATTATCGACACCGGGGTTTCGTATCAGGCTGAGAATTGAGGTTGGATGTCTCTGGACGATGGTGGGAAGAGACGATGCTTATGCCATAATGCAGTGCTAGGCTAGGTGGTGCTTTATTTGGCTATCCTACCTAGTGTGGCATGATTTCAGAGATACCATCGGTAGGGTAGATCAATGGGGGTGAATTGACTGGAGTTGAGTTCTGGGTCTAATTTCCTTACGTTGTACATTTGCAAATGAGGAGCCGGTTAGCAAAGGGTCAACATAGGAGTCTAGGTCATATATACTAGAGCATTGCCAGGTGTGCGGGGGGCGCCTCGATATCCAGAAAAGACATGGAAATAGGCTAAGGGATTAAGGAGGCATCTACGGATCAAAAGGCCACCCAATCAAGTGATTGTAGGTAGGTCCGTGAGCAAAGGAAGAGGAAATTTTCATTTATGTCCCAGGGAGGGTTAAGGTACTCAAAGACTCAACGAAGACAGGCATACCCCACAGATAGACGGTAACGGCAGTAAGCATGAAAAAAAGAATAAATAAAGACAAAGTAAAAACTTAATTTGAAGTCTAGAATTCACTTGTGGATGTGGCTGTTTCCCAGCGTCTGAAATCGTAGTTGATCGTAGTCCTGTGTGTAACAGGTACCTGTACCTAGTTGGAGATGTTCTCGCGGTGTGTTTGCAAGATGCTCTTATAGAGGTCTAAGGAGCGTGATGACCATATAAATAGTAGGTACCTGGATTACCTAGTTTTGGACGCGGCTAGCTCTATGCTTCTCGTGCCAGTTAAGCTCTCGTAGTTCGCAAGCGTCACACGTCTCTATGTCCCGAGTTTAGGAGGGGTATTGTGTCGCTTTTTTTCAGCAAAAATTTCCAAATTTCCTGAATACCTAGGAATAGGAACAATGGGAGTACCTTAGTGATTTTTTTTTGTAGTTGTTGAAAGAACTCTGTTTACGTATATTGTAGTTGAACGAGGGGCGCCAGCGTCCCGAGCAAGAGGTGCTTGAAGGCTCTTAAACTCGGGCTATTGTAGCACCAAATCTGGTGCTTAGCCTTGGATGAAGTTGTTGGGTGTAGTAATGATATTGGCCAGCAAGAGATAGTCTCTGATCAGTTGTTGCCAACGAGTTAGAAAGAGATCTCAAACACGACAACCCCCTCTCTTTTTCTTTAAGAAAAAAAAACTAACAAACAGAAACACCTGAAATAACTTCATTATGGTGAATAAGTACCTATTAATATATTGTATTCGCATATTGACAAATTTATACGTACTTAGTAGATAGGCAGGTAATTAAAGAACTCTGTAAAATCATGTACCGAACTCGTATTTAGTTATACATGTCAACCATCTGCGAATACCCACATGATTAAGTCTTCAGAAACATTCGGGTATTCGCGTGTTTGAATGCGATCAACTCTAATCTATCGAGGTTCTATATTGAGACGTTCAATCTCGTCCCTCCACTCCCTAATCTTCGGCTTATATCGTTCCGCAATCTCAGTACCAGGAATCATCATACCTAGTCCTTCCAACCCTTGGCAATTCATCAAGTCCTCTAGCATAGACTGCCTCCAATTTCTTGGGGAGAAGGTCCAGAACTTGGGAAGATCGTCAAAATGTGGTCTTGCTCCAGCTTCCTGGCGTGCCCTTTTCTGAAGTCGGCACCAATCATCATGGAGCAGTAAAAAGTATAGATTTTGAGCAATCATTCTTTGTCGATTTAGATCGTCGGATCCATCAGGAAGTCGGATACTATCGACATTGAGACTCTCGGTAGCGGCACCCGGGATATATTTCTGGACGAACTTAAGCCGTGTCTCGAATGTCAGTCTTCTTCTAAGAGGAAGAGCGGGGTTTAGAAAAGGCTCATAATCAGGTCCGAACAACTCCCCATAGGTAGCCAAGAAGAAAAATAATATATCTGCATCCACGTGATAGTTGAGACCTTTTTGGCATTCCTCCATAATTTTCGTAACTGGATTTATCACGGAGAATTTCATCTCATGAAGCTCACGGATACGTTCCATAGTCAAGCCGATATGTTTGTGACGCAGGGCCAAGTCCATTATATGATACATCCCCTTCCTCCCCAGTCCAGCCACCAACTCTGCTTCGTTTTCATCGGATTCTCGGGCCCAGGAACCAACCTGTGCTGCAATGACAGTGGAGAGGAGTTGTAGCGAGGGCTGGAAGAAGGTCTGCCTCGATGCCCAGGCCAGCTGTAGGATTGTGTGCGGGCGCGCCGTAGCCATGCATCCTCTGAGGAGGCGACTATAGGAAAGCATCTATCTATCAGTCACTTATAGTCTTTTTTTCTACGTGAAGTTATGACTCACCAGGTAGAGGATAGATTCACGTAGTCTTCCATGTTGTGCAGGAACTCAGGGAGCTTTATCAGAATCTCTCTGGGCAGGGCCTGGAGCCCCGAGATATTGGTCGTAGGTTTATCGGACTCCATGTCGTACGAATATTACAAGAGTTCGAGATATCCAAAACCTCATAATGAACACATATAAGTCACAGTAAAGGGATTAGGTAGTGTTGTATTGAATATTTGATACAAATGCCGTGAATGCTACGAGGTATCTAAGTACTGTTCGTTCTATTTGCGCAACAACCTTAAACCGTCGTGGCGTTGAATGACTAAGAAGGTGTGCTGTGTAACTGTCCGTATCGCAAGCCACATCTACTAAGCCTTGTGTTACAAGAAACAAGCCTCGAATTCCGGCGAGTGAATTCTATTGGATAAAAAAAATACTTTTCTTTCAACACCAATCTCTTCTAATTATTACATTTCAATATTCAATATTCAACATCAACATGACCCGAGTCAACAGAACGTCGAGGACCGAACAACTCAGCAACGAGTAAAATGATGGGCACTTGAGGAACTAGGCTTATATCTGGATATGAACAACCGCATCTGTTAGGGTAGGTACCTAAGACTTAAGTACGGGAAGAAATTGTCAAGAGATGGTGACTAATCGCTGAAACCAAACGTGAGAAATCGGCCTTGCCGTCTCGGTTACTGCGCCAGCAATCACGAGGTGCAAAGATATCCTAAGCGAAGTACTTACGTCGACAACTATCCCTTCCCGACGTATGGAGCGAGACTGAGTGGATTATGGAGAATTCTGCTCCGTCTTCATTCACATGCTTCAAGAATACTCGTGGCTTCATTCGCCGATATTAGCCTAGATGTCCTCATATCCTCGGTGCCCAAAACCGCGAACCCGACGGACAGTAACTATGGAATATCTCCGTTTACAACGTGATCTCGAAGTTTTTGAAAGTTACTCGAACGTTAGCCCAGTTGTTCAGGATCATAATCTACCCTACATGAAGCGAGTGAGTTTGAGACGGATCGTTCGACTCCAGATATCTAAGAAAGAGGTTAACCCAAGGATAAATAATTCAAAGCCTATGTACGATGTTTGGAATAGGTTGAACGTATTACGCTCTTGGAGTCAACAATGGACGGCGGTCAAGTCGTTAATAATTATTGAGCCCCAAATAGGGGTCCGACTCCGTTTTTCTTGGCGCGGATGGCCCCGTCCAACCTCTACAGTACCATAGAAATCATGAAAATGGTCCAGCCAACACACCGGCTCCCTTCCTAGTCGCGTATCCTCAAAGACGTACCCAACCAGCCGCCTTTTTCTAGAATTATTAGGCAATTAGATTGACGTTAGCGTCCTATTAAACAAGAAATTTGACTTTCGAGTTCGGGTCGTCCCCAACCCAGTGGGGATACGCCAGCGGCAATTCGCCCTTAGTCCGGGCTTGTTCCAACATTCCCGCATATTCTTTTCTTCGCTGCGGAGAGGCTCTGCTGTTGGTGTATTCCCGCGTCGATCACTGCATGTCCTCTACTACGTAGTACGTTGCTGTCGTTATTACATGATGATGCCATCGTCATGGGAAACAGTTAGAAAATTGTTTAGGAGAATTCATGGTAATTGTGAGTCTTCAACAAGCGAGATAGATTAAGGGATAGATGAACGACGTCACATGTTCGGCAGTCAAATTAATAGAACCTGGTGAGCCTCAACACCAAGCAGGGCTAACGTCGATCTGCATTTTTGGACCATGGACGAAATCGAGAGTGGGACCCTAGTCCCATATGAACCCCATACCTTCCGGTAGTTGATCGACACGCATGCGAAATTGCCCAGAATAGCAACATTATTGCCGTCGATGGCGGTAAAGGCTACTGAAATCTTCGAGGCGGGAATACACGTGGCAAGGGGATAAGGGGATAAGGGGTTTTCGACGAGTATATTAGACGTCGACATCTCGCCCTTCCAGAGAGAAAAAAATTCCCAACACAAACACAACCACTATCGTTTAACTCTCACTTAAGTCACTCCTTGCCAGTCGGTCCGGTCGCTCTATACCATTGAGGTTAATATCGCACAAATTTCACTCTTTTAATACAAATCTCAAGACAACGTCAACATGCATTTCCTCGCAGTCCTCACCATTGCTACTACCGCCTCTGCGGTCCCCTTCATGAACCGCCGGGACTACGGCACTGCCGAATTCACGCCCGTCCCCTCTGTTCCCAGCGCCCATCCTGGCGCTCCTGGCTCTTCTGGTAACGCCCCTGGTGCACCAGGCGCTCCCGGTGCTCCCGGCGGTAACTCTCCCGCCGGCCCTGGCTCCTACCCTGGTGCCAACATCCCGGGCACCCCAGCTGGCCCAGGAGGCGCTCCCGGCGCTCCTGGCAACTCTCCGGGCACTCCAGGAAACGCAGGCACCGCACCGGCTGGCGGGCCGACTGTCGTGCCAACTGGCTACGCGACTAGCCCTTCAGCTACCGCCCCGTCTAAGCCCTCGGTTGAGACCCATATTTCTAAGCCGGCTCCTCCTACCCCGGTTACCACTTCCGTCTCTCTTCCCGAGACCACCCCCAAGCCTGCTGTGCCTACCCAGCCGGCTGTTGGTGGCTACCCCACCGGTGGTGATGTGACTCCCCCTGCCGCCCCCCACAACGGTGGCTCCTCTTCGTCGCACCCCTTCCCCACCGTCCCCGCTGGATCTGCTCCCTCGCCTCCTTCCGTCGGTGTGCCTCCTGTCACCCCTCAGGCTCCCGCTGCCCCTGCTGAGTCTCACCCGGCTCCCCCCGCTGTCCCTACCCACCCGGCTGCCGGCGGATACCCCTCCGCCCCTGCTGGCCCCAGCGGTGGCAACACCCCCAGCGGCCCCAACAACGGTGGCAACAGCCCTCACGGCTCCACCCCCGCTGCCGGCGGATACCCTACCAACTAAGCAGTCACCAGCCTACCTCGTGGGATAAAAACTCGGGCCTTCCAAGACGAGAGCAACGCACAGCGTGACGGGATTCTTCTTCGCACGAGTCGAAGACGCTACGATATGTTTCGACTTACATGATACGATACTTAGGAGGAGTCCGTCGACGATGCGCGGTTGCCCATACTCCGGGGATGTTTGAGCGCGCTAAGCTGATTGGTGATATGTTTCTTGTACATAGGAGTTTTAGCATAGCCTTTTGAATGCCCACGTACGGTGTTGTGTTCGCAACTTTTTGGTCTTTATTGATGTGATTTGATTCGTCGTGATTTGCTGCCTAATCATTTCTAGTATTTGACTTTCGATAACAGTCGAGGCCGAGGTAAGATACTTGAGTATCTACCTACGCAAGTCACATGCCTCGCAATAGGTATCGCCGCTCGTCACCGACCTGACTATCAGATGGAAATAAAGGTTGACAATATAGCATGTGGGCCAATCATAGAGCCGCCTGGCCAGTGCGCACAGTATCAAGTGGCAGGTAGCAGTTTGCTCTTTCCGAAATGAAGCATATAATACTAAATTGCAATGCAGACTATCACCAAATGCGCGTTGCGAATGTCGCGGCCCACCGACAGCACTTGGGAGCAAAAACGACAGTGGTAGGTTGATCAGCTAAACCGGCCGGTTAGCATCCGACGATAGCCATATTCCCGGTTTTTCACGGGCCCCTGAGGGTTCGATTCCCGGGATCGAACTTTCAACCCGTTTTTTTGCACTTTTTTTTTGACACATTTTACACATTAATTAATGCCATTACTGTGTATTTATTGATTTGATTCTTGATTTTCGAAGCTACACTCAATCATCAGTCTATTTTCTTTTCATTCAATACCAGCACTGGCGTGTCTGCGACAGCAACTATGATGCATACGGGCATACCACTCCTCGACCTACTATTTTTTTTATTCCTCAATAGCTCCAGTCTGGCTTCGCGTAATACAAGGCTAATATATCGCAACGAGACCCAGAATCTGCAAGATGTGTCTGCATATAACATGTTTATGTGTACGCATATAAGTGGTACATACGCATGCAGCTAAATTTGTATGCGGGGCGATGTACCTAACTGCATCGCGAAGCTGTCGAAGTGAGGCGATTATTAGTGGGATCATTCTTGATTCCGCAATTGATCACCAGATTTCTTGAATAATGGGGAGAAATAGGCTATAAGAATTGTTATTGATACCTACCTACTCACGATGAAAACCCACCATGCGGTATTCTACATCAAACACGGATTGTTTCCCTCCGATCATACGACAAATGTTGTGCCCGTGTTCTCAGAATAACGAGGAATTTACCGTATAATATAGAAGTCCGTTAGTACCAACAGTTCATTACCGATGTCTCTTCTAATATACTCGGAAGTTCAAGAACTTCTATGTTGTGTCAACATCTTGATTTTCTTCGTCACCCTACGACATTACTTTGGTGGACTCTATCAATAATGAAGAGGCATGATAAAACCTAGGGATGCAGTTTCTCGCCAACCATGTACCCGTGATAGGCTATTGCTCTCGTCAGGTTCTGCGGACAATGAATGATGTTATTCAGGGGCTCGTGTGATGACAAAGCTGCTCCTAGTCTCTGTCTATCCCCTACTCTAACTAAATAGGTAATTACGGCGGGTAAAACTCGTGGCTGTGTAACACAAGGGATAACATCGGTCATAATGTATGTAATATAGTATCACTGGCACATGGTCTCTTTACGACTATTCTGGTATAAATAATCATCAATTCGTAAATCTAGGACACATAATATGTCTAGGGTATCACTGTACATAGGAAATAAGTAGTCTTGTCCTGCTCACGCATCCCTCCGGATAGGTGAGACACCGTGTATCCATCTTCACCCCTTAACCCCAGCTCTCCAGACGCTCTTTGGCATATGGTGTTGCGATTCATGGTTTAATGCTTCCATCAATGAAGGCACTGTTATGCCGGCATAAGTCTCGCTGGAAAGCAATCGAGGATATCTAGGGAACTCTCGAGTGTCCGAATGCCTTAGTTCCACCTAACTTCTACCCACTCAAGGTCTCTCTTGGTAGAAGGTATTCCTAAGAGGTATGCTGGCACCCGGAGTGAGGCTGAACGAACGTCGTATTCTTTTCAAAGGCACCCGGTTGCACCATCGGGACGCCCGACTTCGTCCTGGAGTCCTCCACCGGGATGCCATCGGCCGTACTGTTGGGCCAATACACCAACTGGGATTCCGGCACTCTTCGCTGACATGTCTGGTTCTTTGACGGGGTGATCATCTCGCGGTAGTACGTCGTGTATGTGGCGAATTGATGGTACACCTATTGAGTAAGATATGATGTCAGTAATAGCCCATCTACTGGGGGGTTCGACGAGTGGTGGATACTTACTTCGAAGGGCTGGTTTTGATGAAAGTTGCCGATGCCGTTCGGGACAACGTTGTTGTAGAGAGCGATGATTCCGGTCTCGGCTAGGTTCTCTGCCCACTTGGTTCGGGCGTACTCGCTGACCGTCGCGTTGTCGAGGGCGTACTGTTCGGCCCATCTCTGGCTCTGGCTAAGGCCGCCCTGTCCGGGAGGCGTGACCCCGGGGATCTCGACATGTGCGTCAAGAGAATGAGACATCTCATGCGCGAAGATGTAGAGCTTGAAAGAATCTTCACTGATCGCGAGGACGTCTGCGGCATCCCAGGCAGCTGCGCCGGGAAGATCTTCGGGCTTGAAGACGATTACGTGCTTGATGTACTCTCGCATGCCAAGGGGCATTCTTCCGAACATCTATATCACAGCGTTGTTAGTTACCGGAAGCTTAAGAATATCAAAAGGGAGGTATTGACTTACGTCGGCTACAGTGGTGGCGTTGATTTTGGTGTCCTTGAGACGGCACATCACCCAAGGGATATGGCAATCTTGGTAGAAGATCTCGAACACCTCGAACTCATCCGGCCCGTGGTTCTTTTCCTTTGCTTTGTCCATGCAGTCCTTGGGAAATTTGCCGTCGTCCATGAACTTGATGTGGCTGGGGGTAGGCGGAAGATTGTCCATTAAACCCTGCTCGATTTGGCCGTTCCAGTCGAAAGACGGCTTGATTGCTGGCAGCGCGTTGGGCTTGTCGGGGCGGGTACCATCGCCGTTATCACCTGCCACTAGGGCAAGCAGCGGAAAAAGCCTCGGAAGAAGAGTTGAGAAGCGCATATTGGGTCAAAGTTTACTGTCAAGGTTCATAAAGTAGAGTGTTGTTCTCGGAATAGAAGTCAAGGTATCAATGGTATTTGTGGTTCGAAGGTTGGTAGAGAAGGAAAGGAAAAAATGGAGACCTCTATTCCTCTGGTTAAATAATAAAATTTCTAGAGGCCAGCTGAGGAGGAGTCACCGAGTCCATGAACATTGATCTATCGTCATGTATTGGTGGTTATATTGGGTGGTGCTTTCTAGGACATCTCGACATTGCCAAGGTAAGAACACCAACCCATGACTATTTGGTATTCTGACGGGAAATAATTAATCCTTTGTTCTTCTATGTATAACTATCGTGATGAATTGATTCACTCCTGACTCGATTCTCGACCTGACAGTACGACTTTATCCTCTTTGCTGCTTTCACAGAATGATCACGACCACGGGGGTCAGCCCGATGAACAGATAGGATGGAAGGCGGAAAGTGATAGGTACGAGGATCTGAATTCGAAACAGTGGTGTAAGCCATGAAACATATAAATGGTGGTGATATTTCTGAGATAGGAGAGGACCCTGGATTCACAATTGGAACGGTAACCTGGGTATGGTCATATCCCTTGTCCTCAAAATGGCACAATTCTCGACTCTACCTACCACTACATGTTTCGTTTGCCAAACTTGACTCGAATAGTGACGTGAGTCTGAGATCCCAAGAGGTCTTGTCAACTGTGACCTCTTAGAAAAGCCGGGTGTGGTACCATTTAGCACTTGTCCTGATGGAGCATGAAGCTGATGAACCATTCAGACACGATGTGGAAGGACAATGCCAACACTCAAAATCTAGGTCAAATGGAGTTGTTAGTTTATTAAACTTTCGACGAACTGTGACTTAACATGAAAACCAACAGTAAATTAATCTGTAAACTGAAGTTTACAGAGTCGCTGACGAATGGACAAAATGAAGCACCTACCACGTCTTCGCGTTATAACAATGAGCCTAGGCACTTAAGTGGAAACTCATTTTTGTTATTTTCAAGTCTTTGTTACCAAGTCCATGGTTCTGCATGAGATGGAACAGATATGCAGTCACATGCGCGAGTTTCTTGATTCAATACGAATACGACGAGCTACTGCGGAAGACGGGGATGGGGTTGAAAATCAATACGAATACGCAATTCACCTCAAGTAGCGACCTAACTTACGTATATAAATTCAATTGAGGAGCCAATATCTCATATCTCAATATAAAATATTCATAATTAGGCTACCGTATTTACTAGTCGACATCTCATACTTACACAACTCACGAACAACTGTATCCGCACTCATAGCGCTGACCCAGAATCTCAAAAAAACCTTGGAAAAATGGCGGACAAATTGCAGGGAACAACCGTTCTTGTTACTGGCGGAGCAGGTGGCTTGGGCAAGGTGATAGCGACAGGTAAAAGATGAACGAATCGTCAAAATTTCAATTGGAGGGGGCTTACGTGGTGTTAGCTTTTTTAAATGAGGGGGCCAACGTTGTGGTCTGTGATATTAATGAAGAGCGATTGACGGCGGTTCGGGAAGAGTCAGAGTCGACAGGACGGTTCCTGGCTATAAACACTGATATCACGGATGAAGCTGCAGTAAACAAGCTCGTGGATGCCACCGTGGCTAAATTCGGTCGCCTCGATATTGTCGTTAGCAATGCCGGCATGACGGACAAGTTCGACGCGGTTGGCTCGTTGAGTAAAGAAAACTGGGATAAGGTTATCAATCTCAACTTGACGGGTTCATTCTTGATCTTCAAGGCCGCTGTGAACGCCATGGAGAAGCAATCTCCGCAAGGAGGCACCATTATCCAGATCGGATCGACGGCTGGCTGGTACGGGACCGCGGCGGGAGCGGCATATACAGTGAGTCATTCCTTAATCACCACCTGTCATTACTTTGCTAGCCATCTTATTAACACTTATCCTCAGGTCAGTAAACATGGCGTAGCTGCCCTCGTGAAAAACACAGCAGGCTTTTACGAGAGCAAGAACATCTACGCCATAGGGCTTAATGTCGGTGCGATGATCGATACTAACATCCAAGACGGCTTTAGGTCGCTGGGCGGATTCAATAAAGAGACGTTCGCGCTAAGCATCTCGTCCACCTTAGACCCCCAGAAGCAGGCTATCCGACTCAAAGACGTCGCGAAATACTGCATATTTTTAGCTGATCGAGATATCGCCGCGACGTCGAGTGGGTCCACGATCACTTTCAACAAGAATACCCCAAAGCAATGATTTCCGAGTGAGTGCTAGGCATGAGGGAATATAGATTGAGCGTTGGAACGGGTGAAGAAGCAACCGTAGTTGGCGTTGTTAGGGTACGATGTTGTCTTGAACTCTTACTACTGGAAACGGGAGGATTGACTGCCTTGCATAAAATTAGAGAGAATTAGAGCTGTTAGTTGCAGTCGACAGAATATTGGAGTTCATGCATCAAAGACATCATGAAGCTTTCATAAGGCTTCGATGAATGTCTCCGGCGCCTAGCGCGAAGCGTGTTTCACTGTTCGGAATTGGGACCATCCAGCTTGGCCGGGGCCCCTTTACAACCAACGAATATTTTGCGGAAGCATCTTGAATCTATGTTTAGAACAAATGAGGCTGCTTGGACAAATCTGGAATGTGATTATTGTTGGTTTGTTCTAAGGAATAAAAATAGTCAGACTGACCAGAATTGGGCGTGCTGCCAGCTTCTGTGTTTGATGCTCCGTAGTTGGAGAACTCCGTATCTTGCGGGACGTCTAGAACTGCCCATGTCTCGGCCGAATAATATAGGTCCTGTTCCGGTGAGCAAGTTTTAACGTCCTGAGTCAATCGGTCCTCTATTTTGACGTAATCGTACTTCATCTATCGCTGTAACAAGATAAGTCAAGGCGCGAATTCCAAACAAGCTTCTCTGTTGACAACTGAGTAGCGAATTGAAATATCATGGTGCCAATGCTCCGTTTCTAGAGCCATGTACTCCATCTCGTAGCAGGAATGAGATTCAGAGTTAGGGCATATTTTTCAAAGACTCGTTGAGTTAGATCCTAGTTTCGTTATCGGAAATCCGTCAGTAGCGGTCTTGGTGATCCTCCAAAATCCTTAATGCTAAGTTGTTAAGTAGAACTTGAAGATCTTGGCTGGCTGACAGCGAGGCTGAGCATTACTGAGGATTAAGACCCGTGATATAGCCAAATGATATTATCTTCAGTGGCCTTGTGGGCGAACAGGCGCTGATGCAAGGAAGTCCCATGCGATTCGCGTTGGCGATCTAAAATAGACCCAACGTTTCGGTGATAAAATTAAGCCAACGAGGGATGCACCGAGCCAACGTGACCAATCTACAAGAAACGGGAATATCTAGATAAAAGAAAAGAGAAAAAAAGAAAAGAAAAAAATACCAATACTTATTGATTAACCTATAGCACGCCTTGCTGGCATCAGAACACAAGCTACAATATCGACAAGATTGTCAACGTCTCAGTACTTGGTAATGGGTCTCTACGTTTCCTGGAATATCGATCCGGTAGCTTCATGATTGGTTTATCAAAGTTGAAAATGATATATCAGACGAACGCGCTGGGTGTTGTCAACGCTGATCCCGTTGTCTATTGATTGTCAGTTGGATTGCTACTAGGTTGGTGTGCTGTAAATATATCGCTTCGTTTGATGTTCGCGGGTTGAGACGAAAAATGAGGATCGTGCTAACAGAAATAATACCCCTACCCAAGGAACCCCTGTAGCGCTCTCTGGGGGAGGGTCCAAGTAGGGGTCTGGAACCCAGCTTTTCGAATCTGGAGAGAATGCAATACTTTCATTGGCTCTTTAGAGCGGGTGCTGCCGGTCCATTTCAACGTTCCTGAAAGGGAACGATGAGGAAAAAAAAAGAATATTGAAGCCGATACTGTTGCTGGCAATGGCGATGATAGTTTGTGTAATCTTCATATAAAAGTTCTAGGATAAATTATGGCGATGCGCGCCGTGTATGATTGGTTATTGTTTTAGTGACTCGCCTCCCTGAGGTACCTGTGTGTTAACGATGCTCCAACTAAACGACATGCTAATAAGCCAAGAACACCAAGCCTTTCGAAGGGGGCAGAATGGCCTGATAACTCCGCCAGAAAAGGTATGGCGAACCAAGTTTTCTGCTCGAACAGAACTTACTACATAGGAATATTAGTCAAGCGTCGGACAATTCATCTAACCCTTCTTATTTGGAATGATGGGAATAGTAATGTCGGGTTGATAATTCGAGCGTAGATGTTCTTTATAAACTCTTCCAATAGGAAAAAGAGGGAGGTAACGGCTTCTGTTCTTTCTGCCTGATGCGTTGTCATGATTCCGGTATGCCCCGTGGATTTCCAAGCGGTAAAGCCCCGAAAGCCTCTTTGCAAGGCGCCCCTTAGGAACGGACTTTTTAACGCTAAAATTTGGCAACTATACCGGGCGGTCTCCTCAAATTTGCCCAGGTATAGGTCCTAGGGTCGTCATGCGCCGGTGCTTACGTGAATGAAACCCCCGAAGAATCTGCCTATACTAGGCAATGTACGTACCGTTTACTCTTCAATCGATCCATAATCTGGATCGAAACATCGGCCAAGAGAGACGGGCACCAACCATCACTTTCGTTTCTCCCTTCCAAGAGATATAGATGTCAAGAAGCTTCACTTGGCGACATCCCCGTATTATCTGTGTGACAGGTGCTGAAGTAAAACTGCCTAATCCTTCGTCGACACATTGGCCTACTTGGCTATTTCATGTCGTCGCTCAAGTAGGTGAGCGTTCTAGGGTCGATTTTGCGCAAGGGACCTCCCAATATCCCGCTGGGATCTTGATAATGTGTTTCTTGGCCCGAAGAAACCTAAACTTTTCGTAGCAGGTAACTTCAAAGCGCCTAAAGCTAGGAGATTGGATAGATTCTGTGGCTTCGATACCCACGTGGGTTGTTTTGCGCCCGTCGCTTATGAGGTCGCAATGCCAATACTGCTTACCCCTTCGAGGCTCAAGTTTTGGCCAAGAAGAGCTACGCAATCTAAGTTGTACAATATCTGACATAGGAATCGTATATAATACCGGCGCTGTTCGTCGTTTGTCTTAGATAAGTGGCTGTGTTAGGAATTCGTCTTTTGGTGTTTTTTATATTTGTTTCCTTTCGCTTCTTTCGTGTATCCTCGTCGTACGCTCCTGGGAGCCGGCTTTTATATCGCTATATTTTAACTTCTTCCGTTCTCTTCCTTGTCTCCCCCCTTACACACTTTCTCTATACTCGCCTATCCGTTCTTTTCAATCTCATTACCTTTGGTTTTCGGCAAAAATGACATCGGCCTTTTCTCGCCTTTTCCTCCTAGCCGCGTCTGTGACGTCGGTAACGGCATCCTGCGGTTCATTAACACACCTCTTCCCAAGAGCCGAAGGAGAAGAAGTACCGATTTCAACGTTTGGTTATACTGGAACGACAGGCCCTGTTCTCTGGACTCAGTTAGATCCTGCCGCCAACGGGTTGTGCTCCACAGGCTCCAACCAATCTCCTATCAACATGGTGGAGGGGCAATTCACACTTATTCCAGCGTCTGACATCGAATTAACGATCCCCGATGTTACCGAAGGTACTACATTCGAAAATCTTGGTTCCACGGTCGAGGTAGTCATGAAAGACCTTGGTGGAACTTTCGTTTTGGAGGGAAAGACTTATACGTTAGAACAATTCCACTGTAAGTGTTTTGTCTTGGCTGCCCAGATGTTTGAACTTTGTAACAATTTACTGACGTGGCTCTTCGTAGTCCACCATCCTAGCGAGCATCTTGACAACGATGTTAGCCTTCCGAGTAAGCAAACTTTGTCCCTTTGAGTTTTTAAGTATCGTCTAACTAATTTCATTAGTGGAAATGCACTTGGTATTCAGCGCAGGAACCGACATAGCAGTCATCGGCGTCTATGTTGATCTAGTAGACCCGCCTCAGAGAACCCTGAAGGTTCACCTAATACCTCGAGAGACGCCGACGACTTTGCTTGAGACGATTTTCAGTTCGGTCGGGGAGATTGCCGAGCCCGGTACCGAAACCAAGACGAAGCCACTGGTCATGTCCGAATTGGTCAATACACTAAAGGCGGGCGGCTTTCAGAGATATACCGGTTCTCTTACCACACCTCCCTGCTCTGAGGGTGTTGCTTGGTCTGTAGCAACTGAGAAGCTGAAGATCTCTAGAGCCACGTTCGAGGCGGCGCGGGATGTCATCGGATTCAACTCCCGTTACCCTCAGAACAATCTCGGTGACCAGAATGTTCTTTCCATCGCTTCTGGCGGAGCGGCAGCACAAGCTCCTGCAACTGAGCAAGCAGCAAACGTTACTTCCGTACATAATAGACGATGGATGGGACGACGTGCAAGACTTTGATAAGGCAGACACTATCAAAGGTCGTCATGACCAACAGAACATTGAACTGAGGTCGGGTAACACTGACAAGCTCACTGTCTCATCGCGCCATGAGTTCTGAAACATGTGTTCGTGGAAATATGAGAGATATAATTGGATGAGAGATGAGAATAGACGAAGAATGCTAGTCATCTTCCTTGTATAGTGGGGAGTTAAGAGAGATATGGCGGTTTGGATATTCTTGTATTGTTAATAAACATTTTTGTGTACGGATCGTAAATAAATAAAAAAAGAATTCCTCCATCGCCAGCTTCATCAACTTCAGGGGAATCACGGGAATAGATGAGAAGAAATGAGAGATTAAGTCAAATTGAATTCAACTCAATTGATGTTATGTTAAGCTCAAACCAAGAGCTCTTGCCTCAGTATTCTGCGCATAAGCTGTCTTGGTAGCGCTTGGCTGCTGCTGACTGCGAGCTTGTTGTACGCTGAGGTCCACTATTGAACCACAACAGCTATTAGTGCGGGCCAAGACCCCACTAAAATTCACTAGCGAGGGGGAAATAGAGAAATCTCATCGTGCCTGACAAAATAATTTGCATATGACGTGATGTTCCTGCTGAAAAATTGGGTGAATTATTTTTGTCGCCTTCTCAGCCTCTCAGGTAGTACATAGATGGACATAGACTGGGTATTTCCTTATGATTTTTGAAAATAGACAGATAATGCCAGGATACGAATAGCAATGGCGCCATTTTCAAACTCACAATTACAGCTCGCCGCAACCGCTATCACATCCGGCGCTGTTGTTGCAGGCGCAATTTTGGGATACCAGCGCCTACAGAGAGCAGAACGCCTTAGTCAATTGAAGGACTCGATACCCTCACTACTGGACGAGGGTGAAGCTTTACGAAGAGTGAGTAGCGTCATGACATTTTGCCTCCTAACAAGCCTCTAGAACAGCTTCCTGACAAAAGATAGCTTAACAGTTTTGGCGGTGCGAAGGCCGATAAAGAAGACCTCCGAAACGAGCTCCTGGCACGACGCGCGCAGGCTGGCGATTACGATGACGAATTAATACTCGAACAACTTGCGCGCAATCGCGTCTTCCTTACCCCAGACGGACTCGACAAACTGCGCAATGCGTTCGTGATCGTCGTAGGCTGTGGAGGCGTAGGATCGCACTGCACGGCTGCCTTAGCACGATCGGGCGTTTCCAAAATCCGTTTAATAGATTTCGACCAGGTTACACTGAGCTCTCTGAACCGACATGCAGTCGCTACACTGGCCGACGTGGGTAGCCCGAAGGTACATTGTCTTCAGCGACGGCTGTTAGCTATCACGCCTTGGGTACACTTCGATTTACGACAAGAGAAGTTTTGGGACCAAGCGGCGGATAGACTACTGGAACCGTGGAGCGAGAACGGACAGAAACCCGATTACGTCGTAGATGCGATCGATAACATCGATACGAAAGTCGCGTTATTGAAATACTGCCATGACCACAACATACCTGTTATATCGTCTATGGGGGCGGGGTGTAAGAGCGACCCGACTCGTATTATGGTCGGCGACATAGGGACTAGCACTGACGATGGACTATCGAGATCTACGCGTCGACGTTTGAAGCTACAAGGAATTACTAAGGGAATACCAACTGTTTATTCGACAGAGAAGACCGGAGAGGGCAAGGCCGAATTACTCCCACTTCCGGAGGACGAGTTCCAAAAGGGCAAGGTAGGCGATCTAGGAGTGTTACCGGATTTCCGGGTGCGAATACTGCCGGTATTGGGAACAATGCCCGCCGTATTTGGATACACCGTAGCAAATCACATCATACTCTCAGTAACGGGTGGGTACCATTTCTATCTTTACACTCATCCCATGACTAATTATCTTACAGGATACCCCCATGATTACGTCCCGGCGAAGGGCCGAGAGAAGATGTATGAAAGTCTCCTTGCCGCAGTTCAGGGTGGAGAGGAGAAGGTACTTCGACACATGACAGGTGGTGACGCGAGCATAACATTGGGCCTTAAGGTGCCTATCACGAGTGCGGATACGGCATTCCTAGTCGAAGAGGTTTTTAAGGGTCGCAGTGCTATCACCGGACTCACGACGCGATTGACCCTAGTAAGGTGGCGGAAGCCGACCAGTTCTATCCTAATAAGGATCGGCGAAGGCTCCGACGAGCAGAAATCATCTAATATCAAACTTTCAGATCTCGTCTGTATAACCAAAGAAGAAGCTATACGGCACGATAAAGAAATATTGCGAGGAGCTAAAACTCCTGAGGAGGTATACGACTCGGCGACCGTAGAGAAAGTCGAGGCTTTACTTAGAGATACCGCAACGTACGAAAAATACAGATGATTAAATTCTGTTGATGCATATTCTCATGATGTTTATCGATAGTGTTCGTCCATATTAACCTTAAGCTAAGCTACAACCTTAGCGACTTCATGATTTTACAGACCTATTCTTGAGGCCACTCATAATCCGTGCTCATAGAGAAATTTACAATTTGCCCTCTCGCCGCAGTCCCTCCCAAAGCGCCGCTGCCGCAAGACACTTAGCATCGTGGGCGCCTTCCCGCCAGAGATCCTTCATCTTGACTATCCTCAGCGGGGTCTCCTCAGGTGGCGCCGTCCAGAAGTTAATCCACTCCTCCAGCGTCTCCCGAGGCACGCGTCGCTCGAGCATGTAAATCGAGATGCGCTCATTGGTTTCGTTAGGTGAGAGGTACACTCCAGGAGGCAGCTTCTCTCGGTGACTTTCAGTTACCGGCATAGCGGCCATGTCGCTGAGGCATACCAGTTCCTTATCCGTGATCTCCGGATCGAAGATCGACGTATGGAGAGTGAACGCTGCATCGCCCTGGAAACAGCCGTCTTCTATTTATCCCGCGGGAAGTTGTGCAAATGATAGGCTACCGGCCGGGAGGCAGCGTTGGACAGTCAGCGCGACGTAGCGCTCTTCATCCATGATTCCTGTTTGGCTGTCCTGCGCCGAAGACTGGGGTACGTCGTCTGGGATCAGCATGACGAGTATCGCGACCCTGAGGCTCGGATGATATAAAGACACTTCTTCAGGAAATCTGAACTCGCCACGGTTATATACACTGGCGGCGAGCTTGAGAAAGCTGGGACGTTGGTGAGGGATGTCGGCGAGTAGTTCGCAGCTCGTGATCTTGATGGAGCGTAAGATGTAAGGATCATCACGGTGGCGGTGACGGGAATTAGTGTATTGTATAGAGAGAGAGCGCTGCATAGCTGATAGCCATTCCTAATTCTTTATCAGTTTACAGGCTTGACAGGTGGCTATATTGAGCGATTTCCTACCTTAAAGGGGGGGAACGCTTCCCGCTGCTTTGGTGAAAGCCCTAAGTTTTGGGGCGTCGAAATAGGGATAGGGGGGAGATGAGGGACATCTGGAATCTTGGGGCTCATCCGATCCATAGTGAATCTAGTTGATATGAAGTTACATTGATTAAAAATGAGATAATATTTAACAAAATGAGAAGACTGGTTGAATGATGTGTGCATCTTAATGTGATGTTTTATAGCTGTCATAACTTGAGTCTCATTACTTCCCTAGGCATCTAATGTGAACCAAAAGCCTCCAGGGCTTTCAAGTTTAGGTACCTATAAGGTATCATCTATAAAGTATCACCTACCTAGATATTGTGAATTCATAGTCTCATAGGTAGATATAATGACGTTTGATTTCATGACATTTCCTAGCAACCAAACTTAGAAGGTGGTGTTAATCGCAAACACAGATAAAGCATATGACACATGGATATCACCGATTCTTCTTTCAAATGTTAGTTTCTTCTCTTTTGAAGCCTTAATGACATTCAAGGCTGAAACTTATAATTTGATCTCAGGAATTATGTCGAAAAAATATTCACAAAATCTGAGTTCCAACTTCAAGAGCACCTAAAACTTCTTTACGTAATAATCAAATATGACATAATTGCTTACGTATAAGAAAGATTTCCAAGTTCTGCCGAGATTTCGCCGTCAAATTAAGTAACGGCTATCCCCTTCTCAGCTAATTGCCGCTTCTTACCAGTCTAAGCTCCCTGAATCAGTGGACCAAGGGATAAAATTTTGCATAGTGTCACTCGCACAGGGTCAGCTTCACATTTCCTATATAAAACACAATTCCAAGAAGGAATAGCATCAGTCAAGTAATCCGGTATAGTGTAACGGCTAACATACCTCGTTTTCACCGAGGAGCTCGGGGTTCGATTCCCCGTACCGGAGTTCATCTTTTGCATTTATGTTGTCTCAACCTCTCTTACCAAACCGTTTGCTCTTAATTTTTTTTCTGATTTTCTTTTTTTCTGTTGGTAATATCAAGCTAGAATTGGTAGCGTTGAATCCTAATACACATCTTAACCAAACAAAATGACCAGAAAAGTGTATTGTGTGCATTTCAAAATGTTTTCTTTTCATTCAAAGATAGCTGAGGTATTGATAATATATACTTGAAAACGAGTGTTTGAATTCAAAGAAGTAGCTACCTACAATCAATGACCTCATTCCTAGCATCCCATCCCTTCTATTCTAACCTTCCTTTCCCATCACAACTTCCTAACTCAAACCCGCCTAAACCAAATTCGAACCCGACCTAGTCTTAACTATCTCCCCCGTCGCATTGCGGTCCTTCATAAGGTACAAGTACGCCTCCGCCACATCCTCCACCTGGCCCGGCCGTCCCGTCGGCACCTTCTCGGCCACCTTCTTCAACTCCACCGCCTTCTGCTCCGGCGTAAACCCCGTCGACTCCCAGAGCCCTGTATCCACGAACCCAGGTTCAACAGCATTGACTCGCACGGGCTTTAAGTCCATGGCTAGGTTCCGCGCTAGCCCGAGCAGCCCAGATGCCACGAACGCCGTGACGCTCCACCCGGGCATCGGGCGCTCGGCGACGCCGCCCGTGCTGATGGTCAAGCTGCACTCGACGCTCTTTGCTAGGTGGCGTTGAGCTACCTTGCCCAGGATGAGGGGGAGCTCGCACCGCATGCGCGTTACCTTGCGGATCTTGTCGAGCGTGATGTCTGGCGGCGGTAGGAAGATGAGCGGGTCGCCCGCGGTCAACACGATGTGGTCGATGGGCTGGTCGTGCGCTTTCTTCGCTTGTGTTAGGAGGTTCTCCAGGTCGGACTCGACGTTGTCGGTGGCGAGGTCGCAGGAGAGACCGATCACGGGGGCGGTGGGGTTTTGGGACTTGATTTCGGCGACGGCTTTGTCGGCGCTTTGGGCGCCGGAGGGGAGGTTGGACCTGTCTGTTGGAGTTCAAGGTTGGTTACCTAGGTAGGTATTGTGAGTTTGATGGATTCCGAATAGGCGCTTACAGGAGCCGACGAGTGTTACGACGGCCTGAGATTCGAGAGATCCCTCTACAACCCCGCGACCGATGCCTTGCGAACCACCGATGACGAGCACATGCTTGCCAGCGAGCTTGTTGTACTTGGCCATTGCAGCGGTTTTGTTAAAGTTTCAATATGGATAGCTAATGGGGTATATAATTTTGGAGTATTATGGTATTGATTCTTCAGTGAGTATTCTCAATTTATTCAAGACACCGTTTATTTATCAACATCGCCATGGCGCCGGTGTCTAATTTATCTATCCCCGTCACACGCGATTTCGCCATTCGCCATTCCCCGCAATCCCATTTACTAGATAGGTAACATTTCACGATGCATCATGATTTCATATGTAAGCTTAGTTGTTCGACCCGTCAAAGTCCGAATAACTCCTCCAGTACGGTTCAATCTTGCATTCTACCATGCAGAATTCTGCTTCGAAATATCATTTATCAGCAGGGAATAAATAGCTATGCCTGAGTAATCGCATTATATCCGTTACTTGCAGATGGTCACAGTTTCATCAACTATGCGGTATGCGGCCTTAACGGACCTCGCCCGGAACGGTGATAAGATTCGGGACGAGGTATGGAGTTTCCCTTTTGGAGACTAGTTCTTGAATTAAGCTTGGGGCTCTCATATGGGTCTAGGGAACTTTGCATGATTCAGTGCATTAGAAATCAATCTGGATCTTTGGAGCGGTCCGCCGTTGCGGCAACCGGGAATGCAATTATAATCAGTATCCATTGGAAATCAACACCATCACGTCCGAACGGCAAAATAAGATTGTGCTAATAGTCGACTGATTCTGTTCTATGGACCACTTCCTCAACCCTTTTCATGTGAAGGCTTGAGATTTTACACGGCTATCAGTATAGCCGGTGGTGACGCCTCGACGAGAATACCATTAGCCCATTATCCTACAGTTGTTTAAACTCTGCGAAGTCCTGCTGTTCTTGTGGAGTCGGGGAAATGAGGCGAATAGTCCCTAAGGGCGGTTGGTTGGGCTCGCGATCAAGTATAAACTGCTCGTACAGTCCACCTGCATGATAGTTAGTATTGTCATTTTGGTAAACCAATTTCACAAATTTCAATAGGTGAAGATACTCACCAATGGCGTTGGTTTTTTCTCGAACCCCAGTAACGCGATACAGTCCATCGTAGCGAATTCCGCACACAGGTAACCACTCATTCTGGGATTTCGCTCCACCAGATCGCAGGACACGCACAGGGAGACCGGTTTCTAGCGACATCTTGAGAGCCTTGGCTCCACCTGACGACTCAGGCTGCTGTTGATCGGTGCTGAGGCTACTATTTGCAGCAGAATAGAAGAGGCGGTCGCCGTGATCCTCATTGAAGTCCTTGTAGTCATTGGCGACAACAATGGAAAAGGCACCTTGGTCACTTCCGTGTATTCCCTTTATGTTGACTCCGTGAGCGCCGCGAACAAGCGCGATCAGCCGGTTGGCGAACCAGGCGCCGACCACGATGTCGTTGTGTCCGAACACTTTCGCATCTTTCTGGCGTAGATAGGGGTTCAGCTGATACGTCTTGCGGCCTGTTTTGCTGCGCTCAACAATGATTCCGTAGCCAATACCGCCTTCTTTGAACATGGGCGGAAGTTCTTCGTACTTGAAAGCGAGCTCAACATCGCTCACTAATCCAGGAGGGTTTGCAATGTTGGTGGCGGTGGCAGCAGCTCCTTTATCAACAAACTCATTAGTACCATCTAGTTTGATGCCAGCTCTATGAACGATGTGTCAGTTACTGATTCTGTAATGAACTCACCGGATTGGTTGCCAACTTGTGCCTGCTCTACTGTGCCTTGTTGGCTCGGAGTCGGGTCATCTTGAGGTTCGGGTTGACCGAGATATCGCGCCATCATCCGGCGGATTTCTGGATTCATGGAGTATTGGGGATCCATATTTCACTCTTTGATCGAATATGATTGGGGAAAGGCTGTTTAAGTTGAAGCTTGTGAATTGTGATTTGATTGGTGATAAATTTCCTTCCAAGTGAAGGGAAATGATGGTTGAAGAAATTCCGATCCCCAGGAAAGAAATTTGATGGATGGGCTGTTATGCGGAAAGGGAAGAGGATGAATATCTGGGAAGGATTATGGTTAGGTAGAGAAGAAGGTCCGCAAGGAACAAGCAGGTAGGTGGGCAGACAGGAAGGTAGGCACAGTGGTCAATGATAACTGATCGAAATCGACAAACTGCTGTATTTATCTATCGTGGCTATTATTGCGGCTGGTATTAAACTACGAAGGCCCGAGATTCGATCTCGACTCATGAAAGTGAGATCGAAGGAATGTGGTGGAATAGTCGTGAGGACGACGTTAACGGTAGGGGGTTCTAAGGAGGATGTGCCTTCTTAGCTTGCGTGTGGTTATTCCTTGTTAATGGACTAATGGTCATGAACTATCATCTTGTCTCGCCGTGCTAAGGACACCAGCTGCCCTTATGCTTAATTCCCCTGCTCAACTATACCTACTAGTTGGTATCTGGTAGGCAGACCACTATTGGCTGCTAGGACTTGTCAAATTCTCATCAGAACACAAGGCTGGACATAGGAGATGTGAAGTGACATCTTCAATGTTGATTGGGATGATATGTGATCACATCTATAACGCATCTCATAATATAGAAGGCCATCATGCCATGTGATATGGTACCCTTTTTTTATTGTCCCTGATTGATGCTGTTGTTTTTGAGAACCTTTACGCCATTATATGCTATGCCCAAGCTGACTCTGACACAACTTTGTGCCAAGTGCAAATATGTTTGCAAGTGAAAGGCTATGGGCCTACCCCAGAAATTTCTTCACATTACCCCCAACATTTTTCAAATCCAATAAAAATGTATCGTGACCAAACATGCTCTGCTCTTCGCTCAGCTCGACATGCGTCACACTCTTATTCCCTGTCAAGCGGATTGCGTCGGCAACCTCTCGCTGTTGCCAAGCAGGGAATAGAATATCGCTTGCAACACCCATGACGAGAGTAGGAATACTCTTCAGAGATGATAATCCTGCAATTAAATCTTCGGGAGGGCCAAGGTGTCCGGAGCTCGAATTATCGGCATTAGCTCCGGGTTGTTCAGAGTACGGAGATTCCGGCAACGTGAGACTACACGAAGCGTCGAATGATTTTGGAGAGGAGCCAGATTGGATAAGCTTTTCCCGCTCAATCCGCCTCTGCGCAGCAGCTTGTTGAGTTTCGAGACCTAGGTCAAAAAGATCCATAGCCTTGCTAACATATAAGAGACTGTTTGGATCATATGTTAAGCAAAACTTTTCGCCCGCGTGGTCTAGATAAGTTTCGATAAGAAAGTCGGGACAAAGTGCCGGGGGCTTCGTCGGATCCGCTCTCCTACGGCCAAATCGTTGCTCCCACTCGGGTCCGGATCGATACGTCACCGTGGCGATCTCTCTCGCAAGCTTCATACCGGCATGCGGAGGGACTCTGCCATAGTAAAACCCGCGGTTCCAATTGGGGTCCATCATAAGCACTTGCCGTTGCGTGTGTCGCATTGCGATACTATAGGGGTGACTGCGAGCGCAGCCGCTAATAGACACTATGCGACTGACCCTCGAGGGAAATAGCACACCGGCTGCTAGAGACTGCATTCCTCCCATACTAGACCCAACACTTGCATACAGCTTTTCAACGCCTATATGGTCTAAAAGGCGGAACTGCGCTCGCACCATATCTTCCATTGTGAGGATCGGAAATCGGGTTGCATATCTCTGACCGTCAGCCGGGTCAATGCTGCTGGGTCCAGTTGACCCAAAGCAACCCCCGATAACATTTGTACATATTATAAAATATTTGTTAGTGTCGAGACAGGCTCCTGGACCGATGAACTTCTCCCACCAACCAGGTTGAGGGTTGCTTTCCGTCGAATGGGCGTGTGACGAAGCAGAGAGGCCGGTATACAATAGTATCACGTTGGACTTGTCCGAATTCATTTTGCCCCATGTTTCGTACGCGATATCGAATTCGGGAAGCACGCCACCCCAATCTAGAGAGAGAGGATCTCTACAATGAAAGACCTCCGTGGCGCCGGTAGTGTATGCGGGCTCGGGTCCTGTCGATAATGACTTTGCTTCAAGCTTCGCTGATCGGGTTTCTATCGCATCGAGGCATGGAAATGCCATAGCAGGGTTTGATGCCTCTCCTGGACTCGCGCCGCTCCGCCTAGCAGACTGGGAATGTAATAATCGCACTCCATGCTGTATGGTAGGAGTTTTCGAGGACGAAGTTAAAGTCCGAGTTCGGAGTTGTGAAATCCACGACGGCGCATTGCGAGTCGGCTGTAGAGAAGTAGATACGCGTCGCAGAGCGGATGTGCCGTATATCCTAACCTTCATCGTGACACTTCTTTTAGGCGAGAGGCGTGTCAAGTGTGTCAAGTGTACGAGCACTCAACGGACGCAGACGGCTGTACCAGTCTCTATATACCGGATTTGTAATCCCCATGATGGAAATTTAGAAAATTAGTAAATTTATACCGACACTAAACCTTGAAGGGTTCTAACTCAGCTGGGTAGCACAGAGGCGAACTTGCGCGAATTGTACCTATGGTGCGACCTCACGTGCTTTTTCTCCAGCTCCTTACCTAGGTACTGATCACATCTTGAATGTATGTACTAACCCCACTTTCCACTTTTGCTCTAGGGGAATGATCTACATTGCTAGCTTGGACCGGGGTCTCGGGGCATAAATGCAATCGATAAGTGTGTACGCTGTTTGCTGCCAGGTACTGAGTTATGAAGTAACAAATGATGTCACAATTCACTGCTATACTCATTCACGCGTGCGGCATATGAAAGAGTCTTCATACCTTATTTATACGCTTATACAAACCAAAGTCCACGCGGTAGTTGACAAGCAACAACAGTTTGTCTTAGCCACTGGCGACTACTCTTCTCTCTGTACAGATGTTAGTTGCGCCACGGCACGATTCTACGCAGGCAGAAACGAAATGCTGACGTTGATAGGTGACACAACCATGTTTAACCGCGTTTATTGGCCTTTTAAAACGTCCCATCAAGAATATCTGACGTAGCCCTATCGGCTTAATTAGGACAAGGCAGGTACTCTCCAGTCATTGTGTGACTTCCAAGTTTACACTGTCATGAACTTAATAGTCGCCCCCCGCGTCCGGATCTAACACCTATCTTGGTTCTGGAGACCCCGGAAAGTTTTCACGTTTGCCTGTTCCGTGACCTACCAGTCTAGTATTTAAAGTCCACTGGTTAATTGTTCTTAGCTCCACTTACCTTTTACAAAAACATGTTCGATCTTGTCGACATCGCCCTAATCTCCCTTATTGCAATAATAGCTATCCCCCGACTTTTCAGCATTAGCGAAAGAAATACAGACACATCTACCGTCCCCATCATGATCAACCGTAGAGGAGGGGCAAGGATCCCGATGAGACGGATACCTATACACCCGCCTCCGGATAGACGCGGCGAACAGCCACCATCGACTCCCGTTAGCTTCTACGAACCTAGACCAGAAGATATCGTCGAGGTGAAGGACATCTTGTCCAAAGCTAGGAACATACCTCCCGAGTTGGTCGATATGATTCTCGATCGTGCAGAGTACTGGGCTTGCTCTGCTACCGTTATCGATTATAGCAACCATCCTCAACATAAGATTACAATTCTTGGCGCACGTCCAGCCCAGAGCCAGTTCTTGGTTAGTGAAATTGTTCAATGACGCTAATTCCATTCTACCAATATCCATTATTCACTAACACCGATTGACAGCTTCGTACTGAGCCGTTAGGACTTACCAAATGGTCGCGGTCTAGCCAAGATCTCTGGAGAATTGAATCCGCAGCCAAAAACCTCAAGAAGGAATATACGGAATCTGATTTTCAAGGCCTCGTAGATGGTCCCTTTTCTACATTAGAGCACCCATTCCGTAAAATCGTTTTCGAAATTACGAGCAACGATCAGGGTTGGAGTAGCGATAGCGAGCATCACGGTCAGTACGAAGGTTCATGGACTTGGTTTGAAGTAGGATTGGAACGCTTCGACAAGGACAACAACTGTAAGAATCCCGGTGTAAATGTAGTTGATCGATGCGCTAATTACGATTCAGGTGTAACGGAATGTCCAGACCACTTAGGTTCAGAGGAACTCAAGGGAATCCCAACCATTCCAACTTGCGCAATTCGTCCAATTTGGCCAAAGATACGACATACTCAAGACAGTGGCGATGCTATGGGATACGACCATGATTTATTACCCAACGAAGAGCACCTAATACAAAAGAACAAGCACGCCGTAGGAACTTTTCAGACCTATCATGTTGAGTGGTCTTGGGACGATGATATAGATCCAGAATCGCCGCTAGCGACTCAATCGTTGAAACAAGCTGGTCGAGGTACAGGCACCGGAAATGGCGAATTTCTCAGGACCCTGAAGCTTGGCGACATGATTACTGTCTGGGGTCATGCCAGATTCCCAGGATGGACAAACAATATCCAAAGAGTTGAAGTCAAGGTTTACTGGGCGTTTTAATCATGTCGATCGCACATGGTGGGGGACATGAACGAACGGCTTTTCAAAGCTACCTACTCGTCGCACTCGTACAGTTCTTGCAGTTCACGACGTACCTAATGACTTACCTAATGTAACGAACTCATCCTTTTCATGCTCATTCATAATTAGGCTGACGTCAGGATTCTGTTTGAGAGTTGAGGCGTTGTGGGCTCGGATAGTAGATGATGCTTGGGGCTCCTATCTTAAAGTACTACTTCCCCTATTACTCATCTTACATAATATCTAAATATATTATTTGATATTATCTCCTACTAACTGCTGCTTGGTAGTAGCCATTCTGTGATAGTACTAGTTCGGATGAAATGTGTAAACATGCGATGATTGTAGAGCAATGAGAGTCCAAACATGCTTAGGATTCCTCAATTTACGAACGGGCAACAAGCAATGTGACAATGCTGCTCGTCCAAGAAAGTCTACGGATTCATTACAACGTAATAGGTAGATAATTACTATATGTTCGTATGCACATGTATTATTATTAGAGACGAACTCTCCCCCCTTTGAGCTCTTGTAGATCCTTCTTCGTGAAAGGAACATATCTCTTTTCGCCAGGAGGTAACCAGTATATTGCGTCCGGATCTTCTCCTTTTTCTTTAGCGGCCTTCTCGATAGCGTCCAGGTCAATTCCTTCGGCTCTTAATTGCCCCTTCTGTAATTTCATCGTCCCCGTGAACTCGAGCTGCTTCGATACTCTGACGAATATAGGTACTGCGTATCGCGGCAGCTCTGCGAGACAATGCTCTGCTAATCCCTTTAGGTCCAGGCCTCGTCCACTTGCTATATCTTCCGGTGTACTCGGAACCCCTTCCGTGGCAACCACGGCAACACATCCGGCTCGACCCTCGGAATTCGGCACCGCGACACCGTATACGTTCGCCACGGCAATCTGCGGGTGCAAGCCCACCACATCGCCAACCTCTGTCGTGGACACGTTTTCGGAGCGCCAGCGAAACGTATCGCCCAACCGATCCACAAAGAACAACCGTCCATCTTTATCCAACTTCATCACGTCCCCAATCCTCAACCACAAATCTCCTTTCGTGAACACGTCCCTAACCATCCTCTTCTCCGACGCGGCATCATTCCCATAATACCTCGGCACACCCGCGGGATTCGTCGGATCAAGTCGGTACACCAACTCCCCGGGCTCATCCTTCCCACACCTAACCGCAAACCCATCCTTCCCCCGTACCATCTCCTCCGTGTCTGGATCAACCTTCACACGCGCCTCCCCGGCACCATTCACCCAATGCCAAATCGGCCCCCTCACCGCAATAGCGCCTCGCGAGAAATCGCCTCGGTTCACATTCGCAATGATGCCGATGCCATCAGTGCTACTATAAAACTCGTAAATCCGCTCGATCCCAAAGCGCTGCCGAAACGGCTCCCACACGTCCGCGCGCATGCCGTTGCCCCACGCCATGCGGATGCTATGGCCGGTGTCGAGGGGCGAGGGGGGCGCGTTGACGACGTACCGGCATAGCTCGCCGACGTATTGCAGGATCGTGGCGTGCGAGGCGTGGATCTCCGGCCAGAAGGTCTGGTGCGAGAATTTGCGGCCGAGGACCATGGTCGCGCCCGTGGCGAGGATGGGGAGACAGCACACGCCTTGTGCTGAGGCGTGGTAGAGGGGTAGGCAGGTGTACATCTTGTCGGAGGGCAGCAGGCCGATTTTGTTGCTGGAGGCGCGGAGAAGCATTGTGCGCGCGCGGCTTACTATTGTGCCTTTTGGCTTGCCTGTCGTGCCGGATGTGTAGATTAGGGAGGCGACGTCTGTGGGTTTGGCGCCGGCGCGGCGTTCGTCTGGGAGTGGCTGTTTGTCTGTGTGGGTGCTCAGAGAGGCTGGGTCGTAGTACACCGTTTGCGTGCCGCCGGAGGTCAGTTCTTCCTCCACTGGGGAGACCAGGTGGCGTACGTCGGAGTCGGCGATTAGATACCGTGCGCCAGCAACCTTGACGGAGTGGACGAGAGGGTGGGCTGTTAGGTTGCAGTTTATGAAGGCTACAGAAGCGCCGATAGCTTCGAGGGCAAACCAGACCATAACGTATTCGGGACTGTTACCGCCGTCTAGGGCGACCATCTCTCCTTTTTTGATACCCAAGTCCTTCATGAGCCAGTTTCCGATAGGCTGTATTGCCTTGAAAATTTCCGCGTATGTGTATTCTCGGCCCTCGAATATGATGAACACGAGACTGGGATCCTTTTTGGCGTGTTCCTCCAGGATATGGTAAATATGCGTTTTGCCATCGCGAATCTGTCTGATAATATCAGCTTGCCACTTCGCAGCTCGTTTCTTGTTACTACCCGCGGCGATATCATTGCGGATGTGAAAACGAGCGTCGAGGTACGCAGCAAAGGCAGCGCTGCCAGCAGCGGCTCCCGCTATAGCTACTAGGGTTCTTGGTCAGCTCTCATCGGGATGACGGACGAATTAGATGAGAAAAAACGCCACTTACATGCCATATCGGGTATGGGACGGGATGGAATGTATTCCTCCTATCAGGTACTGGTTAAGTTTCAAGCCTCAGTGGAGTCTACAAAATCAAAACATGGTTCATCTAGCGCTAAACACGCGATTTATCATTGACACTTTCTCTCATAGCTTTGCTGGTGTTAAGAAGGTGCTAGATACTAAACATTTCTTTGGCAGTTCCTAAGGCAGCAAGGTTGCTTTATAAAAGTAGCTGAATACGGTACTTAAAGTTTACAAATAGTTCGGAGCTGAAGGGATTTAGCGATTCAATGCCGAGGCAGGTCCTTACGAGGTGCGTTTAGGGGATCCACAGGAGCTTTGCTAGAGGCCGGGTTTCGGGAATAATTTCCTAATAGACTCCGGCGGCATTTGCACCAATCCTCGTACCTAATCACGTACCTACGCAGAGACGCAATATCATGAGGTATAAGGTCGTAGTAAAAAGCCCTCAGCGTGCATGAACGCCACCGTCATCACTATCATATATTAATTACTGATCTCGGGAGATATCGAATTCCGTCGTCGTCGCACGAAAGTACGATTAATGCTGTGCTTCCTTACACGGACCAATCTTGTCATTGTTGAGACTCCACGTTTTTGCGGATCGCAGCCGATGAAATAGTGGGTTAGGTGATCAAAAGGGTCCGTGTTTGCTTGGATGCCCCCTACGTGAGCCCCACTAGGGAAAACATGCATCTTTCAAGTCTCATCATCTTGCAGTCTTTTTCATGCCAATTTAATCATACATATATCTCTCAATGGAAGGAAACCTACTTGTTCAATCTTCTCTAAAGACATTTGTTCACCATCGGTTAGAATCTCGTTTAAACCTGGCTTATTGACTGACGATTGAGGCAATATCTAAACGAAGTGTAGCGGTAACTGAGCTGAACACTTTTGAACCCGTGTACCTGGCTAAGTCAATTTATTTTCCACCTGTGTATATAATACGCGTATTATATATTGTCACGGTATTATGAGAAAACTTTTTTTTTTAATTAAAACTCTTAGTCTTCTCAATAAACCCCATCAAAAAGCATCAAGCTAGCCCGATGAGAAAACGATCAAAGAGTGAATGTTTATCTAGGAGGTTTCCGAATCTTCGGTAGATAGCTGCACTAATCTACTAGCTGTATTCCTTCCGCTAGCATAAGTGAGACAATCCATGACGCATCCTGAAAGCCCGCCATAGGGCTTCATCTTTACCGATAGCAGTACCAAACTCAATGGCCAACAAATTTCCTAGAGTAAGGGATATAAGCCACTTCCTGCGCTACAAACTCTCGGATGTTGCTAATCTGAAGGAGGGATAGATACGCAGATCTAGGAACCGTATCAATCTCGGAATCTGACAGAACTTGGAAGCGCTCCAGGTACCGCCTTCAATATCCGTGTCTGAGCTTGATACTGAAGAGCAGGATGTGTAGCTAGCGCAATAGCAAGCAAGAGAGCTAGCACGATGATAACAAAATGCTCGATGTGAAAGCCGCTTCGTAGAAGGCTTAAATTGGCCCCATTTTTAGGGGCCAGCGGTCCAACCATCTTCTTCACTGGCTTGATGGCGTAGACGCGCCCGGCTTTGAGACCCCGCTGCATGCCCGGTAGTCCATCCATGCTCCAGGCGTTCTTCAGGGCCCAATAGCGGTCCATACTCTCTTTCTCGTTCCCGGAGAGGAACCTTTCCTCCTTGCGTTTGAAGAAGTCGTAAAGCGTCGTGCGGAACTCCTTGAAATCAAATAAAGGCACGCTATATCCGCAGGAGGTACCAACCTGGTGGATGTCGACTACGATCACCGATCGGATGCCCGGGATTATCTCAATGTTCTCTTGCTGCACGATATCGTTGAATTCGGGAGACCCGCTTTCTAGCACCCGCCCCTTACCCCAGAGTCTCAAGATGCGCGGCGGCCCCTCAAAGGCGTTAAAGAGGATAGTAACGCGGCCATTGCCTGGCTCGTGAAGATGCGAAATGGTCTCGTTACCGGAACCGGTCATGTCTAGATACCAAAACGTCTTCTCATCGGGAACGCCGAAGGCTTGTCCACCTTTCGGCGAGACATTGACGTGACCTTGGCCTGATAACGGTGCCGTCGACACCCAGAAGACCTTTTGTTCAAGAATCCACTGGATAAGAGAGCTAACAATCGGAGTTAGTATTTCCTTCAGCAAGAATCCTCAGATGATTGCTCAATTGGCCCAATTGAGAACTCTGAACTTCATAGCAGTCGGAGAAGGGGATAAAAGAACGTGCGATATGGTACATACGTTGGGATCGTCTCGAAGAAGGCCCCCATAGCGAATAGAACTAATGACCCGATTTATTGCAATGTAAAAGTAAAAAAGTTACTAGAATGTCTAGCCCTGTTCGCTAACAAGAAGGATTATATCAGTTTGTAAGTTGTCCTGATCTACCTGGGGTCTATTAACAATGACCACAGTACTGAATCCGAAGTTACATTCAATCAGACATGACGTACAGTATGAAATATTGATGGATGGGTGTTTGCATGTACTAAGCAACTAATTCTGGACTTCGGCCCCCCGATAGAGGCGAAGGTGCACCGCTTCTTGTCTGAGTCAGTTGTGGCAGGTACGCTGCTACGTATCGGTGATAGATGTGGGTGTGGGGTCGAATCGCGAGCCTTCCCATTATCATGCACCTTCAAAGTTCCGAGTTCTTTGTGCAATCGCACAGCAGGATCTCCGATTCCAAGGTCTTGGGAGCTCTTGCCGATACCGGATTGACGCTAACGCAATTCACATAGACTTTGACTTTATTCTACCAGAGCCAATCGATGTTCAAGATATCTCGGTTATTCTAGGTTTAAACGGTTTAAACTAATTGGAAATCCTCCAATGAACTGAGAAACTCAGCATCTTCAAGCACGGCTTTCCAAAGCGAAGCCATCTTCTCCGGTAATCTGAGCCTACTTTCCAATATGTTAGACGTCTGGGTATAGATGCGCTTGGGGTCGGTCCAGGACATTTCCTCTATGCGAAATTCATCGAAAGATGTCGACTTATGTTCAAACCAGAAAGGATATAATGCCCTCCCTACTAGTGCGTATTTCCCCTGGTCAGAACGCCTTAAGACGAAAGGACATTGCGATCCCTTGAGGAGGACGATGATGTCGTTTCCGCGGAATCCTTTAGGTGCTATGGAAATACTTGACGATGCACAGCCTATAGTATGGTTTCCTCGGATAGGCTCTGGAGGTAGGATCACTCGGTTACGAAGGTCATGTCTGATCTTTTCGAGCATTCCGTTCTGAACCAAGGTCACAAGCCGCAGGCCAGCTTTTGTCACGGTCACTCCAGCAACTTTCCCTTCATAGAGGGGTAGGTTCTCGTCTTTGAACGTTTCGTAAAATGTGGATTTATAATCTCGGCATACGCCTTGAAAGAGTGATGTGTCGTCGAAACTTCTACCCCCGAATCTTTCCTTGAATCCCGACTCAAAGATGGGAGATATGAAAGGTGTCCATGCTGTAGCTTCTTCTACTTTCTCATGGAGTGCACCTAAGACGATACCTTCCGTTGATAGGACTCCGTTGGCGTCTGAGTGCTGTATAGTTGGCTTCCACGGTACACCGATCCTCTTTACATCGATGAAACCATACTTCCATGAGTTTGTCTTACTCAGAACACGATGCTGCGCTAATTTAGGATCATAGGTCCTCCAATCAGGCGTCCACGAGGGGATATTGGACGAAGCCGGATGAGATGCTGCAAAGTCAAGAATGTCCAATGATCCTGTTCTGGCGATCTCATACTTGACAACATCTTGATATACCTCGGATACAGAACGGCCGTAGTCAACTTCCAATGTAGGTTCGCTTGTACCTATTCCCGTCTGCGATATAGGAACTGTCGTGAAGCCGAGTATTCCGTAAACCAGATCACGAGGGTCGGTCACCCCAAAGGACGAAGAAAATATCAGTGCATCTAGAAGTGAAACAGGGCCATTGACAAGAGCCTGGTCATTTTCACCTCGCATTCTGCGATCTTTCTGATAGTCTTCGTGTACTAACGTCATAATGGCGTTGAAGGGAGACTTCAAGTAGACGGCATCGGTAAAATCCACGATGGCAGATCTAGACTTCGCTTCTGCGTGCTGTCTAATTGACGCAATGAAATCCCTAATGCGTTCGTAGTCTTTCCAAGAAATCTGGAGTCCGCTAAACTGCATTACCATAACTCTAGCAGCGAAGGCCTCCTGTCTCACCCAGGTTCGCTTGAATAAGGGAGGTTCGCATGCTTTTACAAGGAATTGATACAATTTCTTAAAACGCGCAAGGCAGTCCTCGCTGTGTTTTTGACTGTTCGAGATATTTGCGAGGACTGTAGACAAGACGGCGCTCTTCTCTGCCGACCATCCAGAATTCCACGCAACTACTCTCCCGGCCTTTTTGTAGATTGAGAACATCCGCCCAACCTGCACTGACTTCTCCTTGGTATCAAATTGGTTGATACAGAGCGCGTCAACCCACAGATAGCGCTTAGAGTCAGACAAACGTAGGTGACGCAGGGCAGAGTCGAGGTTCTCAGTAATGAAGAACTCAATGCCGTTTATTTGAACGGGAAGCGAGAAGACTGGCGCACCCCACGTGTACGAAAGCGCTTCGTATGGAATCTCTTTGGGGCCGTCTTCCTCGACTACGCCTAGACCCTCGTAGGCGATGACATCTGCCACTAAAAGGGTGCAAATGACGGGCTTATCGAATTGAGTTGCGGGATCGATACGCAGAATCCGAGTTTGCCAGGGCTTGATGCTATGGTATAACCTTGCCGCTGCAGCCTCTCGGATCTTCTCGTCGACTGAAGATGAGCTTTCCTGAGTATTGAGTGATACATGGTCTTGCTCATCGGGCAGCGAGAGGCTCCGAGCCCAACAAGACTCAGAACATCCTTTCACCATGAGTGCTTGTTCCCAAGCCTCCCAATTGCTTGACTTACTCATTGGGAATATATTGACTCAGAATAGATATGTAATTATCTAGAGTTCAATAAATGAATGTGAAGAGACTAGCAATCAAAAGCGAGCGGGGCCCCGCTGCATTGGAGCTGAACTGGGTTTGCTGGTAGATATGGCCCCCAAACCTAGCAATGGCAGCGACGGTCACTAGCTGAGGTCATTGGCTTACTTGAAGATCTATGTATAAAAAATCTCGGTTACCAGTATGTATTTTGATGTGACTAGCAGGTAAGAGACCTACTTTTAAATCCGAAAATAAGTATCGCATCTCTGACAATTACCTAGTTCCTACAATATGTCCTCTGTGGCACAGGCTGGTGTGGCTCCCAAAGCAATATCTCCTCCAATCTTGCTCCGTATGTCGCATTAGACATTTTGAACTCAATAGAGTTCTGCTGGCTTGTCGCATTGGTCTCCCACGTCGCGTACGCGGAAGCATTCAAACTCACTCGTCCGGATTGATACTTCCACTTGAACACATCGTCTAGCCCGCAAACCGCGTAGTACACAGCTACCGCATCCCAAACATAGTGCTTCTGGCCATAACCGATATTGGCACGCAGGGCGTAGCCGACAGGGTTCTTCGTCACATCTAGCTCGGTAGTGATACGGGTACCGATGACGGTGTTCTCGCCGACGTCATCCGATGCGAAAGTCAGATTTCCGGGCCACCAGTTTAGCACGGCTTCGGCAAACGTCGCGTTATGATAGTCGGTGTTGTATGAGTACCCCTCGTCGTTGGCTTGCACGACGAGCTCGTGAACCTTGGAAGTGAGCAGCTCTGCGCCCGTGTACGGAGATATCTGATCTGGGCCGGAGTTCATGAGGTGGTACATGTTGTCGAAGAATCCGATGACGGCGATAGTGATGGAATTGTCAGCCGATGTTGAGAGGAGATACCGGTATGATGATACTGAAACACCGAAGTTGAATGTTAGATTAAGCTCTTGGCCGGCAAACAAAATTTATTCACAGGAAGTCAAACAACATACCCGGATCCGGAGTCTTACTACCGTCTCGGATATCTTCGGTGAAATTGTAAGTCAACCCGGTGAGGTAGTCTCCATATTCGGTGAACTCTGGCCATTGCGTCTGTGATGTATGAGCATGCTAGGTAATCTGATCACAGGTTCGAATATCATTGTCGCATAGAACATACTAGGTTATCAACGGGCTTCTGGATTGCCGTTGGCACATCTTCACACATTTAGCTCATGCTGGAACGTTACGACTGAGAATCATCGTACCTGGATGCCCAAAGTAGGTATTTATAGCATCAAATCCCGGGCAAGCGTAACGACTATTGATACCTTCACAATACTATTAGTAATGATGTTTGTAGTAGTACAATTGCTGAATTCACATACTTGACATGACGCCGATCAACTCTACTTCACCCCAGTTTTCCAAGATGTTCGCCAATCCGATTGCTAGTGGGTCATCGTCGAAATTCAACATGTCTGTGTCGATAATGAGTCGTTTCTTTCCAGCCAGTGCTCCCGAGAGCGCGGACAGCCCTGCCAACAATGCAGAGAGCTTCATGTTGAAAAAAAAAATTCAGTCGAAAAACCGAAATTCTGTAAACTTGGGATGAAAGAAAATAGCGTCTGTCCGTACACAGTGCTTCGACAAGTGACTCAGAAAGCGAATTTTCGCACAAAAAAGAGCGAGTCTAACAGCTAGCGGCGAGATCGCATAGATCAAGTACGCCTAGCAAGGACTTATCAATTCTTGCTGGGGTGAGATATCTGCAAGATTTATACCGGTGTGATCGTGGACAAGTGGGGGCCGACCGACCACCCCCATTTCTCGAAGGCCCTTACTGATAGGAAAACCAAATCACATCCCTCTTTGGAAAGCAAAATTATCTACCGATTTAATTGTGCAATGTTTAGTCCAACTTATGGTGCATAGGTATGTTATATGCATTATTGTATAGTGTAGTATATAAGGTTCTCATACTTGTGCATAGTTTTATTGAAAGCACTAAGTATACGTAGTAGTCTAATCACTCTTCCTCTATATGTATTTGGTTTCTAAGGTTTACTGTAAAGACCTCGATTTGCCCAAGCAAACCATTGAAGTAGGTCCTAGGTGATATTGTCGTAATATGACTGTCTAATAAGGCGTAACGCTGAAGTTGTTGCAAACATCATAGTGGTAAAAACTTTAATATTAGTAGGTATCTGTAAGAGCGAAAGTATAACAACTTAATGCCTATAATAAGGCAAAAATAATAGAATAAGAAAGGTATCTAGTAGTTAACCACACGTTTTGATTGCTACTAGGTACCTCTTAAATACTCAGATATGCCGCTGGCAATTGCCACATGGATACTATAAAGTAGAGTAGGTAACCAGCCGCCGAAGACCAGAAAAGAAAATATTTCTGTAAACTTCACAAGACAGTGTACTGTCAACATAGTATAAACGACGCTATGTAGTTAAAAGGGGTTACGATGCGATAAATTGCTTATATAATACTTGTGTAACTTGACGTTAGGAAGGAAGGCGCGTCAACAGCAGTACCCCTTTTAGGAAGAGAACTATATAAAACTTCTGAAAATTTTCAAGCTTAGGCCTCTTAAATTCTCCTTTGTAGTCATAATCACACAGTGCAGTGCGAATGCTTGGTCCGCAGAATGCGCAGGCACAATACACAGTGGCTGGTCCACGGTATTTCTACCTACAGAATATTTAATTCTCTGATATTTATATCCAGAACACTTTTCTTTTAAAACTTTCTCTTCATCTCATATCATATAACATAAGGAGTCAACAGACCATCAAGCAATATTCATCAGTCACCATCATACTTCTCATTTCGTTTAATCTGATTAAGATACCCTTTCCCTACCCGACGAGATATACCTCAGCCCAATTATTTTCCACCTTCTCCCAAAGTATCGCAATGGCAGACACTTCCGCTAGCGCGTACCTCTCGTATAAGGACGATACTAGGGTGTTTCTTTCGTGGCTCGGTCAATCGTCTGAGAGATATGGCTGGAAGTCGCGTCAAGCACGAAAAGAGGCTGTACCCACAGTTCAGATAGCAGTCAAGTCATCCGGGAGGCTCAAAGGAAAGGAGAGAAAAAAAGCCAAGGAAGAAGCAGAATTAAAGGCGAAGGAGTTATTAGAAGAGGCCCAAAAGGCTGCTTCTAAGACCATACTCTCGGTGGCTGAGGTGATCGAACAGATTGAGCTTGTCGATCAAGCCATCACAAGAAAAAAAGAGGAACCAATGCCATTCACCGTATGGAAGGCTTTACAGCGTTCCATAAAGGCTAGAGAGCGATTTTCCCGGTCGTACAAGTCTTCAAAGTCCTGTTCCGATGACAAGTTGGAATCTCACGATCACTTCATCGACGTGATGAAGAAAGCAATATGCCTAGCTCACGGAAAATATGATAAGGGCCACCAAAAGAAACTTTCGGTCAACGATATGAACCAAGAGTATACACTGCAAGATATGTTAGTTACATAAATCCATATGATTTTCTGAAGCTAATATAATATAGAAATTTATTCGAGTGTCTTGAAGTCGATGACTTATCCGAATTTGACGTACCCGACATTCCCGACAACGAAGACAATCTGCCCATTACTTCCGACGAAGATAAACTCCTCTCCGATCTCCGACCCCTTATTTCCAAAACAGATCTCGCCTTTTTCTTCGTCTTCAAAGACTTGCATAGTCTCCGGGCACAGATGCAGCGCGTGTTTCGCAGACTCGTGGCTGGTGATATGTGTCTTCTGAATGCAACACTGTCTATTGCTGTAGCATTTGATATTATTCGGAAAGCTGAGGATGAAGCTCTAAAAGTAGCTGATACGGCCGCCTGCGTCTATCCAGAATATAGGAAACCCCTGACAGACCTTGGAGCATACGCTGTCTATTCCAGAATGTTTCAACAGCAGGATGGAATAAAGGCTCTTGTGCAGGAAACGGGCTCTTCGGACGAATTCGACGATTTCATTCTTCACCCACTTCAGCTCACACTAATAGAGCTTCGTCATCAGCAGCCGACAACCATCGCACCAGAGCATTTCTATTTCTTGCGCCCTTTCACGCCTCTCTCAAAGCACTATGCGGATGCCCCGGAAAAGCTCAACAATCCGCGAATCCAGAAATGTTTGAAGGAAGATCAGATTCTCAAACACTTTTATTATGAGATGAGAATGATGGAGGGTTTTGCGGTTGGTAAGATGCGTTCAGCAGAAGCAAACAGCGGTTTCAACAGGCTTGCCCTGCCTTTTTACGATATCTTCCATAATGCCCTCCGTCCAATATGGCAAAAGAACAGGATCAGCTTCGAATCTGCTTTCGCTGCTAGGGTGATGCTTGATATGTGCGAGATCTGTGGCACGTCGCTACAAAACGCATTAGCACCACCAAAGGAGGCCACTACTTATGTGAAAAAGTATGGCTTTCCAACATATGACTCTGTTTCCCCAATTGGACTCGAGTTTCCTGGCGATATTGAGGGAAATTTTAGTGTGCTTGAAATGAGATCACGCTATGATTTAACTGGCAAGGCAAGTTGGATAAAATTCAGACCCAAGCTTTTCGAATGGTACAAGTTAGAGAATCAAAAATTGGCAAAGGAATTGAAAGAGGGCGAAGAAAAAAGTTGTCTCATCTGGCCTCACGATTCCGACACGTTCATGCTCGACAACAATGTGCTGTACGGGGGAACTGTGATCCTAGACTTGATCACAATGTCGGAAATGGTAGAAACCAGGCTGGCTGACTATCACCTGTCTATCTTCTGCGTAGCACACATCTACAATGCCGCCAGACAGCTAGCCGGGCTAGATGTATCTTGGCCTGAGATGGATCAATTCATAGAACTCCAGAAAGATTCTATTTTTGCCAACGACATCCCTACAACACCAAAGGCCGTGTCAACACGGTTCACTTACAGGATGGGACTGAAGGCTTCGAGTAAAATCCACAAAACGATACTCGGACCTGGCCCCCAGCCATGGAGCCTACAACCTACCGCCACGTCACTAATAATACGAGAGTATTTCGCGCATGAGATTAATCTCCCGAGGATGGTTCACAAACTCGAGGAGCAGGCTATACAGTACGAGAAAGCGCATAAACGACCAAGTCGAGCATCCGATGGTCCGTCATCGACACCCGATACCGAGGAAAAAAATCAACGGGAGGCGGCAATAGAAAAAACCCTACAACGTATTGAAAAGTACATAGATGCCATGCTTCCGGCCATGCAATTCGACTACATAAACCTCACGCGCACCTGCAATCGAATCATGGAGTCCCTGAGGCACGAGCTTATTACTGAACACGAGGTCGAGTACCATTACTCCTACAAAGAAGGCACTCCGAGATGCGTTGTTCACACCGAGGTGACTCTTTCGATGGTTTTAGACAACTTCACGCAGCTTCTTACGCACAATCTCGTTAAGCGCCATATGAAACGGCTGGGCAAAGAAAATGACGATAACGCACAAGTCGATGTTGTCGGTAGTGAGTTAAAGCATGCCGCTGGGTTCCTGAAGAAGTTCATAACCAATGAGCTTTCGCGCGGTTCTGTAGCGGAGGAAGAATCTGCATGAGAAGCCAGGTCTTGATGAAGTTGGCTAGCCTTCTAGGTATGTGCTCCACTCCTGCCGTGTTCACCGAAGAGCATTCTTCCACGATATAAGGTAATTGCTAACCGTCAGAAATAGGAAAGGTATATTAAGCCACGAGATGGGCCAGACTCAGAACATTGGAAACGAAAGACGACATCTTTCGATAGCATATGGCATCTAACCCCATATCAGGGGTGATCTATTAGGGTCGATTAGGAGGATCGACGACATTAGGCATGTGTTGCAACAAGATTGCTATTTTCCATCTACGGGAACGGAGACAAGAGAAGTCATTTTAGAGATTAGAGAGATGGCCCCTTCCATTCGGTAGATATTACTGCTCTTACCCTAAGAAAGGGCAGGAACATCCTAGTTATGGAGCTAGGTGGGGAATATGGAGGCGGCGGCAGGCCGACTTCCCGGCGGGAAGGTACAGGCATTGCTTTTAAGATGCCGAGGGCAGGAGTAGGAATTTAGGTAGTTCGCTAGACGTCATAGCTAATCCTATGCCGAATTCCTGCGGAAGTGAAGCCTCATCTGACCAGTGGATTGTTTCACCCCTTTCTCCACTTTAATTTCCCTAAGCTGCTGGCATGGTGATGACTACTAAAGAATCAACAAGATACAATCATCAACAACTTGGTCGCATGCCTTCTCACAAGTTCTATTCAAACGTATGTTCGGGATAAAAAAAGTATTTCATTGTCCATACAAATATACAAGCCGCACATGCTACCTCTAAAGGGGGTCCCCATTTTCGGCGATATGCCCCCCCGTTACCTCCCGCTTCTTTACTTGACTGGACCCGGTTACCTAATAGTAGAAACAAAGTTACAGTTTGCGAAATGCGTTAAGATTGCACTTTTTGCTAGGCCGCTATGTTGTAATAGGGCAATCTCGAATAGACATATTTCGTTTTTTCCCCCCTATCCTATCACAAATGAGCCCTTTAAAACTTGGAGGCCGAGGGTCGACCGCGTAATAATCGCCTGATGCTTTGTACCGTAGACACAGGAAAGAAAAATAAAAAAAGCAGAGGCAAGATTCCGTGACTCTTGACTTTCTTGGCATAACCGCTTACCGCTTCCCAAACGCCTGTTCCGAAACCAATGCCATGTTACAAGAGGACTAGTATCCGAAGATACGTGGTCAATCGAACTTATTATAGAGTAGCTACAAAGGGAATTGAGATTCGTTTTAAGTGTAGAGGGTGAGATATCTTGCCAACCTTGATAACGATACCGAGTATAATTATCTTCAGGTTGCTAGAAAGGAGACGGTCTATCGTTCAAGTCTTGGTTGTGGTTGCCAGCCATTAATATAAGCCATTAAACCCATGCCGATAATGACCACTCCCATCATGGACGCGTAAGGTATGCTGTCAGTCAATGCCTGGTTGTGTGAAAGAAGGCCAGGTGCTGCTGATTGAGGTGTTATTGTGTTGGCTCTTGAAAGTGTTGGCTGGTCGGCAAGCTCGCCAGGGCTTGGTAAGTCTGATGCCGAGCCTGTAGAGGACTTTCTTATTGCTCCGTGCGAGTTCCTCGACGTTGCCCTCGATTTGTCAGGATTCTCGATAACTCGAGAATCGATTAGAGCCTTCTCTCGTGCCGCAGCTTCTCTGGCTTCGGTGTCTCTTCTAATTTGCAATGCCATCTCCGCGAGACTCTTGCGGTCAGCATCACGCTCAGCTTCAGCCGTCTCCGCCCGCTGTTTAAATGTATCTAATTGTTGTCGGAGATCTTTCATTTCTAAGACCATTGATTCGATTTGGGCGTGTAAGTGAGTTGCGGATGCTTCGATAGCTTCTGCCTGAGGTACTGCCTTTCCATTTTCGTCCGTTATGCCATTTGTAGTTGGTAGGGATGATTCATCCGCTGGCGGCTCAAAAGCTGCTTCAAGATCGGTTTCCTGGGTCTCTGGCTTTACAGGAACACCATTCGTCTTGGCCGTGGTGGATTCTTCTAGTCTCCTTGCTAACTCTTCCGCAAGCTCTCGTGCTTGACGCTCTTTTTGTAGAGTTTCCTCAAGGTCTCTCATACGGGAACTCTGGGACTCTATTTCCCGCTTCGCACTGTTAAGAGCCTCCGTTAATTGTAAGATCTGACTTGTGTTTCCGTCTTGGCGGATTGGCGACATATTCTGGTTGTTAACTTTGGGGCGTTCGGTGATGCCTCGTTTCAAGGACGGGACATCTGGCTTTTCAGGCAAAGGTTGCTGCGGCGGGGGGGCTGGAGGGTCGGAGAACCTGGTTTTGTTGTCGGATCTAAATGATATGCTTCCATTCATTCCGTTGCCATTAATAATTTGTGATTTCGGTTGCTCAACCGATTCGGGCTTTTCAACACTATCCTTGATGTCTTCCTTGCTTAGGAGCCCTTGGAGAAATTGGTTTGTGCGACCTAGGTCTTGCGATTGAAGACGTTGCGTTCGCATTTCATGCTAGGAGAAGGGTTAGATACGGCTCTGGCGAAAGGAGCACTTATGACTCACCTGAAGTCGTTTGACGATCTGCTCAGTGCTGATCGGGGAAAAGAAAAGGCCTCGCTGATGACTCATGAGATTTGTCTGCGATCCCATCATGCCTCCGTTTTGGACGATCCGTCCATTACTCGCCATAGAAGCTTGACTTCCATTTCGTGGTCGGACAGAAACGCCGCCCTGTTGTCCCATCATCATCATCGAGCCATTAGCAGGATCAAGATCGCCAAAATTCATATCAAGCAGACTACTCGAAGGATTTAGGAAACCCGCATGTTCAACCTTTGCTGCTACCTTGTGATGGACGACGGTCTTTTGATCCTCGCTTACAATGTCGATACCTAACTCCAAATGATCTGAAGTTTGTAATTCGTGCGGTTCGGATTCCCGATTCTCCTGCGACAGTCGCGTGCCATTGACAAAAGTACCGTTCGAAGACTTGACATCGCGAATCCAAATCTTGCCTTGGCGATCGGCCCAAATCTCTGCGTGCTGGCGCGAAAGAACCTTAGAATCGAAGAAGCCATTCACCGGCGTCGGAACTGTTTTAGCATTCGTCTGACGACCAATCCTAAGGGTCTCAGGGGAGAAAGGGACGGAGATTGTCTTGCGCTCAAAAGTTCCATTTAGCGACAAAAGGTAGAGGACGGGTTGGTTTCCGCCGGGTAAAGAATCGGTCATAGGTCTAGGCATGGCCTGTTGCGCTCCGATATGACCTTGCGAAGGCAAGACTGGGGAGGGCGAGTGCATCGGGGTTGAACCGTTCATGCCAGCAACTAGCTGCGGACGCCCGGCGGCCATCCTCACAAACTCTGACTGTGACTGGGGGTCTGGTTTGGGAGACGGCCATGGACCACCCTTCTGTTGTTGGGGGGGCCGTTTTCGATTTCCGGTTCCATTACTCCACGCGCCCATATCACCGGAAGTTGGCAGAGGGTTTCCATTAGTGTGAGAGCCGGTGGTGGCCAAAGTTGACGTCGAAGATACGGATGATGTTGATGAGATGGAGGATGACGAATTATTCCTCTGTAAATTCTTTCGGGGCATAAACATTCGATTCAACTCGTCGGGATTCATGGGATTGATCTGACCGGCGTGTCCGCCGTTAATACTCCATGCCGGCCGATTATGTTGAGTAAAAGTTGGCGGACTCGCGACAGCCGTCATGAGGAAGACTACCGAAGAAATTTACGAGATGAAATGGAAGTGTGTGGATGAGGAGCGGAGGGTGAAGGAGTCGAGTTGGGGGGTTGAGCGGACCCCTTCTGTTGATCATGCACGCGACTCGAATCTCCTCAAGCATAAAATATGCGTACGGTCGGATAAAAGCGATCGAAAATATTCAGACGTACAGGCGAAAGGGAAATAGACGTTTATTGATATTGTTGTCTATGGTCAGGATAAGAATATTAGTTATGTAGTTTAAGGGGACGTTGAAGTTGAGGGAGACGAGACGGATAAAGCTGATTGCTGATTGACGATTGATGTTTTTACGGGTACACCGGGGCGAAAAGCTGAGTCAAAATTTGATTTGTGCGCGACGAAGAGAAAAATAAATTGGTAAAACATACCATGCGACTCATTAAAACGTCAGAAGAGAAATCCGACAGCCACACTGTCGATGTGTGGTCTGAAAATAACGGTGAATCCTTTTTACTTTTGGGCGATTATGAAGAAAAGGTAAAGATTTGGAGGTTAGAGGTTAGGACGGGTCGTTGTGTTGGCTAACGTTACAGGTATGTACGGCTACAAAGTTACTTCGCTAAGCGCTTTACGTCCTTAGCTCAAATTTTTAATGTGGCAACATCGAAACATTGAACACCTCGACTTTAAGGTTACAGGTACTTTGGGAGTTTTAGGGGGCGTTTATGGGTGCTGGGGTTACTGGCTCTTGACTTTTGAATACCTAGAACCTTATAGCCTACAACGCCGAAGGCGGTCGCGAGCCGCAACTTTGATTTCTTATTTCGCACCTTCCTTGATATTAGACAATGTATTATAGTAGTAATGCTGACCTTCATAAATTTATCGTACATACATTTACATTATCCCGTAGATCCATGGATCTGAACCTTTTTTTTTTCTAGATCATTGGATGTTTCCATTGACAACGCTGACATACCTACATGCCCTGCTAGGCATGTATTCAAGTCTCAGGCAAGTACTGGATTACTGAAGGGACTGAGGGTTCAATTTTGTACCCAAATAGGTAGGTACTTTTGCTGCATAGCAACTGCGCATGCGACGCGATGTACTTTCAACTCAACTGGGACGAAGCTACTACCCCATATCACGTGATGATTCTTCAAACCGGCGGAACGCCCGAACTTTCAAAACGCTCGGACCTCCCTACTTTAGTTCCAACATTTGAAAGATGTCACATTAATTTTAGCTACGTATTCTTTTTCTTATCGATAAGGGGAATACCCCACCCTAATCGGGAACATCCATAGATGCCGGCTTTACAACGGCTGATTTCATAAAAATCAGCTCTGAGAAAGCCTCGGAATAAGACGAGACGAGACGAAGAGTCGCAAAAGACCAAGAGGCAGAGTGGTCTCACTATCCACACTATCTAGCTGAATTTCCACCTCCCAACCCGCCGTGTTATCGACAACATACCTTGAAGACAACTATTAGGAGTCACGAAACTATCCACTTACACTGTTCCAAAGATTCGATTGTAGAGTACGACAGATCCAACCCAGCGCAAGATGCCGCCAATGCCAGCGAACCGTGGTCCCCAGGGCCCCTCCACCGTCGACAAACGTTCGTTTATCCCCATACCGTTCACTGCTGGAGGGTATTTGCTTCTAACATTGCTGTTATAACAGTGAAGATGGGAGCTATGATGGGCGGCAGTACGTGATTCTAGCGAATCTAGACAGGTACTGAGTATCAATTCTTACTGATCCCTACTGTAGCTGTCGGTGTTATTATTGGCTTCATTTTTGGTCCGTTCCTTCCCTACTTCGTAGTCGTTAAGCTATTATCACTTACAATTAGAGGGTAGGCACTGTCAACATATTTAGATATGGCCCCGGTCCAAATGGCATATTTCGCACCTTGGGCCAATATATGCTTGGATCTGGCGCAACATTCGGGTACGTGCTGTTCTAGCGTCGCGTCGTCATTAGCCTGATTCCGAGCTGACCATCCCGGACAGCTTTTTCATGTCGATTGGAAGTGTTATAAGAACAGACGCATCGCCTATAGCGGTTGAAGCATTTGCGCGAGCTCAGCGACGGCCTTTCATCATGCCCCCAAGACCAGACGCATATCGGTCACGGAATCAATAAATAACCGTTCTCTTCCGAAGGCGGTGAATAAATCGAAAATAAAAATACCTAGCCATGACGAAGACCATCTCACCTAACTTCTTATCACATCATGTCTCTCGGTCACTTGGACAAGACAAAATCCGTTCGTAGCCGAGATGCGACTAACTTATCGTTTGGGGAATCTCCGCCGTTAGCAAAGCAACGGCAGACTTGATGAGTGTGTTGTGAATCTTGTCTTATAACGGGCATCTAGAAGACACCGACACGTGTCGCACTGACTGCGAAGTTGTACCATACTGACCATTCGTACATGCTTTAATCATTGCGACGCCGAAGTGCACAGCTACCGTCTACACCGCAACTTCGAAAAGAAATATAGCGAAAAAAATAATAATTAACAATTACTGGTCATTTCTGGCAATGTGAAGTGTTCAATTGATGGAGGATGAGCGATGAGCGATGAGCCGAGCCGGCGATCGGGCATTGCTCCGTTTCTTGAGATCTGAAATGGATCTGAGGAGAAAAAAAGGGTTCGACCGGAGGAACCAGGGGAGTTGAGTCGCATCAAAAAGGTAGCCGTTCTTTCCCCCTCGAATCGCACCGGAAGCGGCTCACCACAACTGCCTCGCCCTATCTTCTCCTATTTTCCCGAATTTGCTTTTTCCTTGTGCAACATTCAGCGTCAATATAGTATGGTCTACCCCATCGAATCTCCGACACAGCCACGTAAAGCCGCCCATTCAGGTTTAGTCAGGGACGCATGAGACCTTTCAAATTGAATTAAGCCAAGGGGCTTCTCGAAGGGCTTGATGTTCAGGAACAGGTAGCCCTTGAGCTCTCTTTTCCACTATCCGACTATCCGACTGCTACTCAACGTTCAAGCATACCGGTGCTTGTGCTATACCTCGTAATTTTCATTCGTTTCAGTCCTCTCTTTCCTTCACGATATTAATGACTTATGTAGTCAACCTCAAGTCTGCATGGTTCTACAAATATTTCGGCCTCACCTGACAAGTAAGTTGCCCGAATATAGATTGTTTGGCCTGAGTTCGGGTCTGTTTACTTAGGAATATTTATATTATCGTAGGCTAGAAGCAAGTTCCATAAATGAACACGAGTCTTGGGGGAACGATATGCAGTGTACCTGCGCGCTTGTCTCAAACATACTCTGTCCAGCATGTATTACGGGCCGAGGGGCAAGACATCCCTGAGCAACTATCGATAAAATATCCCGATATCTTACGAAAAAAATCGCTGACAGGCAAGAACATGGTAATCAACACTCAGTGTCCAGTTCTCAAAAGGGTCAGTGGCTTTTCAAGATTGGCCAATAGTTAACAGGCTTTTGGCCGGGTCGCAATGTACGGCACCGGACCATCAAGCACGTCAGTCTTCCGACATTAGCTAATTATCTTCCTCCAGTAGGATTCCAGCTGATAATAGCTACCATGTAGCTATCCTTTATTTTTGAGGATGCTCAGGGCGCCTTGTTGACATGTCTAGGGTCAAATTTACTTACAATTACACTGCATGGGTCGTAACTAGAATGACGATGACGCCTACTAGTACATGAACATTGTACCCCAAGGGCCATGAGGCGTTATAGACATCAATCAGGGATGTATCCCGCGGCACTGCGTCCATGTCTTAACGTTACCTATGAGCTCCCTCGGAATGGCATGCCACTGCAAAATAAGCCCATTCTTGGCTTCTTCGGATCATATAATGGCATAGATCTCCTCTTCTCTTGCAGAAACTTGCTCAAATAGTTTCCTGTTGCTTAATGTAACTTTTTCGTTCTGCTTTGTACTCCACTAATACTCTTGGCTTCTTTGAAGCCGTCCGATCGTTAATTTTCTAATGGGTTTCCTCAAGTCCTGTTGTAGCTTAGCCGGAGAGCTTTCATCTAGCGCGCAGAACGGGTAAGATGCTCTTTACTTATATAAACTCCCCTGACAACCTCGACGCGTTAGTGTCCCTAATATTCTGCTTCTAGAAAATCGTTCTGGGGCACATTCTTTGCTCCAACCCTTCCGCTTTGGATACTCAATAATGGCGGCCGAGGTGACGGACATAGGGATTGTCCATGGGGCAGCAAGATGGCTGGGACAAACAACCCTTATACCGATGCGCCACAAACAGGAATAACTCGCAGATATGACTTCAACATTAGTCGAGGTGTTATTGCACCTGATGGATATGAGAAGCGGGTGCTTCTCGTTAATGACCAGTTCCCGGGGCCGTTGATCGAAGCCAACTGGGGCGATTGGATCGAGGTGAAAGTCACCAACTCCATTAGCGAAGAGCCAGCTGAAGGTACCACGATCCACTGGCACGGCTTTCTACAAACTGGTACTCCATGGATGGATGGCGTGCCCGGGGTTACCCAATGCCCAATTCCTCCAGGACACAGCTTTACATATAGGGTAAATATATTTTTAATACTACATAGTATACAAGTAGGTATTAGCCAGCACGGATTCACTAACAATATGAGCAGATGAGAGCAGAGCTCTACGGATCGTCATGGTATCATTCACATTACAGCGCCCAATATGCCGGGGGTCTTCAAGGCCCAATCGTCATACATGGTCCAAGAAATGTGGATTATGATATCGACCTTGGCCCGATCATGGTCAGTGGTATGCATTGACCGTATCAAAAGTTCCATACCTAGATTGCTGGCTAATCTGATTACAGATTGGTGGCATGACGACTATTATTCTGTCGTAAAAGAGGTCGTGGCCTCTGGAGGGACTGGCCGGACCTGGTCCGACAACAACTTGATCAATGGAAAAATGAATTTCGACTGTTCTACTGTTAAGGAAGGAGACACGGCTACCTGCACGGATGATGCTGGCTTGTCCAAGTTCAACTTCCAGGCGGGCAAGACTCACCGTCTCCGCTTCATTAACTCAGGCGCGGAGGGCACACAGCGTATTTCTATTGACGAGCACAATATGACAATAATCGCAAACGATTTCGTCACGATCGAACCTTACGATACTCAAGTTCTCACCCTCGGCGTAGGCCAAAGGGCTGACGTTCTTGTTCATGCCCACGCCGAATCGGGATCCACTTTCTGGTTGCGATCCAACCTGACGACATGTTCTAACACTAACCAACCATTGGCGCTTGCTGCCATTTACTACGACGGCGCCGATAACAATTCCATGCCGACAAGCACGCCATGGGATATACCGGATCCAGGTGATTGTGCCAACGACGATCTCTCTCTTACCAAGCCCTACTATTCTATGCCATTACCTGAGCCATCGTTCACTCAACATTTAGATATCGGCTCCACTACTAATTCTAGCGGCAACTTCCTCTGGCAGTTCGGCGTAAGTAAAATTCTATCAAATCCATTATTCCGGTGTTGTCCGTTCTGACATCATCAAATCAGGGTGTCGCTGCACATGTCAATTACAACGATCCTCCTCTCCTGCGAGCTGGAAAAATGCACGCCGAATTTGATCCATCATACAATTTGGTCAACTACGGCACAAATTCGTCTGTCCGGATCATAATAAACAACCCGGGAGCCGCGTAAGTCTTCTCGACACCGCATCACAAAAGTAAACCAATAGCCCCCTCTAACCACCTTACTACAGAGCACACCCAATGCACATCCACGGCATGAACATGTTTGTTCTAGCTTCCGGTACAGGCAATTACTCGGAAGAGACGACCGTGTTAAATACGGACAACCCTATGCGTCGCGACGTCCAGATGGTCGTCGCCAAGGGGTTTATCGTCGTACAACTTGACGGGTCGCGTAACCCCGGCGCGTGGCCCTTCCACTGCCACGTGACGTGGCACGCGTCCACCGGCTTTTTCTCACAGATGCTATTCCGACCCGACGCGCTTGAGAAACCAGCTTTCACCATCCCACACGATGTCCGTCAAACATGTAAGGACTGGGAAAGATTCACGAAGGACACGGTTGTGGATCAAATCGACAGCGGTTTGTGAGGCGCGCCAATTAATTATGAAAAGTATGGGTAAAATTGAACGAGGGTGGGTCTTAATGATAAATTGGCGTTATGCAGCTCTTAGGAGTATTAATTGGCTTGGGATTGCTTTCGTTACGTATGATATCAGATACCTTGGATTCGTTCACATATTGCATAGGAAGTGGCGTTGGGAAAGAAAGGGGCGGCGCAATCCCTCCACGAATCGGGTTTGCAGACGGTTGGCGTCATCATAATGACTGTTTTGTATTTCGGTGTATTTAGTTCTATATGACAAGACGGTAGAGCGGAGTGTGCAGAAAAGAATAGTCATATACAGTCGAAGTTAGGAGCATAATGAACTAAAACTCCTACCAAGATTGCTGCTTTCCATCGTAGTTCCACATCTTCCCGCCGTGAGTCTCCTTGGTGGCGGCATCGATTACTTCCACGAGGCCGTCGCAAGACTTGTCTATGGCGTCGGGGGCTTGCCCATAGCCGAATATCCGGGCGCTCTCGTTACCCAAGTCGGTTTGTACCCAGCTACGCTTGGACGTTAGAAGACGTCATTGGTGGCACAAGAGGAACCACTCACCCAGGTGTCGTAATAAACGCTGATAGCCATTTTTCCTCCTGGTCGATCTTATTGGTCATCCAGTGCGCCATGGTCTTAGTCGGCGCGTACGCCGCGTTCGGAACGGGAATCATTTGCCTGAGAGAGACTTTAGTAAAAGTTCTTCAAAGATATATCGTGACTCAATTATAATTATAAGAGTACTCGTAAACTTACTAGAAAGGCGATGTTAGAACTGCAATCGTTTTTGAATGGTGTATCGACGACTTACCCCTAGCAATGCCACTCCAGAACCCATGGTCACCCACTTCGGATTCGTGGATTTTTTCAACAGTGGCGCGGTGGCTTGGAACAGCCAAATGAGTCCTAAAACATTGGTGGTAATATGCGTGACTAAATCAGAGCCCTTGAGTTGCGCCACGGTAGGGTAAATCTGAGCTATTCCCGCATTGGCGATAACGAGGTCCAAATTCTCGATCCCATGGGTGGAAGTAAGTTTCTCAACAGCTGCAGCGGCATCTGACTCGACTGAGGCGTCAAGCTTGACGACTACGATACGACTTCCCCGGCCTGTGGGTATATCTTTGAGGGCTTGAGAGGTTGGGTGTTCTGGGTCTCGGTTGGCAGCGATCACGATATGGTTCTCCTTAGCGGCATACCGTTTAAGGAGGCCTTTACCGAGACCTCGGTTGGCGCCGCTGATTAGAACTCTGGTGGAAGACATGGTGCTTAAACTGATTGGGTGAATAGCTAGAGATGATGGTTATACAGTGGTGATTATTCAACATAGAATTTGAGGCCATCGTGACATATTTATCTCGTCATTCACATTCTGGTCCCACAACATACTGAAACCGCGATGGCTTCCCGCTAACCAAGAGGATAACTCATTATTCAGCTCTCTACACGAAAAAGTCGCGAGCGACGGCCTTAAGACAATCGTGAAGGCGAATTCCTCCAGATGGATTTCGATCATGGTTTAGCTAACTCATTTCTACCTGGTAAGACGTTAGCTAGTTAGGTAATATTCGACTAATCCTGGATTTGACGACGTGAATCAGGGGTAGAATCCTATCTTCGCGTCGCGAGAAGCATTGAAGATATTTAGCGGCATTTTGGAGGGATCAGATAACTGTATTTCAGCGCGCTATCGCCTAAATAAGAAAAATCTCGGACTTAATGAGGGCTGATATGCCCTAAAGGGAAATCCCTAATCTCCTGAAATCGGGCTTTTCAGCACTGAATCTCGTAGCCTAGAATGCCTAGAACGCCCTAAAAATCCTTGCTCCTCCGCGGAAACGCTGAACAAAGAACTTCACTTCTGGAATAAATGATCATGCATTTAGCGCCACAGAGTGGTAGTAGCTATGAACCTATCTACGTACGGGACATACCCCGTTTTTCAGGCGTTCGGAGTATCCCGAGGGGCAGAGCCAAAGTTTGGAGTGACAAAAGACACCACTGAAATAAAAGATAGAACGAAGATCGCGGCTAAAAGTCTTGCGCGTCGGCAACACAGGCTACAGCTCTTAGGTAATCAATGCGTTCACCATAGTTTAAGCAATTGAAACACTGGAAAAGCCGCTAACTAGCATGACGTTTTGTAATATAAATTACTACCAAATCGATATAACGTTATTATTCAGTGTGGTTACTGGACGTACTGGGGCTAAATACTAACGTAGGTACCTCTATCTACCTAAGACTTAAGTAGTAAGCAAAGAATTACGCAGATGTAAAATCCCTTCCTTTTCAATAGGTACCTACCTAAGTTTACTGCGACACGCATGAAGTGCGTAAGCATAATCATGTAATATACGTTTATTTTTGAATGTTATTTCTACTTCAGGCATCACAAGCATCTATGTACAAGCCAAAAGAGCTACGACAAAGTTACATGTCCATCCACCAATAAGGGTAGAACGTGTGGCAGTGCTACCTGCACCTAATATCCTGGTTTACGTGTGTACCTGTTTAACTGATTACGCAAATATCTCACAACTATGATCAAGCAAAATTATTAATTATTAAAATGTCTACCTAGCCGACTAACCTACATATTCAAGATTTATACAAGAATCCATATTGGAACCATTGAAATCTCTAATCATGCCAACAGCAGCTAGATGGATATCAACGACGCTGCTACCAACCTCAGCTGTTTCACTAGGACGACTCGTGGGGGATACCACAAACCCGTGCGATGACTTCCTAGACACGTCTCTATCGACGGAGCGACCGGACGGGATCGACGTAACGAGCACAGAGATCAATGGTGACGATTTTCGTTATGATTCATTTACAGGAAGAGGCTGGAACTTTTTGGCTACTCTTACCGCTGTCTTAGGCTCTACATTGTCCGTTAAAAAAGAGGAGGTAGTTAATATAAGCGCAGTTAGCCTCACAACACGGAGACTTTCGAATGTAGTCAATTATTTTGACCAAGCGTGCGAGACTAGTTCTGTACGCGAATGGTTGGAGAGACGATGGCGTGTAAGACGAAAGGCTTATATTGCAGTTGGGGTTATGACGCTTCGCGATGCGCACATATCTCTTTACCGAAACCACGCACTTGACATAAGGCAAAGTGCCACCCTCCCAGGATCTATAGTGATACTTGCTGCGACACAAGGTGCTGTGCCGACTCTCGGTGGGCTAGAGGGTGTACTTGACTCCGAGGCAGCAGCATCGAGGCACTCTTCTAAGCGTGCTGAGAGCAGTTTCACGTTTCCCGGCGAAAACATCTTCGCTGTCCAGTATCGGAAAGTTGATTTCTCTTGGTTTCGAAAGCCTTCGCCAAAGACAATCACCTTGAAATCTCGATCGGAGTGGAAGGCATATCTTGGTAGTCGGGGAGAAGAATCCGGTGTGGAAAATGGCCAAGAGGATAGTTCTGAGGACGATGATGATATAAGCGAGGAATTTGTGACGCTCAACGCAATAATAGGAGGAAGTGTTAAACCAGAAGATTTGGATGAGTTCGACGATTACGAAAACTATGCCTTGAATGATGTAGATGAATTACTATGTGTTTTTTAGATGCTTGTCAGGTATCTCAAAAATACTACTATCGGGGTCGCATTAGGTTCTCTATATTAGGTATCAAAACTGGCTTATGACACCCCTTCCTTTCACACTACGCTTTAATTAAGAAAGTGCGCAGCAGTTGTTATGATACTTACTTTTACATAATCATCTTGCATAATAACCTATATCTCCCTAATCAACACACCAAATCTTCAGAACCAAGGTTCGACTCCCCGTTCAAACATGCCATTTCTCCCAATTGGTGTAATACCAACGGCGGGCGAAATGACCATAAACCGCCAACCCGCCAAAACACTGTGTAAGTGGCGTTTTGACTGTATACACACTGTATTTACCACTAAGCTCCCTTATAATCGAAGGCTGTATAGGGCCTGTTTCTTGATAACAGCTTAATAACGGCTTGATAACAGCTAAGAATCTCGATGTTTAGAAATATAAAAATATATCATTATATTCCTTGTTTTCAACGTTTCATTTTTCATATAGGTCACATTATATGAATTCTGTTATGTAAAAAGCTGGAAGGCGTTTTTGAAGTTTTTATCGAGCTGTTATCAAGCTATTATCGAATAAAAGCGGGTCCAAAGGTCATAGCGCGTTTTCATTGGCTGAAAAACACTCCCTGTAATTGATCGCTACAACCCTCCCTATAACTACAGCGCTGTTGAACGCTGAACCCCTTATGAATATAGTTGAGGGGACTTAGTGAAAAAATACAGTGTTTATACAGAGTAGAAACGCCACTTGCGCACCCTTTTTTTATGATTTTGGCGGGTTGGATGCAATTTCGCGCACCGTAAAGTAGCGTACGACTTTGCAAAGCAAGTATGTTCGAATCCTACTGTAGGCTTAACCAAATTGCGATCCCAGCTTTTTTACCCCGCTTAGAACCCAGGAGGTGTTAGAGGATATTTCTGAGGTGTTTAAAAGCGAGCACGGAAATGTATTTTTTTCCCTAATATAGACCGGTTAACTAAGGTTGTCGGCGTACTCTATTCTTATTTCAAAGTACTTTAAACGTCCCATATTAGTGGATGTTGTCGAGAGTGATTGTTGACAGCACTAGTATATCTACTGTTGCGTTAATGAGTATACCACTTGATAATATGACGTTTTCTAAACATGAATATACTCTGAGTTTACGAAAAGATGTTGTGCCGACGATGAAATCCAGCAGAATTTCTCAGCGTTGAGGTATATATCGAATTGAATAAAAGGAAATTTATATCTCTAGCATTTCGTCAAACCACTCAACCGCGTATTGTGCGCAAGCGAAACATAAACGTAATCCAAGGCCAAGTCGGTGGTGACGTACCCTTAGAAGCATTAAAACCACGGTCTTGAGCGCCCAACCTGGATAATAGAGAGTCTAGGCTTCCTTCCCATTTTTGCGCTTCCCCCCGAGTTTCCCCGTCCACCTGCTGATTGTCGATCAAGAGTTCTTTCATGCAAACAGACTTAAATGTGTGAATTTTACAGTCTTCTTCCGAAACAAAGAATTTCACGTATTCGATAGCATGGTCTGGATCTGCCGGGTCCACTTGTGGCGGTGGCTCTAGTTGCCATGTTGTATTTATCGTCTCATTTTTCGGGATTGTAGCGAATTCCTCCTCTTCGCATGGGTAGAATATATTGACACCCCATCGTGAGCTGAAGTTGAGACCTGTGACGCTGAGAGATTGGCAAGTTGTGTTCGTGAACTTGCTAGCAATCTCTCTCTCTCTTGTAGCTCTAAGTTCAAATACAGGACGGTCTTCGACTTGACTCGCATCCCATGCACAGTATTCCATTATATCTCTTCCCTCAATTTCAATCTTCAAACATTTTCGTAGTCGGTCAGGATGAAATGGGTTAGACAGCCTTTTCAAAGCCTCAAACCTAGACAAGTGTGTCAGGTAAGAGAAGAAGACGTCCTTGTCTTGGTGTACTGGGAACAGTGGGAAGTGTATAATCTGCTTAGACCTGAGATATTCCAAATGATATTGACGCTGGATATTCACGCCAACATAAAATGTTGTACCACTCGGGTCACCTGATTCTTCGGTTTCCGCGACGTCGAGCATGTTTTGATTCTCTCTCAGTAAATCCCCGAATTCCCTATATTTGCGACTGATGTCTTCCTGGGGCGCTGATGGTGAATTGAGCTTGATTTTGATGTTGTCTAGTTCATATCGAACTAGCACTGCTTGCAGCCCCTTTTCAATGACATCACCATCAATCATGTCATGAATGTTCATCCAGCGTGCACGTGAGGTAGTTTGACCGAGTTTGAAGACTTGCACTCTAGGTCTAGTGGAAATATCCGTCGTATCAGTTTCGTGCCATGGATATATCGCATAGGTTGAACCTTCCGTTATTCCTTGTGCATATCCCTCGGATAGTGTGACATATGGAGATTGCGGTCCTTCTGGTGTTACGGAGATAACTGATAATGACAAAATGTCGCTGCCCTCTGATGTTGTCCACCAATGCCGCTTCTTGTTTCCGGCGAAGACTGGGGTTTGCTTTCTTCCAGATCTCTTGAAGATTGAGACTATCCTTTCATGTATCTGCCCTGACATAGGGACTTGCCTCTGCTCATTAGCTTCCTTGAGAGCCTGCAATAATGTATGCGTGTAGACTCCGCCACACTTGCCATCAAAAATATCCTCCCCGGTTTCGGCATCGAGGCAACATGCTCCGAAGAATTCATATCCAACCGGTTTTATCATCCATTCATTGTTGCGTGACAAGTCGGAAAATTCAGGGTTCCAGACCTCTCGGAGCGAGTTTCGAAGCGACAAATCATTTGAAGGAATCGGAATTGGATATCTCAACATCCCTTCACCGAACCCACGACTGGGAAGATCTTCTCCTTCCGGTTCCTCGCACGAATCCTCTTCATCGCCGTCATCTCCTAGTATAAACATTAGCATAGATCTCGGATTTCATATGTTGACCTTACCTCTTGATACACTCCCTGCATGACAACAGTCACAAAATAGTGAGACTTTTGCCCCGTTCCTAGTGAATGATGAAATTAAAATTGCTAGTTCGACGTCTCTTAGAGGTTGACCTTTCTCGCGAAGGTCATAGGGAGCAATTGCTTCATCCTTGCCCTCTGCTCCTTTTAGTTGTGGGTACCTCGTCTGTACTCGAATTCCATGGCAAGAAAAGTGGATGTGAACGATACCACCTCCAGCTTTTTCAACCTGGCTTGCGACTTTCTTGAACAGATTTACAATATTATCGTATGTTGGTAACTGATTTTCCCTTTCTCTTGGGCTCATGCCTTCCGGGCTTTCTGAGCTTGTGAGCTTGAATATTTGGGCTTTACGGTATCTCTGTTGGTGGATATACTCTTCAAGCCTTTCAATGTCAGTTGAAGCTCCTCCTAGTCTGCTGAGTTTGTAGTGTCCATAATCTATACTGGGGTTGTTGCACTCATTTTTCGGTTTGTAAGAGGGAATGCCTATCAAGATAAAAAAGCGTGCAGGGTCGTCCAGAGGTTGTGGCGTCGACATTGTATTGATACTTTGCACGATATCGTGCATGCATGCAACGACTCAAAGTTGAGATGATCCACGATGGAACTAAGATGGATCTCAAAGGCTTTGATTTCGTCGAAGTATTTATATAATTCGGTGACTAGTGTTTGCCATAATTAAGTACACTCTTTGCCGTTATCGGTCAGATCTAGACCCTCATGCAAGATCCGAACTTGAGAGTCTTATCCGAATCTAGGACTTTCAGAGCTTTCAGAGCCGCAACTCCAAATATGTGAGCCAGCCACACCGTCATCGACTTCATGGCATATTTGACTAACGAGAAGGCGGCCAATGAACATCAATCTTTCTGTTATGCATCGGATACGCGATATGTTGCACACATGCACTTCTATGCTTGTAAGCTCAACAAATTCAGCCCATTCGGATAGAGTCTTGAGCCCTTATTGGTGACCTTCGGTAAGTGTTTAAAACCCCGAGGAAATAGACGGAATTGTTTAAGAATCATGCAGCGCGTACGGGCTTTGAGATGACGTGGCCTTGGAGAAAGGGGTGATATTGGAAGCCGGAATCATAGGTTGTTATCCCGAGGCTAGAGTGAGGAACATGTAATAACGAGGTTTTTCTGAGCAAGGGGCTTTCGATTAGTCTCACTTACAGTATGTGGTACGGATCTTCCGAAGCTACCTACGTAGTGTCATGGCGGCCTCTCATACCAGCACTGGGCCACTGGCTTGTAGCGCCTCCTCGCGCTTTCGGCACTACGTTTTAATTAGGAAAATACATAGGCAGCGATTGCTACAATACCTCATTCTGTATACGTAATTTCGCATAATAAGAGGTATCTCCTTAACAAATACTAAATTCTGAAAAAGGAAGGGACATTCAAGATGATAAAGGTTACACCTGAACTTAATATATCGGCTAACCTTCCAAAATATAGCAATTACTGCCCATTTTCCTAAATAAAGCATAGGTAGTGCTGAAGGTGCGAAGAAGAGGCGCCACAAACCAATGTTAGTATGCCGATCGCAGATGTTTCCATTAGAGATTCCTGCTATTAGCCCTCTACTAGGAGAAGACTTTCCTAACACCCTCGTTATTCTAGACTATAACGTAACCCGAAGATGCCTGAAGATCATTTAAGTTCCTTCAATACCGAGCAAACTAGTAGTTTCGAATACCAAGACTCGGAACAGACTGCTCTGAGCTTCACTCGGGCCGGTATACAGCGCAGCCAAAAATATCACGCTAGTCAACAAGATGACGACCTCCAAGAAGCTGTCCTCTTATGCGAAGAAGGACTCAAACGAGCCTCCGACGAACATCCAAAGAAGCCCTATATTTCGCATGCCCTAGCACGCCGTTTATTAGAACGTTATAAACGACATAATGATCCCTTGGATCTTGAAAAAGCAACACAGTTGGGACAGGATGCTCTGCATAAAGTGCGTTTCGACGATGTTGACCGGCCGATGATAATGAACGGCGTGAGCCAAATTTTGACAGTTAGATATGAAACCAGTCTGGAAGTCGGGTACCTCATTGAAGCTATAGACTTGGCGAGGCGTGCAATAAAGGATTCACCAGGGGATATGGGGCGCTGCTTGGCATATATGACAGGTCTAGCCTCGAACCTAGACCTCTTGTATAAAGCAACAAACAATGAGGAACACCTCGTCGAGTCTATAGAATGGAAAACGAGATCTGTTGACATGACTGAGGATTCGAGTCCACAGAAACCAGCCAGACTATGCAATCTTGGAAATGCGCGACACCAGCGGTACATGCTATCATATGATATAACAGATCTCGAGCAGTCACTAGAATGTCACAAGCAGGCATCTATATTGATTCAGGAATCAACAGACCAAATAAACTGGGCCAATATCATGAATTCCTACAGCAGTCGGTTGTTTTCTCACTTCCAACGTACTCGGAATAAAGCGACTCTCAATGAGTCTATGATCCGGATACAAGAAGTCGTGGACAAAGTGCCTCAGAATCACCCAAAGTGGGGCCAGTATGCCAACAATCTCTGTAATAAATTTCTTGAGAGATATGAAGAGGATGGTAATTCTTCGGACTTGCAAATGGCCTCCGAGCTCGCTGAAGTCGCATATTCTCACTCTCTGGAAATCCATAACCAGGTGTTGAAGGCAGTGGTACTCGGCACTATTTGTACAACCATTCGAGCTAGATACGGAATCACAGGTGCCTTAGAAGATCTAGAGGCTGCTGTCTCGAAAGCGAAAGAGGCAGCTGAAATAATACCGGAAGATCATACTGAATATTCGTCGGTCATGCATTCCAAGGCCCTGGCATTCTCATTGCGATTCAATCGGTTAAATCAAGGAATCGATCTCGAGACAGCTATTCGTAGTGCTAACTCTGCGGTTAAGGGATCTCGCAGAGACTACAAGGCTACCGCCTATTCCACCCTTGGTACACTGTATGGTACTAGATGGGAGCATATGGGTAGAGATCTAGAGGATCTCGATCTTGCTATCCAATGCTGCCGAAAGTCTTTAGATTCGGGTAGTCGCACTTTTGCCACTTTAACCAATCTTGCCAATTGGCTGACATCTCGATTCCATGTCTCACCAGAATCAGATTCTTATAACAAGATTCCACTTAAATCCAAGTATATTAATGAATCTATAATATTGGCCAAAAAGGCATTTGAAATGACCGAGGCCGTCCCTTTCCATCCGGACAGAGCGAAGGTGGCTCTTACACTCGCCGATGCCCTGCAAGCTAGGCACAAAAATGACCAAGCTTGCGGCGGAAAAAGTCTTGAGGACTTACATCGATCAAAGGAGGTATTCGACACAATGATAGCAAATGATAAGACATCTCTGCCCTTTGATCGTATCAAAATCGCTCTGTCTCGTTCTGAAATAGCCTTCGAAGAACACCACTGGGAAGACTTGTATCGTGCCACTTCTTCAGCTGTTGAACTCCTACCGTTCCTAAGCCCACGATGCGTTGACCAAAGCGACCAACAATATTCCTTATCCCGTTTCGCTGGACTTGCCAGCCGAGCTGCTGCTGCCGCATTGTGTACACAGCATAATGCTTCCGAAGCCTTGCAGCTCTTAGAGCAAGGTCGATGTATCATTTCGAGTAGCCGCTCCGACCAACGAGTGAACATCAGCCATCTACGCAACACTCACGGCGTCTTGGCTCAGAGATTCGAGGACTTGTGTTTCGTACTTGAGCAGAGGCATGTCCAGGAAACCGGCAGTGGTTCCAGTCTCTCACAGCGCCACCGGGCGAACTCCGATCTGTTGTCACTCATTAAAGAGATCCGAGGCAAGCCCGGTTTCGAAGATTTTCTTATCCCGTCCGACCCGCGTAAGATGCTATCCAACAGAAAGAAGAATGCGGTAGTTGTAATCAATGTCTCATTTCGATCTGATGCATTCATCATTACGGAGAAAGAAATTAATGTATTACCTTTACTGGAAGTGACAGACGAGTCAATCAAGAAAAGGGCAGACGATTTCGCGAAGAAGTTTAGCTCTAAGTCATTGTCGGGTGTTTATGATGACCTTGAATGGCTATGGGATATGATCGTTGGTCCTATCCTAGAATTTATTGGCATGTCGGAACCGAATCAGAGAGACCATTGGCCTCATATCTGCTGGGTGCCTACTGGGTCATTGTCTCATCTACCTCTCCATGCGGCTGGCTATCACTTAGATAATTCACGACGGACTACCATGGATTGTGTGGTATCTTCGTACAGCACATCTCTAAAATCTTTGCAAAACGCAGCGGATAATGTTAAGTCGTATCATCCACCTGATCTGGAGCAACAACGAGCCTTCATCGTGAGTATGGCTAAAACACCCGATATGCAGGATCTTCGGTCTGCCTCCCGAGAAGCAAAAGCCGTAGGAAAACTCCTGCAGCCTCATATATGCATTAATGAAGCGTCCATGGCAAAACAATCCTACATGATTAGCGAACTTCAGCACTGTACTATGTTTCACTTTGCTGGCCATGGAAAGTCAGACACAGTTGACCCTTTGCAGAGCTCACTTATCGTTGCCGATGGTCTCATTACCGTGGAGAACCTTATTGGGCTCAATTTAAATCAAAACCCACCGTTGCTAGCCTATTTGTCTGCATGCCTAACTGGGAACATCAAAGTTGAACGCCTCCTGGATGAGGGTATACATCTAGCAGCATCGTTTCTTGCTGCAGGGTTTCAAAATGTGATTGGCAGCTTGTGGAAAGTAGGGGACGACGACTCAGCTAGAATTGCTGAAATGGTTTATAAATATCTTGTCGAATTTCACTTGACAAGTGAATCGGTTCCTCTTGCGCTTCATCATGCATTGCGGAAAATGCGAGAGCCAAGCTTGTCAGGTGTTGAAAGAGGTTTTTTTCGAGGAAGAAGCAGTACTTCGAAAACGATACAACCTCAGATTAATAGTTACTCTTGGATATCTTATATACATTTAGGCTTCGGGGGTGGTTGAGATGATAGCAACCTCCAGAATGTCTGATTGGGACTACATGGTCATTCTATTGCTGGCTATTATCTTTGAAAAATTTAGGAAAGTGCGGAGTAGCCTGAGGCCTTATGTCTCCATTATAACTTGGACTGTGACGATGAACCTGTAAATCTCTACGTGTAGAGGACGTATATCTGAGTACTTATATACGTGGAATGATCTAGTTATCTATTTGAGTGCTATTTTAACATCTCAATAGACGTCGCCGAAGTTGTATAGGTAAAAGATTGTAATTTTTCCTAAAAAGCCATGAATATCCACATGTTACTACTCGGCGGCTGTAATGGTTGGACATGTCACTTGGATATACCAAATAAAAAGCCATTATTACGAGAAATAGGTTCATACGGATATAGCCGTAACCAAACACTATATTAGAGATAATAGGAGGAGAAAAACGATGTTAATTTTCGTAAGTTGAGGGCTCGAAGAGCCATTTCTAAAATTTGGACTTATAGGTAAGTATCCCTCAGAGTGCACGTAGTACCTTCTTTAATGAGATCATAATAATATACCATACATAAGAGCCTCGACGGGGAGAGACAGTGTCAAGCCTTCTACGAAGATTCCCATGAGCTAGGATCGACCCGTAGAGGTGTTCCCTAGTAGCATCCCTCACTGCTCAGGTAGTTCTTAGATAGACAAAGAGATCCTTCCGTGTATAGTAGGTCTCCTGACACGAGGTAGCTTAGGGCTCCTCGTGCAATAATAGAGTATTTTCCATGCTTCTTGGTTTGCATCGTGACAGACAGTGCTCTTAGGAGACAGTGGCTACAGCGGGTGCGGCGAGATCACTTAGACGTTTTTTTGACTATAATATAGAGCAGAAACGAGTGACTACACGACTGAAGTTGATAATGTGGTAGGAATGCTTGCCAATGCGTGATCATCCGGTGTCCGAGGTACTAGCTAATATGGGAGGGAAAAGGAATGCTGTATTTCTTAAAACAAGATTTGGAACAGCTTCTCTGAGAATTACACTAATAGGTACCTCCTACAGTGCGTACCGCACTTTCCCTGCATGTACCTCATCTATTAGGATGTTGCTCGAGTAGTAGGTACCTATTTATGATTGAGGTCTTTTTAGAGTTTGAAAAATCATTTTGTGATGAATGATTGATGCGTGTTAGTTGTATTAGCGCGTAAAAAGAATTTGCAAATCATGATGTATAGAGTAATTGATAAAGAAGGCTATGTTGTAGTAATATTAGTGCTTAAATTGTTGTATCTTGAGTTGCTTCCACTTTAAATACCTCGATATAACAGAGTCATTCAATATAAAACCGTAATGGGTAGAGTATTCCAATTTCTTAGGTACGATCGAGTTGACAAATCAAATTTATGGACTGTATTGTGATGTTTTCAATTTCTCATTATCTCAACCACCGTGAGCCTTTGCAAAGCGGGCGATAAACTTCACAATCTCCGTGGCTAGAGTTTGAGGTTGGCTGATGAACGGCATATGCCCTGTATTGAAATCTACAATGTCCCAATTGACTTTAGTCTTCTCGAGCCACGAATCTTGGATCCAGGTGGGATTGCAGGCGTCAAGGATCGTGCGCACATATGCTCTCCTCCCATCAAACCCTTTGTCTGCCCAGGCAGGAGCACTAGGCTTGGTCTCGAACGCCAAGAGGGCATGAGGCTTGATATGCTTATCCAACTCTGAAGCCAGCGCGCGATCGCAATCGTTATATAGCACATCCATTGCTGGCTCCATTATGGCTAGTCCCTTGGATGGCTAGATAGATGGCTTATCAACAACGTATCTTGATTAGAAGATCAGACTCTATGCACTTACCTTATCAACCTTTATGAATGGGGGATGTGATCTGCCCACTGCTTCAAGAAGAGATTCGTTCTCTAGTGTGACGATGCCCGCCACGTAGATGAGACCCACTACACTGCTAGTATGACCCTGGGCTGATCGGGTCTGCTTATCAAGGTCCTTTGCTGCGGCACCTGCCACGATCCCGCCATAAGAGTGCGTGAGGATGACGACATCTTTCTCCTGACTTACGAGGGGAAGAAGAACGTTATCGCGAAGTGCAGCAATGTCATTCGAGCAGGTAGCTGTTGTCGGATCTGAAGGGTTACAGCTGGGGTAAGGTCCTTGGTGGGTTGAGATCCCGGCTTCCGCTAGATAAGGTAGGAGTTTGTCATAGCCAGCAGGTGTACCAAATGCCCCAGGTACTAGAACAACCACTGGCGAATTGGAAGAAGACATGTTGAAATAATGAGCACTCAGCTGTGGATTCTGATGGTTACAATGTATAAATCGAACTTGAGGGGTTAGATGTCAAATAAAAGCTCGCGACAATCGATGCTTTGAATGACCAGGTAGGTCTTTATTTTGCTCCCTTGCGTCCCAAGTGTTGGTGTATCTATCTAGACCCACCTTTATACCCCTTTTTTGCAACCCCTGAAACCTTCGGTGCTTTTGATGACTAAACTTCACAAGTGGTTCGAAAGAATTTAAGCCAAGCGCTGATTATTATTATTATCGTTCTGTAGTCAGTGGGAAGCTATCAGAGCTCTGGGAAGTACAATGATATTTAAAGTGTCAGAGTATTGATCCCATGGTATAGTAACAAGGGATGTGTGCTTATCTAATTTATGATTACATAATACTTCTATCACTATCATACTTGAAGGCTTCAAAACATAATTTTGCTGAATGAATGAGATGAGTTATGATGCAGAGACTAACACCGCCATGTGTCTACGTAACCTTCCCTTTGTGCTATCCTCAGTAGATACCTACTAGGTACGTAACTCCTAAATGTGTGAATGCTTATGCCTTTTTTAGGAATGTGATTGATTCCATTTGCTTCTCGTCTCCTACTCCGAGGCTTATATCTTTGAACTCCTCCAAGCCTTTTTTAATATTCTCTATGTCAAGTTGAATCATACCAAATGCGTCGGCGCCTAATGGGATTCGAATAGGAATACGCTTCCCGCTGCTGACAAGCTTATAGGTAGCAGCTGCAACGGCCTTGGGTTTAGTCCAGAATTTGCGATTCTCCGCATTTCGCATGTGCGTGAGCAGAGCGTTGGTTGGATAAGTCGGGTTGGCATAGGCTGGATGTCGTCTTGACATCTCCCGTAAAGACGACGTCGCAAAGTTGGTCTCCGTGCCACCAGGCTCGAGGATGCAAAAATGAACTATGTCGATAAGATTAATTCGTGAACTGCCAGCTTATTGGATGGTATACTGGGGAAGTAGGTCAGAAGAGGTGAGAGTCGGACTTACTATTCCATTCCACAGGAAGCTCCTTTGCTACTGATTCTGTCCAGCCCTCAACCGCAAACTTCGAGGCGTGGTAAAAGGCACCTCCAGGAAAACCACAGAACCCTCCCATAGAACTGACGTTGATAATAACGCCTCCTTGTTGCCCACCATTCTTGGGGTTCTCATCCCTCATAATGCCTAATATTTCCTTAGTGGCGTTGACGGTACCCCAGAAATTGGTGTTCATCTCTAAGTGGGCTTCCTCATCTGTAGATGACTCTGTATCTCCGATAAGCTCATATCCCGCATTGTTCACGAGCACATCAATGCGACCAAACTCTGCAAGGGTTTTGTCAATGGCTTCCTCGATGGCTTGCTTCGAAGTGACATCCAATGCAAGCTTCAGAGTATTAGGTCCATCTGGAATGTATGAAAGAGATGCTGGATTTCGGGCCGTGGCTACAAGACGATTCGGAGACTGAGCGATGAGTGTGGCTAGGGCTTCGCCAATGCCAGATGAGCAGCCAGTAACTAAACAATCAGTACGTGTATGGACATACAAATTAGACAGCTACTTACTAAACCATACTGCATCTGATGGGAGATTATAAGGTTTTGTGTTCGAAGCATCCATTTTTGTTTCAAAGACTAGTGAGCCAGTTCAAGTTGTAATTACTTCACTAAATTTGGAAAAATATAGAAGTGTCTTGAAGTTTTATATTCAACCTCCTGCCCGATGGATTGGCTTGTCAAAAGCACGACTAAAAGCAGGGCGAATTTTAATAAAACGCCCAAAATGACTATCAATTCCTTCTTTGTCACCATGATACTTAGTTTCATATTCATTATGTGACGGGATAGAAGTTGAAGTCGCTGGAGATTACAGCGATATGCATCTAAGGTCCAGTTTCTGCATTAAGTCCTAAATCCGAGCATTCTAGCGTGTGAATTAGATGATCAACACGCCAAATTCATTCTGCGTTACTTTTCAACCTTAGTAGGATATTTCATGGCTTCTTTCCTAATCAGGTATTTCCAGTTCTATGAAAAGCATATTCATATTGCATAGGTGGGTAGTGCTTTGATAGATAGACTGGTAGAGAATGGTATGGTGACGCCATCATCTAGATACCTTAGACTCCTAAAATCGAGTGGCACATTTTGGCCGCCTCCATTTGCGGAGAGTTGATTACTAATGAGGTATGTAACTGTAATCGTTTAACGCAGATTTTAGATTATCGCCGATGAGAACATAATAAACTCATATAGTCCATTTATATTATATGGTAAATGACACTTTCATGGTATATCTATATATTAAATCTTGACTAGCACTTTATTGCCTTAACAATCCTATATGGCGCATTCTATACTTGCCTACTAGGAAATATAGTGAGTTTTGATTTGAAGTATACAAACGTGCCTTAAAAGGGTACGTCTTGAGAGGGTTGAAATAGGTATTGCCTCGGTATGTCATCATTACGTAAATCGTACTCAACCCTAACCCTTCCCGAGAGCCCTAACCCCTCCTCAAAACCCTTACCCCTCATTAGTAACCCTAACCCTGTTTTGAACCCTACCCCTAACCCCTTAAAATAACGTGTCAGGGAAAGATGAATACAATTATGTCTGAACTCGACTTAGCACGACTATCCAGATATTGGAATCAGACGACACCATAGTTTGCTGTTGATACTTACCTATTCTAGATGGAGGCTACGCAAATCCTAAATTTTCTGTATAGCGAGACGTCGCAATTGTTTAATACGTTTGAATGAATTTCACCATGAAAAGCCTTAAAAGTCTCGTAGGTACATAGGAAAGTGTGCGTACTTAGAAAGAAGTTTCAGCTTAAGTGTTCTTGAATAGGTAACATTCGATAGCACGGCAGAGCTGTCTGTTCTATTCATAACTTCTACCTACACAATAGATGCCGACACTCCAGAGTCGGCTATTATCGTCTGTCCGTTAACGAAGCTTGCCCCGGGGCTTGCCAAAAAATGAATGACATTTGCAATTTCTTCAGGAGCAGCCACCCGGCCTAACGGCATGACCTTCTTAACAACATCATCTATATTCGGCTGTCGCTTTCTAACCGTATCCATAATCGGCGTGTTGGTATAGCCCGGACATACCTCATTAATCCGGAGGCCAGATCTTCGGTTCTCGACGGCTAGAACTCAAGATTAACACCTCAATTTCCTTGTATAACTCTGCTATCGTCGTCTTGTAAGTGGTTAGGTGAACTTACCAGCACACTTTATTATACCTTTAGCGGCAAACTTGCTAGCAGTGTAATTGATAGAAAAGGGGGCGCACACTGTCGAAGATAGGGAGGTTATGCTGATAATAGAACCAGGGCCAACTAAAACATTCAGAGTTAGTTCCTGAAACCAAGACATGTCTAACTATACCAAAATAGAAATTATTGAGACTTGATAAAGACGATGATTAGGTGATTCTAGTTGTAACTCACCGCTACGACGCCCGCTACGCCCTTCGACGTAGGTTGGTTCTTGATCCTTCATAGCCGCAATCTCCTCTTGAAGACAGTGTAGAATTCCTTTCGCATTTACCCCATGTAATAGATCATACTCAGACTCATCGAGACTCATTATATCAGCCTCAGACGCTCTTGGCGTCTAAAATGAGGTACGGAAGCATCTTAGCACATGACTAGAAAAACACCTAGGGATCATTGAAGGTGGCGCTGGATTTACTCACTCCAGCAGAGTTGACAGCATAGTCCAGCCTGCCAAACCGTTTCTTCACTTCCTCTACCATTGATTTAACGGATGCTCGATCCCGTACATCAACGGCGATAGCCAGCGTCTGGTAATCTGTGGCTGTAGCTATAGACTTGCTTTTTTCAGAAGCTTCGGAGGCTGCGCTGAATACTATGTCTGCAAAGACCACAGCACGTGCACCCCTTTCTGCAAATAAGAACGCAGTCTCAAGGCCAATGCCACTGGCTATATATTTATGTTAGCTTCTATGAAGATTTGCTGGAGAAATTTAGAGAAATCTTCTTACGTACCGGCGCCGACGACAAGGGTAACTCCGTGAATATCCATCTTGATAGAAAAGATTAGTAGCGGTAGTAGCTGGAGTACGGTCGACACCTGGTATGTGACACAGAATATGGAGATTTGAATGAGATTTGGAGGTGAAAATAGGGATAAAAACGAGGGGTGATGATGTATTACCACAACTTGTGTAACATGGTTCGGACCCGAATCACACACCGGGTCTAGGTACTTAGGTAAGCTGCTGTGCTACGTAGTAGTCGTCGAATCCTAGATACCCGTATTAAATGCGGAGGGAGGGCCGAGGGTGTGTCTTTAGTCTCATAATTCAAATCATTTGTGAAACCCCAAATAAGCGTCTATATGTAGGCTACCTACCTAGGTACCTACTGTGACTGGAAGACAAAGAGCCGAAGAAAGTCCCCTAGATCAGTTGTGCGACCGGAGCTCACTGTCACTACCTATCGACCGGCATCGCGAGTGAATTTCTATTCTTAGGTAAGGCTAAGGGTGTGAAGAGAATCGGCACCGTGTAGGTTGTATTTTCGTAACGGGTCTCAACTTACGAATGCTACCAAACAGATTACGCAATTCCTAGTATGACTCAGCCAATGAGTCGATTTGAAACAACCGCTGCAGCACTCTGCGTGATATTTGATAATACCTGAGTAGAAATTTGCATGCGTTTGAAGAAATTTAAGACAATCGCCTGAAATAAATATTAAGTAGGTAGATACTTTAGAGGATCCTAGCCTTAGCAGTCCCGCGAATTGGAGATGTGGATGAACTGGTCTAGTTGGCCACTGAAGGGAAATTGATTTTTATAACTAGTGGATTAAAGATGATGTTTCTAACTAGTACCTACGTAGTAACTACCGCAGTAGAAAACAAGTAACTACACCACTTCATAGGGGTTAGAGTTCCCTTTTCTGTCCTGCTCGTTATTCTTATAACTCAAAATAACGTCATTCGTGACATAAATCTGATTGGGTCCTGCAGGCATTGTTGTAGCCACAGTTGAATCTGTCTCAACCTTACGAGAATTGCTGATGTTCGCAAGATGAATAAGCGGCGCCTCGGCAATGCTCCCGCTGTCATTTCTCCAACCAGATTGCGATAAACTGCCGTCAGCACTAGACTGTTGGTACCCATTAATCCTTCGATTTGAGGACGCTCCACGATCATCCTCTCCAGTGGAAACAGAAATGTCGCGTGTTCTGAAAAGGGATGCTACCCCCCCTTGTGACAGACGTTTGAAGAGGTAGAACCAGCTTGGAATACAGATAGATAGGACAGACACGGATATTTCGGCAAGTGACCACGCAAGATCCGGTATCTGATACCACGAGATATCTGGATCTCCTAAATATGGCTTCACGGAAATGTAGGCTCCTAGTCGGCCAATAGATGTAACCCAAGTACTAATTGTTCATAGCTATTAGTTTAATGTAGATCAAAATCCTGTGAGATGCGAGAGGTAAAATCGCAAATCAGAAGGGGTGAGGGGAACATACATGTAGCCCGTAGCGAAAGCTCCCAGTAGAGCTATCATTTTCTTTCTGCTGATTTGGAGATGCGAGAGTAGCTTCATAGGCAAAAGTAAAATCATCAAATCTGTAATAACATCCAGAAGCAAGCCGGTCAGCAACAAGCCGAAGTTGGTGTAATTATTTTGGCAAGTTCCTTCGATTTCTGAATGCCAATATTTCTCAGGAGGGACACATGCTAATATCTGGGCTGGTAACTTGTAAAGGATAAATACGGCAACGAGCCCGAAAGTAATGTAATATGCGATGTTAAAGTTGCGTGATCGCGATGAGAAGACCCGGCGATAGAATAGGAGCACGGAGGACTTGGCGAAAAATATGCCCAATTCAAAAACAATCTCCGAAAAATAGAGTAGTTCAAGTAGTTCTGACACATCGGACTTTGAAGTATAGGCTTCAAAGTGCTTTCCTAGCCCAAGTTGAACACCGCGGATGGTAAAGGCACAATTGACCATACAACAACACTGAATTCACCTCTCGTTAGCGCGTCTCCTGGCACCACGTATCGTCTTGGGGACGTTCAGACTTACCCATGCCAACAGAGCCAACCAGTCATCCCACCAGACGCTCATTTTAGAGGTGATGAGACGAGCCCAGAACCGAAGGATGATAGCCAGCGTAGGCAAAATTGCCATAACGATCCCTAGCTTGTAAAGCATAGGGCCGCGAGTTTCAGTCAGAGTTTTGTCCTCCATGGCTATCGACCCTTGGCGCGAATATGGTGACAACGCGGTTGAGAGAGCCTTCTCGCAGTGTGAAGGTCAACCTCAAATTTCGCAGCATTGAAAATAGTAGATGATATGGAGAGATGGTAAGGATCTATCGACCCAGGTGGTTGTTGTGACAAGGTCAAAGTAAGATAAGCGTCTAACTGTCGACCTACTAGGTACTAGGTAAGTAGTTACCAAAGAAGTGTGTAGAAATTGCTAAGGCGTAGTGGGACGAGCAAAGAGCTGGCTACTCTTAACACGCGGAATATAGGTGAAGATAGTAGGATTAATGTCTTGCATATGGGGTGTGTATGGTGCATTTTTCTTCAGACAAGCTTTTCGTAATCCCGAGGACATGTGCCGTTCGGTAGTATACAAGCGGCGCCTGTCAGCATACGCCACAGGATAGAACAGTGCCGTTGGTCAGCAAACAGGAATTAATATCAGTTTTCGGGTCACACAAGGCAGTTAGGTTACAGTATAGGTTCCATCCCGTCTGTGAGGATGCTGTGAGTGGATTATGTAGGATGGATGGGGTGTGTTTAGCAGGTAGGCGAGGTAGTCAATTGCTTATGGCTTGAGCGTATGTCTTAGTTAATGACAACATGATACCAGACTGCCCAATCATACCATATACCGTAGACCGAGTTGCTTTTCCAAAGGTTGATGAATACCTAGATGGGAACGCCACGGTAAATTCTAGAAAGTGTTTCGCCTTGTATTGACCAAATATCGTTGTTGTCTTGAATTCAGCCTCTTCATTTGTCAACAAACGTACTCCAACACGAATACGTTCTCGTATAACCATGACATAGGAATATTGCAGGAGAACTTTTTTTCTGACTCCCTACTTAGCTAGGCCACGTAAACTTGCGAGATATAGCCTGCTTGAGAAGTTCAATTGCACGTGCGGCCGTGACGTACACAGACAGAAGGAATCGGATAGATTCAAGTGTCTAAGTATCTAATCTAGGACTGATCCACTCGTGAAATGGCGGAATAACAGAGTCCTTGATACAAAAAGGGGGGAACCGAGTTGGCGAACTGAGGGAGGCGATATATAAGTGATATGTATCGAGAGAGTTGTAAGTCATTTCGTATTTTGTATAGCCCTTGATAGAAATCGATTCCGTTGGATATATCTCTTACAGAATGAACCATACAGAGACCGACAGTGCCCCACCGAGGGATAGCCACGCTTCCCCCACCTCTAAAGGTGTTCGACAGCAAGAGGAGTTGATAGCAGTAGTCGGGATAGGTATGAAACTGTGATCACCTTGAGGCAGGGCTTTGAACTAACCCAATTGACACCCCATAGGATGGAAATTTCCGGGCGACACAGCGGATACCGAAAAGCTGTGGCAATTACTCCTGAATGGGAAATCAGGACATGGTCCTGTACCCCCCTCACGATACAACGCTTCAGCATTCTACCATCCAAACCACGAGAATCCCGGGACCATCAATTCAACTAGCGGTTACTTCCTCAACGATGACCCACGAAAATTCGAGAATGGATTCTTCGGAATCAGCAACGTCGAGGCCATCAATATGGACCCACAACAGAGGAAGCTCTTGGAGACCGTCTTCGAATGCTTCGAGAGTGCCGGTGCCACACTTGAAGAACTGAATGGAACGAACGTCGGATGTTACGTAGGCACTTTCTCTCTGGATTATCCTGTGATGCAGCTCGCGGATACAGAGAACCTCAATCGCTATACTGCGACTGGCATTACGCCGACACTGTTAGCCAACCGCATCAGCCATGTATTCAACCTCCAAGGTCCAAGCTTCACGATTGACACAGGATGCAGCTCGTCTCTATATAGTCTCCACTGCGCGTGTACAGCACTAGACTTAGGAGAGTGCGACGCTGCTGTTGTCGCGGGTGCCAATTTGATACAGATACCTCAGCAACAAATCTTAGCAAGCAAAGCTGGTATTATCTCGAATTCCGCAACCTGCCGGACTTTTGACATTTCTGCTGATGGATATGGACGCGCCGACGGTATAGGCGCATTATATCTCAAGCGTCTTGATGATGCTATCCAACATGGCGATCCGATAAGAGCGGTCATCCGTGGTACTGCGATCAACAGCAATGGTCGAACCCCCGGAGTCATGCAGCCAAGCGCTGATGGCCAAGAAAAGGTGATGAGGCGGGCCTATGCGCGCGCGGGGCTCTCGGTCGATGATACAGACTATGTAGAGGCTCACGGTACGGGAACGGCGGTGGGCGATCCCATAGAGGTAGACGCGATCTCTCGAGTCTTTTCTCGAAGTATTCAACGTCCAATCCTCATTGGTTCCGTGAAGACCAATCTCGGTCACAGTGAACCGACGAGTGGTATCACGAGTGTGATAAAAGTTATTCTTGCGATGGAGCATAGGATCATCCCTCCCACAATCAATCTCAAAAAGATCAACCCCAAGATCTCGAATTCGAAGTTCATTGTCGAGATAGTACGAGAAGCTATCTCATGGCCCGAAACTCCTTGTCCACGCGCTAGTGTGAATTCTTTCGGATTTGGAGGTGCTAATAGCCATGCCATCATTGAGGCTTACCTGCACCCGGATTTTCTGGACCAGGCCCAGACATCGGCCGACGAAAACAGTTTCAACGACACGAAGTCTTTCCTTATCCCAGTGTCAGCTCACAGTGAATTCTCACTAAAGAAGCGAGTTGAGGACCTGCAGCAACTGCGCCTTTCCTCCGTAGGCTCGAAGTTAGGCCCGATAGCATACACTATGGCCAGTCGTCGAACTCGTCTACAGCATCGAGCATATTTTCTGGCATCTCTGATGGCGAGCTCTGACCAATTGGATATTCAAAACGTCAGCCATGCAACACGTCCTGTGCAATCTTCAACACTGCCGATAACTTTTATCTTCACCGGCCAGGGAGCGCAATGGAGAAAGATGGGTCAGAAGCTATTCAAAGCTTATGGAAAATTTCGACAGAGTATCGAGAGTCAAGACGCCTATCTAGCTTCGTGTGGAAGGGAGTCCTCGTGGTCTCTTACGGGACTGTTATCCATTGATCAGCCGGGAAACGTGGTTGAGGTGAATGTCAACCAACCTGACGTCTCCCAGGTCTTCTGTACGGCAATACAAATCGCACTAGTTGGCCTACTGGCAGATTGGTCCATTCAACCAAATACTGTCGTCGGACATTCCTCCGGAGAGATTGCGGCCGCTTACGCCGCGGGGTATTTGTCTTGTCGCGAAGCGATATTATTGGCATATTATCGCGGTATTGCGGTATCGTTGCGAAACAGTAAACCTGGTGTGACCCCTGGGCTGATGCTTGCCGTTGGTATTGATCAACATCGAGCCTCGGCATATATCCAAGAGCTTGGCCTCATCGGTCAAATAGACCTGGCCTGTGTCAACAGCCCCAAGCAGGTGACAGTGAGCGGAGATAGAGAAGCGATTCTCATTTTTAAAGATGAAATGGACCATCTTTCGCTCTTCAACCGAGTCGTCAGAACGGAATCTATTGCGTATCATAGTCACCATATGCGAGGCCGCGTAGGACAGCTGTATGAAAAGATGATAGCGGAACATTTGGGTCCGAATTCTGGACACGATACTTCCATAGAAGAAGATGGACATGTTTCGATGTTGTCAAGTGTGATGGGACGTACATTGAACCGTGAACAAGCTCGCCTCCCGAGATACTGGCGTGAAAATCTGGAAAACAGTGTGCTGTTCGATAAAGCCTTGGGTGAACTGTATTCTACGCAAGATTCATTTGTAATCGAAATCGGACCTCACCCCGCGCTTCAAATGGCAATCAACGAAAATCGATCTAGTGTATTCAGTACACGTTCCACCCAGTTGAACGAAATGCCATATGCCTGTACATTGATACGCGAGAAGGATGATGTACGCTGTGTGCTTGATCTAGCCGGGACACTCTTCAATCATGGGTACGAACCATGTTTTGATGCCATAAACCAGCTCGAGCCGTCCGAGAAGCGCGTGGTGACCTCACTACCCAAATATCCATGGGATTATCAGAATGTCTTGCCTTGGAAAGAACCTCGTTCTAGTATCGAGAATCGCAATCGTCGCTATGGTCGACACGAGCTTCTAGGGTTACAGGTTACAGGAGGCAGTGGGCTTACCTTGGTTTGGCGGAATATTATTTCAACAAACAATGCGCCGTGGCTACGTGACCATCAATTTCGATCCACGATCTTGTTCCCCGCCGCGGGTTTCATATCAATGGCCATTGAAGCTGTGTGTCAAGCGGAGAAGATCCTGCCATCAGACCAACCCAACATTTACCTAAGGCAAATGAAACTTTTCAAGACATTACCATTGCTTGGCGACGGAACTCCGGTAGAGGTTTTCACAGAGTTGAGGCGGCTACCTATATCGGGATCGACCGACTCCAAGGAATGGTGGCAGTTCAACATTGGGTCTACCGTTGAAGGTCAACACGTTGCTCATGTTGCTGGTCGTGCCGCATGTCATAAAGCGGCCGAGTTTAACAAAAAGGCGCTGGCACAGCGTCGTCTTTGCTTCGACGAAAATACCATGGAATCGGACCCCGTAGGAAAATGGTACCGTAAATTTGTTGAGTCGGGCCTTAATGCGGGGCCTGCCTTCATGGTAATACGGGAAGTCTATACAGACCGCATGAAGCAGAAACCACAAGCCCAATCCAGAATGAAGATGAACCGTGGAGGTCCCAATTTTGCTGTTGGCGGCCACGAATATGTAGTTCACCCTACTGTCATCGACGGCATGCTACAGACGGGTTTCATCGCTGCTGCTGCGGGGTATACAGATAAAATGCAGTGCCGTGTACCAATCGCTATCGAGGTTATTGATGTTATCACGTCAAACGGAGTCGCCTTTGACGACGATGACCCTACTCAGAATGTGTGGAGCGCCCGATCGAGCGCCTCCAGAACGGGATTCGCAGCGACGGTGACTAACTCGGAACTATACAATCCGGAGGGTGAGGCTCTCTTAAGGATTTTCGGAGTTCGCAATACTCTTTATCAAGGCGTGAGCGATGCTGGATCGAAAGAGCCCCGAATCCCGACCTTAAGGGTTTGTTGGAAACCAGATGTCACATTCTTAGAATCGCAGCCGAATGATAAACGCCTCGGTTGTCTCAACTTGCGAAGGGAGAAACTGAATCATAGCTTAAACGCAGTAGAAGACTACGTTGAGTTGGCGGAGTGTTTAGGGTTGATTGTCCACAAAAGACCAAATGAGAAGATTGTTTTTTTGAATATGGGTCCAGAGGCGATCGAGGAGTGTCTGCGTGTTCTCAAACCAGACCAGCAACTCAAGCCGTTTTCAGAGATCCGTTGGGGACGGCTAAGTGGAGATGACATTCTAGACCTAGGAATTCTACCATCATGCTCCTCCAACACCGATGAAAATAAAGTTCTTGACCTATCAAACTACAACGTGATAGTTGCCGACTGTTTGGAGTCTCCGAATCTCTTGGAAATCTTGCGCGCGTCGGCATCTCCCGAAGCTGACCTAATAATCAGTTTTCGAAAGGACCTTGTGCCCACAGTACGGGCCTGGGAACGCCCAACATTATTGTGTGACATGGAAGAGAGTTCTGCATCGACAAATGCTGTATCAATTCTCATGCGAAAAGAGCAACATGCTGTAGTGTCTGGCGAAGTTTATATAGTCGGCGGAGAACCAGAATCAGCACTGAACCGCGCGATCCATCAACGGTTTAGACAAGAGCCTGGTATTAAGATCCAATTTCTACCCTTCTCGACAATCGATAACTCCTCTGTACCTCCCGGATCGAGCGTCATTTTGACAATTGAAGGAGAGGGATCGCCCATATTAAACGTAGTTAATGCCGACGATTTGCGACGGATTCAGTCATTGACAAGTTCCGCCTCACGGCTTCTTTGGATAACACGTGGAAATCTTCTCAGAGGCGAGAGTCCGGAACATGTACTCGCTAGGGGAGCAGCGCGGGCTATTCGAATGGAAGAGCCACAGCTGACACTCGCAACATTTGACTTCGATGCTTCTTCAAATATTTCTTCAACGGCCTCACACATCTTCGCTGCTTACGAAAAGACTTTTGTTTCCGGTCCTCAAGATTTAGAGTATATCGAACATCAAGGGATTGTCCATGTGTCCCGATGGATACCAGACGAAAGATTGAATCGTATTTTCGGAGAAAAGCTAGATATGGAACCTTCGGAAGTGCGGCTTCAAGATTGCGAACCAGTGGAACTTAGTATCAAGGCGCCCGGGCAACTGGACACCCTTAGCTTTGAACGACAACCGAATCCATTTCGAGACCTACTGGACGACGAGGTAGAAGTAGAAGCTAAGTGCTACGGGATGAACGCGAAGGACTTATACCTTCTCAATGACAAGTTCGACGTACCGAGTCCATCTTGTTCTCTAGAATTTTCTGGGGTTGTTCATCGTGTTGGCCCTAAGGTAAAACATTTGAGAATTGGTGATAGAGTAGTAGCGGTTGCTTCTGGTCGATATCGCAACTTCGAGATCGTACCGGAATGGACATGTGTTAAACTTTTCCCAACAGAAGATTTTCAATCAACCTGCACTTTACTCCTTGCTTTCACTACGGCTTTGTACTCAATCAAGTATCTAGCGCGATTGCGCTCAGGCGAATCCATTCTCATTCATTCAGCTTCCGGTGGTGTCGGCCAAGCTGCGATTCAGCTGGCGAAACAAGCAGGCGCAACAATCTTCGCGACAGTGGGGAATCAGGAGAAGAGTGACTGGCTCTCGAGGACGTTCGACATTCCGACCTCTCATATCTTCTGCTCACGGGATTCATCGTTTCTCCCTGCAGTACTCGACGCCACAGATCAGCGTGGTGTGGATGTGGTCATTAATTCACTATCTGGTGACCTATTCCATGCAAGTCTAAAGACTACCGCGCCTCTCGGTCGCTTTGTAGAGATTGGGAAGAAAGATATCTTCGATGGAGGTCGCCTTGATATGCTAAGCATTAATCGTAGTGTCAGTTTCATGGTGCTCGACCTTCTTGACCTCGTTGATAATGGGGGCCAATGGGGAAAAAGTGTGTGGAATTCGTAAGTGTCCATCAAACTCCCTAAGGTGAAGTGAAGTACTAAACCTAGCCTTTCAGACTCATTGAAGAGACTATGCAACTATATCGAGATCACAAGATCCATGATATTCAACCGCGGATGACCTTTGACGTCTCGGAGATCATTAAGGCGTTTCGATTCTTTTCTCAGCCATCTCGGATTGGGAAAGTCGTGGTTTCTATGGAAAACCCCAGTACAATGATAAAGGCATGTTTCAAATTCCAGTATTTATTACTCGATTTCCCACTAGGTGTTCGACGTTGAAATAGCGCCCCTCCACATATAGGAAGTGGTTGTTGTATTAGGACCATAGCCATACTAACATAGAAAGTAGTTGCTGCCGAGGAATTACGACACATCGTTTGACCCCAAAAAGACATATCTCATGATAGGCGGCTTCGGAGGTATTGGGAGCTCGGTTACGCGCTGGATGCTTTCCCAGGGTGCTCGCATCTTCGTATTCCTATCGAGATCGGGTACGTCCAAGCCTTCAGCCGCGAATCTAGCCGCCGATATTCGGTCCAGCGGGGGCGAAGTATACGTGGTAACCGGTGACGTTAGTAACCGGAGCGACGTCCAGAACGCTTTCGATAATGCCCCAGGAAAAATTGGTGGGATCGTGCATGCTTCGATGAGTATAAGGGCTACGCATTGGCATTCGCTCATGTGTGAAGATTGGCATCACGACATCGCCGCCAAGGTACAAGGGACGCGAAATTTACATGAGATTTTGACGGCAAGAGGAGGGGAGAGCGAACTTGATTTTTTCTTGCTCCTCAGTTCACTTTCAGGCACCGTTGGCAGCCCCACAGAGCCGAGTTACTGTGCTGCTAACGCGTATTTGGACTCATTTGCCCGTTTCCGGCGCGCACAAGGGCTCAAAGCCATCTCGCTAGGTCTCGGTGCTATCGCTGATGTTGGATACCTACAGGAGCACCAGAAAATCGGGGCCATATACACGCGACGCGGCATGCAGTCTATTAGTGAAGACGAGCTTTTGCGACTAATTGACCTAGCAATCGCACATGGGGATGACGACGCGATGCCAGCTTATGACACACTCATGCAGAGCCATCTCTTGACGGGGCTCGAGATGCAGGATGCAAAGCAACGCGCAATGGACTCGAGTAGCATGGCATTTGATATTATCTTTCAGGACCCTAGGGCAGGTCTACTTAAATCAGCATGGGATCGCGATGTGGGTTCGGCAGGAAACGCGTCGTCGATCTCAAGAGTCGAGTTGCCGCAAGAAATTCTAGCTGCTGTGACAAACGGCGAGAAAGTCGAGGACGCCGTTAGTAAGGTCCTATTGACTAAGTTTAGCAACATCGTGATGATTCCATCGAATCAGCTCAAGGCCGATCAACCATTGGCGACTTTTGGTCTTGATTCAATGCTGGCTGCCGAGTTTCGCACTTTCATTTTCCGATCTTTTGAGGTAGACATCCCATTCGAAAGTCTCTTGTCGAGACAAATCACGATCGGTAGCATTGCAGCAATAGTCATTGAGCAAGCTAGGGAGAGAACACATCCACAGAAAAAGAATTAATCATGTAATTATAATCTAGCAAAGGTAACGTTGTGGGGAACATATGTAGGCCAGTACGTTGTGAAGCAAATGTCGTTGTATTGCTCAGGTTCTCATAATGAAGGGAGTTGGATTAAGTAATTTCAAGGATTATGTAAGGAGTCTGGAATTAAATGATTATGTAATCTTTTATCTTACATAAACAAAATTGCCCCGCGCTTTTTCCCTGAGAATTTCATTTAATGTCATTTTCATTATTTCAAGCATTTCCTACAGAATGTCAAAAGTTCTCACCATGAAATTAACAATTTACATATCATATCTAAAAAACAACAATGGGTCCGAAATCCCGAGCTCAGCCGATATTGTCTTTGACGAAAAGACGATAATCTGGGACAAGACTTTCGCACATCTATCTATACCTAACCGATCCATGACCTTCTTCAGTGAGAAAGCCCCCTAAGCTACCGTAGCTATCCACTGAATTGTAGTGTGTTGAGCGCTAATTTTAACGTCAGTACAAGTACGCTGATTACCTAATGCAAAGCTCTTCTATAGGTAAGCCATCAAGCTGCTTATCTAATAAACTATTGTCTTGAGGGAAAAATAAACCTATTAGCAAGTGAAAACTGCACAGAATATTCAAGTAAAAGTATCAGTATCATGTTCATATGCTTTCCATATATCGCTGCGAAAGCTCGATCATGTTGAGACCCGTTCATTTTCATGACGGAGGACCTTGGCCGCTAAAGCCGTCGTTAGACCCCGGTTTCCAATATATGCCCCTATTTTTCCAAATCGGTAAATATGCCCCGCTGGCCAACCACCATCCTCTTGCTGAAAGGACATAAGAGTGTCAAGGTCAGTCTTATAACAAGACCGATCGAGTCCAATCAATTGACACGATGAAACACGCAAGGCGAGTGCCAACGCGTTCGTCGGCACATTGATCCTCTCAAGCAACGCCTCATCAATAGACCCCAGCTCCCTCCTTAGAACCTCATGGTTACATTCCACGTACAGTTGGGCCAAAAAATAGAGAAACGCTTCGGGCACGGAATAATATCTAGTCCCATCCATGTATGATCGGTTCCTAAGACATTGAACTATCCATTCTTGGGTCTGCGTTATGCGTGGATCAGAACCCCGGTTGGGACCGAAACGGTAGAAGACCCGCAGGATATTGCAACAGACTTCCAGACTTGTCCTTGGTCTATCTTCGCTGAAATACGTTTGCATTATCCCGTCGGAGTCGATATTCGTAGCCATTTTTTCCATGACCAGCTGAACGTCAGCCATATGCACAAAATGGCTTGTCGGGATGGATAAATAAGCTGTGGATGTTGTATCTGCGTCAGGGGGGAAGTCTGGGGTAGTAAGGACTGTCTGATCAAGCCAAAAGTTCCAGAGTCCATTTTCAACATTGCCAGTGATATGGGCATCGACCTTAGCCTTATCATTAGAAAGAGTTTCGGTCGGATGTATTTTTCCGGAAGGCCACTTCAGGTAAATGAGCTCAGCTTCACCTGTCAACTCCCAAATAAGGAGCTGGGAGAAGTTCTCCCTAATAAGTAAGTCCTTTCCTTCAACGATACTAACATGGTTACCAGCATTGTCTTTCAAATATGATTCTGCCCTAGATACGGGATCGAGAAAAATGATCCTAATAACTTGGGCAACCTCGATAGAAGAGCGACCACCAGTTAAGACTCCATGGATGCCGACCGATTGAGCAGCAGAAATATTTTCTGCCCTATCATCGACCATGATAACTTGGCTAGGAGGGATACCAATCTCATCGATGACATGCTGAAAGAAACATATATCGGGTTTCCTCATGCCAACGACACTGGATGCGAAGACGAAGTCGAATAGTGTCCAGGGAAGGTCTAGATCCTGTACATGTCGAAAATGTTCCTATCGACCTCTTAGTCCCAAGTAAAATTCCAGTAAGCATATTTTTACTTACCTGGGATATGTTCGACATCACGATTAGCTTTAGATCTTTGTCTAATGCCCTCAGCTCTTTCACTATTTGCGACAGGTCCGCATTGACCGTGAGTGACTTTTGGGCTTGCTCAAAACCGCGCTGAATAGTTTGAGCATCAATGCCCGTAATATTGCTAAGATTCTTCAATCCATTAGTTATCACCCAGGAAACCAAAGCCGCATGGTCTATGCTTACCTCACATGTCTCTTTAAATGTAAGTTTACCTCTGTCTAGGTCATACCAGAAAGCTGAAGACATCATCGTCCGCATCTGTCTTGGTGACAGATCAGTCGCAGCTTGACGGTCCCAATCAAGTAGAACACCGCCAAGATCGAAGATAATAGCCCTGAATTTAGAGTCCATAATAATGAACTACTAGGTCTTGAATGTTGAATATCAAACCCCTAAACACTTCCAGTTTCTGTAGAATGCCTAGGTGCCCGGAAAGATAGTCGGGCCCTCCAAGGTCTTAAATACGATATTCCTCTCTCGAAAAAAAATGCTGCTCTAATATGAGGGATGTATTGACTCTTGTGAAGGATGTCTGAGCCCTCCATGCTCCATGTCATTCATGCGGTGGTACAACGGTATAATCACACAATAGTTCCCCAGGGATCTCAATACACGTCCCACACGACCCCTAACAGCAATTGGGTCTTTAACATGTATTCGTATAGAATTAAACAAAGCCTTATATTATAAACCTATTTTATCTGGAGGATTTGAATCCTCCTTGATCCTCCATTCCTCGCCAGGGTGATAAGGCTAGTTGGTGGAGATGAATCAAAAATGTCGATGTTTGTTGCGGAGCAATCCATTAAACCAAGTTTATAAGACTTCATTCTTCCCAATAATACTCTGAATTTGGGAAAGTAGGCAATAAATCATCATGAAGCAGTTTTTGGGAACAATATTGTAGCTGTATCAAGGCACAATGATCCTAACATGGTTTAAACTCAGGAGTCAGTATTGTTTAATGAATAGTGAATAAATGTACTCTAAGGCATCTGTTTAAACATTAGTAATTCTCATCTGCGTGCTCTGCTCTGCTTTATTATGCATTGATGTGAGGGCTTCATTTTTCGAGTTTTTCAAGTAGGGGCTTAGCAGCCTTAGCTCCGTCCTAACGAAGGCGTACAAATACCCAGCAGCTATCCGTAGATATACTATGCAGTTAGATGTAAGACGCGTAGCTGTCATTACCTTACCGACTAGACAGAAAGATACCTAGTAAAAACTACCTTACGGATACCTCCGCACGACTTCGGGGTATACGGGAATGTCGGTTTATGTGTCATTAGTAATTATATAATAGTTGAGAAATTTCTGGGGCACTCTGCATTCATAGTGGGTCAAGGCAGGAAAATGAGTTCCGCAGCCCCCCTAAGTACGTTAATATTACTCATGATTGAAGTCTAATACCTGCTATCAAAAACAGCAATATTTTCAATCCAATTATGAACTAGATTTATATCGCATCTACATTTGTATAAAAACGTCAAAACCAAGGTTTCGCGCAGGTAGAAAGTCTATGCCATTATCCTACGGGAGCGATAGGGTTAGGATTGAAGTTGGGGTTAGGAGTGAGGGTTAGGGTAAGGGTTGTTGATGAGGGGTAATACTCAGGGGTTAGGGTTGGAGATGGCTTATGTAATACATATGCTATTTAAGGCGATACCCTAACCCTCGAATCACAACCCTTACCCCTAAATTTAAGTAGGTAGGTAATCAACTATTACTTCCAGTCAGTTTGGATTCACTATATAGGTTGTCCATGATAAATTTAATTATATCAATTAACATTCTGAATGATATATGAAACATATAAGCAACCAAGTCTTTAACTCAATATAGACTGTATCAACGAAGGGAGGCGTGCGATATGCCAGTAATCCGACTACTGGGCGTCTTCTTTAGCAGGCCGAAGCTTGTTTTCGGGCATGTATATGATATCATCAGATGACATGATCTGTCCGTCTGTCACCACTTTGCCAGTGAAATAGCCGTCCAGCTCTTCGAGTGTGCGGCCAGCGGTTTCCGGACAGAAGAGGTATACTGCAGATGTGTCAGTGCTTGCTTTTAATTGCGGCCTCGGAGTTACCTCATACCAAATGGAAGTTGGACAAAGTTAAAAACAACAAAGAATATGTATATCTTCCACCCAGTGCTAGCAATAGCTGGTGGTGCCATCATAACTGTGAGGAATGTCATTGCCCACTGGGAGAGAACACCTAGACCGCTGTTGAAATGGCGAAAGCGTAGCGGGCTGATCTCGGCGCTGTAGATCCACACGACGCTGGTCCATGAAGCTCCATAGATTTTATTGACAATTAGTCGGATAGTAGTAATGGTTGTTTGAAACGACGTACAATTCAAAGACGAATATCATAGCGACAGCGCCCCAGCCGTAAGCCTTATTGCCACTTCCCAGCGCAAGAAGGATGGTGAAAGTGAGCATGCTGGCAAAGCAACCTGTAGAGCCCCACAGCATAAGCTTCCTTCTGCCTAATTTTTCAATAAGGTATATGGCGGGTAGAGTGCCGGCCCAGAAGCACAGAGCAGAGCACCCCGCGAGCTCATCGAGGCCAACTGACTGATTAAAGAGGGTTGTCTGATAGTAAGCAATAACGTTGCACCCGCCTGTGGCTGAATTTTAGCATATGTATACCATGGATCGATGACCAGCGCTTACTCAATTGTTGCAGTCCCTGGAGAATCACGATGATGGCAAGACGTCGACTATTACGCATAGGCGAATCGTCCTAAAAGACATTTCTCCAGGTAATCGAACTAGCCTGTTCCACAGAGCGCTCAAATTCAATGTTATCAACGATCCTTTGTTTCTCCGCGACTGTAGCAGGATCATCCTCGGGGACTCCTTTCACCCCATGCAACCGACAAAGCACACGATCTGCTTCCGCGATCCGGCCCCAATAATACAGGACACGGGGAGACTCTGGTAGATCAATAGTGATCAAGAAGGCGAGCAGAGGAAACACGCATTGAAGTGCCAGTGGTAAGCGAAAGGATATGTCGCTGTCTAACTGCGTAGTACCTACTCACTGTCAGCAACGGCGAACGGGTATCTTCCTAGTTCGGTCGCGGTACATACCGTATTCTATCCAGTAGGCCATTACGTTCCCCGTCAGTACAAAGGTCAACTGTATAGCAGTCTTTTGACCTCGATTCGTGGGGCTAAAGATTTCCGAAATCCAGACGGGTACGGTCGACGAGATCATCCCGGTTCCCGTGCCGGCGATAATGCGAAAGATTATCATCTGGACGATGTGGTAGACTGCTGACTGGACACTGCCGCCGACAATTATAAAGCAACATCCGATCAGAATAGCATTGCGGCGACCGAGTCGCAGTCCGTAGATCGCTGCCAGCAGGCACCCAAGCTAAAACGAATTGTTTGTCAGACCAGCTCGTTACTATTAGAGGGAGGGGCTCAAGGGGTCTACCATGCATCCGACACTATAAATTGAAACCACCAAACCTTGCATCGAGGCATCAGGACTTCCGATTGAGGCTAAAAAACGAGGCAGGCCAATCAGACTACCCAAAACACCTTGGTCGTAGCCAAACAAGCAAAAACATAGGGCGCAGACGGTAAGAATAGCTGCTCTCAGGGCGTTACCCTCCAATTGGGTAAGTCCAAACATGGTTGAGATCGAAGGAAATGGCTCATGATCGATTACGAAATACCATCACTTGGATCAGATTAGTTCATTTATATGTTTGAACATCATCGATATTGAAGTTGTAGCGTAGAAGCGTAGATAACTGGACGAACCGCTATCAAATAGGAACTTGTATCCCGTCAGCTATAATATCTATCTATACTTTCCCATATACTGATTTCAGGTGAGGAGTATAGTCTACCTCATGCGATAAGGGAAAATTAGGGGGGCCAGCAGAGACATAGTGCAGCAGCACAGATAGCCAGCTTTGAGTCCCTTGCAAGGGGTGAAGAGGATCCAGCCTTTCTCTTAGATAGCGCATGTTGTAGTACCATCTCCTAATCTCCAAATTAATGAGAAATATACTGCGTAAATCATCGATACTTCTCAGCATCAATAGTTCGGAACATGATCTCCTATCATGAACGACAAGGGAACTCAAGGCTTAAGGTCAAGGTTAAGGCAATTAGCCATTTAATAAAAACCGCTAAAACAGGCTAAAACAAAAAACCTTTAAAACATACATAAAATTTATTTAAATATATATATATTTTTTAATTATATATTTATTAATATAATATAATATATATAATTAATTATATTAAAATATATTATTTTAAATTTTATTTTTATTATTACTTTTATTTTTATTAATTTTAATATTATTATTTATATTATATATTAATTATTTTTTTTATAACGATGATTACCGATTTTATTTTTTTAAGTTATTTTTAGGTATTTTTATTAAATAAATTTTAATAATAATATTATTTTAATATTTATTTAATAAAAAATGTTTAATATAAATATATAAAATTATAAATAATTTTTTTTCTTTTAAAAAATAAAATTATTAATTTAATAAATAATAAATTTAAATTAATTTTAAGGATTTTTTGGTTTTTATTATAATATATAAAAATGTGTTTTTAAATTATTTATAATAATTTTAAAAATAATAATTATTATAAAAAATTAATTCGACGATATTAATAAATCGTTAAATTATTTAAATATATTAAAGTTAATAATATATTTTATAACACATTAATTTATAATAATTTATAACTTATTAAAATGAGTAACATTTATAATTTTATATTTTATATTTAAAAAAAAAATAAATTATGTTAAAAATTTATATTATTATAATTTTTTCGGTAAAATATTTTAACTTTTTTAAAAATATAATTAAATAATTAAAAAAAAGATTAAAAATTAAAGTGAGGAGTTTTAAATTTATGTTATTTATAATAAAAAAAATTGTTTAACGATTAATAAAAGTTTTAATAAACGATTTAAATTTATTATTTTAAATTATAAAATTTTTAAATAATATTTAATTAAATATAATTTAAATGTCGTATTTAAATATTTTTATTTTTATTATATTTTAATCATTATTATTAAATTTTTTATTATTATTATCGTTATTAAGTTTTTTTTTATTATATATTTAATTATTATTTAAAATTTAATTATTTATATTTTCCATTATAATGTTAATTTTTTTTATATTAACATTTATTAATTAAATATATTTAAACCACGTATTATTTAAACTTAGATTATTTTATTTATGTATTATTTATTTTTCGTTATTAAATGTTAATGATTATATAAGTTTAAATTTTATTATGGAAAGTTTAAAATAAACATAAAAAAATTAAATAATGTTTAAAATTATAAACATTTTTAAAAAAAAATTATAAAATGTTTTATATATATAAATACAATTATTTTAAAGTTGTTTAATTTAAAATTAAAGTTAAGTATAAAGATTTTAATAAGTTTTAGTTTTAAATTTAATAAATTTATTATTATTTTTTATGTTAAATATATTTATGTTAATAAATAAACTTTTTATAAAAAAAAAAAAAAGATATTTTTTATTATAAAGTTTTTATATTTTAATAAAAGCCGTAAAAATTAATTAAATGGTAATTTAATTTTATAATTTAAAATAAAAGTAATTAATTATAAAAATATTATTATTAAAATTTAATTTTTTAATAAATTTAAAGTATTAAATAATAATAATATAATTTATTATTAAAGTTATTATATAAGTTAATGTTTTTTATTAAATTGTTATATTTTTTTAAAATTAAAAAAAATTTTTTAATAAATAAATTTTAAACGTAATAATTATATTTAATTAAATTATTAATTATTAAAGTTATTATAAAAAATTAAAAAATAATTAAAATAAATAAATATAATAAAAAATTTTATTAAAACTTATATTAATTAATTTAATTATAATTT